>JBANRG010000004.1:0-1200000 GCA_037954225.1 Stygiomarasmius scandens | reverse complement strand
CCAAGTCAAGAAGCAGTACACCGACTTGGAAGCCACTCCCGAAGTCCAGCGTCTCGTTGAAGATATGCGACAGGATGCAGACATTTACGAAAAACTCGCTCAGAGTATTGCACCGGAAATCTATGGTCACGAAGATGTCAAAAAGGCACTCCTTCTATTGTTGATTGGTGGTGTTACAAAAGTTACTGCAGACGGATTGAAAATTAGGGGAGACATTAATATCTGTCTGATGGGCGATCCTGGTGTAGCCAAGTCTCAGCTGCTGAAATACATTTCGAAGATTGCGCCCCGAGGAGTTTACACAACGGGTAAAGGTTCATCCGGTGTTGGTCTTACAGCTGCAGTTATGAGAGATCCGGTGACAGATGAGATGGTCCTTGGTGAGTTGTGAAGTCGATGAGCCTTTTCGCATACTGATCGTATCGCAGAGGGTGGTGCTCTTGTACTGGCTGACAATGGTATTTGCTGTATCGATGAATTTGACAAGATGGAAGAAGCAGACAGGACAGCCATTCACGAAGTTATGGAACAGCAAACCATCTCCATTTCGAAAGCTGGTATTTCTACCACACTCAATGCGCGCACTTCCATTCTCGCTGCTGCCAATCCTCTATATGGACGGTATAACCTCAAGCTATCTCCAGTGGAAAATATCAACTTGCCAGCAGCTCTTTTGTCTCGATTTGACTTGCTCTTCTTGATTTTGGACAAACCAAACAGAGATGACGACGAGAGACTCGCGCAGCATGTAACTCATGTGCATATGTACAATAGTCACCCCGAGCTGGACTTTGAGGTCATTCCGCCTCATATGATGAGGTGCGTTCTTTATTGTAGCTTTGAAGAATGCGGACTGACGGTATCCAATAAGGCACTACATTGCTATGGCCCGAGCCGTTCGGCCAACTGTCTCCGCCGACGTATCCAACTATGTCGTCGACGCTTATGTTAAACTGCGTAGAAAATCCAAAGTTGACGAAGAAGAAAACAGCTCTCACTCATACACATCTGCCCGTACGCTTCTCGGCATTCTGCGATTGGCCCAAGCTATTGCCCGCCTGAGGTTCTCACCGCACGTAGAAAGACCCGATATTGACGAAGCACTGAGACTTATGGAGTGCAGTAAGGAGAGCCTGCAGGAAGATAATGACGAGGAGCGCGAAAATGATCAGTCTGTGCAAAGTAGAATCTTCCGAATCCTCAAGGACATGAGTAGCTCTGGTGGGCGGCCCAAGCGAAGGAGAAAACTCGGTAAAGGACCTGGGCGTGAAAGGGATATGGATGTCGATGAGGACGATGAAGAAGAGGAGGAACTTTCAATGGTTGATGTCCGTGCCCGGATCAGAAATGCGGGGTATACCGAAGCACAACTGATGGAGACCATTGCCTCGGTGAGTCAATTCTATGATTGTCTTCAGCTGATGCTGACAGTACACGCAGTACGAGGATATCGATATCTTACAACGCACCAGAAATGGTACCAGACTTCGTTTCTTAGACTCTTGAGATTTCATTTTTTCCCCGTTATTGCTGTCGCGTTGGTTGTTTTTCATTTATTACATGTACTTATACTGTGAATCTATTACCAGTCTCAACGACACATGGGTATTATACCTCCAAATAAATACCTCCAGAAAATGTCAGTATGTATACAAAATGTGCCTATGACGATGCATGCTCCCAGCTGCCACTGAGATTACTGTCAACATCATCCCTCTCCCGGTTACGAGACCCTCTGCCGTCTTCATCAGGTTCGTCATGGTATTGGGGAATATTGTCTGGATGACCGCTTCGCGGTAACAAAGTCTGTTCATCGCCAGCCTCTTCGTCCGATTCTTCTCCGAACGCATCGTACAATTCTCTAGTCCCAGCCCTATCCCTCATTGACATGCCAACTTCTTCTCCAGCCAAAGACGTGTAATTCTGTTGTCTAGCACGTACACGCCGTCTCCAGAAGAATATACCCATGCCGATACCAAATAGTGCAACCACACCAATGGCACCAAAGAATGCCTTTTGGTTAGAGACCAGATTTGCCAATCCGGGGAACGAAGACGTGGGAATTTCAGAATCAGGTGTGGAGGTAGGTATAGACTCTACGGTCGAAGTTCCGGGGTGTACAGTTGGTCGTTGATATGACCTAGTCGTAGACGGGGAAGGCTTGGGAGGCTCCGGAGCCTCCTCAGGAGGAGGAAAGACATCATGGTCCGGAGGAAGTTCAAACTTTTTCACCGCAGCAGGATCGATCGCTGAACCCCAGAACATGATGTTCCATCCCAGGAAAGTCCCGTTAGTATCCGAGTTTACAGCATCGGTGACCCGAATCGTCCAGTCACCAACAGGATCCTCTCCCCTGCATCCAAGTTCAAAAATTTGTCGGTTATGCAAGAGCATGTACGTACCAATGCTTGACAGACATAAACTTCCAACCAGGAAATCCGGTGTTTGCCTTGTCATTATTCCTTTGACCAGCCAACATACTCTTGATCCCATTCGGACTAACAATCTCAACTTCCACATCTCCTCTTCTCTCGTGGTGAATCCAAACCTTTACATTGATGTGCTCCAATTTCTCGAAGTTGTGTTCCTCCAACATTTCCTGAGTTATAGTAATCGTGCTGGTAATCCCTTCCTCCGTGATGAATTGACCACCGCTGTATTCCCAATCCTCCGTCATTCTTCCATCTTCCAGTACTACCGTGTGGGTTTGGAACCAAGTTTGAGGCTTTACGAGTTCCCAATCCTGCGCAGCCGTAACGAATCTATATCCGTCCAATACGCCGTAACCATATTTATAATTGTATTTCCTGCCAGCGGCCGTGTTTTCCCATTCGACTTCATCCTCGTTGATGATTCGGGCAGTGTTAACACACAAGTGTTGAATATCACGCCAGGTAAGGTCTGGTCTATCTGCATGTCAGTATCTGAATAACGTCGTTGTTTATATACCGACCTGACTTGTAGTGCAAGGGCAAACACTCCCACCGCATTAGGTGCAGCAGCCGAAGTTCCACCGTGTCTTGTAGTGCATTTATTATCGCCACGGTCCGTAGTCACCTGCGCAAGAATTTAGCACTCGTTCTCCCGCGCAGAAGAGTACTTCTTTACTCACGATAGATTTACCACTTCCAGAGCTATAAGCTACGATCATGTTCGCGGCACATGGTTCCGAGTAGTAAGGATGTACGTGTTGATAGTCCACGGCCGACACCGTGACCGAGTAGATGCTGTTAGTATAACCGTCAAAGTTGCACTGGTCGCCTGAAGCAGCGCCATTGCCACTTGCGAAAACAAAAATGGAACCTTTTCCATCACGACCGTTGTTAATACCCTCTAGTATTGCTTTGCGAATGAGGTAGTCAGGACCTTCCATGGTCCTGCCATCATCAGGGGGCCCCCAACTGCAACTGTAGATTGACACGTCCTGGTATGCATAATTGAGGGCTTCTGCTTCATCAACATCACTAATTGGACCGCTGAGAATGCGAACTCCGGCTACTTTTGAGTCGTATGCAATCCCGACCCCGCACAGGTCATTTCGCACAGCTGCTATTTGTCCAGCACATCGGGTACCATGAGTGTCGTCTGAGAGCTTGGGAGTGGGTAGATCAGTGTGGTCGTTGTAGTCGTGCGATGCAGCAGCGTCCTAGAGGAAAGGTTAGGTTTTTCTGAAAGAATACGTGTGACACGTACAAAGTTTTCTGCCAAATCGTCGCTGGCATAATCCAGCCCGTCATCAATAAGCGAGGATAAAACACCTTTGCCAGTTATGCCCATTTCCCAAACGCCAGTCACGTTCATCGTATTTTCGGGGAATTCATCATTGACAAGATGCCACTGCTTTGGAAACAGTGGGTCAGCTATAGCGAGCCTTTCGGCAACCTGACTGGCTGTCTCGAAATTGGTATCTGGTATGGGAGGAGGTGCTCGTTTAGTACGTTGGCGAAGTGTTTGTAATGAAAGGTATTTTATGGAATCAGCCAACGCGCGCTCCTGCGAGCGTTCAGTAAAGTGTGTTGTAGACGAACGAGCACTGCTGCGGATGGAGTTGTACCTTGCAAGGACGGGATCTAACGACGAGTCCTCTGTCCTTGCAGAGATTTCAAGTTTTTCGGCTTTTACCAGCCAAAAGTTCTGCAGGTTTTTGACAGGTTCAACGAGCTCTACTCCCAAAATTTCGGCGACTACATCGAGTGAGATTCCAGCGACTAAAGGATCGTGTTCGAGGACATAGTAATTGTGAGAGTGGTATGTTCTTTTGGCACGAGCATTACCGGAAAAGACGTGAAGGGGAAGTAGAAAAAGGATTGACCAGAGCGAACGTATACGCATCGTCGACTAGTAGAAGTAAAAGAGCAATGCGGTTTGCCGGACGGCAGTTCACTTTCTCTCAGAAACCACGACCTCGACAACTTTCGCTGTGCTGAAGTCCCCTATGTATATAGCATGCCAGCCTATGAAATACCTGATATTCCCCTATTCTTGACCTTATCTTCATTTCTCTACCTCTTGAATGTCGCAGAAGCAATCTCCGCTTCATTGCTTGAAGCAGGTCTCCTTGGATCTCTTGCATTAGGAATCATTTATGGACCTGAAGCAGCCGATATTCTCCCAGAATATGTTCAAGAGACCTTTCTTATCTTGGGCTACATCGGGTTGATTCTCTTGGTCTTTGAGGCCGGCTTATCCACAAACCTCAAGCTTTTGTACGGCCACCTTACTCTTTCCTTGACGGTGGGCACTACAGGCATCATACTCCCAATCCTTTTTTCCATTCTCCTGCTCCATTTAGGGTATGGCTACTCTGTCTTGCAATCATTTGCCGCAGGTGCAGCTTTATCGTCAACATCACTCGGAACAACTTTGGCGCTCCTCAAACCGGAGTGGAGACAAACCAAAATGGGTGTGGTACTTCTAAGCGCTGCGCTCTTTGACGATGTCATTGGGCTTGTCATTGCGGCAGTCATAGGAGACCTTTCGTCTTCCACATCGTCCGGAGGCATCAGTTGGCAGTCTATCGTCCGACCAATCTTCGTATCGATAGCGTTTGTTCTTGGCACTGGTTTGTTGACGTGGTTTTTTCGGATTTCGCTCAACAGGGTTCCGGAGCATTGGCAGCGACGCCTATACAAAGGCAGAGTGCAAATTCTGTTGATAGTCACTATATTGTCAGGCTTCGTCGCAGGTTCGGAGTATGCAGGAACTTCAGAGCTTTTTGGGGCGTATCTTGCAGGGGTACTTGTTGCTCAGGCTTTTCGTTATGTTCCCGAAATCGAACACAACGCTGACATCAATGCTGCTGCTCGCCAATCTCAGGCATCCTTAACACTGATAGGCAGCATGGGCTATTATTCTCCTCATCTTGCCTTCACGGCCTATATCCAACCGATTCTCAACCACATGTTATCACCGATATTCTTTGCCTCTATTGGCTCCGCTCTTCCTATTCGGTCCCTAGGATCTGTTAATGGATCATTTGATGTGGTTTGGCGAGGATGGATATATTCTTTGCTCATGCTGGTTGCTAAAATCCTCACTGGCATCTGGCTTGTTATTTGGCCGGAGAATGGACTAATCCAGGCACTGTACTGCTGCTGTCGATCGAAAAGACGACCCACGAATCCAGCTCAACCTCAACCAGTCATCAGTAATACAGTCCAGACCCCTTCTTTTGCTTCATCCAACTCTAAATCTGCTTTACTTTTGGGGTTTGCTATGGTTGCAAGAGGGGAGATTGCTCTTATCGTCGCACAACTCGCTCGACCTCTCCTTGTTGGTGATGGTGATACAAATCTATCGGAATGTTTTGCCGTCGTCATCTGGGCTATCTTGGTTGACACTGTTGTCGGAGCCGCAGTGGTTGGGTTCCTATTCCGCAGGGAGGCAAAAAAGAAGACGTAGACATATGATCACAACTGCATCTGCTAAGGGCACTATCGACACCGATATGGTTCCCGTTCTTAATTACGCAGTCCGCTTTCGCAGTTCTTTGGATCGCAGTGCATAGATAACAGCTTTGTACACCTTTAGGCCGGTACTAAATGTAGTGAACAGCTTCCTTTTTCGTTGAAGTTTTACTGATGTAATTACCCCAATCCTCCTTATAAATTCTTGTATGAACGTTACTTACTGATGGAACGACTACATACCATGTCCAAGTCCGAGGGCAGATTTACTACCGACCGCCTCGTTTTGCGCCCTGTTCAAGAGGCTGATGTACAGCGCTACTTTGATCTAAACAACGACATTCGAGTCCAGCCTACCCTCACGAATGAATACATCGTCCCCATGGGTCCGCCTGCTATAGAGAAAATCAGGAATATAATGTATAGCGCACTATTCGGTGCTGTGATTGAAACCAAGGGTGCTGGGGAATGGGTCGGTTTCACAAGTTTTCACCTCGGTAATCCCAAGAATCGCGACGTGATGTTCGGAATTGCACTCTCACCAGAACATTGGAACAAAGGATACGGGACGGAGGCGACCAAGTGGATGGTGGATTATGCCTTTCAGTGGTTGGCTATGCATCGAGTATCACTTGGAGTTTTTGAATTCAACGAGAAAGCTGTAGATTTGTATAAAAGGATGTGAGTAGGAAAACTTATTTAATTCAGAATTTTGATTTTGATTGACCCACAACTGCAGGGGTTTCGTTGAAGAAGGCCGGAAACGCAAGTGCAACTGGGTTGACGGTCGTTGGACAGATATCATATCCATGGGTATACTGGAGGAAGAATGGCGGGCCCGACAATCTTAGACGTCAGAGTGGAGTACAAGCGACTGGATTCCCCGGTTGTTTAAACTTTGTATTTCTAAACCACTCATGTGTTCAATCATGTCCTCATCTATCCCGCTAATGAATTCATGTATGGTCAAAAGTATAAAAATCAGAACAGAAGGCAAGATATGATATGATCAAACCGATAACATGTCCAACATCGAGGGAAGATTTACCACAGACCGCCTCGTTCTACGTCCTTTCCAGCAATCCGATGTACAACGTTATATCGACTTGATGAATGACATCCGCGTTCAACCTACCAGCTGGGCTAATTACATCGTTCCATTAGGACCTCAATGGACAGAAAAGATCAAACCCTTGATCGACGATGCGCTTTTCATCGCAGCCATCGAGACCAAAGATACCAATGATTGGGTTGGTATTACAGACTTGCAGACGAGAAACCCCAAAAATCGAGATGTGAGCTTTGGGATTCTGCTCAAGCCAGAACACTGGAATAGGGGTTATGGGACTGAAGTCACCAAGTGGATGGTGGACTATGCTTTTCATTGGTTGGCTATGCACCGTGTGTCGTTGGAAGTTTTTGAGCTGAACGACAAGGCGATAGATTTGTATAAAAGAGTGTGAGCGTGCAAAAGTATTCTGAATCTTGACAAATTTAATATTTATTATACTGGGTTCGTCGAAGAGGGTCGAAGACGCAAGAGCAACTGGGTAGACGGTCGTTGGACAGATATCATCTATATGGGTATCCTGGAGGACGAATGGCAAGCCCGACGGTTGCAAATATGAGGCTTGCGACTCGTAAGCAGTATCAGCTGAGTGCAGGGTACCGAGTTGATAGCATCACTAATCTGCCAGTGTATATAAAATCAACGCTGAAAATCGTTGAATACTTATTCCCCATGGTTAACTCGGAATTCGACGGATTATTCACCACCGACCGCCTGATCCTACGTGCATTCAAAGAAGGAGATGAACAGCGCTGCTTTGATCTATTAGACGACATACGCGTCCAACCTAACATCATTGCCGGATACATCGCGCCTCTAGGTGCCAAATTCAAAGAGGAATTTAGAGCAAGACTCAATGGAATGACTTTTCTCGCTGCCATCATAACCAAGGGTACCGGTGAATGGGTCGGGATCACTACCCTCCGAACTGAAAACCCGAAAAATCGTGATGGGATTTTCGGAATCGTTCTCATGCCTGAGCATTGGAATAAAGGATATGGGACGGAAGTGACAAAGTGGATGGTAGATCATGCTTTTCACTGGTTGGCCATGCATCGGGTTTCATTAGACGTTTACGAGATAAACGAAAGAGCGATAGATTTGTATAAAAGGGTGTAAGTGAGCAATGTCAGTCGTTTAATTTTTGCATTGAGATATGCTTGCAGGGGCTTTATTGAAGAAGGTCGGAGGCGAAAAAGCAACTGGGTAGATGGGCGTTGGACTGATGTAGTATCTATGGGCATATTAGAAGACGAGTGGAGAGAGCGGAAGGCTCAAGCTTCGAGCTTGAAAGAATCGTGATACTTTTGCAGGCCCAGGATCTCTTGCGTGGAGTACAGGTACAATGCCAGTAATGGAGAGACTGGAGTCAGTATCGGCGGTATACATAGCACTGATACGAATCTGTAAATGGTTTCCAAAGTATAAACCAGAAATAGAAGATATCCTATCCCAATAAGTATGTCCAAGCGCCAAGACCTATTTCAGCACCTCTCGCTTCATCCTACGTCCATTCCTCGCAACAGACGAACAACTTTTGTCTTGCCAGACGACAACCTTGATTATAACGTCACTCTAAAACTCAAATTTATGGAAGAGTTTAGGACGGAAGTCAATGAAGGAGACCTCTTTGCCGTTATCGACCAGGGATACTAGAACAGGGTACGATTGACGATTAGTTTTTGCACTGAAAAAAATGCGATTTTTGGGATCACTTAAGCCTGAACGTTAAGGCCAGGGATATAGGAGTGACCTAGAATAATGGTGGACTATGCTTCTCAGTAGTTAGTTATGCATAGAAGTCGAATAAAAGCAGCGAGTGTGTATAAAAGAGTGTAAGCATCGTTCTTCCTTTCTATTTTCGTTCCGAACGACGATTGGCAGAGACTTTGTGGAAGGGAACGAAAGAGTAACCAGGTAGATGGATAAGAACGTTCAGACAAGTATATGATAGTTCCGGTTAACATTAAGCACCTGTATGCAAGGTTACTTTACTCGATTGGCGTCTGCTGTACACACGTAACAAGAATGCTGAAACATCTTCACATGTACTTGGTTTTCAAAAGAACGAGTCTCGACAGCAGGGATAAGTTGAGTTCGTTCATGTTGGTTCAGTGACACAGGATTGTAGTAACGGAGCCATACGTTCACTCAACGCAGCTCCGAGCAGCTCATATCCTGCGACGTTGGGGTGCAGTCCATCGAGAAGATGGTCATGCTGTAATTCTGCACCTAGCCTTATTTCGTGGAGCACGACTCCAGCCGCCATCAGATCTGGCTCTTGACGCAGGGCATCGACTATAGAAGAAAAGGATTGGGTGATATTCTCTGAATCTTCGTCACTGTCGGAAGCATCAATATCAGAGAACGGAGGCTGGAGAAGAGAGCATGAGCATGCTGAGCACTGTAGACTTGAAGAAATCTGTACTGACTATAAGACAAATATGCCGAACTTTTTGATCGTACAGACGGAGCAGTTTCACGAGGAGCGTGCGCAGGGCTTCCATGAAGCGTACTGGCGAAACATCTTGTGCTTCATCATTGGTGCCCAATGCTATAAGCAAGATTTCGGGTGCGTCAGATTTGTCCAGAGCTTCGGCAATCTCAGTGTTCCAAGGCGACGTCTAGCGACAAAAGAGGTCAGCTGTACTATCTCACAACGGGTGGGAACAATGACACGCACATGAAAAAATTTAGACACCATGCCTAGCATAGCGCCTTCGTTTAGCTCGTCTTCTGTGGGGTCTACGAGGGTCATACCCGGATATGCAATGAGGTCAACGCGAATATCAATTCCTTCGTTCTGCAGGACATTTCGTCTCAGAACGAATGGCAACGCATTCAGACATCCCAGAGGAATGGATTGCAAAACATCAGTCCATCCGCAGGATATTGAATCACCAATGACCAGAACATTCAAAGAAGGTCGTGTGGGAGGAACAGAGATTATGTCGCGGTCGGATGAAACAAGGAAAGCCTCGATCTCAAAAACAGATGCCCAGTCAATAAGCGTTATGTGTACAGCATAGGGACCCGCTCCATGGCTAGAGAGAAACCCCTCGTCGATGAGTGTGATGATATCCGTTCCTTGGGCATCATAGGTAGATATGGACGAGTTACTGGTGCTTTCAACAGCACAAGCTATCATTGGGGTTCCTCCGTTAAACCTGTCTTTTCGGACCGTCGAGGGACCAGTGCGAAGCTGTAAACTCGACCCTTGGAATAGAAACGACACCGATGAACCAGACCAGAATGCAATAATGGCGCTCCCAGACGAGGGTGCAGTCCATCGACCAGAGAGACGGAAAAGTGGTGATCTCGGACTGACTTCATGCATTTCTGGCGAGTCCCAAACTGTCCCAAAGTAACAGTGATGCTGGTACAGCAGAAAATGGATCACAGCGACGACTTGTCAGCAAGGACTTCAATTTCAAACTCAGAGGATTTTTTTGCTGTCACCTGAGTTTGTATAAAAGAGTGTAAAGCATCGTTCTTCCGTTCTATTTTCAGGCTTTGTAGAATGAAACAAAGAATTAACCAGGTAGATGGACAGACCTGGCATTACTAGAAGATCAAACTTTGACTTAGGCTCATGGCTATATATGTGGATGTTTTCAAGTTGTCTCGTTCATATACCTAGACATACAGGACATGGCAAGATAGCTACAGGTGCGGTGCGGATACAACACTGAAGAAACCGGTCAGTAATCGCGTTCAAAGACTGAATGAAATCAAGAGGGAAAAAAGTGAAAAAGTTCAGACAAGTATATAATGATTCCGGTTAAGACGTGTCCCCACAGACCGCAAGGGCTCAGTAGAGGGAGTCTGTTTTGTCATCACAAAACGCTAGAAGAAAGGACAAAAAACAGAGAAGAAACTCACTTAGATCATTTTACCGGTTCTTGAAATAGTCCAAAATGACGTTCAAGCCCTCACTCTCAACACCATAATCCTTGACCACAACACAAGTGCAGCCAACGACTTTGCGGGGGTTACCCTCACGGTCAATCTTGCAAAGTCCAGCCCAGGTACCGAGAACCTTTGCGTCTTGGACCTTGATAAGAGGGATTTTGTGTTCGGCGCAAAGAGCCTCGATGAGTTTGAGGTACTCGGCTTCGGTACAAGATTCGACCAAGACACAAAGGTGGGCTTGACGTTTGTCGAGGGCTTTGGCGCATTCACGAAGTCCGCGGGCGAGACCGTCGTGGACGAGTGCGTTTTTCAGAACTTGCTGTTCAAAGTATAAGTGATCGATTTGGAAAAGATGTAAGTAATGAGATACACACCTGAAGAGCGTCCTCAACGGATAATTTTCCCTTGGGAGCCTCGACGGCAGCGACTTCGACCTCTTGGGCCTCGACAGGAATGTCATCTCCAGCGTCAGACATCCTGGATCAATTCCATGAGCGATGGCCGGTTCCATAGTCCCATTTGCACGTACTTTTGGTGTTATAAGTGAGTTATAGAAAGGTTAGGATGTCTTCTTCCACTATCGTTGATGCAAGGAAAAAAAGAAAGTTTTGTTGATTTCGTATAACTAGTATGGTTCAAACTCCGATTGGTGATTACCGACGCCGATTGATGCCGGGGTTATGCCAGTCCCTAAAAAAGGATGTTTCTGTCTAGAAAAGGACATTGGCGTGAGTCTATGGATAGCATACGTATCACTCATGAAGTTTCAAGTCGAGGGATAGAAGGGAATCTACCCAGAATGTGTGCCAAAGTGCACGATCTCACTCGGTAAGGGTCAAATCAGTACTGGCAGCCAGTGTATGGTAGGATTCGAT
The DNA here is from genome assembly GCA_037954225.1 of Stygiomarasmius scandens. Lineage (NCBI taxonomy): Eukaryota > Fungi > Basidiomycota > Agaricomycetes > Agaricales > Campanellaceae > Stygiomarasmius > Stygiomarasmius scandens. The sequence continues at coordinate 1,188,238 of JBANRG010000004.1, read as the reverse complement.
ACATAATCTATAAGTAATGCGGTATGGTACATATGCGACAAGAGCTATTTACAGTTACAAGATTTCCATAATCACAAGGTATTCCTCCTTGAAGTTAGTCTCCTCATTATCATGTCTCTCGCTTCGATTATCTGCCAGAGTTTTGGTCGGTCAAACATGTAGGGTGTCAAGGAAAACCGGCCTCTTCGGAGGATTTCCATCATGAAAAACGATACTAGTACGAGTTAGGGCGTGAAAGTAAAAGGCCAAGGTTACTTACCGATAAGCTCCACATCTTCCGCGAGAGGATGAGACTCAAACTCTAGGTAGCTGTGCCCTACACCCGGTATGCGTGCGTTGATAAACGAATTTGAGGATGATGAAACGCGAAAAACGTTTTGGTGAAAGGTGCCTTTGGTTTGATCAGAGTCGAGGTCAACCAGCTACACGAGAGTAAGCGGCATTCTCGGGAGGTGAGTACAGACTCACTGTTAGAGAATGCGCAGTTGCGGTCCAGACAAACTCTGTATCAAACCTTGAGCGTATCGCGAGTGTATCTGGCCTGGGTGAACTGTAAGGAAGAGCCCGGAAAGGATAAGTGAGGGAACGAACAAGAGAGGGACGGTCGTTGTGTCAAACAGGGCAGTAAGCGGACCGACATGTTGACCCAAGAGCGTAATATCCGGACGACGACCATTCCATATAATATCAGCTAGAAGAGCGCCACTTTGCGAAGCGCGTATTTCAGTTTTGCGATGCTGCGTCGAGGAGGGTGTAGTGGGAGCAGGTTGTGCCTTTTCTTTTGCAGGGGGAGCGCATGCAGGGGAGGAAGTTTTGGACGAGGTGGAGGCGATGGAGGGAGAAATGATTCCAAAAGGCAAAGTTGCATCAGGAAGAGGTGGCGAGGTATCTCTAGAGTCTACTACAAAAGTAATGACATTATACAGTGTTTCGCCGGTTGATGCGTCGACGAGATTTGTGTTGAGCATGTCTGAAGAGGTAAGCCTGAGCAGCATTGGGGAGGGGGGAGGAAAGTGGGCGAAGGGTCCATCCTTGACTCATATAGGGGGAGAATAATGTGGATGTATAGTTTCCTAGTTGGGCAGTTTGTTTGTGTCGGCTAAATGAGATGTAGCGGAGAGCACGCGTCTGATGATAGAGCTAGTTTGTACGAGTTCTAGTGCACCAGGAGTGGGAATTTGCAGATATGGCCATTCATTCGGACTGTAACAAAGCAAAGGCAAAGCAGGGAGTGGACAATGGGTCGAGGCTGCTTACATGATAGCATCACGTGTATAGATGTGACTGTTTGGATTGGTTTGTAGCCAGGATTTCGTTGACCATTGGACAGAGAGAGATTGAGAGTAGCTCGACTCTGTGTGTGCCGTCCATCGTTTGCTCTGGATACTTCTACTCCACCTTGCTGACCGTGCCTTTGCTGGCCCAGGTCCCGTTTTTCCCATTTCCCAATTCTGGTTATGTCAACTTCTACCACTACCACCATTTCTCGGCCTCGTTCAAGATATCCCCTTCGTCGCTCGCCCCCTTCAAGGAAACGCCAAGTCGCGCTCCGTGTCGATTCCACAGCCCCTGGACGCGCCCCGCACGCGTCCCGTTTCTCCAGAGAAGGAGATATCCGTCCTGTCCTAGTTCCTCTTCACCCTAATCTCCGTAGGCTTCCCTCTCGCATTCTCTCAGAAAAGTTCTCCGCAGACATGCACGATCACCACATGAACGTGCCAGTCGGCTCCAAGCGAAAACGCGTCGCGAGTGCAAGCAATGAAAATATCCAGACCTCCTCTCGGTCTACGCGCACTGCAGGCAGGGTCAAGCGCCTCAAAACGTCCATGCCCTCCGACTCGTCGAGTGATGATGACGGGGCTAGCTCAATGGACCTCGACGAGGACTCTTCTCACCATTGGCCGACGCGAGGGGAATCGAGTTCGGAAGATGCCGAAAGCGATGAGGACCGGGTTGATGAGGCTACCGACACCGACAGTGAGGGCGACGACGACGATTCTTGTACGTATATACACGCGAATATGCATCAGCATGCGCTGATATCTCTTTTTCACCAGCCGACGACTATCTCATCTCTTCTGCCCCATCACGTGTCCTCAATCGTGTTCGAAAAGACGAGCTCATACGGCTCTACAGCCTTGCTGGCCTCGCAGATGATGTTGACACTCTCACAAAGTCTGAAATCATCGATGCCATCATCAACGCTCGTGAAGATGTGGCTTCGCTTCCTCCGTCCTCGCCGCTTGGCAGAGGACCTGGCAGCGATTGCTCTTCCGACGACGTCATGGCATCGGAGGATGAGGAGGAAACTCCCCGATTTCTCAAGCGAAGGGCAACAACCAACGACGTTGGTCACTCTAGCCGACCTCTCAAGAGCAGGAGTCTGTCAATGGGCTACTTGGACAACTCTAATTCACGATCCAAGAGAAAAACCAAGTCTAGAGAAAGCAATGGAAGCACTGGCTCAAAGTATGCTTTTTTTCTTCATTGCACAGGATGACACCGCTAATGACTCCACTCTCCAGACGTAGTAATAATTCTCGATCTTCCCCTGCTCCCCCGGGGTCTTCATCGGCTCATCCCGAAGCCGAACTTTCCATCTCATCTCCCCCTGCCCATCATTTACGTTCTCGAAAGGTCTCAGCTCCCACAATAGCTACACGTCTTTTTACTCCACACGATTCTTCTGGTACGAGTCTAGCCGGCTTTACTTTCGGCGCCAATAACCGAAAGGGTAAAGCCAAACAAGTCGAGTTTGATGACACCATACACGAGGGCAGCGCATCAAAATCCCCGTCAAAGAGAGCGTGTCGTCAACGTAGTGTCTCGCAGGAAAGCGAGAGCGATCTGACCGAGTTGGAAGAGCTGGAAGCTCGGCTTGGTCAACCTAGTCCGCGGCGACTGAGGAGCAAGGACAAGGATAGACCTAGCTCTGGTAGTAAGCCTACCACATCGTCAGAGGCTCTTGACGCCCGCAGGGTGACGCCCATGCGAAAGGCCAAGGGCAAGATAGCGACTCTAAAGGAAGACACCAGTGATCTGAGCGAACTCACCTCCAGTGAGGACGAGCGAGAGCCTACTGTCGCTAAGGACGAAGATCAGGCTGATGAAGACGAAGTGGATGAGCTCGTATCTACAACGTCTGCTTCTCCACCTCCTGACCGTACACGTCGTACACCTCTCAGGAAACGGCTGCGCCCACGGAAAGGTGTCCATGAACGCGATCCTAGTGATGGTGACGACGAACAGGAGGCAGATGAGGAGGAAGAGGAAGAGGAAGGCGGTGATGAGCTGGAGGAAGATCAAGAGGCTAAGGAAGAAGATGACGAGGACACTATAGCAGTAGAACCCCGCAGGCTTCGGAACGGAAAGATTGTTGGTGAAGAAGAAGACGTTGATATGGAAGAAGATATCACCGAAGAGGATGAAGAAGATGCTGAAGAAGGCGAAGGCGAAGAGATTGAAGTTGATGAAGATGAAGATGGCGATGGCGAAGGTGAAGCGGACGAAGAGGTCATGGAAGATGAGAACGACGGTAAGGTGCATTCTTTTCGTATCAAATGCATTCACTAAATCTTCTTCCAGTCGACCTCACCGTTGCCACTGCCAAAACATTGGTTCGCCTCCGACGGGACGACCTTGTTCGTCTCTGTGAGAGTCGTGACCTCGAACCTGTCGGCACCAAGCCACAGCTGGCCGAAGCTTTGCTGCAATGGCGTGATCGTCAGAATGACATGTCCTCGCCTTCATCCACTGGAACTGTCCGTCCTCCTTCGACTGTCAGACGCCGGGGCCGTCGTCGTTCAAACAACAGCACTACCAAGACAGCTACTCCTCCCGTGCTCTTGCGTTCTGAAAGAGTACACACAGATGAACCAAGAACACCACCAATATCTGGTCAACCAGAAAAGGCCCCCGAGCCCGAATTGGAGCTTGACCTGGGGACACTCGGTTTAGAGGACCGTGAGATCCCTCCGGACAAACTCACAAAGCTAGAAAAAATTGGTAGCGGTGGGTTCAAGGACGTCTTCATTGGAAAATTCAAAGGCAGGAAGATTGCCATCTCCGAGTTTAGAGGACAGTTGAGTGCTAGTGAGTCTAGTCATTTCTTCGTCTTGTCGTTTGTTTACAATGTTTTATTTTAGTGGATATCAAAGAGTTGAAGCTTCTTGGTGGATTTGATCATGCAAACATCGTCCGATTCGTAAGTCTGGACAGCTCCCTATTTCGTCGTCTCTCTGACCCGTTGCCCACAGTTGGGAGTGAGTATCCCTGAAAACACCAAGGAAACTCCTGTCATGATCGTGAGCGAACTCTGTACCAACGGAGATCTTTTCGATTATATCCGGAACGTTCCTCCTCCTTCAATGTACAAAGTTGTACGTTGCCCTCCCTGACGTTTCTGGCCCATTGTTGTCGCTGACTATTCTGTCTCAAGTTGACAATCATGTTAGACATCGCACGCGGCCTAGAATACCTACACACTCGCAAACCTTCTGTCATTCATCGCGACTGCAAATCCTCCAACATTCTTATCACATCTAAAGGCGTCGCTAAAATCGCCGATTTCGGATTAGCCAAAGTCAAGCAATCAACGCGCTCCATGGTTCGCAGTCTCGTCGGAACGGTCAACTGGCAAGCTCCCGAGCTTTGGCATCCTCATCCCAAGTATAACCACAAGGTTGATGTCTTTTCATGCGCTTGTGTCTATTGGGAGATGCTCCAATGGCACTTGCCCAATAAAAAGTATCCCTGGGAGGGTATGAATGAGCATGCCATTTATGACGTGGTTGGAGCCAAACGACAACGGTACGTCTTGATCCTGTTCTTTACTTGCCCCGAAAACTGACCCAGGTTTTTGTAGCCCATCGTTGAGTGGATTGCGCAAACAATGGTGTAACGAAATCGTCGACCTCATGGAGAGAATGTGGGCTCAAGATCATCAAGACCGACCTACCATGTCTGAAGTCGTTGCCGAACTTCAAGAACTAGTCGCTGCTTGGCGTCCCTAATTCGTCTCGAATTGCTAAAATTTCTTCATACCTGGTTACTTGTGTGACAAAGCTACGCAGTGCATCTTTTTTGTTTCCTCTCATTCTCTTCATTCATCTATCTATAAGACCATAACTCTACCTAACCTCAATTATACTTTCAAACTATTAGGCAACAAGTAGCATAAGCATGAGTATATCCTAGAGAAGAATTGCTTCGAATTTTCTTTCTACTTTTTTTCACTTACATTATTTCGTTTTCATCCTTCTTGTCTTGTCCATGTTTTTTTCTTACTCAAGTCTGTCACAATGTTCTATAGTCACCATGGTCATCTCATCTCAACTGTATCATCTCTACATACTTCGCATGAATGCAATCCAAGAAATGTTAATGGAATGAGAAATGGTTTCGAGTACGTGAGCTCCATTCTGTGTCAATATGAGAGTCCATCGAATCATGCAATCAAATTTAGGCACTCTTGGAAAACCGCCTGACTAGACGAAGTTGTTCAACTGCTCAAGTTCACATGACCTGAATGGTCCGTGCGCACTCTTGCAGGTATAAATACCCCAGGTCGACATCTAAACACCTCATACTTACCTTGATGGCACAGGCCCCTTCACATCCCCGGGTTTGTGGGCCGTGGAGATCCTTCATAGCACGGCGACCTTGTCCATACAGAGGGTGTCTGCGGTTTGTATAGGCTTATGCTTATGCACCGTCTCAATATTTCCCTGTCCCACATCGGCCACTCTGGCTGGGTGGGCTCCTTTTTTTATGTCGGCTAGTGGTCCTAACCCTAGATTAGGGTTATAATAGTAAAACCGACTTGAATTGTATAATATAAATAATTACTTTGCTACTACTTCGTCCGCAAGATGACAGACATTGGATCTCTTTATATTCCAACTGAACTTCTTGAAAGGATTATACACGAAGTATGTTCAGAGACTTGATCCCAGCTGCACTATCCAACTGTATCCTAGATTGATGTCAAGGAAGACAGATGGTTTTGGAACTTCCATACGAAGAAAGATCTCAAGACCTTGCGCTGCGTCAACAGCACGTTTTGTTCTCTTGTGGACCCCATTTTATTCTCCAAAATCAAGATAGACCTCAGCATACATTCTCCTTCTGATGCCATGGATAAACTACGAGTTCTAGCGAGCAAGTCTAGTCGAATATCTCCTCATGTTCGAGCATTGGTCATCTCATCAGTTATACTCAAGTACCCTTTTGAAGGATGGCTGAAGGCTATTGCTTCGGTGAACAAATATTTTAAAGAACAAAAGGAGGCGTGGGCATACCTTCTCAAGGCACTACGGTCTTGGAGGAACCTGCTTGTCGTTGAGTGAGTTGTCTCTACCATTCGTTATCATAAGGGCGTTCAACTCATCTCGGGTTCAGTCTTCTCTGGGAGGACGCATTTCCCGAGTTTTGGCTTTTACTACAGGAAGAGAAGATTCATCTACGACAAGTGAAGATCTTTATAGTATCCGATGACTTGGACCGGTCATTTTCGGAGTATCTATCGTCGTATTCTGGGCTGGAATCCCTGGACATTCACTTTCAATACCCCTCAAATCCAGCGGCGTCGACAGCAGAAGATTTTTGTTCCAAGGTACTCCCAAAGCATTACGACTCACTCCGGTTGCTGGGACTGTGTTCTTATGAACAAGGGTCAGGGTGGTCTTTTGGAAAACGCAGTATCGAATGGTTTTCACGCTGTGTCGAGCTGCGGACTCTTAGAGTTTCCATCGATGCAGATGATATTCGTGAAGTGAATTCTGAAGAAGATATAGTGGTGGGTACTTGGAATTGCCTCAATTTTGGCTTGATTGTAACCCTGCCTGCATAGAACCTCTGTCTGAACTTTGCACAGAATTTTCCTCATCTTTCCATGTTGGCCATGAGCCCCGCCTATATCCGTCGTCCTCCACGGCAGTCATTTTTGAGATTTGGAAATACCAATCGACCGAGAAGGTGTAACTTTGCTCTTCACGAAGAAGAACGGAATAGGATCGTCGACCGGGTTTTGGCGTACAAGCCGTCGCTCGAGAGTGTGGGGAATTTTGCGTTCGAGGTGATGGTAGATCATGATAGTCTCAAAAGAGATGTAGACGGGGGTTTTTATGAGTCTCCAGTACTTTTACCATTCTTTCGTCCTGGGTAATCTATGTTTCCTCTCAAGTGTCCTGTGTACTAGGTCTCATGCACATGGGCCAAGATGCCGTTGCGCGCGTAACCAGGCTCGACTCGTCTGCTGAATGCCTTCATCAATCATCTCTCTTTTCGTGCAAACACTACCTCTCTGGAAATGTCAGATTTTGGACCATTCCGGACTCCAGACTGAGCACCGACTTGAGGCGAAAAGATGCGTTTTCCAAGATGAGACCATGCCATGGTGCAACGCGGGTTCAATCGTGTCTCGACCTGCATCCGTCGCTCAGCACCTCTGAGAGAAATGATTGGATCGTTCCGTATTCCAACGGAATTATTGTACACGAAGTACGTCTAAATACCTTGCCCAAGCTATCCCTCATCACTATCGTACTCTATATCAAACATGAACCCTAAATGCAGATGGGAATTTGTGGTTTCGTCGTGAAAAATCTATAATCTAAGTCTACTGTTCTCTTTCGGACTCTGCAAGGAATGCAATATACTTTGTCAATGCACTGCAATGGTTGCGATGATAGTAGTTCTCCGAATAAACTTGACCTCAACATTGTACCTCTAGAAGAATGACAGAGCATGCCATAATGCCGTCAACTCCTAGCCTGACAATCGTCAACTGCCAGACTATACTACAAGCCGCAGTAACAGAAGAACGCTATGACCACCTGGATGAGCTGGCAAACCATTCAACTTAGAACTAGGGTATTTTGTTTCACAGTGCCACCAATGATGGGAATTCAAATCGCTATGGACCCTCTTTCCACTCTCATAGCCACCGCTTCTCAAGTATTTGTTGATATCCCCGCATTTGCCCGTAATGATTGCAGCTTTGCCTTTCGCCAAGATCCACGATCAGTCATTGATCAACTCGGAATTTTAGGCGGTTGCTACTAGTGTCTATCATCGCACCGACATTTTTACCTGGTCGGTCACTCGCGTCATGACGCGACACTCCACCGGTCTGTATTTGTGGACTGCCAATGTCATCTCCTTGGGTGTACATGACTTTTGTCCGGTCGTCTTCTTGATCTCCTCAATCACAGCCGGCGTAACGTATCAATCTTCATGTTAGGCCCGAGCCCAAAACGTATAAAAACCCCTCCGGGTGATCGTTAGTCTTCAGCAGCTGGTCTGGTCTCATCACCTCTCCAAAACCTCTTCATTTCATTTCAGGTGCCGGTCGCCTGAATCTCTGAGTCTACATCTCCAAGTCTCCAATTGCACACAAATCCCCCTTCTCTTCTCTAAAAAAACTCACCAACTCGTCGAAATGGCACCCAGACTCCGCATCTCTCCCAAACTCGCTTTCATCCTCCTGGCGATGCACGCTGCGGCGTTTGCTATGCCTGCGTATGTGTCTTCTACCATGAAACTCGAACTGGTCAGTCAGCTAACGAACACTTTTCAAACAGAGGGTCATCTGGAACGTCTTCCGGGTTGAGTACCACGACTTCCGGGTCTGGGACTATGACTTCCGATGCTTTGGATCCGACTTCGACTTCGACGTCGAGCGACGACTCTTCTGATCCTACCTCAGAAGATCCTTCGGACCCCAGCAGCGAAGATCCTTCTGAAGACCCATCCGACCCTTCATCGGAAGATCCCACTTCTACAGATTCAACTGAGGACCCTACCTCGACGGATGACTCCACTTCTACAGATGATCCTACTGAGGACCCTACCTCTACGGATGATCCCACTTCTACAGAGGATCCAACTGAAGATCCCACCTCTACGGATGACCCTACCTCAGATCCTACTTCAACAGATGATACTACGTCAAGTGGTGGCGGTCATCATAGCAAGAAGGACATCGATCATTTACTCGACCAGATTTGTCAGTTGCGCAGAAGTATGAAGAGTGGAGGAGGACCGGATGATCCTTCAGAGGACCCTACTGAAGATCCTACCGAAGATGACCCAACTTCGGATGACCCAACTTCAGACGACCCAACTTCGGACGACCCAACTTCAGACGACCCCACGTCTGACGATCCGACTTCGGACGACCCTACGTCTGATGACCCAACTTCAGACGACCCTACGTCTGACGATCCGACTTCGGAAGATCCTACAGACAGTTCAGATCCTTCGGAAGACCCTGACAGTACCAGCACTTCCACGGATGACTCTGGATCACCTACCTCGACGGGTTCGGGCGTGGATCGCACAACATTCCCTGATCCTTCGAGTCCTGATACTTCGACATCTAGTACTTCCGACGACAGCTCGAGCGAGAGGAGAAGGAGGTTGAGCAAGAGGTGGTTTTGATGAAACGTGAAATCGTTGCTACTTGACAAGTTGGTGGTCGTGTAATTGTTCTGGAGACTTGTATCTTGTAGCTTGTAGTTGAGAATGGAAGGTGGATGAAACTAAGGATTCCAGGAAACGCATCGTGGATAAAGAAAGTAATTAAAAGTACAATTTCCACGGTATGCCTATTCGTACATCTTCTGACTTGCTTTCTTCGAAAAAGACAGTCAGGGCAAACTCGAGAAAGTGATGCATTAATATGCACCCAAAGTTCAAATTACGCTTCGGAACGATATCCAACTCGAGAGCACGCCAACCAAAACTCAGTACCGCCTTCTTCAGTCCATCCAAGAGGTCCCAGATCACATTCTGCGCAAGAAAGTAGCTTGAGTTTCTTTCCTACGAAGTAGATGTCTGTATTGAAGATACTCGAAATATGTGCAACAACGCACCGGAAGCCGAAACAGAAAGCGACTCGACAGGACGCGAGAAGCCTATATTCTCGAATTCCATTGGGGATGGGGTGATTAACCACCAGTGTGATTGTTCAGAATTGTCTGGAAGCGGTGACAGATAAGGGTTTGGTGGGAGATCCGATGGTTCCATCTGTGCGCTCATCGATTAAGAATCCAGAGGAGTAACAGGAAATAGCTGAGATGTACCGACTTTGAGAGATTCCCGTTCTTTCAGCTTTGCAACGCCTTTTCGAAGAATAACGCTTCCGCATCCTACCCTTGGGCAAAGGAGGTCGTATTTGTTTGTTTGTTCAGTCGTTATATCCGAAATGCCATTAGAAAAAGAAGAAAGAGGGTGAGGATGAGGCCTGGGTTTGGAAGAGGCTTGCTGAAGTGCTGCCCACAGATCTTGTTGCGACATGAAGAAGCGTGACGTTATTAATCAGGACAGACGCGTAAACAGACGCGTCGTGTCACACTCGCGTGACAAATTCGTTGGTCAACAACGACGACGAGCACGCGTCATTTCACGAAATGGCTGCAACAACCTTTGTTCCAAACGGCCTCTTATCAGCTCCAAATAATGGTGATTCGTTTGGAAAACCAACTGGTCTTCTTTCCAAGTCGGGAGCAGGGAAACCGACGCTAGGTGTGTACTTTCAGTCGACGTAGACTCGAACTCAAACAATCACGTAGATGACATGGAAATAGAAAGCTCATCCTCTAGCTTTGTACGGACAGGACTACTTTCGAAATCTGCTTCTCAAAGCCAATCACAAAAAGATACATTTAAGCCCACTGGTTTACTCGGGGCGAAAGTAAAGAGTACAATAGATGAAGGTGTGTGTCCTCATTCTGCATGGCATCATGTCCTTACTGTTACTCAAGACGACCCCTTTGATGACCTGGATTTGGATGGAACAACGATACTAGGCGGGAGTGTATCAGCCTCAACGTCAAGTTTCAAGCTGACAGGGCTGCTCTCAACTTCTACCAATGGTACTCAAAGCATATTTATTGCTACAAACCATGCTGATGCGCATCTCGTAGACGATTTGTCTGGACCCTCACGCACAACCACTTCTTCCGCACCTAGCAATACTCTTGTCCTACCTCGTGCAAGTGTCCGTGCAACGACATTCGACGGAAAGACCGTGTTTATCAAACGCAAACCTAAGACAGTCAATCTCAGGGTTAGTAAAAATGACATCCATACCAACTCATGTACTGAACAAAAACCCAGTCTTCAGCTACTCCAGCAAGCGACAAACTAAATCTCCTAGATGTTCCTATACACCGACTCATGGATGACTTGGCTGCGAAGGTCGCTGCAAAAGAATCCGAGTACGCGTTCTCTGCATGAACTATTCGCCTCAAGCTAACTATTACCTTCAAGGCGTGAAGCTGGCCCATCTAGCTCAGCCTCAAGAGCCACTACTACAGCAAAAGAAGACAATCTCTGGGTTGAACGATACCGACCCCAAAAGTTCACCGACCTAATTGGAAACGAACGTGTAGCAAGGGACGCAATGAATTGGTTGAAACAATGGGATAAATGTGTTTTTGGGAGGACTAATGGAAAGAAGAGGAAGAGAGAAGGCAACGAGAATCAAAATGATGTACAGGATCCACATAATCGACCGAGGGAAAAGGTCTATTGATTTGTTTAACGTCGGAGTGCCGTTTGCTAAATCCCCCGTTTTTCCAGATCTTGTTGATTTCGGGGCCACCGGGGCTGGGAAAGACGACTTTGGCGCATGTGGTAGCCAAACAAGCAGGTTACGATGTTCTGGAGATCAACGCAAGGTAAAATGCCGTTCTTTTTCTCATGATATCCTTCTAACGCGATGAGACCTCAGTGACGCTCGTTCGGGACAAATTGTAGACGACCGAATTAGACCTGCTCTGGAATCCGGATTTGCTGTCAGGGGTACGAAACCTCTGTTGGCTATCATAGATGAAATAGACGGCGCAACGGGCGCTGGGGATAATGTTAGTACATTTCTTCAGATGTTGTTTTAACGGATTGTTGAAAAGTATTCCAGTCCAGTAGTTTTGTGCACAAGCTTGTTCAGCTTACGTTAGACAGGCCCAAGAAAGGTAGGCTTGAATTTTTCCTTTTTTCCTCGTCGCTGGACCTGTGATTCTTTACAGGGAAATCCCAGAAATCCAAATCATCTCCCCAAGCAATCCTCCGACCTATCATCTGTATATGCAACGACATCAATGCGTCTTCTCTAGTCAAACTCCGCCCTCATGCCTATCAACTTCGAATACAGAAGCCCTCTGACATCTATACTATCAAACGTCTCAGGGAAATCTGTGATGTGGAAAAGCTTCGTGCAGATTCAAGGGCATTGTCAACGTTGGTCGGGATAGCAAAGGGTGATTTAAGAGGATGTTTAAATACACTACAGGTATTTTCGCTTTTCAAACCTTTCTCCTTGCGTCTAACAATATGGTATAGTTCATCCAAGCCCGAAGCGCCGAAGTCACAGAGCCCATAGTCCGAGCAGCGACAAAAGGAATGAAAGAAGCCGATGCTTCCCTTATGACAGTTCTGAACAATCTCTTCATTCCTTTGTCCAAGAAACGCGTGAAAGATTTGAATGAGGCAGATTCCCGTTATGTTTCTAGGTTGAGCCACGAGATTGATTCTTGCGGAAGGGAAAGTGCGATTGCTACCGGTAACTACGGCTTGACGCTCTTTCGAATACGAGCATGTAAAATTGACATTTTTTCATAGGTTGCTTTGCGCACTACGCCACACTTCGCAGACATGATCCCAACTTTTTACGGTTCGAAAAAGCCAACGAATGGCTAATGACTTTTGATTACCTTTCTGCGGCCATGTATAACGAGGGTGATTTTGCACTAAGCCCTTACCTTCCTTATACACTTGTTCCTTTCTACCCGCTTTTCCAAGAACGCGGGGCGCCAAAGATCGAGAGGAATCAGGATGATTGGAATGTTAGTGACGGTTTGGATGCTTTTTCCCTCCAATTCATTGACAATTTGAAATCAACAGAACCTCCAATTAACTAAAACCAACGAAGAAATCTACAAAACCCTCGTTCGATGCCTCCAACATGCGAGTACACGACATGGTGGCGACTTTAGGCATCTAGTCAACACGCCTATACTCCAGCTCGAATTTGCACCTTATATCAATCGGATTATATCACCTCCTTTGAGACCTGTAAATAGCCAGATTGTACGGCCGGAAGAGAGAGCTGTCATGAATCGTCTAGTGGATATCATGTCTACGTTGGAGTTCAGGTTTGTACAAGAACGAGGGGATGATGGGCAGCTTGCGTATCGTTTGGATCCGTAAGTTTTACCGCGTAGGTTCCTATTTTCAAACTGATGCTTTCTTTCTCGACTTAGACCTGTGGACGTCTTTATGACCTACGACGGTAAACGTGCAGCAGACGTTACGATATCGCGGTATGCTGTAAGGCATTTGGTTGCTGGAGAGGTAGAATGGATTCTTTCTGTCTTTGTTTGACATTGCGCTGACAAGTTTGTCTCAAGGTTGACGCTCGAATTTCCGTTCGGCAAGGAGACTTTGTAGTTAAAGACAAACCTACCAAGCAGAAAGGCGCTAACAAGGCGTAAGTCATAGATCACTATGAAGTGCCACAGACGCTCAAATGATATTCTTCAGCTTGAAAGACGCTGACGAGAATGAAGACTCGCTCTCACCTAGTAAACGCACCAAGACCGACGTAGCAATCGACATTGCCGACAGGGTAGGGTTCTTTTTTTCCGATCTTTCTTCGCGTTTACAAAGACTTATTCTCCCGTTCTCAGCCTCCTACAGATTTTTTCGGTCGACCAATCAACACGTCTGTCAACTTGGGCGGTACTCGAAGCGGGTTTGCGAAAAAATATTTCGTTACTTATCGTTATAAGGAGGGCAATTCGGCTGCCGTCAGAAAACCGGTCAAGATGTCTGCTTTCCTCTAGAGTTCTTATAGGAGGAATGTTGACGCTGGGATTCGGATTTTGGTTTTCATTTGTATTTTTGCGTTGGGCTAGTTGTATCTACAAGAAATCTTCATCATTAGGCACATTGATTTGGAACACCGGCGCTTGAACTTCAGACACTTGTAAAGTATATGTACATAAGCCCACAGACTAATAATGATAAACTATGCTACTAAAACCAAACATTAACCCCACGTAGATCTTCCTATGACTTTATAGGATATATCGGAAATCTCTGTTTTGAAGGTCTGTCAGATCCAAGAATTCCTACATAATGATCATCAGTAGCCGATCTTGGTCAAATGGCGATAAGAGGCTCTTACCTTCTCAACCTTCTTCCTGACCTCCTTGCCATCTTCGATATGGGTAACGTAAACATCGTCAAAAGTATCATCGTGCTGTTCTCTCTCTCTCCTCTTGTTCTCTGCCGCTAGCATAGATCGCAAAATCAACAAGAGAATTGCCGAGGCGCCCATGGAAGCTGCAAGGAGTTCCCAAGGTACGCGATTTCTAGTAGCGGCGTAAGTAAAACTTCTAGCGGGCAAACAAGAAATATCACGGACCTGGGTTGATATTGTTTCTTCCAGACGAAAGGACCAGCAAAGTTTCCAATGGAGTAGAATATAAGAACAATTGCGTTGGTCGTGATACCTAAGATGCCAAGTCAGTATTTGACGTCAGCGAGTGCACATTCAGAACACTCATACGTTTTGTGTGTCCAGATACTATTCCTGATACCCATCCAAGGAAAACGGAGAAGGGAGCAACTGAGAAAACTGACGAAAGTAAACATTAACTTAGAGGGGTAAAGCAGGAAGAAGCAATATACTTACTAGCTAGCCAGTATCCGAATAGCAACCCAACCTTGAGGTTCGAAGGAAGAAGAATGACGAGTAAAGCACCCAATAGGCCGGGGAAGAACGCTATAACAGCGGCCCCCGCTCTACCGACGGACGTCGCGGAAATGGTCACGGCGCTCCACACCTAAATTTTCAGTTTTTGAGTAAAGATCTTATGTTTTAGGTAGAGAAAAAGTTTTACAGCTAGTATTTGGGCTATTCCGTCGACGCATCCTAATAGAGTGGTTTGAATTGGGGTGAAACCAAACTGGCTAACGATGAGTTGGCGTTGGTTGGTGAGCTATTCAATTAGAAAATAAGAATATTGTCACAAGAAGCATTTTCAATCAGACGTACAGAATTAATAATGTTCCTGATGTAGCCAAGAAAGGATCGTTATTCATTGTATGCGAAGGAATGACAGGGATACATACGCCACGGCGGCAAACAAAGCCATGACCCAAACCTTGGGGTCTTGTAGAGTTTCAATGAACCTTGAGATGCAAAGAATTAGATACGGGTTCTCGAGGATCGCTCAAAGACACTCACTGTTCACGCTTCCAGTGCTTATTTTCCAAACCAGTCTGGTTTACCTTGATTCTCTCTACAGCAAGTACTCGTTCTTCCGGAGTGAGGAAGTAGGCCGTTGTAGGGTTATCCGGGAAGAAGAACCTACAAGAGAAGTTTATGACTGCTGAATCTTTTCAAAAGAAGTGCCCTCACCAAAAGAGAACAGCCGTGCCTAGCGTTATGATACCGGTAATGATCATCAACCTGAGAAGATATGTTCAATGCTCCGGGTTAGCGATATTCTAGAGACTGACCATTGCCAAGGCATGAAGTTGGGAGTCTGCATAGTAAACTAATTAGTGCGATTCAGAAACCGAAACGAAGTGCCGCTTACATTAGTATGCGCGAGACCAAAAGAAACGAAACCGAGGAAGATAACGGCGATACCATTCGTCAAGACTGTTCAGGAGTAAGTGAACGATGTTCAGGTCAATAGCAAGCGAACCTACACCAATAGCCGGTTCGTTTGGTTTGTTCGGCACGAGTGTAAAACATGGAAGTCACCTAGAGGTCTATCAAGATCAAAATGTAGATGTGATTCTAGCAGAGCCATACGATCATAAACCCAGGTGTTACAGCGCCTTCGAAAACACCGAGAAGCAAACGAACAACAACCAAACCAGCAAAGGAGGAGCAAGCAGCGTGACAGAGCAAAACAATCGACCAACAAAAGATATTAATGGCCATCCATTTCCCAACTGGGTAACGTTGAAGAGCAAGGTTTTGAGGGTACTGTAAACGGGAATGTTGGTGGCATACATGCAAGAAGGAAAGGATCCTAAATACCTGGAAGACGAGGTAGCTGATGTAAAAAACTGATCCCAGCCAGTTGAAATCTGTTTGAGTGAGGTGTGCACCAGGTCTGGTTATAAACACAATCAGAAATAGAACTGTTAGGGGGGACGCGTCTCATACATGATACCGAGTATTGCAGATTGCCCGAGAGTAGTTTTGTCGGCAAAAGTCATGCTAATAAAAATTAGGTGCGACCCAGCCAGCTTCATTCAGAAGACCTTACAGATACATGACTGAAAAAAAGCGCGTCAGAGATAATTTCCAGGGTGATTTCAAGCAACTTACTACACATGAGTGGCATTAGGTGCCAGTCTATTTTACGCCTTTAGGTAAGTCCGAAGACGAAGATTAACACAAGAAGGCCATAATAAAACAATGGGTGTTCACCTCAGCCTCAAGGCAGTTTCTGGATCTAAGGGAGCAGCCTTGGTTGATGTAAACTGGGCGGCTACATCGATTTGGGATTCCTGAATAGTGTCGACGACGGTAGCGTTCTTCTCGGATTGTTCACTAGCGGAATCCATGGCAGCAGCGGGGGCAAGAGCGAAGTGAGTTGGAGGGCCGAGCGATTATATATGGTCCCAAACATGTCTTCTCGGTTGAGTGATGGATTACAATGCGTGCGACTTGGGAGATTCATCGAGAAGATCATTACGAGATGTGTGCCTACAAGGAAATAGGATTCCATGGCGGTGGTTTTCCATATGTTGTTCCCGATCACGTCGATGAATACATAAACTGTTCCCCCACGATTGTTCAGAAACGTTTATAATTGGGCTCTCTTGCATTCATGACTGTATATAAAACCCAAATTTGGCTTCATGGACTAACATTGCGCTTCGACAGCTCGTGGTCCTCCCGTTCTAAGTACAAATGAAGCCTCCCAGTCCAATCACAGACCCATTTTGGAGCCATTGGCCATGGGATCTCCAGTAGTCTCCAGTATGACTGGGCGCAGCTGATGGTCGGAATATCGGAAATATTGAAGGTCGGCAATTCACTTGCAAACCGATTCGAGCTCCACGGTCTGCTCAGGAACTCTTCAATTAGCACTGCAGCCACCGCACTAAACTTAACTGAACTGAAGGATACAGAGTCAAAGGCAGTAAACTACTGGAGGTCATCGGATCCCGGATAAAGTATCTACTCTGCTTTTTCATCTGCCGAACTTTGATCCCCAAGTATAATATTAGTATGAACCGGTCCTTTGAACTTGAAGCGTCCCCATAGAACCCAACTTGTCGCCACAATAAGTATTATGCCCCCAACAGAGACAATGGCATAATTCATGTTGTCTTTGGTAACAGGGTGTGCGGTTGGCAGGATAAAAAGGATACAAATGAAGACGGTGAACTAAAATTGTGAGCAAAAGATAAACCAGTGATAGAAGCACGAACATACAGCAAAACTGAGAGCGTTGATTGTCCACGACCATCTCCCAAGATGAAACGGTCCACGAGTGCCAAGTCTAAGCCAGAGTCACAACAGTCATTAAGAGTAAAATAGACCTATGAGCTCACGCTGAAGGCCAAAAGACCCTTATCATAATTGGCTGGAGATAACCAAGCATTACAGCAATAGCTGCCGAAGACAAAATGGCATTGAACTAACACCAAGTCAGCCCAAATTACCTTGTAGAATAAAACCTGTACATACAGCAATGACCGACCCGATGTACGCGCAGGAAATCGCGCAGCCCACAAACACCGATACCCAAACTCCAATGTAGGGTGCTTGATATCGATTCAAAGCCATGAAATGTCTTTTCGCGGGGAGTGCATTATCCCTTGCTAATGCGTAATACAATCTCGAACTTGCTGTGAATGCAGTCACCGCCGCCATGAACTGCGCCAGGCAAATGACCGTCAGACACATTAAAGTCAATCTCTTCCCAACTGCGTCATAATACAACTGGGCAATGGGTATAGCGAAAGATGTGCCCGCAACACTCTCAATGCTCTGAACGGAGAAAAGAAGAGCGAGCATATATGCAAGCCCTATGACCCATGAACCCACGATACTGGCCACCACAGCGATTGGTGCGAGGAATTCCGCACGTTTGGCTTCTTCAGCAACTTGACCAGCTGTTTCGCTTCCTTCCAAGGAGTAAACTGCCTATTGTAAGAATACATGAGGCGATAGAGAAGATGCATTGTTTATGACGTGAACGAACCTGTAAGAAGCCCAGTAGAACAACGAATCCTTTGGAACCCCATCCCGTGAAACTAGAAGAATATCAATATGACGGCTTTCAATTGTAGACCGTGAAGGGAACCCACTTTTCCAGATCAGTGAAGACAAACTCAGCTGTATTCTATTCGCAGGTCAGCAAGAGGTTCACATCCCTTCTTTAATCTTATTACCTTCTGCGGGGCTTTAACTAACAGTGTTATCACCAAGACAAAGGTTCCACCCAAAGTCCACCAGATATTGAACGAACTCATCTTCCCAATTGCTTTCGTGCCAATTGTGTTAATGATCCCAGACAATATGTTGACGCCCCAGGCTATGGCAGCAATCTCGACACGGGTCAAGTTCCGTTCTTGACCTACTTCAACCAATGACGCGAGATAGAGAGCGACACTGTTCACAAAATTAAAACTCGTTCACCGCAAGAAGCATACTCGATTCTACCTCAGATTTCCAGATGTACCAGTGAGATTCATAGCAATAGCATAAATCCATCCTGTACAATCTGCGGAGATGTGAAAGTTAGCCAGCAAGACCCGAGGTAGCCTGATTGCCTTACATCCTAACACCGGCAAGTCGGGTTTCATCTAGCAATATTCATCAACTCTAAACCCTTGGGGGATGAGAAAATTCAAGAAACCTTCGCTACCCAGAAGAAGAGTCCTCCACTCTGGGGACTGAAAGAATTCTCAGATTTGTACGACTACAAAACAAAATAAGCTATACTCACTAAGCACTGCAAATTTCCGCCTGGCTGAGTGCGATCAACAACATAAAGAAGGAGCAGATCTAATGTTTAAATGTCAAGTAACGTCATGTAGCACCGGATTGTAGCACTAACATTCCATCCCCAAAAGAGACCTTTGCGTTAATAGTCAGCTCAGGTTCGTCGCATTCATGAAGAATACATACCAAGAGGACCTCCAGAGAACAAACCAGTCTGAAACGCACTGCTCATTCCAGTCAGAATCCCGATAGCACAAAATGATATGCCCAAGACTCCAAAAAGGGACATTTCACGCCTGAATTCCGGTTTATAGCCTAGTTCCATTAGACGCTTGTCAGATTCATCCAGTTCCTTGCCAGTCAGAGGGTTGGCGGCGACATGTTCGATATCAGCAGCTGGGTCAGGCATCGTTACGGACAACTTTGGGGAAGGCTGGCTAGCCCATAAATTTATTGATTGACATATATGAGGGCGGCCTGGGAGATAAGACGTTCACGTTGGACTGCACATGATGCGACTTTCGGCAAGATGGACTGATATGCCACGGGTAAGTATCCGAGTGAGACGAATAACAGTGCCTTGGAGAAAATCCATGAATAAAGAGTCAAAGACGCTGAGGAACAGAGACAATTGCCAAGGCATGGACCTACATTGGTCAACAAGTACCACGTGGAAATGATTGTCAGAAATTTGTTGTTGATGTTGACGACGCGTCTCGCGAACGACGTCCAGCATTGAACGACAAAAAACTCATTTTTATCTTGCGGCCCGCTGAAAGCTCCGAGCCCACTCCATTTCTAAGTCTGAGTCCCAGTTCAGCAACGTTTTCGAATAGATTTTACTGTTCTAGCCTGACATGTCCGAGTCTGAAGCGGCTACTCCTAAACAGTGGGTATTAGAACCGGAGAATGAGTACAGATTCGA
The DNA here is from genome assembly GCA_037954225.1 of Stygiomarasmius scandens. Classification (NCBI taxonomy): domain Eukaryota; kingdom Fungi; phylum Basidiomycota; class Agaricomycetes; order Agaricales; family Campanellaceae; genus Stygiomarasmius; species Stygiomarasmius scandens. The sequence goes on along the minus strand of JBANRG010000004.1, from coordinate 1,168,325 downwards.
ACTCGAAGCTGGTTCTTCATGTGCGATAACGGTGCGTTTCCGATACTCGTAAATTCAATCAACTGACATGTACGCAGCTTGTCAGAGGCAGAGCAGAAATTTTCGGTGCAGAAATGGTCGAAGGAAAACCTTATGTCTTTGGTTCGGAATGTAAAGCAGCCATCTTCACTTGGCTTGGATGCGCAATCGAGATAAGTTTGATCTAGGAACACACACTTCAATCTGTTCTTACCCCCTGCCCACGTCTCTGGCCAGCCTTCAACGGAATATGTCTCGGAAGAAACCCCCATGACAGCCTATGGCAACCTGCATATGGCCTTTGAGCAAATGCGCGTCCGATCTCTTAGGAAGCTTCACGGTTCACCAGCTCCAGAAGGCGAACCCGACAGCGGTGCGGAACCTCCCCGCGTATTGATTCTCGGGCCAGAGAACTCCGGCAAAACAACAGTGTGTAAAATTTTGGTCAATTACGCAGTCCGTTCTGGACAGGGATGGGCACCTATGCTTGTAAATGTCGATCCTAGTGAGGTGAGTAACACCATGATCGATCTTTTTCCCTTCTGAGCTACAGCCATTAGGGCGGCTGGGCAGTACCGGGTGCTTTGTCTACAGCAGCCGTTAGTGGGCCTATACCTACGTCTTCACCAGCAAATCCACTCGGTTCTGCAGCTACTTCTGCACCAACGACTCTGGCTTCCAACGCGTTGCTCCCACTGGCATATTGGTATGGGCACGAGGATACAAAAAGAAATTATCTCCTCATGGACAGACTGATACGGAATTTGGGCTTGCACATTTCTGACAGGTTTGAAAATGACCCGGAGGGTGCGTATGTCCGGAACGCACACAGAAATTCTCACAAACTCCGTTTCTTCTAGGTCAAACTGCAGGACTGATCGTTGACACGCCCTCCTCATTTGCTTCGGGGCCGGGTGCGACTACTGAACATCGTCAGAAGCTCATAAAGGCATGTATTGACGCTTTTAAGAGTGGGTCATTCTCTTAATGAATGCTTTCATCTGTTTGACCTTTTGACCCTTTCACAGTCAACGTCATCCTCGTTGTCGGCCATGAAAAGCTTAACGTCGAGATGCAAAGGACGTATGGGTCTCGATTGACCGTTGTCAAAATACCCAAGTCCGGGGGTGTACGTTCACTTCATCTGCTCCGTCGCCATGTATGACCTCATAATCACAACAACAGGTCGTAGAATTGGACCGCAGCTACCGTGAACGCGTTCACAACTACCAGATCCACAACTACTTTTACGGTGAGGTGATCACGCCACCTCCCGGCATTAAATCTACCACACAAGGAGGCGAGACTTTGACTGATCTCACTCTCGCACCTTCCTCAACGGCTGTCAATTTCAGCGACCTGAAGATCTACAGGATCGGTGCCGGTTAGTCGATCGGGCTATTTCTGCTCACAACAAACTCACAGTTTCCCCCAAACAGAAACAATGGCCCCATCCTCAGCTCTTCCAATTGGCGCTGCCCGTGTCATATCCGAAATGCAGCCTGTGCTTATTGATCCATCCCAGCCAGGTTCTGGTCTACTCAATGCTATTCTAGCCATTCTGGCTCCATTCAACACAGATGAAAGAGAACGCTACGACGAAGAAATTCTAGACCTGACCGTCATGGGATTTGCTGTCATGTATGTGTATATACCTCCAAGTTTCACCGCACTTATGCAAACTCCGTTCAAACAGAACAAACCTTGACATTGCACACAAAAAGATGACTATTCTTTCACCGACGCAAGGCTCACTTGCGGGAAAGACGGCTCTAGTAGGATCCTATGAATGGCAGGAATGATCATAATATAGCTGTAGTGTAAAGAAGTCCTCGGGGTAACAAGTAATCTAAACCTACATTTTCGTAATGTAAACGTCCCAGTCGTAAGTATATACGACAGAATAAGTACGGTTGCAACGAAATCTCAAAGTCTCGACAAATCCCTTCCCCAAATACCTCTCACAATCCAATCAATCATCAATAAAGCTCTCGTCCTCGTACTGACGCTCTCATTCCAATATACACTTCTCCAAGCATACATTGCAGCCAAGCCACCCATGAACGAGTATTTACCCAAGTCAAAGACGGCAGCATTTCCAATGTATGCCAATGATCCCAAGTGGAAGTATTTGAATGGCCCAGAGACAAGTTCATCCAAAGATTGGCCTTGGAATGATAGATCGTTTTCTTCGATAGTACTTTGTCGACGAGCAAGTTTATGAAGCTTTTTGCCAACGTATTTACCCTGTTGAGAAGCTACTTGTGCAGTCTATGACAAAACATCAGTCGTGGATAAGTCGAATCAGCAACGACATACCGCAGGCAAAGCAGTGATTTTATTGCCCAAATGCTCCAGCAATTTCACCAATTCATTCAGACCAAGACTATTGTCGGCATCAGTGTCATACATCTCGAAAAGTTCCCTGACCTGCAGATTGTCAGTAACGCCAAATCAGCAACATGGAGACGACCTTACTTTTATGACATGATCTTCAGCCATTGGTATCTTTTTCTTGATTCTACCGACTGGACAAAAATCAGACACCATCGCAAGACAGTTCAAAAAACTCACCCATATACTCCCATTCCCCAAAATCAATCTTTCCATCCTTATTCTTATCCGCCTCATTTACCAATTCCATAAAATGACTAACAACCGAAGTTTCAATAGTCGCACAATCACCAATAGCGTATACCGTTCCCAACGGGGCACCCTTGACTCTTAAATGCGCATCTGTTTCTATGGCTCTTCTGTGCACTTGGTTTGGTAAAAGCTCCGTGAGACGGTGTGCAAAAGGGTTCATTGCGATTCCGGTGGACCATAAAGTGAAATTGGTAGGGATCGAGTGTTGCTCGGTCGTCCCGTCGGGAAGACGGACAGTGTAAAGAACGTGGCTTGGAGTTACGGCGGAGACGCTATAGAGGAAAGGAAGGTGGTTTAGTTTTCGTCGTCAGAACAAGGCGGAAAGCTTACCGAGCATTGGTGACGAGGTTTACACCATCTCTTTTGAACTTTTCTTCGGCATAGTTGGAGATGGCCTCAGAGTACTGAATAATCGAGACATCAGCGTTTCGGGATTTGGCTTCATTAAGCGACACTTACAGTATTTAAGATGTGACTTCTAGACTGGATGACATGAATAGATACTTCTTCTCTGCAAATTTTGGGATACTTGAAACGGCGTTAGCATTCTAGGAAGAAAGAGTGAAAGAAAAGATAGTCACATAGTTGAAAATATCCTCTTGACAGAAATCAAATATTTCCTAACCCAGTCCCATTAGATTTTATCCCACAAGACGAGTACCACACTCACTGCAGCCGTCTCAACTCCAGTAGGCCCACCACCACAAATAACAAAACTCAATAACCGTTTCCTCTCTTCCGGAGTTGTCGTAGGTAAACTGGCCACTTCAAAATTATCCATGACCCTCCTACGAATAGCCTGTGCATCCGAAATAGTCTTGAGCTGGAAGCAATGTTCAAGTCCGGGAACGCCATGGGTGCTTGAGACGGAGCCGACTGCGATGACCAGCTTGTCGTACCTACAACCATAAGATGTCACATGGAGAAAAAAGGAATGGGAGAAAGCGTACGGGATATAAATGTGCGCCTTATTCCCATCCGTATCCGTAGTTTCAACCTCCAAAAGCCTTTCTTGCATACACAAATCCACAGCTTTTCCATTGACGAAATGACCTCTGAGACGCGCTATAATCTTGCGAACAGGTTCAATGAGAGACCGGACTTGGACTGTACCGACTGCTGCAGCTGCATCATCGACAAGACGTGTCAATTGATGCAGATACCGCAAATATAGCTGAAAACGTACAAGGAAGCAAAGGCGTAAAAGTTGTAAACGTTTCTGCAGTTACAACCGTGATGTGATAATCCCCTGGAGAAAGCGAATCGAGGACTCCAACAGCCTACGTATTTCAAAGACTTAGCAGCACATCAAACAGACAAACGATAAACTCACCCCCCATCCTCCACCAACAATGACCAACTTGGGTTTATGTGCCAGCTTTTTCGCCTCCTCGTCCTCCTCATCGTCCATTTGCGCACTGACAATAGGGAGATTCTTTGGTCCTCCTTTTTCCGGATGTAACGCCAAAGGGTTTATAGGTACCCTGTCGATGTGTTTTTCCGTATATGTAAACGCGTCGTGGATAAAGATACCTGTACCTAGAACGACTACGCCGAGCACAGAGGAAAGACAGATATACGAAGTATATTTGGCAAAAGTAAAAGCGCGACGGGCGAATGATTTTGGTTCTGTTCCTGGAGGTGTGGTCGATTCCGAGGCAAAGGTGCGAAGGTGTAGCTTTAGGGGACTAGGGCCAATAGAGTGTCTAGGAAAAGCATGGTTGAGGATGAGCGGTGGTTTTGGACGGATTCGAGCACGAGCAATGGCTAGCATTGCTGAGGAGGGGATCAAACAACGATGTCGACAGCAAACTTGCAAAACCCCCGACGTCATATATAACATCGCATACGCTAGTGACTGTTCCTGCTTATTTCAATCTCATATTTTTAGCCTTTATGTCGGTCCACGTCGGTCATCGTGGATATCAGTCCTCACACCATCACCTTGTTTCAGTTTTGAAAGCCTCTAATATTCATTGTGTAAGGTATATAAGATTAGAAAAGGATTCCATCATGCATTAATTTTTGTCACCAACAAACATAGCAAGTCTACCAAGCGCTGTTTTTAATCGCATAAAGATAAAAACGCTATCACGGTCTACTTCCCAGTCGTCTAGTTGCCACCCATCTCCTTGGCGAGTTGCTCAGCCTTGGCCTTGACATCCTCAATGGTACCGGACTGAAGCGCAGATTAATAAATGAGCAGCAGTGCAACAAGTGAATACATACCATGTAGAAGGCAGACTCAGGGAGAGAGTCGTGTGCGCCGGACAAGATTTCCTTGAAGGAACGGATAGTGTCCTTGAGAGGAACAAGCTTGCCCTCATAACCAGTGAAGACCTGGGCGACCTGGAAAGGTTGCGACATGAAACGCTGGATCTTACGGGCACGTTCGACCTGTAGACAGTAAAAAATTAATAACCAATGGACCAAAGTAAATGGGATGACGTACAGTAAGCTTGTCTTCTTCTGACAACTCGTCCATACCAAGAATAGCAATGATATCCTGGAGGGACTTGTAGTCTTGGAGGATCTTTTGGACAGCGGTGGCAACGTCGTAGTGTTCTTGACCGACGATACGGGGGTCCAACATACGAGACTTGGAGTCGAGAGGGTCGACGGCAGGGTAGATACCGAGCTCAGCAATACCACGAGACAACACAGTGGTAGCGTCCAAGTGGGCGAAGGTGGTGGCGGGGGCAGGGTCAGTCAAGTCATCAGCAGGGACGTAGACGGCCTGGACAGAGGTAATGGAACCCTTCTTGGTGGTGGTGATACGCTCTTGCCTGTACACGGAATCAATAAAAACGACCCTCGACAAGACACGCCAACTTACATGCCACCCATATCAGTGGAGAGCGTGGGTTGGTAACCGACGGCAGAGGGGATACGACCGAGCAAAGCAGACACTTCAGAACCAGCCTGGGTGAAACGGAAAATGTTGTCAATGAAGAGCAACACATCTTGGCCTTCCTCATCACGGAAGTATTCAGCGATAGTAAGACCAGTAAGAGCGACACGGGCACGGGCACCAGGAGGCTCGTTCATTTGACCGAAGACGAGAGCGACCTTGGAGTCACCCTCGAGGTTGATGACACCAGTTTCAATCATTTCGTGGTACAAATCGTTACCCTCACGAGTACGCTCACCGACACCTATTCAATGCGTCAAAAAGGCTGGTCCGAATATGTAAAGATTTACTTACCACAGAAGATGGAGAAACCACCATGGGCCTTGGCAACGTTGTTGATAAGTTCCTGAATCAACACAGTCTTACCGACACCAGCACCACCGAAAAGACCAATCTTTCCACCACGAGCATAGGGAGCGAGAAGATCGACGACCTTGATACCGGTTTCGAGCACCTCGGCAGTCGTTGACTGGTCAACGAAAGCAGGAGGGTCGGCATGGATAGGGCTGAGCTTGACACCCTTGATAGGACCACGCTCATCAATGGGCTCACCAATGACGTTCATGATACGACCGAGCGTAGCAGTTCCGACAGGGACGAGAATGGGAGCACCCGTGTCAACGACCTTTTGGCCACGAACGAGACCTTCTGTACCGTCCATGGCAATGGTACGGACCGTGTTCTCACCAAGATGGGATGCAACCTCGAGAACTAGACGACCACCGTGGAAGTCCTGGACCTCGAGCGCGTTGAGAATGGGAGGAAGGGTCTCGGTGTCGAATTGGACATCGACGACGGCACCAATGACGGTTTTCACGGAACCAACGGAGCCCTTGGCCTCAGTAGCATATGAGCGAGCTGGAATATATTTTTTTGAGGAATTTGAGGGGTAAGAGAGCAGCAAAAGAGACGTACCAGAAGCAGGAGACGCGCGGGTGGGACGGGACGAAGGGGTAGAAGAGCTGGCGCCAGCGCTGGCAGCCAACCGCTGGGGAATGGCAGCGGTGGAAAAGAAGGCGTTGGTTTTTTTGGCAGAGCTAGCAGCTCTCCTGGAGAGACGGGAGATAGCACCACGGGTGGTGAGCATGATGATGGATGAGAGAGTCTGTGTGAGCTCGGTTCAAGTAGGTCGACACGTAGGTTTTATTTTCTCACGAGCTTTCCCGATACTTTTTTTCTTACTTAAGCTGTCCGTCGCTTACCGCGCCTGAGGGCCGCACTTGGGTCCGCAAGCTCTCTTCATTACGTGCAACGTCTGCAGAGCTCGAGGACGCTTACAGTGTCATGCTATTAACGCCAGGCTTTAGATACAAGCGCAAATCAAAGTTGATGATGACACAATGAAAAGTAAGTATCAATCCAACTCTCTCGCGTCTCGTTGTTTCTGCCAAAATTTACGGGGTTCCAATTCTAAAACTTGGAGTGAGCTATGCTTTGGCAGTATATTGGTCAAGAAATATTTTGCAGAAAAACTTGAAGCTGCAGGCGAAGTGATGCTTATTTTCAAGATCTCTAGCCCAGAGCATGATGCCAGATACTCCAAAAGGGTCTGTTCTACATCAAAAGCAGTGACTGTCACTACTCGTAGATGAATCTTCTCTTGATGAAGTGAGCGCCAAAGATCAGGAAATGTAGCATTAAAGTATGAAAAACTATTGGCTTGTGATAAGCTCCAGCAAGATCTTTAAACAGGACTTACTGGACTGTGTGCAAATTCTTCATTAGCCGAAATGCTTTGAGGAAACATACTCGCGCCTGTCTCTGGATGAGCAACTGCTCATCGTAACGCTTGTTAGCCAAGACAAGGCTAGGCATCCAATCGTCGCTTTCAGAACGATCATATTTGATTTCTGGCGAACGAAATTCCAGCGCCCGAATACTGGGAGATATTCGACCATGCTCATTTGCCAAAAGTTGCAGTTTGTGCAAAGCATGAGAGGGAGAATGATTTTTTAGGTCAATCTTGATTTTGGAGAACAGTATCGAATCCAGGATGGCGCAAAAATCGCTGTTGACACATCGCAAAGCCTTGAGGTCTTTGCCGTCGATCTAGAGTACGGTTGGAGAAAGGATAGCCGGAGTCAAATTTGGACTCACTTCGTACGCCGTTCTTTCCAGTAGTTCGGTTGGAATGTAGAGCGTGCCAATGTGTGCCATCGCTCTAGAGAATAAAGTCGAGCTTCAAGGTATTTATTGCTGGCGCTCACTCAATGTTCATCCCTCAATGCATAAATTCCGCTCATTCCAAGGGTTGGGTAGCGTGCACCCTGTTACTTAGGTAAAGAGAGGCACAAGTGCTTTGAATTATTGAATGTAGTTAGTCAACCCTAATCTAGGGTTAGGACCACTAACCGACATAAAAAAAAGGAGCCCACCCAGCCAGAGTGACCGATGTGGGACAGGAAAATATTTAGACGGTGCATAAGCATGAGCCTATACAAACCGCAGACACCCTCTGTATGGACAAGGTCGCCGTGCTATGAAGGATCTCCACGGCCCACAAACCCGGGGACGTGAAGGGGCCTGTGCCATCAAGGTAAGTATGAGGTGTTCAAATGTCGAGCTGGCGTATTTATACCCGCAAGAGTGCGCACGGACCATTCAGGTCATGTGAAATTGGGTCTACGTCCAAGTTGCAACATGGACACTACAATGGACAAACTCGAAGAGTACCTCGAGGCCCTGGAAGAAATTGTCGTCAGTTCACTCGATGCTGCTTCCCCAGACAACATCAGAGAACGAGCTGCTCAAATCTGGCATGACATTACACGATTTGGTCCTGCTCTTCCTCACCTTCCCGATGTACGCATTCCCGGTCTAGGTGATTTCGATGTTCCGCCTCCTCCTCCACCGCCACCACCTCGTACATGGTCAGAAAGATCTCTTGAATGGATTGACAACCATCCTTGGAAGACCGGTGGTATTGTTATCGGTGTAGTAGGTGCAGGACTCCTTGTCGGATATGGTGGTGTCTACTATAGACTCGTCCGGGCCCGTAGGTTGAAATCAACCTCCAATGAGAGGAGACAAGTAGTTGGTACGTTGCTCTCTTTCCATCGTGTCTATGATTCTTATCCATTGCAGTTGTTCTCGGTGGTGACACACCTCTCGGTCTCCCAACCATCCTCGATCTCGAGAAAAAGGGCTACATCGTAATCACAAGCGTATCTACTCCAGAAGCAGTAGAACCACTCGAACGTAAATGCCATGGATATGTCAGAGCTCTCGTTCTCAATCCTGCAGAGGCAAGTCTCCGTTTGCCAAAAGCCAATCAGAATCTGTCTAATTATTCCGCGTAGCCTGATACAGTGCCCATCTTTCTCCGCTCCTTAGCATCTACCCTCTCTCGCCGCTTTCCAATCGCATCTGCAGGTGATCCCTATGCCTCACCAGCCTCACATCCATACATCCACTCTATCATCTCCCTACTCACGCTGTCCGCACCGACCATCCACGCTCCTCTCGAACACATCTCTTTACAAGATCATTACATCCCCTACCTAAATGCGACTCAAATAACTCCTCTCCAAGTTATACAATCACTCCTTCCTCTACTCCGCAACATGCCTTCCAAAGGCAAAAAATCCATCATCGTCTGTCTTCCCGCAACCGAAGCGCGAGTCGGACTTCCTTTCGCTTCGATCAACTCGATGAGCGCTGCAGGAACTCTTCGTGCCGTTCAAGTGTTGCGTAGAGAGATCAACCTCGCTGCTTTGACGGGTAAATCCGAGACCATGAAGAATATCAAAGTGGTCGCCGTGGATGTTGGCACATTCAATGTCGGACCTCCACAATCGAATCATCTTCCTCCTCAAGATGTGTACAAGGCTACGGAGAAATGGACAGCGTCGGAGAAGATCACTTATGGTCCTGCCTTTGCGGCGATTTCACATTCGGGTTCTACTGAGCCGAAAACGAGTTGGACGGCAGTGCTTGGTAGGGGAGGAGAGACGCAGTATGGTGTCCCGAGGAAACCTACAGACGTCCAAGTGTTTGTGGATAACATTGTGGGAGTAGTAAGTAACGGTGCCTATGGGCCTAGTTTCCTCGGCCTAGGCCTTGGACTTGGAAAGCTTAGGAATTGGATCAGAGGAGAAAGGTTTTCGGTTGGAGCTGGTGGTTAGTGTTCCTTTCTTTCTCATTTCAAAACAACTCTGACTCGCAGATCCAGCTCATACATATATGATCGCGTCATACCTCCCTTCTCTCATCCTCGACACTCTACTCAACATTCCTGCGTTCTTGATCGGAATACGAAATGCCTTGCTCCCCGCTCAGCCTTACGTTCTTCCTCGTCGTTCAGGATCTGATGTATACTTTCCCAATCCTCATCCGCGTACCGAGCCGACGTCAGTTAATGCTGCTTCGTCTTCTGCACAAGGTCAAGGGACGATGTCTCAGCCTGAGAGTGAACCGGATGACAGTGGAAGTGGGAGCGGGAGTGGACATGAGCATAACAATGAATCTGGGTCTGAAGCTGATGTGGAGAGTAATGAAGGTGAAGGTGATGGAATGGGATCTGGAGTTGAGAGTAGTTGGGTTAGTTTGAAGAGGGATGCTTGAAAGATGATCTGACAGCTGAGCTAACTTGTTGGCGATAAGGAAAGGTGTGGTACACGACGGGAGAGTGAATGACCAATACATGACAAGCATTGAAACGAAGGACTCTATTTCAAAGGCGAAGAATCCTAATCCCATCTCAAACCATGAAATCAAACATCTCTCATCTCATCTATTTTCAAAATATCTTTATACTACATAGTTTACAGTACTATTACAAGTTTTTACAACGTCGTCCAAACACATTACCCCTTACTCATTTCTCTTTGTACGGCGAGGCTGTCTGTGTTATTAGTGTAGCAGTAGATGTAAAATTAAAATTTGCGATGGTCTTTTGGGAGGGATATGCGAAGTGAGGTCTATTTAACGACGCGTATGGCACTTTATCAGCACCAGCAAGGCTCGGCTTGGTCTCGGACAAAATAATCGTAATTCGCTTTCACTCATTAATATGACTTTGAACTCCAGTTCCGGAATATCAAGAGACGAAAGTGAGTCGCCGCGACCGTTTTTCTGTACATTCAGAGGAGAAGCAAGATTCTACTCGAGCTTGGACTCGGAACCACGCATCATGGCATAATGTCCGAGCTTTCTGTCACCCCATCCTCTCTGCTTTGATATCCTGAACTCGAGGATCAAGTTGACAAGATGGCCGCTCTTTCCAGGTAGGTTCTATCTATTGGAATACTTTCGTTCGTTCTTTAACGGAAGTTTGATTTCTTTTGCGCAGCTTTAGGCCTCTGGCACGAAACTTCCACAGCACCCCTGACTCCATCTTGCTGGATGATCCGTTCAGCTTGTCATTTCAACAAATCACGTTGGACTCGGATACGCGTCCTAATTGCCCTCAAGAATTCAAACATTCAACCATGCAGGGCACAGTACCGACAGTCGTGGACGACCGTGTCCACTACCATTACAATGATGCACGCAACTGCATACCATTGTTGTGGTTGCTCTATTCCCGCAAGCCTCTACGTATAATCTTCTTATCCTTTCGTTCTCGGCGGATGTCGTTTTGATGGTGAATGTTTCAGGTACGTACAGTCAGTTTCCTTCGTATTGACATGTTCTATAAACGATATTTCCCGCAGTTGTGCTCTCAACCGGTGGTAACGAATAGGACCTGAGCGTCCTGCTACCGTATGTAGAAACAAACTGGTCTGGTACCCTTGTTGAACTTGTGGAGCATGAGCCCTATTCAATGCCAGTCCTTCCTTCTTGATTCTCCCTAGTTTTGTTTTGAAGTCGCGTTCTCATCGCACCAAAACGCGGTAGCGAATCAAGGAAGGACTTCCAGGCTCAAGTTTTCTTTCGCAGGCTAGAACCAAGGCAAAAGTTAAACAGACTTGTGAACATCCAACTGTGGTGCTTTCTACCCCAAATCCTTCCCGCTCCGCTCTGCGAACGGTACCGGTTTCATTTCAGGTACGTACGCTTTCTTTTTCCCCTCGTCCATCGCGTGATATAGGCTAACTGGGAGTGTACTCTCATCATCAAGTTTTGTGCCTTGTAGGGTTCTCTGCAGACCTTTGTTGTGGGTCAAGATCTTCAGCCATTTCCTTCACCGGATCTGTAGAGGGAGTGGTCATGTTATATCGATATGTCGCACGTAAATTGAGGAGAGAACCTTTCTGTTGGCCATGTCTTCGATTTGTTTATTCTAGCGGTTCTTTTCACGAGCTCGCGGGTAACTGAATTCACTCGGACAGTTCTCGATAAGAGACTGTAAAGTCTCGCTGTTTACTCAAATTTCCTCGGTACTTGGTACGGTACTATTCCTCTTTCAAAGACCAAAGGCTTGCTTGAACCGGTCCGACGGCAAAATAGATACTTATAAACATAGTGCATTCTTGTTCCGAGCCTCCCAACGGACACGACTGAATACTCTGGGTCCCAGCCATTCCATCAGCTGAAATGACGTCTACTTCGGACCCGGTTCCTGTTATGTAGTCTTCCGAATGCGTCATGCATGATTGACAATGATTCGTATATCGGATTCACGGTCATAAATGGATAAAGCGTTTCTTGCTCTTTCTCGTGCTTGGGAAGATATTCAGCTGGCAAGGGGCTATATGATTGATTTATAGAACATTTTCTGCAGATGGCAGCGATTCTCCATTGAACCAACATCAACCCCTGTCAAGGTCTAAAACGATTATGTTACAAGTTACAATTGCTTTGCCCAATGCTATGTACGGATCCTGCAATTGATATCCACGTTTATATGTGTGGGGAAGGTGGCTTTGATTTTACTCGCACGATGTCGGGGTTCTTTGGGTATGCCTGCAATTTGTCCGACTTGCGGTTTGGATGGTGAGCCATTTCTGCGGCGAGTGAATTGTAAAATTTGCCTCAGAGGTGAATACGGATTCTAATTTAGCAGGATATCTGACTCGTGTCTATCTTATGAGTACGGCATGCATATCCATATCACCGGCTCTTTGATTTCACCAACTAGAGTCATTTCGGTTTCGCAGTGGTCCTCAGTCGTTTCTTTGGGTCTCGCCCAGTCTGCTTTCTTCAGGTACATCCCTAGAACTTTCACCCACGCGCTTGGGACGCTTTACTTGCTAACCCTTGGCATCATGTTATGCTGACATTCGAGACCAGTGCTTTCGAGTGCTTTTTCTCTACGGGCTCAAGAGGGATGTCAGGCACGAACAAACAACTCTTCAATTCTCAAGTTCAATTGCCTGGGAGAAACGGCTAATAAGCTTGGCATGAGCCATTTTCAGGCCCTTGCTTTGTGTAGTCTTCCCCAAGGTTACCTTTTTACAAGTCACTCACTTTCTAAGACCCTGCGGCAAGGAGAGTCACTGGCACTATAGGATGGACTTGAAAATATTTTTAGACGGCAGAATCAGAAGTTCTGAAAATTAGAAGTTGCTTCGTAACCCCATGGGGCAGCTAGAAGCTGCTTCAGAAGCTCCTTTGGATCGTCAAACCGCCTCGAGCTCGGTGATCCTATGCCACCATACACGGCAGTAATACACGCAGTTCGTTTTAATTGACGGGAACGTAAGTATGCAAACAATTCATCATCAGTATTTGCTTAGGCTCATTTTTTTGTATTCACATTCCACGATTCAGTGCCCCCGGAATTATGTTGCCAGCCATTCATTCAGAGAAAAAAACGAGTCCACTCTCACCATGCCAGATTTCTAACATTTCATGTGGGACTACCAGGAACCGAAAGTTGACAAAGCCAAGCTGGCATTCGAGCATAAAAAGCTCGTAGCTTGAGCCAATTTCGCCAGCTTCAACTAGCTTTTACACCTAGTTCTCAGCTTCATTTTCAATATGCGCTTCACTTCTCTCGCTACCGCTGTCGCTCTCGCTGTGCTCCCCAGCGCCTTTGCAGCCAACTGGGACGTCTCTGTCGGTGCCAACAACCAGTTTGCATACTCCCCGACCACCATCACGCCTGCTGTCGGCGATACCGTCACTTTCACCTTCTTCACCCGTAACCGTAAGTGAATTTTACGCTCCTCTTTACTAGCTTGACACTGATCTGTTTATGATACAGACACCGCGACCACCACTGACTTTAACAACCCTTGCCCACCTCCTCCTGGTGGCGTTGGGCCAGGTGCATTCGACACCGGATTGTAAGTATTGTGTTTTGTAGCTTATCCACGACCCCGCTAATTTGCGCCGCTTTTCAGCCATGTGTCTACCGATGCCCCTGTTGTCATTACCATTGAAGACACTGACCCCCACTTTGTCTCTTGTATGCAAGCTGCAGGAGCGCACTGCAGATTAGGTAACAAATTTCGTCGTTTCTTGTGTAGTCTAAATTAAAAATGTCCCTTTCAGGCATGACCTTGGCCATTAACCCGACTGATGACCAGACCTATGAGGAGTTCTTGAACAATGCTCGCAACTCGTAATGTAGATATGAAAATTTGTTTATTGTATACAATCAAATAACTATTGGGAATTTGGGCGTTTCTATCTGCGTGTTCATTAATAATAGTCTTGAGTACTTCTCTGCGCGCATTGAATGTCGCTTGTTCTTTCCTGAGATTTTTGCATGCTCAAAGCTGCCCTCTCTCTATTTTCTAAAGGCAAAGTGACGGCAGCCACCCTCACTTGACGCCACACTATCATCCGGAGATAATTTGTAAGCAGTCTAACGGCGTCAAAAATTTGGACATCTCTCTGCGTAAGCCTTCCACTGTTCAGCTGTTTCTCCGTCGTTGCTCACTCTAATGCGGACAACACCAATTACATGATTCTATCTGTTTTGTCTACCTTCTCAAGTCAACGACTAGCCAAATCGTATCCAACACTCTTTCGCAGAACAGTATCTTGGACAGCCCCAGTTTCACAAACCCTTCCCAAATCACCTCCCTCTACTCCCAATAATGGCCTTCCGATAAATACCCTACTCTCATCACTAGAGAAAGTCATTCAATTTGCACCGGCTACCACAGCGGAGTCGTTCATTCACCGTCGACTCGATGATCCAAGATACGTAGTCCCTAACCGGCACATCCTCTTTGAGAAGATTATATCCCTTCTTATACATCATAAACATTTTGGAGAGGCGGGCCGAATCTATGAACGTCTTATAAAGGAGGGCTATGTGTCCACTGCAAAGACAGACGCACAGATGCTCGCTATAGGGCTAATACTCTCCCCAAACAAGTACAACGAAATTATGCCTTCTCTTCGAATCATCTTTGGTGGAGAAAAATTCTCTGAAGAGGATTTTATCATTCTACTCGCTACCTTCCAGGATCTCCACGCTTCTTCGTCGTTGATGATCCAGGTCATTCAGGAGTTCCTAAATAGTCGCGGAGAGGGTTTTCTTCCTTGCCAACGTTTAGTGAATCTCCTGGTTGGCTTGATGGTGAAAGAAGGCCTCGTCCAAGAAGCCTTTGAACTAATTGCCAACCACGATAACTCCAACGAAGTTGACGATGCAACTAGATCACATCCTTACGCCTCCATCATCTCTTCACTCGACACTTTTGACCCTCTCAGTCAAAAGTCGATCAACGACGTGTTGGCGGAAGTTCGTGCGAGGCAGATTGAATACGATGCATCCATTCTTAATGCGCTTATCTCTCAGCAAGTGCGCAAAAAAGACATAGACAAGGCTTTTCAGGTCTATGGAGCACTCATGGAAAACTACAAGCAAGGTCTTCTCTCCCCTGATCGTTATACTTTCGGAAATCTATTCAAGATGATCAGTCGACTGGACGAGTCCTCCCCACTGCCCGTCCCTCCAAGACACCTCTTTCGAGATATGTTATCTGTAGTCTTTTCACACCGGAAAGATCACAAAAACACCAAAACAGGCATCATAGAAGGCTACCATTTACTGATGGTGCATGCTCTTCGAGCATTTTTATCTCGACACGACTATGCTGCCGCATACCAGTTCACTAAAATCCTGGTTAGACTTGGACTGCCTGTCAGCGGGGACGTCTACCATACTGTAGTTAAACATGTTGCTGGACGTGTCTTGCAGGATGTACAACAGGCGCTTAAAACTGGTGGTTCTCCCTGGGTCCATCGCTTACTGGGGCGCTCACGAAGTGATTTTGCGGGGATGAAGGAACTACGGCGTCACCAACATATTATGCTGGAGGTGCTGAGGCAAAGTAAGCTTTCTGGGGTTCTATTAGAAGTGGGTGCGACACCGTTGCCTTCGCGCAGTCAAAGGCAGTATGTGATTCCTATGTTGCCGATGATGAAGAAGCGTGTGCTTGTAGCTACTCGTCTTGGGTTCGATGTTATCCCCTTGCAAAGGATTCTGCGTAGGGCTCTGTTGGCCCAGATCGAGCAGGAAAAGAACATTATGATTGGAATCTCACAAGACGCTAGGAGGGCGACGGGCGAATTGATAGCTGAGGCGGAAAAAGAGATGATGCCAGAGAATATCGTGTTGGCAAAGCTTGAGGTTGGGTACCAGTACTTTACGAAAGGGCTTTGATATTAGTTGTGCATATGTTAATAATGTATTTGTTGAGCACCACTTATTTTTATCTGGCGTCCAGTTCAAAGCGATAGTCATGCAGCTCCCGATAGCTCGTGCATGGCCGACGTTCGTGGAGTTTCGTCGTTTCAAGAACAACATATTCCAGGCACATCATTTCGACGTTCCCACTGGTTGTGCGAAAATACATTGCGCGCTCTCGACGTCCTGGCTCGTCCTGGGGACATCAATTTGTGGGTAAAACTTTGTTTGTGTCAGTCTATCAGAGGTACAGGCATTTACCGGCAAATGGGACACTACCACTGAATGGGACAAAATGATTTTCAGTCCCCGTACCTGCACCTATCCTCTCACTGATTTTATAGTATATACATATGACCTATATTGATGTTTGACAGCAATATTGAAGCTGTAGAATGATTATGCCCCTGCAGAAAAAATCATCTTTATGAAAAATAGGGTCATTTTGAAGATTGTGAGCTGCTAGGAACACCTTTTTTTATTTCTTTCAATTCATTATGCAGAATAAGATATACAAACAATAATATTGGCCCAATCTTATACATATAACTTGTTGACAAAGCTGGACGAGAAGTAGGACAAGATCCAGTGTCACGCATTCCAAAAGAGGAAGGTATTTGGCGGAGAAAATGCGATGGTCACAGTATGTCACAAGCGGCCATTCTGTCCCAGATGCTTCGATTTCGGTGTCAATGAAGAACACCTCGTTGCGCCCTTCTAAAAAATCTGAAATTTATTCAAGGCACTCTCAAGATGTTGAGGAATATGCTTTTGATAAAAAACCTGTAGTCTCAATCAAGGGAATCAAGCTGTGACCCCGGACATTTTTCTGTCCCATTTGACGGTAAATGCCTGTAAATCATTCAAAAATTTTCTGCTGCAAAGGTACAGCACGGAAAGAGTTCCAAAGTAAAATGGATTTTTATACAACTCTGCTTCCTTACTATACAAAAGTTTTAGATATACGCCGACCATGCACTGCGATTGACTTTGAAAAAAGTCATTTTTACTTCCCATTGACTACCTTCTTCGATACCAACTCCAATCCATTTGCAGCACTCAAGATCGCCTTGATACCAGAAGTCGTAATATCTGTATCGGTAGCAACACCCCATGCACTGGTCTTTTTCTTTCCTGGGACTTCATACACCAAATCCACGTAAGAAGCAGCAACGACATCAGAACCTTCTCCGATAGAGTGCTCTGCATAGTCCTTGATCTTCAACGTACCCTCGAGCTGCGTATGTAGAGCCGCCAGAACAGACGACAGAGGACCGTTACCCTCTCCAGTGACTGTCTTGGGCTCACCAAAGAAGACGATATCACCAGTAATAGCCCGACGACCCTCGTCCAAATGTTCCATCTTGAAAGATTTGGAAGATTGCAGAGCAAGTTTGGGCGACTTGACCTCGGTATTGTATCCATATGTCGTCTGGAACAACTTTGTCACGGCATCTATAGAAATCTCGCCGTTTGACTCTCTCGCAGCCCTCTGGACAACCTCGAAGAACGAGGACTGTAGTTTGCGTGGCAGTTCCAAGCCCAAGGAATTGACAATGACACTGGCGACGTAGGCCTGGTCTGTCTTTGAGTTGAACCCAACGGTGAGCTTGAGCTCGGGCAACGGCTTGTCACCGATAAAGTTGTTTACTGCGCTCAGAACGGCACGCAGACCAGAGCGAGCAATGTCGCTGTCGATGCCGACACCCCACCATGACTTGTGAGATTTCCTATCATCGGCAGGGACAAGCTCGACGTAAGAAGCAGCACTAGTGTTTTCGCCTTCTCCGATGGCATGTTCAGTGTACTCTCGGAGGGCGAGGTCGATCTTCAGGTGAGTACGCAAAGCATCGAGGAGGGCAGACAGAGGCCCGTTTCCGTCTCCTCTAACGACTCGCAAAACACCATCGACAGAAACAGTTCCGTCAAATCTGCGACGACGTATAGAGTCATCACCAGAGTTGTCGGGCGAATCTTCTTCAGGCTCGGAAGAGAGTTTGAAATTGTGCAGAGACAATCTGCCCTTGAAAGCAGGACCTCCGACATGGTATGCCCTTCTGAAAATGGTTGTGATATCCTCGACGGTCATCTCCCTTGCTTCACGATCAGAAACCTCCTGCACAATCTGGTAGAATGCAACCTGTAGTTTACGAGGCATATCGAGATGCAGGTGCTGTTTAATAAGATAGGCAATACCACCTTTGCCTGATTGCGAGTTGACTCTAATCACAGCTTCATAGTTCAAACCGAGATCCAGAGGGTCAACAGGCAAGTACGGCATGTCCCAGTACTGGGGTTCACCCTTGGCAGCTGCCTCTTGGTGCCTAATCTTTTGAGCCTCGAAACCTTTTTTGATAGCGTCCTGATGTGAACCGGAGAACGCAGTGAAAACAAGTTCCCCGGCATAAGGGTGACGAGGGTGGACAGGGAGATCGTTGCATTGTGTGACAACGTCAATGACCGAAGGGAGGTCACTAAATTCGAGACCGGGGGAAATGCCTTGTGAGTAGAGGTTCAAAGCAAGATTCACAAGGTCGACGTTTCCTGTGCGTTCACCGTTTCCGAAGAAGCAGCCTTCGATACGATCACCACCGGCAAGGATACCAAGTTCAGCAGAAGCAATGCCAGTACCTGCGATGTGGTGAGCAAACGAAAACAAGCTGACCATTGAAGAAAACGTACCTCGATCATTGTGTGGATGTAGGCTGACAATGACCTTTTCTCTCTCAGAGATATTCCGGCAGAAGTTTTCAATCTAGAAGTAGTATTAACACAGGAAGATTTTGAGAAGAATATAACAGACCTGATCAGCATAATGATTCGGAGGTGCAATTTCCACTGTTGAGGGAAGGTTAAAGATGATACGATCGTCACCGGTCCCTGCCTTTCCCCAGGCAGTCTTGACAGCCTCGCAGACCTCCAAAGCAAATTCCGGCTCCGTCTGGGTGAAAGTTTCTGGGCTGTATTCGTATTTGAATTTTGTTCCGTACTTGGCGGTACACTGTTCCGTCAATTCTCTGACGATTTTCGTGTGCTTGACAGCGAGAGCGACAGTCTCTTCTTTGGAGTTGCGGAAAACGACGTTACGGAAAGTAGGGCTGGTAGCATTGTACATGTGAAGGATGGCATGTTTGGAACCGGCTACGGCATCGACTGTACGTTTGATGAGATCTTCGCGAGCTGGGGTCAAAACCTAGCTCAACATAAGTTCAATGATTTAGGGTGATGAGAAAAGAAGAGAGCAAACTAACTTGGATCCAAACATCGTCGGGTATTTCGTTGTTCTCGATCAATGTCCGTACGAACTGGAAGTCGGTGTCGCTAGCGGCAGGATATGCGACTTCGATTTGCTTGACCCCACATTGTACGAGTTGGCGGAAGAAGGTTGTTTTCTGCTCAATGGTCATAGGGTTTGCGAGGGCTTGGTTCCCATCTCGCAGATCGGTAGACAGCCATATGGGAACCTTGGTAAATGTTTTTGAGGGCCATTGGCGGTCCTTGAGGTTCAAAGGAACGTATGGTTTGTATTTTTGGGAAGGATCTGGCCTGAAAAGAATGAGAAAGGAAGAAAAGAGACAGGGAACGGTGACTCACAACATAGGTATGGTGGTAGGTATACAAGAAATCCTAGCAGTCAATTAGACGCAGGCTTATTATTAGCCCGTAAAACTTTTTGTTATGACTCGGTCTGCTGACGTCAAATCGATAATTTTTGCTCCATCGACCGCCTCGTTATGTCTAGACCGAACCTGACCGAACTCGTGTTCTTTGCGTTCATGGAGCTTGCTATACATAAGAGCGGGCAAGGATCCGACTAGGTAAGGAAGTATAACTCATGCCAGTAAGTAACATGTAACAGCTCGAACGCGACTCGACAGAAAATTAGTGTGACAGGCGCGTCTGTCACGTAACGCTTTCCAAAAACGAGCAAGATAATCTTTTCAGCAACGAGTCATCTCAATCTTCCATCATGTCTGGGACTCTGACCCTCTCGTCCAAATTATCACCATTTCCTTTTGGTATTCTTGCAATTGCTACGTATACTGGGAACATCGAAGTCGTCTACGATGAAACTGTAACAAAACCTGTTCTCGAGATCAAGGGATCCAAGATCGAATCTGAAGATGATATCGTCCATGCCCTTTCTACAGCTGGAGGTCTTGCTGAAGATAGTGCAAACGTATGTGAATCTCATGCTCCCTCAGAGGACACGAAAATCACGTTATTCTCCAAGGCTGCATCGTTTTTGGCTCTCTCAAAAACACTTCCGACCGCTTCAGCACTTCCTGATATTAATGCTGCTTTGGAGTCATTGGATAATCACCTAGCATGGAGAACTTATCTCGTTGGGCATGATATCACCGCAGCAGATTGGGTAGTGTGGGGAGCGATGAAAGGTGTGATCGGGTTTTCGAGTTGCGGTAATCTGCTCATGTCGTTTTATTAGCAAACAACAAATTCATGGGTCTCTTAAAGAATGGTAGACACTCTCACGTCCTCAGATGGGCAAATCATCTCGAGTCGCTCGACTCTGCCCAGGCCGCTCTCGCTAGTCTCACTGCCGCAAAAGCTAACAAAGCTCGGTCGACCAAGGTCGCTGCCAGTTTCTCGTTGGGTCTGGAAGGTGCAGAGATGGGTAAAGTGGTTACTCGATTTCCCCCTGAACCCAGTGGTTACCTCCACATCGGGCACGCAAAGGCTGCTATGCTCAATCAATACTTTGCCAAAATGTATGAAGGCAAGCTTATTATTCGTTTCGATGATACGAATCCTTCAAAAGAGAGGGTAGGCTTACATCTTTCTGCGGCGTGTGTCTGTCTTCTGAAATGCCTATAGACCGAGTTTGAGGAGACGATTCTGGAGGATCTTGAGCTTCTTGACATTCGCGGAGACGTTGTCACACACACTTCAGACTACTTTGACCAACTATATGATCTTGCAATCAAGATGATCGAGAAAGGCAAGGCTTATACCGACAACACTGAACGTGAACAGGTTGGTATGATGTTCTTGTCGATGAGTGTTTATGGTGAACACTAAACCTTCTAGATGCAACACGAACGTCGCGAAGGTATTGCCTCTGCTCATCGTGATGACAGTATCGAAGACAACCTCAAACATTTCGCGGAGATGAAAGCTGGTTCCGAGGAGGGCCTCAAGTGGTGCCTACGTGCTAAACTCAGCGTCGACGACCCGAACAAAGCTATGCGTGATCCGGTCATTTATCGATGCAATACTCTCCCTCATCACCGTACTGGGTGAGTATTTCCCCATCTGATCTAGAGCATCGTGCTTAAATCCTTGACAGCGACAAATGGAAAATCTATCCAACCTATGACTTTGCCTGTCCAGTCGTTGATTCCATCGAGGGTGTTACGCATGCATTGAGGACCAACGAGTACCGCGATCGCAACCCTCAATACTGGTGGATGACCGATGCGCTTGGAATGCGGAAAGTCAAAATCTGGGACTTCAGGTAAATTAAGCCTCTCAGGAATACTATGTACATCAGTCTAATGATGCCATTTCAGTCGTCTCAACTTCATTTACACCCTTCTTTCCAAACGCAAACTCCACCAATTTGTTAACAATGGCCAAGTCCGAGGATGGGACGACCCCCGCTTCCCTACAGTCCGTGGTATCCGACGACGTGGACTGACCGTAGAGGCGCTGAGGCAGTTTATGCTCTTGCAAGGTCCTTCACAGGCCGTTGTTTCCCTCGAGTGGGATTCGATTTGGGCGTTAAATAAAAAGGTTATCGATCCAATTGCTCCCAGACATTGGGCCGTTGTCGAAGATAAAAAGTGTGCATCCCTTTTTGACCCCATTGCAAAGTTACTAACAGATCGGTGTTTATAGAGTGCCCGTGACGATCAAAGGCGCCCCTGCATCTCCCGAGGTAAAGACTTTACCCAAGCACAAGAAGAACCCAGATGTTGGTGAAAAGAAGACGGTCTACACTTCGAACATCTTGGTCGAACAGGAGGATGCACAGTCGTTTGAGGATCAGGAAGAAGTGAGCTTTCAACCATTCAAATTAAACTATTTCTGACCTTTCTTTTTTCATCAGATCACCCTCATGGACTGGGGCAATGCCTTTGTTCGCTCCAAAACTACCGACGCTTCAGGCCAAGTCACCTCCGTCGAAATGGAACTCCATCTCGAAGGTGATTTCAAGAAGACCAAGAAAAAGATTACCTGGCTCGCTCAACCCACCTCTGAACACCCTCTGATTCCTGTTACTCTCCTCGACTATGACTACCTCATCACCAAGAAAAAGCTCGAGGAAAATGACAATGTCGAGGATTACATCACTCCTGTCACTGAATTCCGCGAGAGCGCCGTCGCAGACGCCAATGTCAAGGACTTGAAGAAGGGAGATATTATCCAGTTTGAGAGGAAGGGGTACTTTATCTATGATGGCGAGAACAAGGCTGAGGGCAGGATGGAGTTTATCAGGATTCCGGATGGAAAAGCAGCGAATTTGGCCAGCAAGGCTGGGGGTGGTGCTGCCACGCCTGCAGCTGCTGCAAAAGATGATGGAGTAAAAGTCGATGCCTCTTCCGCGACAAAGATGTACAAGTTGGAGAAGGTTTATGGGGAGCAAGTGAAGCCGGAAGCGGATACGAAGATGTACAAAATGGAAAGTATTTACAAAGTGTAACCTAAAGTGTATCCATAGACATGTATCCATCACGTATAGTTCAAACTTGTCATGATTCAAAAATTTTCTCGAAAACAGAATATCTTACAGGCTCTAAAGATACATTACACGTTCAATTGCACTTGGCTAATGTACGGCTACATTCTCTCTGCTTTAAACCTGGATACCTTTTTCGGTGGTTCATGATCCACCTCTTCACCATTTTTATCATCACTATTGCCGGCAACGACATGACTTTTTGGGACCGATTCTCGAACATTTTTCGACATGATGACAGGAGGTCGTTCTGGTCTGCTGGAAGACCTGGGGTTTTGTGGGAAAGATGGTGACTCGATGATCATTGAGCTCGAAAAGTCTGGCTGTCTTTGAAATGAAGGAGACTCAATAATTGTCATCGCAGGTGATGGTACGGGAGGTATGGGAGTATTTTTACCGGAGACAGGTTGTTCAACAACGGAAGAACCGACAGGAGGTAGTTTGGGAGAAGACCGTCCGACGGTTGAGACGGGGGTGTTCCTTCCGGATACAGACCGTTCAACTACGGAAGAGCTGATGGGAGGCAATTTGGGAGAAGACCGCCCGACAATTGAGATGGGAGTAGCTGCTTCCGATATAGGGAACGGGTCAACGACGTTGGGGGCCCTGACCTGCGGCCTCGACAACTTGAATTGCGAAGTCTTTGGTTTTGAGGACAGAGGTTGTGTAGGAGGTGTGAATGGCTGTGGTGCACGGACATCTGCAGATTTTTGAGAGGACGAAGGGATAGTGTGAAGATCACCATTAGGTCCCACATTGTAGACCTGGCCTTTCTGTAGAAGTTCCACCATTTCTTGTGTTGCTTCGTTGTCTGGTTCGCTGTCGCTTTCGCCAGCATCTCCACCGACAAGCTTGTTTTCGGAATCAAGCTTGCCCATTCGTATGGAGCGTTGTAAAGTCTGAGTGCCTGATGCAGGTAAAACCGAACCACCAAGTGACTGAGACGAAGATGGAGCAGACGCAGCATAGGAAGACGCAAGTTGATTAGCTCTAAAGTTGGATATGGATGGTTTGGCTTTAGAACTCGAAAGGTCAGCCAAAGGTTCTTCATCGGGAGTATGAGAGTGAGATGTAAGGGCAGTAGCTGCGGCTTCTCCAATCTTTCCTCGTTTTCGATGATATTCCAATGCAACCTCTCTTTGTTGTTGAGCAAAATCAGCATCGAATTCTTCCTCCTCCAGATCCACGCTACTCTCAGTTACGTCGTCGGCATCGACATCTGACTCGTCATCTGAGTCGGCTTGTTGAGTTGTAGCGGGAACGGCGTTCACCGTACCAACGCCTGGAATCCGTTCTACCACAGAAGCCTTCATGAGCTGTTCATTTTGATAATTTTGAGAGAGAAGACTGGGAAGCTGTCTAGCAGCACGTAGTCTGCCAATAGCAACGTCTCCCCAATCGATCTTTTCAGAGTCTTGTCCTCCCTGAAGTTCCTGAGCACCAGTGGTAGACTCTGCCGCAAAGCTGACACTCTTTTTTGCGCCCTGGCCAGCTTCTTTCTCCTTCCCTGGCTTCTGCTGTGAAGTTTCTGACTCGTCATTTGACAAACCTCGCAATAGAGCCTTGCCCATTTTCTTCTGCGTTTCCCTGGCCATCTTTAAATGTTCCTTCTCCACTTTTGCAGCCTCTTTACGCTTCTCAGCAGCTTCCAGCCGTTCCAGCCGTTCCCTTTCCTCCTCTCTTCTTTGCTCCAGAGTTTCCTCTTCCTCCAAAAGGTCTAGTATCCTGTCGCGTTCTATCCGTCTACGTTCACGTTCTGCAGGAGAGAGCGAGGTTAGAGGAACGAGGGTAGGCTCATCGAGCAGGGATCTATTGGTAGGTACAGGTGCAGTTCCAGGTTCATTGATATCAACTATTGGTAGGCCTTCTTCGTTGAAACGCTAGACAGAAAAAACCTTGTTAAGCGATATTATATTCTCCAAAGAATCACAGAACGTACTTCGGCACCTCTCCCACCATTAGCAAATGCGTCCCGAACGACATCTTCGCCCAAAAGTTCAGATAGTCTATTCGATAGTTGTTCGATAGTTTCAGGTGTTACATTTTGAGAGCCTTCGCCGGCAAACGAACGAAACAAGGTCTGTAAAGCTGCTAGAATGGGGTCAGTCAGAAATCATATATCGCTTCTCTTCCCTGGCACTATACACCTTCATTGCTCGAAGCCGCCATCGTTGCAGCCTTACAAATTGATTTGTGACGGTTATGAAGTAAGAGTTAGTTCCCAAATTCGGATCAACGCGAAGCACCCGGAAAAAAAATTCGTATAGAACTGGCGATATACAAGCACATACTCAGGAAATAATTACAAAAAATGTAAGGAATGTATGTATATTCAAGAGGGCACCTCCTCATACTCGAATGGTTGTCCAATTTCTCCTTGCTATGTTGGCCGAAAGGGTATAAAGACTTGAAGTCCATCAGAAATTAATAGCACCTAGGCATTCAAGGACTTGATCTGCTTAGCCTTGATTAGACCTCCGGCCAGAAGTAGAGCCAAAGTGAACGAAAACCATTTAGTCCAAGATGCCCCAGACGACGCCTTGGGTGGACCTTTGGGTCGGGCAGGTAAGCTAGGCATCAGCGCTTTGTTCATGCGTGCAATCTTTGCAGCCTGTAAAATCAGATATCAATGTCTGACTATGGTTAAACTTGAGACACTTTCGTACCGTGTAAGGTGGAAACCTGAAGCTCAAAATATAGTCGATCCTGTGTATTTTCAAGCAGCCGTTAGTTCAGTATAGGTGCAGAGCAGATGAGTATTACCAGCTGGGCGAGCTGATAGAGGATCGAAGATGGGTAAACATGTCAAACCCGTACTATAGATGTCATGAGAACCTGGAAACTCCGTCATTCTGCAAACTGACCTTCCCCGTGTGATAACCGGCTATAGAAAAGTTTGTTGAGCCAAACGAGCAGCGGTATTAAATTTCACTTACATCCACTGGGACCGATACCGCCAAAGGGTAAGCCCTCAGCTAGAAGCATGTGAGTAACAAATCGAGCCTCCTAACAGGTATATATACCTCCAGGGTGTATGATAGTCTCATTTACATGAGCAGAGCCACTTTGCGTAGAGCTGAAGACTGTACTACGGTTAACACTTGGAACAAAGAAGGTCCGGAGGAAATTTACTTTTATCCTTGAAGTTCTTGTCGTTAGAAAAGACATATATCGAGAGAGGATGATCGCTAAGAAAGGCTTCAGCTGTACTCGAAACACATGATCAATCCAATACCCACTGGGCATTAACGTAGGCTATGCCTTCTTCAATACTGTCCACTGGCATAATCGGTAGTAAAGGCCCAAATATCTCCCTACAAACCATAAGTTAAGAGACACGCTAGAACGAACGTCAGACGCACTCGGACATCAAAGCATCGTCTGATTTAACGTCCTTGATAACCGTAGGAGCAATGAACTTGGTAGCTTCGTCCATTTCTCCACCAACCACGATTGTTCCTTTGGTATTCTTGAGCAATCCACTGACACGAGCGAATGCCTGAGGGGTGACCAAGCGACTCATCGCTCCCGGTGCACCAGCACCATCCGGATAGAATTCGTCGTATCTACACCCAATGAATTAGAAGTCACGTTTGACGTGAAGGTGCGAACTTACGTTTCTTTGAGTGCCTTCACGAGGGTGTCCTGGAATGACCTCGGTACAATAAGATAATCGGGAGCAACGCAAGTCTGTCCGGCATTGGCAGCCTTGCCCCATAAGAGTCTCCTTGCAGTCATCTTGAGGTCGCATTTGGGATCAATGAATACCGGCGACTTTCCTGGAACATCACTTTAGTTCAGAGCCGCAGATAAAAGAAATATGTCACTTGCCTCCAAGCTGAAATCATTGTCGTTAGTGGGTGATTAAATTTCGAAATTATAAATAACGCACCTCCAATGAAACCGGTGTCAAATGCTTCGCAGCAGCTGCGGCCACAATCTTTCCGACTTTTCCACCACCTACAAGAGATCAGACGTGAACTCCATGAACCTAAAGCGTTCTGACCTGTGTAAAGAACTAAACCGTACGCATTAGTAATAGCTGGTAGAGAAAGTAATTTAGACGCACTGTGGCCCCAAGGAAGGTCTAGAAGCTATTTTGTGGTAAATTAGTATTGTTATGAGGCGGGCAGAAAGATACTTACCCTGGTAGTTTCCGGTACGGCACCATTGACAACACGAACTAAATCAGGGTCGAGATACTTGGGAAAAAGTTCTGCGAAGAGAGCGCTAGTGGCTGGAGTAGATTCAGAAGGTTTAAGGACGACAGTGTTTCCTGCTGCAAGAGCAGAAGACTAAAAATGAAAGTCGCGTTATTGAGGTTCAGGAAACGTAAAGAGGTCACACACCACTGGTAACACAGATAGGAACATTGGATAATTGAAAGGGGAAATGACGAGGACAACACCCTTGGGTTCCTTGTAGATGGTTGGGTTCATAGCAAACCAAAGGAATGAGAATGGTGCTTTCTCAGGTTTGGCCCATTTCTCGACGTTCTTGTAGTCATTGTAGATCTCTCCGACACAAGCCCCAATTTCGAAACTGGAACACGCGACTCAGGTGATTTCAGTGCACGGTGTATTCGACTACGCACAAGTTGGATTCGAGTGGTGGCCTTCCAAGGTCTGAAGCGAATGCTTCTTCAAAACGTTTAGCGTTGTCTTTGATGAGATATGCGAGTTGTAGAATCTGGTATTTCCGGTATGCTATGGACTTGAGTTTGCCCGAGTAGAAACCGGCTTTCAGTTCTGCATGGATCTACGCGAAAGGATGAGCGAAAGGACGTAGAACTGATAGACAACGGGGAGAGGTAAAAAAGGAACTTATTCCGAACCTTGTCAATGTCTTCGACTGGGGTGTACTCGAGTTTGGACATGACGGTAGTGGGTAAGGTGAAATTGCTCAGTCACCTGAAATTGAATGAACCTCTGCGGATGTGAGAGCGTCTACCCCTGATGGCCGAACAATTTTCAGCGAATTCTCCAGTCAGGAGAGGTGGTTCTGTTTGAAAGATCCAGAGAGCTTGGAACCTTCCTTTTATCTGTCACCGAATAATTGTCGTTCCAATGAAACTGAAATCAGTGGATGGTAAACCGGTTCTCCGGCTAGCCGGTTGTAATTCATCAAGAATTCGTGAGTCCAAGTTGGGAACCCTAGCTAACCCTAGAAAAATTCTGTCTTCATCCGTGCACGATACACACGAGTTCACAATCCATCTGCTCCTTGAATTATCATCATGGTCGCCTCACATACCCAACCGAGCACCTCTACCGCTCAACCCGGACATCGTAAAAACCGCAGAAAAATGTCTAAAAAGCCACAAAAACCGACCGACGCTTCTGCTCAGCACGATTCAGATCAAGACATGAATGAATCTAGAGAAGATATCACAGATACCCTCGCTTCCAACATGGAACCTTCAGCAGAGGGCGAAGACGACATTATGATCGATGTTGATGCTTCATCTCTTCCCAATACATCTGGCGCACCCGTTTTTGAACCTCTACCAGCCGATGCAGGCAAAGCACTTTTAAAATCAGAAACGAGAAAGATTCCGATTCCTCCTCATCGAATGACACCCCTAAAAAAGGATTGGGTCAATATTTTTGGTCCATTGACGGAAATTCTGGGTTTGCAAGTGAGGATGAACGTGCAAAGGAGATGTGTGGAAGCAAGGGTGCGTTAATGCAACCCTATGTAGTGCGATAACAGCACTCATTTTTGCTTTCGCAGACATCAAAACATACTAAAGATATCGGTGCTCTCCAAAAAGGTGCAGACTTTGTGAAAGCATATGCTTTGGGCTTTGATGTGAACGTGCGTAAAAGACTTTTTCGGTACAAAATGTCTCTCAATATACTGTAGGATGCAATTGCATTGCTGCGACTGGATGATTTGTATCTTGATTCCTTTGAAATAAAAGACGTCAAGAGTTTGCAAGGAGACCATCTATCTCGGGCTATTGGTAGGCATTCTTTATCTCGACCTTATAATCGTTGGCTGAGAGCATATTTCATCTTAGGTCGCATAGCAGGCCAGGACGGCAAAACCAAGTTTACTATTGAAAATGCAAGCAGGACGCGTATCGTTCTGGCAGACACGTACGTTCCCATCCTTTTCTCTAGAAAATTCTCATCGACATCACGTCCTCAGAAAAATACATATCATGGGTTCATTTCAAAACATCAAAATTGCGCGAGACGCTATCGTATCTCTTATTCTCGGTTCGCCTCCTGGAAAGGTATATGCTGGTCTTCGGACAGTCAGCAGCCGTATGAGGCAGCGAGCGCTGTAGATGGTGTAGATGTATTTTACGACTGTATCAGATGCTTTCGACCTTTGTAACATGGAATGATACAAATCTAATTCGAGGTGTAAAGCTACAAAGCTAGGAAGACATACAAAACTAAATTGGTATAGGACGACTGGGTATAGGAATGCAAGGGTGATTTCAGCTTGATTTTGAGTTATGATGATGTTCGTGATTTCCATTCTGGTCGACGTCGGTACTTTTGAGGAGGCTTCAGCAGAGCTGATCAGTTTCTTTGCCCTTGCAAAATAGAACCGACCTACTTCTCTATAGCTGCATCGTCAACTGGGGGACCAGAACCGTTGCCTACTATCACCTTGACCCCTTGGCTTGGAACACCGTCCACGATAACAAACAGCCATCCAGGGCCCGGAGGATATACCCCGCCATTCGGTGGTCCAGTGGCACACACTCGACCACGATCATCGACAGAGCTCTTGAGATAAACTAAACGCTGGTTGGCATGATTAGCATGTGTAACGAAACCAAGATCGATCAGGACCACTGTAAGAGAATGAGTGCGTATGCAGAAAGGATGTGGAAACGAGACTGACTCTTGACGTCTCCGTCTTGCCGTTTAGTCGACTTAGCCATGTCCATCTTGAAACACTTCTCTTCTCCAAAACCGATCTTGGCATCATTCACTAGTAGTTTTGGCCTGTGCTTGCCCATGTATGAAGGACGCAACTCCTCAGCTGTATATTCGGTCCTGTATGTCTCCTCGCTGCGGTCTAGATTCGGATTGCTGCCAGCGATTAGGATGCTTCCCAGTGGCGTCAAGGTAGCAACACTGTGATACAACCGAGGGATATGACTGGTGGGCATGCCGTCTGATGAGAAGCGTTGGCCAGCAGGAGCATTGGGGTCATAGAGGTCTGGAGTAAAGACTGGATTGTCAGCGTTGCTAGTGCCAACTTGGTCCTTCACGTTGCCGTATCCTGATAGGCCAGATGCTGCACCATTAAGAATCATGATTTCACCAGTAGGTAGCAAGATCATATCTGGCATTGTACGCCGCTGGAGCATATTTTCGACCTGCCAGCCCCTGGAAATTCCTTCTTCATTCAAAGTCATGCGTACACATTGAGATGAGGCTGGTTCTTGAGAGGAGATTTCATAACCTGCTCTGGTATCGTCAATGGTAGAACCACCACAAAGTAGAACTTCGGGAACGTAGTCGTTTGCATAGTGTAGGGGAAGTAGTACACCAGAGCCAGACATGGGGTAAGTGACGCGAACGCCATTCGGGAGCCGTGGAAGTCGTCTCTCGGTGTTCCTTTTCCAATCGTAGATCATGGCATCACGATTAGCTGCCACAAAGACCGTCCCGTCAGGAAGGGAAAATACAATAGGGAACAAATTTGAATTGAGGGTGTCGACGAGAAAAGGAAGATGTATAGGCAGGCCATTTGATCCATGGATAGATTTTGGCGGAAAAAATTCTATATTAGGGCAATTTTCTGTGCTGTTGTTGATCCATCCTCCCTTTCTCGAACCACCCATGATCATTGCGCTCCCGTCGTCGACTCTGGTGACAGTTGCATACCAACGGGGACTCGCCATTCGGACACGGCGGTGATTTTCGTATATCCTGCACGAGTCCTTGTTCTCGTCGCAGGGATGGAACAATCGAATCGCTTGAAGGCCGTCTACGTCCCCAAATTGTGCAGGACCGACCTTGTCTTCAACAACTGGATTCCCGCCAACATTAACCAATGTACCATTCGACAAGTAAGAACCTCCCGCGCAGAACGAATTGGATTGCATCCTCAGAGGAGTGCGTTCACCGGTCTTGAAATTGAAAAGGGTAGCCCAAGCGGGATGTCCATCAATTGCCAGCGGGTTATGCTCAACTTTGTCTATGATTAGTGCCTGGTCGGCCGAGACGACAGCAAGCTGCATAGCGGCGACACCAGTGCTTCCCTTTTGGTGCAGCGTTGAAGCAGCTGAACGTGGAAGAATCGGGTCTGATGGGATGTGACGAGGACCATGATGTTGAGTGTGTGTATCGGTAACAACGAGGACATCAACGTCTATATAAGAGGACTTGTCGTTCACAACCTTGAGATCATGATAACCATAGGGAAGATCAGGAAATGAACAGAGTCGTTGCTGTACTTGAGGGGTACTAGAGCGGATCCTTATGTTGATAGGTCCCGTGGGTTTCCCATCCAAAAAGACATGCGCAGACCCATGGCGGGAGCTTCGACTTCCAAACCATTCTATACCAGTCCCCTTGAATCGCAAAGAGAATGACGCGTGTGGGTCTGAGGTTGAGTGGGTGGAGTTGTCGACATAAAGCGGCGAGTGATCTTGATTCCAGTTTCCTGTATAGATAATAGATGACGATCTCGAATCAAAAGTGATAGTCCCGGGAGCTGGATAATAGGGCGTAAACGCGGTATTAGCAGGAGCCGTTCCAGGCGGCACGTAACCATTCCAGGCAGGGTCCACAGCTACGGAAGAATGAATCAAAGCAAGAATTGAGAGAGCGCGTATCAATAGATAAAGGCGGGCGGCTATAGGTCCCATGGCAGATGGAAGTGTTGATGAAGGAATGAAGACAAGCGCGCAACATCATGATGAAGCGCGTCGAGTCTGGATTTACGTCTCACGTGACCTCTCCCATATTCTTGCCAAGCTCGAAATCGCATGTCATACCGAACAACATCCATAATCCCAAGGGCTAAACCCACTCACAGTCTTAGTTGGTCCTGCTTCCATATACAGTGAGTGCCGCGTTTCAAACTTGAATGTGACACAGGTCTAGTTACCAGTATTCCTTATCTCAGGGTCAGGCCTCAGATGGAACGTGGTGAACCATTAGCTTCTTCAAATGGCACGCCCAAACCTGTCGTTTGCAAGCCAACCGACATGGGACACCTGAATCCTGATACTGTCCAGGACTCAGAAAAATCTGGCAGAGACACAGATTATGTCGATGTCGTTCAGCAACTTAAGCGGTCTTATATGCATGTAAGTAACATCTCGTATTGAAGAAAGTAATCGACTCAATGTCCATGTGCGCTTAATCTGCGCAGTCTATTGTTTTGTCCCTAATCACCTTTCCCTTCGTACTCAACTCTGTTCGTTGGCTGAACTCCCAACCTACATATGGTTCTCTTATCCTTCCTGGACTTGGAATTCCCAGCCAAGTGGACGTTAGCCGCGTAACTAACCTTGTCCTCTATACTCACGTCAATCATTCCTTCCTTTCTTCGGCATTCTCTGAGTCTATACGATTCACCATGACTATGCTAATTTGTTTTTGCATAAATCTTTTCATCGGCGTGTCCGCCCTCAGCCAAAGACTATGGTTAATCCAGGAGTATCATCAATCCAATAGGGGTAACTTTAAGGATAAGCTACGACAACGGCGCCTAACCATCTCCATCTATCATTTTCTCCAAACTCTTGCTATTCTCCTTCTGGCAGGAAGTGTCTGCAGTGCCCTTTTCGATTTCTTGGACATGTAATGGCGTACACTTCTCGCTTATGTTTACTTACTATGATACCTAATCCCTCATTAGCATTATAGTGTATTCTAATATATGTAAAAGTAGCAAATTGTATACAATCCTGACTTTGTTCATTCAACGAGCATAAAATTAGACTACGGTAACAAGGCAAGTGGGGTAAATGATCTAAATCGAATTGTTCAAATCTATACTTGGCTAAAGGCCTCCCATTCTTTCCATGTCGAAGTCGCTTTAAGCCAATTTACCAATTCCACCCTGTTGACTTTTGTACCCTTCTCATCGCCCTCGGATTTCAGCTTGACCTTTTCGCCATTTACCATTTCCCACTTCTGCTCCTTCACCATCACGTATCCCTCCCTGATCTCACTCTCTCCCAGAATCACCGCAAAAGGAACTTCATCCCTTTCACCAGCCGCGAATTGTGCGGTCAATTTAGGCTTTTTCTTCGCCAAAAAGTCACACTTGACGCCGGCATCTCTGAGCTCCTTTACCAATTTCATCCTTTCTTCAAGAAGACCATCACCGGCAGCCATGACATAAACCATCGTCTCGTTTACACGTTTCCCCTGCTTCTGCCATTTAGGCCATACCAATGCGAAGATACGATCCAGACCGATCGACACTCCGACGCAAGGTATTGCAGCTTTTGCAGCCTTTTTGGGATCACCCGATGAAGCTGCGATAAGTGAACCAACTAGACCATCATATCGTCCTCCTGCTGCGATTGAGCCAACTCCAACCTTGGACTCGTCAATCTCGTCTTCTTCTTCATCGGCCTTTTTCGATTTTTTCTTGGGAGCAGGTGCAGACGATGACGGAGCCTCGGCGTTTGCATTGAAGGCTGGAGGAGCGGATTCTTGGACGACAGCTTCATAGATAATGCCGGTGTAGTAGTCAAGACCTCGAGCAAGAGACATGTCGAATAGAACCTGACAAATTCTTGAGAGTTGATAGTGGTTCGAAAGGACTAGCACATACCTTGTCCAATACTCCGTATGCACCTAAAAATTTGAACAATAGCTCCATCTCACCTAAGCCTTCCTTGGCACTTGCATTCGAGGTTAACGTAGAGTCTTTGAGAAGAGTTTCAAGTAGCTCGGGTCCACCTGCGAAAGATTGAGTATATTGTAACCAACAACTTGGATAGTACAATACCTTTGAGTTTGACATATTCACCAATCTTGTCTGCAGAGGCAGAGTCGAGCCCTTTCTCCTCTGTCATCTCCTTCTTGACCTCTGCCCAAGGCGATTTGTCGAGTTTGTCGACAGCAGACGAAATGGTGCGAATTTTCTCCGGAGGGACTCCGCAAACCGCAAAAATACCATCCAAGATTTTACGGTTGTTCATCTGATAAATACGTTGAAGCAGCAGGACAACACATTTAGAACTGACTATACCTTGATAGTGAATTCACCAACGTCAAGCTTGGACAAGATTGTGCAGACCAAACTGATTATCTCTGCGTCCGGAATCATTGGGTCCCAAGTACCAGATATATCAAAGTCCTGCAGACACGATTAACCAAAAGAGAGATAGCAGCCAATCTCCTACGCACGGCTTGTGAAAACTCTCTCATCCTTCCTTTCGACATGACAGGGTTGTCTCTCCGGTAAACCTTCCCAACTTGCCATATCTTGCTTTGAGTGTTGTTTCCTCCCGTCATTGCAAGATATCGCGCTAAAGGAACAGTGTGGTCGTAACGCAATGCCAACTGCTCTCCTCCTTGGTCCATGAGATCGAAAATAAGTTTCGCGTCTTCGCCGTACTTGTCCGTCAATACATCTTTGCGCTCAAATACGGGAGTGTCGAGGCAAGCACCACCATAAGTTGTGAAACAGTTTTTGACTATACGTTCTATGTGTTCACGACAGAACATTTCAGCAGGACCATAGTCTCTTGTACCCTGTTAGCCTATAAATGAGCATTCTCGTCGAGGCATTCTAATTTGTGAAAGAGAGAAGTCAATTACTCACCTTTGCGGTCTTTAGCAGCATCCTCTCTTTCTTCTTTCCTTCTTTCCCAGCGTCTCCAGAAGCCTTTTGTGCTTGACCCACGGCCTTTTTGAGTTCCACAAGGGTTTTCTTCACTTCTTCCAGCGCAGCTGGTTCAGTATCGGGTTTTTGGCGTAATTCGTTGTATAAATCATTTTGTTTCTGAAGGTCTTGTTGAAGAGACTCGAGGGAAGCCATGGTAAAGAGTCTGGAAATTTGGGAGACAGAGGACGTGGGTAATCGATGGAATCTGGATCTGAAAGTCTGACGCGCTAGATATCTGGAAAACATTCAGCTCGTGACTCATAAAAATCGCGATCGAGTCATGCAGAAATCACTCGAGCAACAACTGTCGGGCGTCAAAGTTGAAGGTAAGGTTGCTCGCTTGCCGACACGCGACGATTATTCCCGAACTCAGATCTGAATTGAGCGTTATGTAGGTAGAGACAAGTTCAATAAGTAAACTAAAGACTGGCAAGCCATTTCCACACCCTGACTCCTCCCTTTCTGGTGTCTTCGTCACCTTCCCATGATCTTCCTCGTCTCCATATTTCTGCATAACCTTTTTGCTTTAGTAAATCTTGTACTCCGTCCACCTCCAAAAGAGCTCCAAAAAAGATTAGGTGTCGCGGCCATTCGTGTGCCCAGGGATTCACAGTAGAAAGTGCGACACCTGGAGGCGAAACAGGATAAGGAGAAAGAGGAAAGGAAGCGTTGACTTGAGACGGAAATCTATCTTGCAGATAACGCAGAGGATCATCGTAAAACACTTTCGTCTGATCAGAATAAAAGCTCGCATTTTGATGTCTATTTGCAAGGTAATTCAACTAATTTAAATAACATTACAAGAAAGACTTACTGTAACGGAGGCTCACAACCTAATGCCCACATTCCACCATGAGCCAACTGGGGACGGTGCAGATATGCATGGCCCGGGGTTGAATGGCATGGCATTAAAAAACCTATGCTGCCACCTTGAAGCTCCTCCGGTGGTAGACTCCGGACGTAAGACATGACGCTGATAGGTGCACTGCAGTAGAACATAACAATGTATGCCGATATGGGAAGCGTTGACAGAATGAGCCAGACGAATCCTCGACGGATAGGTAGAGTCTTGGACCATATAAGTTTCGGCGATATTTTCTTAGCTGATGAGCGATCCACTAAAGATTTTGCTGCGAATACATGGAGAATCGGGAGCAAAGGATGAATAAAACGCCATTCCTTGTGCCCGGCCAACGAATAAATCACAATGGTCCAAATAAGGAGACGAAACAATGTTGTCAAAGTTGCAGGCCCACGTTTACTGACACAAGTCCATATGCCGTCCAAAACAAAAGGGAGAGATGTGGTGCAAAGGATGGGTAAGGCTTGTGACAGATAATAATGCCATGGATTGCCACCGTAGAACAAGGACACGCCTGAGAGGTTAACGAATACAAAACTAAGGGGAGTAAAAGTGAATCGTCCATAGTAGGCCGAGTCCAGACCAATGAGCAAGAGGCAAGTAACCACTCTAAAGCAGGAAAAAGAACCTGAGAGAGGTATTTTCAAAAAGTACAAGCAGACTTACGCTGTGACGCCAGCATCAAAGGTAAAGGTCAGCAATGCACGCTTGTCTCGTCGTAGTGACCATAAAAGGTTTAGAATGAGGAACAACCAGAGGACGGCGTTTGTAGCGCGAACTGCGCATGCTAGCGCGGCGAATACCAGCATTTTCCCAAGCATAGATCTGTAGAAACGCTTCAGAATTTGCCCGTACCGCGTTCAATCATATTTGTTACCGCTTGAAAGATTGGCTGGTATCCCAAGGATAATATGATAATGCGATTGTAGTCAATGATGTTTCTAGGGAATTTGAGAGCGAACGCGACAAAGAAAGTCCATGGAAAAACGACGTCAAGGACAAAAACAGCTGTAAAGACGCGTTCAGTGAGACTGTTTGGAGAAAGATTAGTTCCTCGCATACCGCAGTGGACACATATCGCTGCCCAATAGTTTTGGCAGTCAGTTCACAAAGCCATATGTCGGTCGCAGCGGCCAAAGTACCGTGCAATACGCGAGGGCCTGCAATCTGTTAATTTCAGTACCAATCAAGCAACAAGACGCGTATATAAGTACCTACTACCAATAAGTCTCCAAGCTTGTCATGTTGATCCAGCCCAGACACCTTAAGAAGCCAATACACGGGAACATTAAGAGCCGGATAGAATATACTGCGAATAGGGAGGGGGCTCAGCCATTCCCAAGTCAAATGGCCGTAGCCATAAACCAAATGATGGGCGGGTTCGAGTGCTTGGAAGTATTCGTCGGGTTGGAAAAATGTCCTTGTGCCCAGTGCAATTAGCAGGCGGACGGCCAACGCGAGGAACACGGTTGTCGACATCAGAGGCGACGCCCTCTATTGCAAACACAACAAAATCGCGCCGAGCTTCGGATGTTCGGAACTGATCCACATGGTGCGCGGTACAAATTACTGAAGGCTCTACCAGCTCTTTCCATGGCTTCGAGTCTCGCAGACTATACCAGGCAACGAGATGAACTGATTTCTCTTGACAGAGCTCTTCGAGCCGACCACAAACGCGAACCTCTTTCTCCAGTAGAAGCATTAGCAGACAAAGTCATTAGAGATGTCAGGGCGGCTGAAGCATCATCTATATGGAGTGCAGAATATCCTTCCATCCCCCATCCTTTCCCTGGGATGGAATTTCTCACTGGTATCTTTATGCTCTTAGTTGCAATACACTCTTGCTGATACGGAAATAGGTCGCAGTATCATCGTCCAGACTAAGCTTTTTGAGATCCTGTCCAAGGTACGCGATTTTGGGGTTACACAAAACTTTGAGTATTGAACCTTTTCAAATAGATGCCAAAAGGCGCGCTTTTACACGCGCATCTAGACGCGACTGTAAATGTGCCGGTTTTGTTCGACCTAGCCTTGAAACAGCCTGCAATCCACGTCCGATCTCCTACTGTGCTGAATGCATCTAACCTCAAGTCAACTCTGCCACAGTTTGAAGCCCTTCCACAGCACACTACGACAAACGTCGTCTCCTTGACTGATGCCAAATACGAACCGGACACTTGGGTCCCTATGAAGCAAGCAAGAGAAATATTCGACCCCCAATTGGGAGGTCCCGAGGGTTTTGATCGATGGGTTACTGGCGCTTTGACCATTGATCCTTCCGAGGCGTATGGAACCCATAACACTGTGACCAAGGCAAGTCCCCTATGCACGAGCTGGAGCTGGTACTCATGTCTCTTCCATAGATTTGGCAAAAGTTCCTCAGCACTTTCCGCGTCAGCAATGTATGTGCCAGTGGACTATAGATTGCTGCACCGTTTACATTTTACCTGCAAGCCCATTATTCGATACGTGCCTATCTTCAAGGAATATGTCCGAGAGTTCCTTTTGTCATCAATCGCGGACGGAATCTCTTATGTCGAACCCAGAGTCAACTTTGTCTACAAGTAGGCCACCTCCGAACCCACGCATTCGATTGATATTCACCTTTCCGGACAGGAGCATCATTGCTGCCGATGGAACTCATCTTCCCCATAGAGAGCTCCTTCTCATATTCGACCAAGTTCTTAACGAAATCAAAGCAGAAATGAAACGGCAAGGTCGAGAAGACCAGTTTATAGGAGCACGAGTATGGTCATGCTTTTCATTCTACTCTCATGTTTTCTGACGGGTTTCTAGATCATATACAGCACCGTACGATTCATTACACCCGAAGAGCTCAATTGGTATCTCGAGGACTGCATAGCGTTGAAGAAAGAGTTCCCACATCTCATCGCCGGTAGCATTCATCTTGAGTCGTTTGATTTTTGGAGGTTGACATGTCTTTCAGCCTTTGATCTTGTCGGAGATGAGAATGTTCTTCATCCACTGATTTATTACGCTGAACCCCTTCTCCGCTTCCGTGAAATGCAAAAAGAAGCAGGCGTCGATGAAATTCCCTTTATTTTCCATGCTGGAGAGACTTTGGGTGACGGTACTGAAGCTGACAACAACCTCTACGATGCGATTCTTCTGGGTACGAAGCGGATAGGACATGGGTTTGTACTTTTAGCTGCCACATAACAATACACTGAGCACGGCAAATTAGCTTTTCACTGATCAAACACCCGAAACTCATTGAAATTTGCAAGGAACGCGAAATCACCCTTGAAGTCTGTCCCATATCGTGAGCGATATACTTCTTCGTCCAAAGTCGTTTCTCAAGTCGTATCTAGGAACGAGGTTTTGCGGCTTACCTCGTCAATGCATATGCACCCTTTACCTTCTCTCTTGAACCGCGGCGTTCACGTTGCGCTTTGTTCGGATGATCCTGCGGCGTTTGGTAGCATGGGTCTGACCTTTGACTTTTTCCAAGTGAGTTTCTTTTTGCACTGAGCAAATCAATGAAGTAAAAATTTCCAGGTGCTCGCTGCCAGTGAAGTTACCGGGATAATACAATTAGGCGAAATGGCAAAGGATAGCATCAAGGTACGGACTATTATACTTTATTCAAAACATTGACCTACCGAAACACGCATAGTACTCTACGTTGGAACCCTCAGAGAAAGATCGAGCTCTCCAGTCGTGGAACAAGCGTTGGGAGGAGTTTCTACGATACGCAGTGTCAGTGGGAGAAGAGTTTTTGAAAGCAAAGAACTAGAAGAATAAACCTTGACAGGTCTGTCAACCAAGACCAGGACTAAGCAGCACCGAGTACTCAACTACTCCAAACGCTTCCTAGGCACATTTCTGTATTACGACGATTTTTTCAAGGAGAGGTCCTCGTGGCCGTACGAATATATCCTCGTCGCATGGGCGGGGGATGTTGATGAGTACCAGCGCTAATATGAATGAGTCACATTACCATCGATCAACAGCTTTTCACTCCTACTACCATGGTCATCAACGGTATCCAAAAGTCGTCCGAGTATCTCAAACAACGAGAGGAATTGATAAACCATGACCGGGCCCTTCGTGCCGACCACAAACGTGATCCTCTTTCTCCGGCGGAAACAATTGCAGATCAATTCATCAGGAAGCTCAGAGCCACTGAAGCATCAACGATATGGAGTGCTGATTATCCTTCCATTCCTCACCCTTTCCCTGGTATGGAGTTTCTTACCGGTATGTTGGCTCCCTATTAGAGTCCAAACGCGTATGAAATTGATATTTTTGCAAAGGGCGAAGCATAATCACGAAAACAAAGATTTATTCAATCTTAAGCAAGGTACGCCAAGCATAGCTGAATAAGTACGCGTCTAATCCCTCTCAGATGCCCAAAGGCGCGATCTTACACTCACACTTTGACGCAATGGGTAATGCAGCAGAAATCCTTGGCCTGGTTTTGCAACAACCAGCAATGCATATTC
Source organism: Stygiomarasmius scandens (assembly GCA_037954225.1). Lineage (NCBI taxonomy): Eukaryota > Fungi > Basidiomycota > Agaricomycetes > Agaricales > Campanellaceae > Stygiomarasmius > Stygiomarasmius scandens. The sequence continues at coordinate 1,128,365 of JBANRG010000004.1, read as the reverse complement.
GTTGTGTTAAACCTTTGACTGTATCCAATATCAAGACCGTTCTTCCTGAATTTCAATGTCTACCGCAGGAAATGTATCCCTCGGAAGTAACTTTGCTCACAGATCCTAGCTATAAAAACACTTGGATATCTGTGAAATTGGCAAGGGAAATGTTTGATCCTAAACTGGGAGGCCCAGAAGGCTTTGATCGCTGGGTCATAGCAGCCATGACTATTGATCCCTCTGAAGCTTACGGAACCCATAATACTGTCAAAAAGGTACTCAACTTTGATCCATTTTCTACCCTTTTAGCCTAATGAATTTGGTCCAGATTTGGCAAAAGTTTGGGAGCACGTTCGGTCTGTACGAGGTACACTCTTTGACCGTGTTCAGATGTCTTTAAAAAAACTGATTTACTTGCAACTCGAAGCGCATGCTACATTACGTGCCCATATTTCAGGAATACTTTCGTCGATTTATACTGTCAGCAATCGAGGATGGTATCTCATATCTCGAAATCCGAATGAATTTTCCTTACAAGTATGTTGCACAGCGAGGCGTGATGTGTGTGTATTGATAGCCCGTAGGTGCCTCGCTAACGATGGGAAATCGTTACTCTCCGACCGCGAAATCTTTCAAATATTTGACCGCGTTTTGAATGATATCAAAGCAGAGATGAAAAGTCAGGGTCGAGAGGACGAGTTTTTCGGTGCAAAGGTAAGAATCATTATAGTTTGTCGTATTGAGACAACTCAAAGAACCATAGATTGTAATAACTGCTCTGAGGATGATACCTGTCCAAGATCTCGAACCACGCTTGCGGAACTGTATCGCTCTCAAGAAAGAATTTCCCCATCTAATTGCAGGTATAGCATTCCTCATCCTTCTTTTCGACTGCTCCTAAACGACTTGCCATGTGCGTTCTAGGATTCGACCTCGTCGGACACGAAGATACCTGTCACCCTCTCAAATACTACTTGGAACCTCTCCTCAAATTCCGTGAAATGCAGCGAGAAGCCAGAGTCGAAATACCCTTTCTGTTCCACGCCGGAGAAACGTTTGGTGATGGTACAGAGGCAGATATGAATCTCTACGATGCGACTTTGTTGGGTACTAAACGTATCGGACATGGGTTCGTGTTGGCAATTCCACACCGAGGATGATATCTGACAGTTTGGACACTTTCAGATTCTCCCTTATCAAACACCCCAAGCTATTAGAGATTTGCAAAGAACGCGAGATTGCTATCGAGGTGTGCCCGATATCGTGAGTCTTCCAATTGTCCTGTCTTTATCCGAACTGAAGCTTTCTCTGACACTGAAAGAAATGAAGTTTTACGCCTGACATCATCTATGCATATGCATCCTCTCCCAGCCCTTTTTAATCACGGCCTTCATATCGTACTCAGCTCGGATGACCCGTCGATTTGGGGAAGTATGGGTTTGACTTTTGATTTTTATCAAGTGAGTGTATTTTTTTTTGTCTCTGATGACGATGGTGACGATGTTTCCGTAGGTCCTAGTTTCGAGTGAACTCACTGGTATCATCCAACTTGGTGAAGTTGCGAAGGATAGTATCAAGGTTAATATTTCTTTTGCGTCCTTCCCTGAGATTCCTTGTTGAGATGTTCAATTATAGTATTCTATGCTTACATCGGAAGAGAAGCAAACAGTCTTGACAGCATGGCAGAGGCGTTGGGACAAATTTATCGAGTCTGTCGTTAATGAAGAGATGACTACTAGATCGGTAGAATGAATAAACTTTGTAGAAATCGTGTACTTTACTAAGAATAGAGGTAATTAATGCAGGGTATAGTCGTTTCAACTCTTGTATACGCCACACTCCGGTTTCTTGTTGTCCATGGTACTGTCGCTTGGAAACAAGAACGAGCATTTTCGAGAGTTGGCAGACATTTGTCATTCTATTCGCCTCCGGATCGTCAGGCCATTGTTTAATTTACAATTAGGATTGTGGCAAACGGATGTAGTAAATGAAAGCTAAGGATACATTTGACGTTAAGTATAAAGAAATTTGATATGAAGCAACAAGAATGAAACAAGAAAAAAAAAGGAGTAGAGTAGTTACAATGTCGTGTTTTGCGGAATGGACAGACAAGGTACGCAAAATTATTATATCTACATCCCAACGACAACTACAGTCCCAAAAAAAGAAATCTAAGACGAATGTACAAAAGAAAAAATGGACAGAGAAGACTACATAGCTACAAGATGGACGAACAAGAAAGCGGTGTTGATACAAGAGAGGAATTAGGGTCGTATAAAATTAGGTCGGATGCTTGATTATGAGGGAGATTAAGGCTAGAGTCCCAAGAAGTATGATCAAGTCCTATACGAATTATAATGAAGCAAGAGTGAAACATAAAGTCATAATCTCATGACGATGGTGACGAAGAGCTAACCAACGATCCCAGTCCGTGGATCTTTTCCGCCGGATGATACAGAGCCGCATGAGCAACGACGTCAACGTCCATTCCTGTATCCGAGTCGATGCTTGTCCTTGGTGAAGAGGCATCAGAGACGGAATCGGGGGATTCGGGACGTGGAGTGTATCGAGGAAGAGGGGTAGGATCTGTTTTGCGGTCGCCGTTTGAATGGAAGAGTTGCGAGTATACGGGGAGAGGAGAGTTGTATCCGTCGGTAGAGGCCGGAGGGTAAGTGTGCATAAAAGGTTTCGGAGTGGGGAGTTTTGGTGCAATGTTGACAAATCGCAGAGGGATGGAAAAGATGAACGAGTCGTGTGCCTTGAGATCTGACCCGGGAACGTCGTACAAGAAGGGTAGCTTAACAATTGCTTCGTGTCTCACTGTCAAGAGAGGGCCGGCGCAAGATGGTCTGAGAATGGGTGCACCGGCCCACTCGTCATATTCGTCCTTTTGTGGGTTGTGCTGGATAGGAATCTGAGTCTGAAGAGTGTACCACATGCGAGGTTCGGTGGGGTCCGCATCTTTGGCAAAGACGTAATTGTCCTTTTGTAGCTTGTACTCGCCGGTCTCAGACCGAGGAAGCAGAGAGAAAGTACGCGAATAAACAGAGTCGGTTTCCGAGTCGGGTATACACATGCCGTCGTAGAGATAGGCAAGGCGAGCACCGTTTCGGAGAGGGAGGTTGGGAGGTTGGAGCTCGGGACCTGGGAGAGGGTAACGAGAAAGATATTCTCTGGACGGACGAGACCTATAGAGGCAATTAGATAGGATGTATAAGAAAAAGATTGGACACACCTGCACTTGTCCTTTTCTACAATATCTACTTTGAAGCCTCCCAACTGTAACCTCTGACACTCGTCTCTACTCAAATCCTTGGTCCTCAATCTCAACGTAAGAGTCATCGTTTTATCCTTGACATTAATGTACTCTGGCACCGAGGCCAAAACTTGAACTTTTGAGAGGACGTCCAAAGGAATCCTGGACGGGCCCTGTTCAAGCGGAGCCAAGGACTTGGGGCACACGTAAAACATCATACAAGACATTTTCTCTTCCGGATCGTAAGTGGTCGGCGGACGAGCGAATCTTCGGACCTCGATACGCTTTTCCGCATCCAACACACGGGATCGGGAGTAGAGAGAATTGTAAATGTGGCTAATAGACCAACCGGAAGAGTCTCGCTTGTGAGTGTCATCGACGTTTAGAAATTTTGCTGTGGCGTAGAGATGGTATGATACTCCGACATCATCGACGCCAAAGATGCATGAAGGGGGCAGCCAGCCGGGAATAGTCAAATTAAAGAGGATTTTCCATTTGCAGGAGCCCGACTCGGAGCCTTCATTGCTGAGAAGGACGGGTTCACCTGAAGGGACGAGCTGGCGAGTAATGGAGCAGAGACGGGTGGCGGAGTAGCCTACTTGGGGAGCGATGACTTCGGATTGGCCCTCGAATGTGAGCTGGAGAGATTCAAGAAGGACTTTGGAGGATATCTGAGGACGGTTGAAGAAGATGTATGGACAGGACATGGTTATGACGACATTGCCAGAAAGAGAGTATGCAGATCTGTAACTTGTGAATACAGCGATTGTTGCAAGTCGACTCAGTCGAGGCACTTACGAGGTACTGGGATCTGCGTACATGTCGAGAGAGTCCGAGTGGGGGACAAGGTCTATAGACACGGACATGATTAGGATAATTAGAATTAGGAAAGAAAAAGAAAAAGAGTGGGGAGTACGACGGTCATTGTCGGCATTTAAAGGACGTGGTATGAATGTGTGAAATACCGCGTGTCCCTGCAACCGATCAGATACAGTCGGTGGCGATCACAATTCACAAATACAACAAGTCTACTTTTGGACCTCCTTTTGTTTTTTGTTCTCCGTCCTCTCCTTTCCACATTCATATCCCCTCGTCTTTGTTCTCTTCTTATTCCGTACATCAACTACTAGTCATACCACACTCTTTCTGTCTATAATACCACGTTTCATCCGTATTGCATATGTCTAAAACTCTGACTACGATCGCTACGCAAATACTTTTGACACTGCCAACTCGTCCTCGTCCCGTTTCCGTCCTTCCTTCCGATTTGAAGCTGCCTCTTGCGCATCCTTTCGAACGTTGTATTTTTTACTCTGCTCCCGGCGGATGGCGGATCTAACAGCCGCAGGAGATACAAATTCTGAAAAAAAAAAGGTGTTAGACGGAGCGACGAAAAATGAGGGCATAATAGAAAATGCTTCTCACCTGGATTCGAATACACCGTTGCGCCGCCGAAAGCACCTTCGAAAATGCGAATCGGTGTCAGAACGAACCGCGGTCCGATTTCTACAAGTGTCATTTGTGGCGGCCCATTAGGCTGCAAAGGATCCTTTTCGAGTATCTACAATAGACACATTAATAGGCAACAATAAGGAGCCGTACTGCCGTACCTGAAAGTTACGGAACCAGATTTTGGAGTCGAGGATTGAAAATGTAAGAATGTGGTCGACAAATGGCTTGGCTTTTCTTGCGGTTTGAGGAACCCCAAATATCTTGGTCATGTCAGTCAAAATCCAATGGGATGGAAAATAAACGTACATGGGTGAAAACCTCTTTGGTCAAACGTCCCCATTCCGTCTCGTCAAAACTTTTATCAAAGCTCAATAGACCTCGGCTGCCCTTGAGACAGTTGCCAGTCATTTTAAGTTCGTCCATTGTGTGTATGTTTTGGACATGCATTTTGATACTGGGGCCATTTGGCATTTTGGCAGCCCAGAGATAGAGATCCTCGTGTCTTCTGGCTTCAAAGTACAGCGTGTTGTTACAATTGTTGAGATCTGCGAGTTCAGGAAGGAGGTCAAGTTGAGACTTGGAATCGAGTTTTGAGTCTGGCAAAAAAAAGTTTAGACAGAGCTTGGCTTGATCTACAAATGCATACCCTTTTTTACATGGGGCAACAGGGCCTCGAGATCGTTCATGAGGTGTCGCATTCGGTGGGTTACACCGCGCGACGAGAGCAAAAGCACTCGCTGCTTGTTCTTTTTTTTCTTGGGAGCAGTCTCCTCGACATCCACGTCCATGTCGTCTGCCTTGCGTTTTCCTTTTGCTTTGGCATCTGCCTTGGCCGCATTGGCTTTTTGCACTTTGAGTACCGAGGCCATGGAGGGAAGAGGGAGACAAATAAAGTGAAGAATTCAGCCAAATAGAGGACAGCAATCCTCTTCCTCTGACCACCACCATCTGTTTTGCGGGCAGGTATGTGTTATTTTGCGCAGTTCTGGTCCTTTCCAACGTCCCCCGACCGTCACCATCAGACCCACTCCCAATCCCCACCCGAACACCCAATCCCAAATCCCTTGAGAATTAGCTAAAGCCATGCCAGACGCTGACTCGACTCGCAAACGCTCTCGTTCGCCTTCAGACAGCGATCTTCAAAAGACCCACAAACGTGCAAACACTGGCGCTCCCCCCTCCCAAGACTCTCCAGCCAGCCCAACAGGTTCACCTCTAAATCCTACCGCGCCTGACCTTTCTGTCACTGATATGACTTCCGGCGACCTTGCATCCTCCAATTCAGGTTCTGACCAGACCAACGACCACAACAATGCAGACTCCAAGACTGACGACTCCAAGGCCAGCATCTCAGCAGATCCCTCGTCTTCCACTTCCGCCCCACCCCCGTCTGCCATGATCCATATGCGCTGCTTGATTGTCACTCAGGACGCCTCCATCATCATTGGCAGAGGCGGTTCGCACGTCAACGAAATTCGGGAGAAGAGTGGGGCCAAGGTTATGGTGTCGGAGAGCATCCCTGGAAATCCCGAGCGTATTCTCAATGTCAGTGGTCCATTAGACGCTGTGTCAAAGGTCAATATTATCATTCCTCGAGCGGTGATAGCATCCTGACTGTTGATAGGCCTTTGGTCTTATCGTTCGTCGAATTAATGATGAGCCTTTTGACGTTCCATCCGTCCCTGGCAGTCGTGCAGTTACTATCAAGTTTATGATTCCCAACTCACGCATGGGCTCTGTCATTGGCAAACAAGGTTCCAAAATTAAAGAAATTCAGGATGCTAGCGGGGCTCGACTCAACGCTAGTGAAGGCATGTTGCCTGGCTCTACCGAGGTGAGTGACCCTGGCCTCGGGAAAACTCGTATTCATCGCTGTTTATAGCGTGTGCTAAGTGTCGCTGGCGTGGCCGATGCCATACATATCGCTACCTATTACATTGGCAATATCTTGATCGAAGCTCAGGAACGTATGCCTTCCTCCAATACTAGCTATCGACCATCCTCTCGGCGACCGCACACCGGTTCGTCTTACGTACCAGGTTACAATAACACACCTTATGGCTCTAGTTCCTCACATCACAACCCCCCACAGCAACTCCAGACTCAACAAATATACATTCCTAACGATCTTGTTGGTTGTATCATCGGGAAGGGAGGTAGCAAAATCAATGAGATTAGGCATATGAGTGCTAGTCAAATCAAGATTATGGAGCCTGGAGCTACTGGCGCAGTTCCTGGCGGGTCTGCACCTGCAGGAAGCGAAGGAGAGAGATTGGTTGTAATAACAGGGCAGCCCGCGAATATCCAAATGGCGGTGCAATTGCTTTATCACGTATGTCCGCCTTGCCGTGTTCTAGATTTTTGATGCTCATTTATCATGACAGCGCCTCGAACAGGAGAAGCAAAAGCAGTTGCGAGCTCAACAATCTTCCTCTCCAACTTCATAAACTTTTTTTCCGCAATGAACGAATCATTCACCTTGTCTTCGTCTTCGATTTCGCATATCGTTTGTATGATGGTCGGCTCTCTCCTCCCCCCTCCCCCATATCCCCCATTTACTGTACATATCCCAATCCCTATACGCCAGTCGATTCATTACGCATACGCATCTGTTGTTCATTCCGTATTCACTTTCTTTTTGGTGGCTCTCTCCAGGACGCAGCTCCTGTTTTAGGCTTGTACAAATATACTTATTTCGTAGCGTCCAAATTTGTCGAGAACATCTAGTCCATCATCTCCCTATCACCCTGTCCCCATATCACCACCATTCCCCAACCCGCTCCATTCCATCTGTACCCCCTCGAAAATTTCTAGATTCGACCCATGCCCTCGCTACCATGTTCTTGTCCCAAATCGATTATTTATCCTCATATGCATCCATGCTTTGCTCTCCCATTCCGTCTGTCTGTCTGCTTCATCCATCCACGTCCACTGAAAACATGCATTCCGTATCGATCCTTTGTACACGCCATCACTCCAATCCAATCATCGTGTTCGTGTTCACTGTCCAAGCTCCGTACCATACGCGTCCCTGCTCCAAATAATCTTGATATGTATCAGTATCAAAGCCCTATCGCACCTGCTCTCGATCTTGCTACTAATTCTGTATGCTACTGTACTATATGTAAACTTAGCAATCCAGTACTTTTTTTTTCTGCTTTGCGCGCTTTCAAGTCACGTACACGTGAGTCAAGCGTGAGTTTCGCGTTGACTGTGACGCCCTTTGTCCTTTTTTTGTTTGCCTTTTCCGAATGTCAGACGACAGTGCAGACTTGGGTGCGCTAATCTCAAAGCTTTAATATTCTACTAAGTACTCATCACTGTTATTAGGTGGCTTTGGACCTACAACTCCAGTAGTACACAACAACAAGACCTCTCGTTCCAAACCCAAATCCAAAACCAACGCCCAAGCCGGCCCTTCCACGACAAAATCTACAAAGCCTACTACAACGTCGAGAAAGAGACAGCGAGTCGACCATGCACCTCCACCGGAGGTTACAGATACAGAAGTAATCAATGTACCAGACGATGATGATGAGGAAGAAGAAGACGATGAACTCGCGTCGACGATTCCTGAAGAACCGCTACAAGTACAACGCAAACCGAGTTCAAACACGAAATCACGGACGAAATCTTCTGCCACTACCAATGGGAAACAAAGTCAGAGTCAGGCGGCTGGTGGGAAGGGAAGAGGGAGGGGTAAAGCTGCTGCTGCTGTTGCTACGGCTTCGAGTTCAAAAGTCAAAGCACCTGTATATCCAGAACAGATAGATGTGGATAATGCGGAAGGAGAGTCGGAGGACGGGTCGGTTGCACCTTCGTTGGTGCGCGCTATTAACCGTTCGAGTAATTCTCGTCCGCAAAAGCGTTCAAAGGACGAGTATCAGGAGGAGAAGCTGAGGAAACGGGCGGAACAGGTGTGTTTCTTGACATCGAGTGTTGGGTGTTGAAACTTATTTTTTTGCTTGTTCAGGCTGAAGCGCTATGTGAACAGCTGAGAAAGCAAGTAGAAGGGCTTTTGCGTGTAAGAGAGACAGAGGCGGAACAGCTATTACGGGAAGAGAGGGCGCAGAATGAGGCTGAGCAGAAAGGTGGGCGTGATTCTGTCGTGAAAAATCAAGTTTCATGTTGTTTTCCTAGTCAAGGACCAGCTTATTAGGGAGTTGAACTCGCAACTGGCCAAAGTCGAGCCATTATCTCGAAAAGGCAAGACGTCGGTCATCAATCTTTTAACTCGCGAAGCTGCGGATATCGAGAAGCAGGAACTCGAGAAGGAGTTGATGCAGTACAAGGAACTAGTGAAGAAGAAAGAGGCTACATTAAAGGAAAAGGATGATGCTATAGCAGACTTGGAGCAGAATAGTGCGCTACCTAACATTTCCATCTCAATCTCACGACTGACTAGTGTCCAGTAAAGGAACTGCGTTTCGAACTCGACGTGGAACGACAACAAAAAGCCGCTCCTCCGAAACCTGTCCCAGGTTCTGCTCAACGTGGCCGTCGCGGTATGCTAGGTAGCGACGAGCCAAAGAATACCCAACTCGTCAAGGCGTACGAGGACCTCACCAATCTCTTAATATTTGACGTCAAACCATTATCGAGGAATTACTTTGATCTAGATGACTGGCTTTGGACTTGCATTTATACTTATGTCAGTCAGGATGGTTCCATACAGAAGAGTACGTCCTTCCATGTACCCTTTCTCGTAGACTCGCGCTGATTCGGGCCAGGTTTAAATTTTCAAATCAAAGCCGTCTATGAGGTTCCGAAAGGTGCTCCGGAACCTACCAGCAAGGACGAACTGATAGAAACGATTTATTATGTTCCATTAGAACTTGACAAGGAAACTCCAGACTTTGTTGAGAAACTGGGTTTCTTGGGTGCCACGTTTTCATTTAATCGCATCCAGCTTGCCTTATTTTTACGGACAATGCATGATCATTTTGGGAAAGCGCTGGGGGAGGAACAGTCCACGGACATATCCATGGAGTCTAATCAAGTGGAGGATGATGAGGTTCAATTTGTCGAGTAGAGTAGTAGATATTGGTTTATATGTATCCGTAGCTTTCTTTCTATATCATGATACCATCTTCTAAATTCTCTACAAGTGGGAGGACCGCTTTGTCAAGCAACTCTTTATACTGACTCCAAAAGTCCTCATAAAAGGCTGCGCCTTCTGCGTCAGCTTGGGATTTGACAGTAGCCATATGTTTTTCCATCTCTTTCCGAATCACGCCCTCAACAATACTATGGACAGAGGCTTGCCATTCACATTTTTGGACTAGCCTGTCTAGCTCCTGTATTGCGTCGTCCTGGTGTTCTGCGAGTGTGTCCATCCGACATCTTAGCCCTGTTATCTGAGTCTCTAATTCAGATCCAGTATCAGAGAAAAGCAAAGCAATAGTCCGACCTCAGTCTCCTCTGCCTCTCTTTTACGTTCAATCGTCAGTATCTTGTCATCTTGAGCTCTCAGACTACTCTCAATATCTGCGATTACCCTATAAACCTAAAGCAAAAATCAGCCCGGAAAGTAATGCACTCAAGTCTGACTCACCTTTGACGACTCGACTCTGGAGAGCAACGCCGAAACTTCACTAAAATCAGCACCCATCCCAGAACTTGATACCGTATCCGATCTAATCTCCATGTCGACATCAGCTGAAGAAGAGGAGGAAATAATCGTAATCCAATTCTTTCGACTCTCTGCCACCCATCTCGCAATGGCATCAGAATACTTTTTCAACTCTTCACCATCATTTTCAGGTTGAAACCCCAAAAGGTCGTCTAGATATGTCAATGGCGAGTTCAACAACTTGACCGTTTCGTCATTGTCCGTGTCTAATTGGGGGAAAGCTTTGTCAAGTTCTCGAGGATCAAAGACTTCTCCTTCTTCTGCAGAGGCAGCTTGTTTTAATAATGTTTCAGCGCGGGTCTTTTCGGCCAGCTTCTGGCTTTGGAGGATGTGCAGGATAGCGCTTGGACAGGTCAATAGAGATGATACATGGTAAGGTAGGCCACTTACTCGACATGCCTCAGACGATCTTTTGTGCTGCTCATGATTAGTAAACGAGGGTTTTCGGGTTCACAAGGTGTCTTAGGGTTCTGGCAAGTCGTCTGTGTTGGGGCTATCGACGAATGATTGAATGGAACTGTTGAAACTTTAAGAGAAAGATTGCGTGAGAAATCGCTTTGCATGCGGCCCAAGTTTCCGTGAATTCAACTTGCCGTTTCCGTTCACGTACATCACATTGATCTCTATTAATTTACATTTCGGGTCATTCTACCTTGCTTCTTTTTTTGCCACCCACACGTTAGCGGTCAGACTTGGAACTTTCGTTGAGCAGCGAAATCAACGATCCGTGTCCGAAACTTACCACATTTCTACGGATCAGGCTGTATTGGGACACCAGCGGCGGACCAAACTTGAAGGTGGGCTTCATCACCGATTTTCAGAGCATTGCCAGCAGCGGCAACACTGTATGTACCATCCATTCCGCTCAGGGTTGCACCTGCTTGCATGAGGATATCTACCACATCGCGATGATTCTGTCTGGCAGCCTGTCCACCAAAACATAAATGAACAGGTGGACGTCCAACATCAATGATCTTACATAGTACAAGGCTGTGTGTCCAAGGCTGTCCCGAAGATGTACGAGAGCTCCAGATTGGAGGAGCAAGTTGACAGATTCCATGTGTCCATTGAGTGCGGCTACATGTAAAGGCGACCTTCCTGACCCAGGTTCGAGACAATTGACCATTCCCCCAGGAATGTTAGTGTATTTGGGTGCGTCGATCTGACTATCGTTTGGATTTGCCTCTGGATGAGTGAGACCGATGCAAAACCTGATACTTTCGATGTCGTTTCTGGCAGCGGCCAAATGAACGAGGAAGGGCAATAAGACAGCTTCAGTTGAGGAAGCCTCCGACGCGGTCCATGACCATGTTGCAGCGGCATTTTGAGAAGCATTGTCCAAGTCCGATATCGTAATAACAGGTCCTTGTCGGGAAACAGGTTGAGAAAGTCGCATGAAATGAGACAAGACTCCTTGGAGGTTTTCGATGTTCTGTTCGATTGTATTTTGACTCGGAGGTGCGGCAGCCGGAGGTCGGGTTAATTCTATAAACTTATCAGTTCTGAATTCAATATTCGATTTCAAATCGTTTCACCTCCTCGCAAAGGCACTCCCATCAGTTTGCGAACCTCGTCAGTACTGAGTTCGGATTTCGACAGGAGATAGCTCAACTTGGCGAGAGCACACTGAGAAGAAGATTAGTTCGAAGCCTACGATGTGAAATGTTGGTCAACTACCTCGGGCGTCATATCACCCCCAGGGACAACTCCCGCTTGCAGTAGTGTCCTTCCGGTCTCATAGGCATCTGAAACTGATCCTCGAGTACACTGGGTAATGGCGACAACTACAACGCCTTGATCGCAGGCATCTCTCAAAGCCTTCATCAGATCCGGGCGTTGAGGAGCATTGCCAGATCCAAATGTTTCTAGGACCACACCGCGCATAGGAGGTGCAAAGAACGCTTTGACGGTTCCAGTGGTGATGCCAGGGAAAAGGCGCAACGTAGCTGCTCATGGATCAGCCAGAATTCCATTCACATCACCTCCAAGTACGTACCGACATGCGGACTCATCTCTAGAAGAGTCATCAATCGACAAGTATTCCACGGTCAGAAAGATCTTTACCTTTATGAGCTCTGAAACGACGCAAACTAGTCTGTCGAATCACGTCGTTCCAATTAACCACAATATCAATCCCGACTGTTCGTCTTTGAGTCCCCAGCACAAATCAAATTGCAAGGCTTACTGACCGTCCACGAGTGGCGGAAAGTTAGGACTGTCAAAGGCGCTGAGGTCGTGTGATGATATTTTGGAAACCCTATTGCCTCGATATAGCGTATGGTTGAAATACAAGCAACATTCTGCATACCGCTGAGCACTACTTTGGAATAGGGAACGATGGTGCGTACCTGGTATAATATAATGTCCTGCAATAGTCAAAGCTCCCATAAGATTATCGGTGGCATCATTTCGCAATTGTGACAGAGGTATTTGGGCGCCGGTCAAAATCTGAACGCACAACACTTTGCAGCTCCTAAGTTTTATTACGAGATCCAGAACGTACCACAGTCTTGCCAAGGTCTTCGAGCAAGAAACTCAATGCACTCGATGCTACAAAAATGGAGTCAATTCCTTGTCAGTCATAAACACGAAAATGCACCGACTGTAGGACATTGTGTCCGTGCCGTGCAAAACAACAAAGGCATCGAAGGAATAGTTCAATTCTATTTCCGTGGCGATGCGTATCCAATCTGTTCGGACAGTCAATCGCATCAAGTTTCGACTCGAGCCAAGGTAGAAATTCACCGTTCATTTCCACATTACTACTATCAAGTAAGGGATCCCACTATTCGATTTGATGTAAGCTGTTCTGCGGTGCCAAATATAACACCGCACCTCAAGTATAGCATAACGAATACTTTTTTGACTACCGCCGCCTGGAACCGTACTCTTTGGGGTGACTAGGCTCGGCAAATGAGCTTCATATACACCATCAGCAGTTTGAACACAGGTATACTGATTTTTCGAAGATGTTTGATGTCCAGAAGGTCGCAAATTCGAAGTACCTCCGATTGGTCGAGATGAACGGACGAGTAGAGTCGGGTGTCGAGGAGCGGTCTCAGCTGTAGGGGAGGCGTTTCCGGACGGACTTGTTCTCCCACTGCCAGTACTCCACTCTCTGAAACCTTGTACAGACCCAGAATTCGAAAACAGGGAATTTTGAAGGGGATCATGGAACCGGGATTGACTACGTAAGGTTTCGGTCAAGAAATGAGGCTCCGGAACATAACCTTGTTGCCCGACAAGCATGCCTATGGTACCGCCTGTGTAGATGATGAGAACCCGAGATTCATCAGCCAACTGAGGTACCGAATCCATGATGGTCGTAAACAAGGAGATGCACGGATATATCAGTTTAAAAAAAGCGCCCAGATATCCGAAAGATAAGATAACCACGCGAATATCTCCACGATCACAAGCATAAAATGAGCGAAGATCGTCTCTGACTCGACATTTTCATTTCCCTCAGATATCATGGACGCACTCAAAGCTATATTCGAAAAGAAAAAGCAAGAGGTATTCAGCATGTCCCACTCCTTTGACTCGTTATTAACAATCGTCCAAGGGTTCCCCAGCCCTTGTAACTTTCATTACCGCCGGTTATCCGAAGAAGGACGATACCGTGCCTCTACTATTGGCTATGCAAAATGGTGGAACTGACATTATAGAACTTGGTGTTCCATTTTCCGATCCTATAGCAGATGGACCTGTTATCCAAGAAAGCAACTCTGTGTGTTACCTGTTCTGAGCAATGTTTGACCTCGCTAATCGGTTCGTTAATACTATAGGTTGCGTTGAAGAATGATATCGAGTATGTTACTGTTCTTGGGCAACTGAGAGAAGCGAGGTCTCAAGGCTTGACGATTCCCGTTCTCTTGATGGGTAGGTCCTCGACTACCTTCAACGCAAACGTTCTTAACGAAATTTTCCTTAGGTTACTATAACCCGATCCTGGCCTATGGTGAAGACAAGGCCATTCAGGATGCCAAAGAGGCTGGCGCAAACGGATTTATTATGGTCGATCTTCCCCCTGAAGAGGCTCTCACTTTCCGAGAAAAATGCACTAAATCGAAGTACGTGGTGCTACGCTGATATGTGCCTTTAATGCTTAATGCAAAAACATAGCATTTCTTATGTTCCCTTAATTGCACCATCCACGACTTTGCATCGCATCAAGTTCTTAGCCTCCATCGCTGACACTTTTATTTATGTAGTATCTAAAGTAGGTCGAATCAAAATACTTTTTGAAAAAGATCGCTGATCAACCTATAGATGGGTACAACTGGATCGTCGGATAAAGTTGCTATGAACGCTGCGCTTCCGGATATTATCAGCCGTGTCCGCCAGTATGCAACCGTTCCTGTTGCTGTTGGATTTGGTGTTGCGAACCGTGGACACTTCGACTATGTTGCAGATGCTGGTGCAGATGGTGTCGTGATTGGAAGTCGTTTGGTCACAGTCATCAAAAATGCTCCCCCGGACCAAATTGTTCAAGAAGTCGAAAGTTTCTGCTCGCGGATCTCCCTGAAGGGTCAACCTGTACAAACGCGCTCACCTCCTCCGCCCCACCTGACATCGCCGACTCCTGTAAACGAAAGCAAGAAGAATGTACCACCTGTATCCAATTCTGCTTCCGACCCAATAGTATTACCTGCCCGGTTCGGAGAATTTGGTGGCCAATATGTTCCTGAAGCTTTGTTCGACTGTCTTGTTGAACTGGAAGAGGCACACAAGTCTGCGATGGCCGATCCCGAGTTCTGGAAAGAGTTCCAAAGCCATTACGATTACATGAATCGTCCCTCAAATCTATACCTGTCCGAGAACTTGACCAAAGATGCTGGGGGTGCAAATATCTGGTTGAAGAGAGAGGATCTGTGAGTCTTTGCCTCTGATCTTGAATACCAGGTACTAATTGTGGTCGTACGACAGGAATCATACTGGTTCGCACAAGATCAACAATGCTATTGGTCAGGTGCGTTTGTTTGCTTGCTTCCAAGGACCCTCGATCAATTCTTCCGTAGATTCTTCTGGCCCGTCGGATTGGCAAGACTCGTATCATTGCAGAGACCGGTGCAGGACAGCATGGTGTTGCTACTGCTACAGTTTGCGCTAAATTTGGAATGGAATGCATCGTTTACATGGGTGCGGAGGATGTTCGGCGTCAAGCTCTTAACGTATTTCGTATTGAAATGCTTGGAGGAAAGGTTGGAAATTTTCGTTTTTCCGATATATGCCCTGTTGATGTATTGTACTTTACAGGTTATTCCCGTCAATTCGGGCTCTTGTACACTAAAAGATGCCGTCAATGAAGCCATGCGAGACTGGGTCACCAATCTTGCTACGACTCACTACTTGGTTGGTTCAGCTATCGGCCCCCACCCTTTCCCTACCATTGTCCGAGACTTCCAAAAAGTTATAAGTCAGGAAATCAAAGAGCAAATACTTGAGAAACGTGGCAGGCTCCCTGACGCTGTGGTGGCATGTGTAGGTGGAGGTAGTAATGCTATCGGTACCTTCTACAACTTCATTGAAGACAAGGGTGTCCGGTTGATTGGTGTCGAAGCTGGAGGAGAAGGTATTTGTTTTGTGCGCATTCAGAATCCATTGTTCAAGTCTTGACCTCTCCAGGTGTTGATGGTGATCGTCACTCGGCTACTCTTTCCAAGGGACAACCTGGTGTTCTTCACGGTGTTCGAACATACATTTTGCAGTCAGCTGCAGGTCAAATTATAGAAACACACTCAATCAGTGCAGGACTCGACTACCCTGGAGTTGGTCCCGAACACGCCTGGCTCAAGGACTCGGGTCGAGCAGAGTACATTGTCGCTACTGATGAGGAAGCCCTCCGAGGTTTCCGTTTGCTGACGCAGCGTGAAGGCATTATTCCTGGTCAGTATTTCTCTATCAAGCTACCATATATCCTTCTCAAAAAATACTATTACTAGCTTTGGAGTCCTCTCACGCGATCTGGAAAGCTTATGAGTTGGCCAAGACCCTCCCTAAGGATTCTGACATTGTTGTGGTAAGTGAAATACGATATGCGATACGTTTTTTAGGCTGACACATCCAATAGTGCCTGTCTGGCCGTGGTGATAAAGATGTCGAGCAGATCTCGGAGATTTTGCCCAAATGGGCAGATAAGCTGGACTGGCATGTTGCCAGTCGTGCACCCGTTCTAGAGCACCTACAGTAGACCATAGAATACTTTTTCGACGCGTAGGTCAAAAAATGTTTGTATCTTATGTATGAGGCGGTTGTTTGAACATATTTATATCATACTTCTGACTCGTTACTTTCAAAAAAACTTTGTCGGCGCTGGAAAGCTCGCAAATATCGCCCATAAAAATGGCTTCGGATCCTCAAATGATAGCAAGTCAACGTATTGTCGAAGATCTAGCATCGCGTCTCAGAAGACGGTGTGTGAAGTCGACAATACCTTAATTATTTGTTCATCAGCTTGGCCCTCCAGTCAAGTAGTTGGTTCTCGTCAGGCGGCGTTGGAAACGCTTCTTGTGTTGCGTCAGGTGGTTTCCCGAGCTCGATTTTCCAACGTTGATCAGTTGGTGGACGTGATACGGAGTGTGGGACGAAGGCTTGTAGACGCACAACCAAAAGGTCGAGCACGTTCTTTCATTGTATGGTATGCTGTTTTTAATCGAACTTATACTGTACATCAGAGCATTCTGTCGGAAACACGGTACGAAAAGTACTTCACCATATACGCGAGGAATACCATACCGCAACTGAGGGTTCTACACCGGCACCGACGCCTACTTTCTCTATAGCCAAGTTTGTCTCTCAAGGCCAACCCAGAAAACAGCAGACTGTTCAGAAAACCGATGTTACAAAAGTCCCGCTAAAAGAAAATGATCCCGACGACCCAGATTCCTTCGCGAGGACACTCAAGCCTGTACTGATGGAGGCAATTCAGGATGTCTTTGATGAACTTGAGACCGTTTATGATAACATATCGAAAAATGCAAAGGATCACATCCATTCCGAGTAAGTGCCATGTTGACAGCAGCTCGGACGACGCTCAACCCCTTCTTCACAGCGAGATAATCTTGACATTAGGAAAGTCACAAACGGTCGAGTCATTTCTGAAAGCTGCTGCCCACCATCGAAATTACACTGTTATTGTTGCCGAAACTGCACCATCGTTAGTCTTGTTTCTTTTTTTCGACCTCGTCTTCTCATTTTTTCCCCTAAAAGATATGGAGGACGAGAAATGGCCAAGTCTCTGTCGTCCGCTGGAATCTCTACGTTCCTCGTTCCTGACTCCTCGATATACGCTCTCATGTCCCGAGTCAATAAAGTAATACTGGGCGCTCATGCAATTTTGGCCAATGGTGGGATGTTTGCTACCTCTGGCTCACTCCTGGCGGCAACTGCAGCACGAGCATACAGTACCCCTGTGGTAGTTTGTGCTGGTCAGTTTAAGCTAACTCCGTTGTGGAATTTATACCATGAATACGGAGCTCTTGATTTTGGCGACCCCAGCACAGTCCTCGGCTTTGATGAAGGTGATCTCGTTGACAAAGTCGACGTCGTCAACCCGTACTACGATTATGTTCGACCGGAGCTTCTGGATGCCTTCATAACAAACTAGTGAGGAGCCGAACATACACCGATTGGACTATATCTTACCTTGATTTTCAGTGGCGATCATCCCCCATCTTCAATATACCGATTACTCAAAGAGACATACGATGACGAAGATAACGAACTGTAGTATTATGAATCCTGCAAAATGTAAATGTAGAACAAGATCTTGTCTGTATGTAGTACACTAAGTCTAGGGTAATCTATTTCCTCAGAATATCGAAGAAGGCCTCTTGAGGTAGATCAACAGTGCCAATCCGCTTCATTCGTTTTTTACCCTCTTTTTGATTTTCTAGATGTTTCATTTTACGCTCATAATGACCTAAACACAGATGATTAGTTTACAAAGTCACCTTGAGCCGTAGATCCCATACCTCCATATAAACCGGCAGTCACATCTGCACGCATAGCTGAAAGCGTTTCCCTAGCGATGATTTTCTTGCCTATAGCAGCCTGAATCGGAACCTCGAATAGCTGGCGAGGAATGACCTTGTCTGTGATGGACGTTAGCTTGGCACCATTATACAGCGGGATACGCACGAAGTTTCTTGACCCATGCCCGACCAACCGTCTCTTGAGCGGAGCTATGAACAACGATGGCTAAAGCATCGACGGGCTTTCCATTCAGTAAGAAAACCATCTTTGTGACCCTTCAGCTACGTTGAATCTTGCATCAGACTTAGATCTGACGCGTACCTTTGAGAGGTCACTCTTCTTGTAACCTGCATCTTCATAGCTAATGATGTATCAGGATAGTCAAAGATCATAAATGTAGCAAACATACTCGAAACTAGCAAAGCCTGAGCTTCGACTCTTTAATTGGTCGAAAAAGTCTGTCACTACCTCACTCAAGGGTATGGTGCAAGTCAACATAACTCGGGATGAAGACGAGTCGGAACCCGTATCGAGATAACGATGATCTAGATCTTCCGCTCGGTGAGAGTAACAGAGATCCATCATGTCTCCGAAGTATTCTTGTCACTCAAATAATCAAAAACGAACCAGAAATCTAACCTCTGGCAGTGCTCACCTTCTGGAACAATGATTGAGGCTTTGACAACAGGTTCTTGGATCTCTTTTACTTTGGAAGCAACTCCCAATACATCAGGGAATTCTGTAGGGTTACTTATGAAAACCTCTTTGCCATCTCTGTAAACCACTGCAGAGAAAGTGAGTATACACAACGAATGATCTGAAAAAAACTCCAACATTTGTAGGGTACTGTGGGGGCGGTGATGATAATATTCGCGTCGTATTCATCTTCAAGCCGTTGACGGAAAACGTCCATGTGAAGAGTCCCCAGAAAACCTAGTCGACAACCTTGTCCCAGAGCGGTTGAAGACTCTCGCTGAACTGTGACACTTCGGTCGGTTAAGGTGAGCTAAAAAAATAATTGGTGAGCTTCAGGGTTAAAGATATCGAAGGAACTGCTCATACTCTCTTAATAGATTCCTCCAATTTCGGAAAGTCACTGCTGTCTATGGGGAATACTCCAGCAAAGACCTATCAATTTCATTGAGTTTAGAGCTTTTATAAATTGGGGTCAATGCTACCATAGCCTTGGAAGGTTTGAAACCAGGTAAAGGCTCAACAGGCTCACCGACTCGGTGGAGAGTGTCGCCAATATGAGCTATGCCGAAATCAACCAAATGAAACCCATTCATCAAAACAACGCACCTTCAGAAGAAACCTTCATGTTGCACGCAATATAGCCGACTTGACCAGGATATAGACCGTTGGTGGGTACTTCTTCTGGATGCATCACTCCAATTTCTGTGACCTCATACTTTTTGCGAGTATGACAGGAAGCTATTTTATCGCCTGAGACCGAGATATGAGTCTAGGTTGCCTTGACGAACTGAGCAAAACCAACCTTTCCGTAATATTCCGTCTTGTACATTTATCAGAGATATAACACCCCTGTATCGATCGTACCTGCATTGCAGTTGAGAGCGCGTCGAAGACACAGTAAAAAAATGCATACAGCGAATCAAAAAGGAAGGCCTTTACTGGAGCCTTGGGATCGCTTCGAGGAGGTGGAGGTATTCGTTCGATGACTGCTTTGAGGACGGCATCCACACCTTTTCCTGTTTTTGCAGAAATGGAAAGGATGTCAGCTGGATCGATGCCAAAAGTAGTTTGTATTTGTGACGCGATTAATTCCGGCTGAGCTGCTGGAAGATCTATCTATTTGGTGTAAGCCCATGGCGACAGGAAAACGCAGGGATCCCTACTTTATTCATGACAGGAATGATCGTAAGTCCTCTTTCTCGAGCGATATGAAAGACAGATATAGATTGTGCTTGCACTCCTTGACTTGCGTCGACCTAGAAATCGAAGGTGAGGCCTGCGTCTCAACACAAGCTATACTTGAGCGCACCAGTAACAGTGCACCTTGACAAGCCGCTAAAGACCTTGAAACTTCCCAGGAAAAATCAACATGTCCCTGTTTAATCCGTATGAGTCGTTTTCGGGGTCACATAGGTGAATAAACTGACAGGCGTATCGATTAGATTGAGAAGGAATTTCTTGCCGGCGTATTGGTGAGCCATACTTCAAAAACCTCAATGACATGAACCATGACTTTAATCAATTTGAATACCTGGCGGTCTGAGCCTTGACTAGGAGCTTTGTCAACACCTGCCAAATGTATTCTGCTGTCTACACACCAGTGATGCCTCGCTCGCGTTCTACCTTCAACTTGTCCAAGACCTGTTCATTTTTACCCGTTTCCTTCTTATTAATTGTTCCGGTGAGCTGGAAGAGATTTGAGTCGGAATCCGAGTCTTTCTTTATAAAATAGAAGAACCTCTAGTAACCTGTGCAGTGTTATTTGGGTTATTTGATGTAAACTGAGTACGGCCTACCTGTCCGCAAGTGTGGATTTACCATGGTCTGAAGACGGTGAGTAATACGGAACTTGACCTAACAAATACCATCTCACCTATGTGTGCAATTATTGAAAAGTTTCTGTGACGCGACAAATAAAATTTCAGTGTTAGGAGATCAGCGTTTGAACGCACCTAATAACATCCTCAGGAAATTCTTCCATTTGTAGTGACTTTGGCGCGTCTTGACGCGACGAAGAGCTGAAGTGTCGTCGACAGTATAATGCCCTACATTTCAAGACAGGCCTACTTAGGGCCTTCAAGCATGCATTACGCCAGAGCAGATTCATGACAGTGTCTCCGTTTTCTTCTAGTTAATTATTGTGTTGGGTAACATGAAAGCATAGAAAGAGTGAGCTGTGACTGAGGCTGAAGAGGGGCAGGAGGGAAGTTTTTGGATTAGGTCAGCACCAGTTACCTTGAATTCGAACCAGCCATGTCTCTCGCTGAAACTGCTGAAGCTCGCAAAGCCCGGTTACTGGCGCTGAAGAAAAAGAAAGAGGAGAGGTATGTATTACCCTGACTCAGGTTCTCTGCGTATGGCTGACTATTTCATGACAGTGACGCGGGAGTAGTAAAAAACCGCAACTTCGATCCACAATCTCGAACATTGAAGAAACACAGTGCAGCAGATGATGTTGAAATGGAGGATACGATTGAAAAGAATGTCCATGGGCTGGCGCAGGACATCATATCTCGGGATGAGCAGAAAAGAGAACAGGAATTGGTACGTGCAAGCACTTGAAGGCATTTGTGCAAGGTTCTCATGCTATCTTTTCTTGAAGGATATCTTCAATATTGCTCCGAAACGACCCAACTGGGACCTGAAGCGCGAAACAGACAAGAAGTTAGCAAGACTCGAACGAAGGACGCAAGAAGCTATTCACACTCTTATTCGTCAGTTCAATCCGTGACCGTGCTTGCTTCTCGTGTCTAATGTTTCCATAGGTCAACGGCTAGCTGCACAAAAGGGTGATTCCAGTGACATCGTTGGCGCCATGAAAGCGCAGGAACGCTCTCAAACAGAAGACGATGCATTATCAGACGAAGACTGAATTTCTGGTGCGGCGTGACTGCTCCTAGCCCAGTCTATCTCTAACATGCGCGAAGGATTTTCCTCTACACCTCCGAACGTAGCATCAGGTTTCTACAGCAACAGATGGTCGGCGAGCTTGATTCAATTGTCTGCAGCACTTTATGACAGACATGAATGGGGCAACATTGTGGTACGCGAGGACTTTCGGGCGCGCAGTGTCTGCAGGCTATATCTACTCATCCAGAAAGTAATATTTCAATTCCTGTGTTCACCTGGGTCTGATTCTGCTGGAGGCAGATGCCCGATGTAGTATTCATGCCTACGTAGAAGATACAGTGAAAATACCATTGGCCAGCTCTTCTGTTGCGTTCCCAGCTGTAAACTGCAGACTTCTCTGCTACCGCAGCATTGATCCGACTGTTGAACGTTGAATTCGAAAAGTAAAACTGTTTATAAAGATTTTCCAAGACTGAAAAGAGTATTGAATAAAGTAATAAGGATACAAATTGGATTGCAATGCCCAGATTCGTCAAGTGTCCACGGTAAAGTAAATGTACATACATAATGGGCCAAAAATACAGCAAGATCTATTCTTTATAGCGCGCTCTCAAACAACAGTTTTCTTGGTTTGCTAATGACCGGAGCCGGAGAAACTAGATGCGGCCTATAAAAGGGCTGTCAGACGTATGCAGAGAAAGTGAATGAGATCGACGCACATAGAAGTACCACAGTTGGCCGCAGGATTACCCATAATGATGCTCTCGGACACACCCGATATGCTGTCGTTTTTACCAAAGGCAGCTGCATCGAAGAGATGGTCGGTAGTTTTCTCGAAAGAAGCCAACATAAGCACGCTGTCTTTCATTTTGGCTACACCGAAGCGTGTAATTCCCAACACTTCACCCTACAGAACCCTGAGCTCGAGGAGGAGACACGCAGAAAGACAGCAAACCTTGTATGTCATAACATCTCCCAAAAGCATGACGTGTCGAGGATCGATACTCATACCGTGCTCCTTCATGATGTACTGAATTTCATTGATGATTGTCCGACGAGCAGCTTCTATGCCCAGAACCTGGGCCACTTCGATAACATGATTAGATGAAGTATGCTCCCCTACCACGCCTGCAGTTCACAGTAAATCAATTGCTCTTTTGGGGGATGAGAAATGAACAAACCATCTGTGATCATGCACTTTTGTAGGCCGTAGCCTTCAACTAGCAGCTCTTTGTCACCTTTCTTCCCCCGCGTATCGTCCTTGTCCTTGATATTAATGACAGCCCTATGGATCGTAGAGACACCCTGACGTACACTGAGTAAAGGCAAACAACAAAATGAGACATGTGACATACTTTAACGACAACCTCAGGCAATCCCCGCTTCAATTCTCGAAGACGATAAAACTTGTCCGAGCCGTCAACATAGATGCGTAGACGGTTCTTTTTAGGGATCACAGTGATCGACTAGGATGCAGATTTAGCAAGAAGATTAGTGGCATACAAGGAAACAACATACCTCCTGCTTGATTTTCAGCTTCTTGGCTGCTACAATGGCCCACTTGACATCATCCAAAGTAAGCTCCAACTGAAGCTTTTGGATAGCATCCATATCCACGATTATACCCACATAGGTATAATCAGGAGCCCAAGCTTCCTCAAGAACACTCGCTACATCACCCAAAAGCGTCTTTTCCAGTCGACCCTTGACAATTCGAGCAGAAGGTTCGCTATCAGCGGTGACTAGCTTGCAACTGATGATTGGGGTACTAATGGCTTTGGCGGCGTTTATAATTTCCTTGATACGGGGAACACCAAGAGTAACGTTCATGGATGCAACACCAGCAAAATGGAAAGTTTTCAACGTCATTTGCGTTCCAGGTTCGCCAATGGATTGCGCGCCGACTGCACCAACAGTGGATCCTTTAGACGTACATGAGCATAGTCAGCAAGTAATATCACCGCCTTTTGCTCACCTGGCTCAATACGAGCTTTCACATACTTGGACCAACAGAGTTCCAGGAACTTTCGAAGTTGAGCTTCTGTGACTTTGACTTTGTTGTCCACAGCAACTTTGTCAGCCTCTGGAACTTTGTAAGTATAACAGGCATTGATTATAAAAATACGACTCACCACTGGCACCAAATGAGAGATCCGTGTCAACATCCCAGTCATCAGACCGTTCTAGAGCATCGTACATGCCATGTTGTTTTCGGACTTTGGCAAGTCGATTCACAGCATGCTCGACGATGAAACTCCGGATAAGACTGAGATACGCTGATGTACATTCAGTGGTATATCGGTGTGTGCCAAGCTCCTTGTCAACGAGCTCCAAGATTTCAAATGGTAGTAGACCCCGTCCACCGCGCGAAACCATCGCCTGGAAAAGGTCAGTTGATTGCGAAAAGAGTATGAAACAAAGCTTACAGATGCGTGACTCCATGCTCGAGCAAAGTCTAAAGGTTGCGCATCGCCTTCTAAACAGGCAGGATCCAGACTGTCATCTCCGTATCGGAATTGCACAATGCCTCCCGTTGAGTTACGAACAGAAAGGTCGTAATGGGTAGTCAAATCTTCGAGAGCTTTCATTAATCGACGTTGCATGTATCCGGTCTCTGCGGTTTTAACTGCTGTATCGACCAAACCTTCACGGCCAGAGATAGCGTGGAATAAGAATTCGGTAGCTACTAATCCAGTGTAGAAGCTGTTACGGACGAATCCTTTAGAAGGAGGTTCTTTGGATTTCTTGGGGAAATGAGGGAGTGAGCGATCTTGGAAGCCGTTGGGGACACGATGACCAGCAATAATTTGCTGCCCGACACATGCAACCATTTGACAGACGTTAATTACAGATCCTAGGATAGTATTATGAGTGTTCGTAAGTATGGATAGCTTAGGTACTCGCACCTTTAGATCCACAAGTCGCCATGATTAACGGGGCATTGTGTCGACTAAGTTCTCTCATACAGATCTGTCCGACCTCTTCGCGAACTTTGGAGAGTACAGAGGAGATCATGGCTTCGAGAGTTTGTTCTTGGTTACAACCTGGTTTATTTTCCAGCTTGCCCTTTCTTGCCATGGCGATCAAATCCTGACAATACGCGTAGGCTTTTTCGACTAGCATATCCTTCTTCTTTGAAAGTTCAGGACCAGGAATGACATCGTTTATGCCGAGTGAGAATCCAAAGTTAGCTTCAATTGGGTAAATCAGCCAAACACGAGTAGAAGTCCGACGCAAAAAACATACCCAACCAGCGTGCACAAAGTTTGGCTAGCCGGTTCATCGCTGCTGCAGCTTCATGAGGTCCATAGTCTCTCATAATAACACCAAAGATTGACTTTTTCTTTCCACTTCCCACAATCGCCTTGTCCATCACACCACACATGATCTCGCTATTGATAATGACAAGCCATCCGTCATTCGGAGACATGTCCTTTGCAAGCTTCATGTTTTTTGGGTAATTTTCCGGTTTAGCTTCTTCCCATTGGTTACATTTCGACTCGACATTAACCATGATCTTGGACTTTTTATTAGGTCGCATCAACACGTTGAAAATCTGTTTGCCTGTCCAAAGTCTAACAGGTTTCCAGATAGTTGGAGGAGGAATATCGATGTGTAGGTTGGCGTCACCAAAGTAGGAGCAGATTTGGGTAAACTGACGACGGTCGAAGAATTGGTCCTTGCGAGATATTAGGTAGGATGCCGTGATGAAATCTTGAATAGCAGCAATGACGGGTTCACCATTACGGGGTGTTACGAGATTGTGCTTTACGCTCATCAATTCTAGAGCTTCAGTCCTAGCCTCTTCTGTCTGCGGTACATCTAAGGGATGTACTTTATGAAAAATATCTGGAAGATTCAGTGTCAAGACTCACGCAAGTTCATTTCGTCGCCATCAAAGTCTGCATTATAAGGTCCACAGACACACTCGTTCAAGCGGAAGGACCTCCATGGTCTAACTTTCACCTGTGACATGTGTTAGCGACTAGGTAGCTTTTGTGCGAACTGATACTCACCCGATGACACATGATGGAGAGCTGACAGAGAATCAGCAACTCGCTGAATTCCAAAGTTCGACACATACCTTGTGCAAACTTGGTTGACGGTTGAACAGGACAACATCCCCGTCAATGATATGCCTCTCGACAATATCACCGACAGCAAGACTTTCCGCAATCGCAATACGGTTCCCAAACTTGAGAAACTTCTTGTTCTGATCCCTTGCGACGTAATTGGCTCCTGGATGTACATCGGGCCCATTGCGAACCGCCTGCCTCAGGACCTCGATGTTATAAGACGTCACGCGCTCCGGGTATGTCAAAATTTTGGCTACACGTTCTGGCACAGCTACTTCATCTATACGCAAGTTGGGGTCTGGGGAAATGACGGTACGACCCGAGAAATCGACACGCTTTCCGGAAAGATTGCCACGAAAACGACCCTGTTTTCCCTTGAGACGTTGAACAAAACCACGTATAGGTTTCTGACCCATTTGCGAGGGTACACCAGGAAGCTCCGAGTTGACATACATTGCTACAGAAAGTTGAAGGAATTCCCATTGTTCCTGTGTGCAACAGTGAGAAGTAATACTTGGTAGATGACGAAAGCTTCATACCATAAACTGAGGGGTAGGTACACCTTTTGCAAGGCCTTGTTTTATGAGGGCATTTGTAAAGACGATCTCAGTCAACTTGACGGTGAGGTCATCTTCGTTGGATGCTCCGTCCTGCGCAACTGAAGGTCGTATACAAACTGGAGGGACAGAGATGTATTGCCAGATGAATTCTTCTGGCCGACCAAACTCAGGTTTCAACCCGAGCAACTCGCAGTCCTGCACAATGACTCAGAATGAGAGACGTGAATGAAAAGATACAACGTACCTCGTCTGTTATGCGCCTGAACAGGTCCAGAACTTTTAGGGGATTTAGGTCTTCGTGAAGAGCTTTGTTGAGATACAATCCCAATTCCTTTTGAGCCTCCACTGCCGAAGAAAATGTCTTTTTCCAATTTTCCATCTCTTCAGCAGTCTTCTTCGCCCTGAACTTGTCATGAATGATTTTGAGAGCACCGGCCTTCCTGACTGCACCATTGGTAGCGGAGCAATAAGGGCAATAGACAACTTTTCTTGCCATCGAATTGACAGCCTTGAAGAGGGATTGCCTCTGGATATTTTCGAGGTTGGGTCGGCGGAAGCGTTTAATGTACGTGCGACGATCAGGTTCTTCTAACAAGACGCGAGCACATGTCTAGGGACAAGCTGGTATCAGACCAGAAGCAGACACATGTTGCAGACCCACCTTGCAGATACACTGAAGGATGGAAATAGTATGCTTGAAGTATCCGATATGGAAAACAGGGACGACCAATTTGATGTATGCGTAGTGGCCAACGCAGTTGACATTATTCTGCCCGCAAGTTTCACAAAAAGCACTCTTGTCTGTGGTACCCTGATCAGTTAATGTTAATAAAATGACTCGAAGAAGCAAATGTTGAGACGCACCAGTCGACGGTCGAGAACACCATCTTTAACGGGAAGTCTATCAACAGGAGTGTACAAGTCGCGATGAGTGACCTCGAATTCTGATACTTTGACTGTGTCTTGGGCGTTCAAAAGGCTAAACTGCAGTTTCTTGCTATAGAAAAAACACTAGGATCAGATCTTTTCATCAGGAACAGCAAGACATACATGACTTTGGGAGCCTGATGAGATACGCTCTCCTTCATTTTTGAACCTGAGTGCAGAGAAGAAAATATCACGAAGACGTAAGAATCATTCGGCCAGAGGCAAGAAATATCGAAAGGAGATCGAGGATCGAAATTGTGACTTGCCGTCACTGCTATTGGTCACGCGTCTGTGAAGACGCGCGTACTGATCCCAATTACTTGTTCTTGCTCGCCATGTCCCGCACGTCCTACGATAGGTATGTCCCTTTGTTCTGATATTTTTTTGCATTTGCTCAACTTAATATAGATATCTCACCGTCTTTTCTCCAGAGGGTCGTTTATACCAAGTCGGTACGTGAATGCCGCCTTCCAACTTTTGATCCATACCCATCCACTTGTAGAATATGCTTTCAAGGCCATCTCTGGCTCCGGACACACTGCAGTTGCCGTCCGTGGAAAGGACACCTCTGTCGTAATCACCCAACGCAAAGTTCCCGTATGTCCCTGCTTCCATCCTTTCAAAGATGACCTACCCATCCATGTACAAAGGACAAACTTCTGGATGCATCTACAGTAACACATCTATTCAGTATTACCCAGACCATCGGTTGTGTGATGACTGGTCTCATTGGTTAGTCGGATTCTATATCTCCTTGTGCCTCGACTGAAGGAACATGCGTCTTAGCGGATGCCCGTCAACAAATTGCCAGAGCTCGGAGCGAAGCTGCAGACCATCGCTACAAGTATGGATACGAAATAACACCGGACCAATTAGCGAGGCGTCTTGCCAATATTAACCAGGTCTACACTCAGAGAGCAGGAATGAGACCGTTTGGGATTGGTAAGTACATCAAAATGACTACTGCTACTTTATTTATACGTGCTACAGCCATGATCCTCATTGGTATTGACCCGGAACACGGACCTCAGTGCTTCAAACTCGATCCTGCAGGATACTTTGTCGGATTCCACGCTACTGCTGCTGGTCAAAAGCAACAAGAAGCGATGAACCATTTGGAGAAGAAGTGGAAGAAGTTGGATAATGGCCGAGGTGCTGATGATCCTGTACAAGCAGGGAAGAACCTCGGTCGTGCAGAAGTTATCGAGGCTTGTACCTTTCCCTCGCTGACATACAAATATACTAATCCTAGATTTCAGATGGCCATCGAGGCCATGTCGACAGTGCACGGTGTCGACTACAAGCCCACTGAAATTGAAATCGGTATTGTGTCGACTGCACCCGAGGAAGATGTAAAGACAAACGGCCAATGGCGGACGATGGATGAGGCAGAAATCGAGAGATATTTGTTGGCATACGCGGAGAAGGATTAGAGCTGAGATATCCCGGGTTGTATTCGTGTACAATAAATCCAAAAGTTTTGTTTTCCGATGCAATTCAACGCTCCAAGCATCTCGTTTACACACGGAATTGAGAGTGATCAGGTAAATTATTGGTCTAATGATCCACAAATTAACGTCGAAGTTGCTCTAAAGTATCATCGCAACGAAGCACCACCAGACTGGATAGCAGATAGTTAGCTTCAGAAGCAAATAGTACGTAGGAATCACGCACCAGTATCGCCTCAATTTCAGCTTCTTCCAACTCGTGCACTTTGGGTTTCCAGATATGTTGAGGTGCTTCCCAGAATTCTTTGTACACTGCCTTGGATCCCGATGGTGAAGACCCAGAAGACGAGGATTCCTTTGCAAAATCTACGAAATTTCTGTCTCGAAGCTCGGCAGGAGCAAATGGATGTGAATGAGGTGTTTCTGGTGCTGTCGTATACATCAATGTTGACTTTGCATTCGGGAACAGATGACGTACCAGACGGCCAGTTGCGCCTACCCAAAAATCTGATAAGAGGATTATGAACTCTCGCGGAGAGTACTCGGACAGTTGGATGCATAGTGAACTGGATCGGGATCTGCGAGCAAAGGATAGTGACGAGTCACGCGTGATCCAGCGAACTCGTCACAGGACACCGCCACTCAGTCGCTAGCTTATCCTAAGATAAGTTTCTACTTATCACGGACTAAGATCGCGAGATTGCAACAAGTCGGTGGTAAGATAATGGCGTCTGCAAATAGGATTTTGTTGAATAGAATACAATACCAAGGAGGCTCGAAAGGAGTGTTTCAACAGCAAGCTACTATAAAACTGTGAATAATCCCCTCATATTTGAATTCGAGTCTAACGGTTCAACGTTCACCGATCTAAAGTCAATACACTTGAGTAAGTATAAGTATGAAGTAATAGCGGAAAGTATTCTGAGCAAAGGCAAAATCTATGTACCTATCGAAAATTGATTCAAATTGCAATCCACCTCGCTTTCACAGTAACCCCTAACTTTTGCTCCAACTGGCGCAACACGCCCTCCGCTACGCAAGTCTGCGATTTCGCATCACTAGTCGCGCTTGCAAAATAGACGATGTCATTTGCAGTCACATTCGGACATGCAGTGTTCCTGAGCATCCCAGGAAAGAACTGCATGACAAGAGAGGATAGTCCCAGTTCATCGGCGGCTTCGTATAAAACTTGCATTCGAACGCGTCCCATAGGTTCCTCTGAAGTTAAAGCTGCCTGCCTTCTCAAGACAAACGGCTTGTAGTTGTTGAGAAAGCCATCGGTGATTTCGTAGCCGTAAACACAGTCGATACCCAATAAGCCTTTGGGAAGAGGTGGGGGATCCCTACACAAACATAAGAGCAGTTCATCCGAGATTATAGAGCTTACTCAAAGGACGTGATTGCGGGCTTCCGTGGGCCACCAAAGAGCGGAGGAGCGGAGGAGATGCTGACAAAAAATATTTGCGAATGCTAGAATAGCGTGTAAAGAAACGACACTCACACTTGGGAGAGGCTTATTGGCGGTGGAGAAGTGCTAAATTGACAGCGTGGTTAGAGACTTGAAGCTTGAAGAACCGTATGATACACTTACATCTGAGTAGTGATCGACATGGTAGAGCGAATGAAAGACCTTTGAAAAACGGCCCATAGATCACGTGATCATGCTTCGCAGCATGAGGCAGAAGAGACGCCCAGCGTCGTTATTAGTGAACTAGCAAATTTACCTGGCAATCATGGCGAGCCATAAGGTGAACATTTCGCTACCAGTGAATGCTTCGAGACTGGTTTGTCCATATCAATGTCCATGGGAAAGTGAAACTCATCTCATTATTTATTATTTCGGCGCAGGTGATCCAAGTCGTTCCACAGGGGCAAGAAATGGTAGACAGTGAGCTACCAGCAGACTTGGTACGATATTCGAAGCATTTGTGGAATACCTGGTAAAACCAAACCCACACGTTCTAGGTAGACCTGAGTCTCTATCAAAAATACAAAACTGCACTCGACATCGCAAGGGGTTAGTTATTTCACTAACTCCCGCAATCAAGAATGGCTTTGGGACTCAGTATATCAGGGACTGTTCTTATCCTTCATCCCCACATATGCCAAATCAGTTGCATGCTCACAGACAGCGATATGGACATTCTATGACGAAAGTCATAACCCCGAGCTTACCCTGGCTATCTCCCTTCAGGCACCGCAAGGACTAACAAAAACTGTCAAGCCTGACGTCGGCATCTATCACTTGTTTACCATTATTCTTGGCCCCCATATATCCATTCCCGTGACACTATATTCGCATCTCGTCGAGCTCAAGAAGGCGATCAGTAGGCAGAAAACAACTATCGGTGGATTACCCATCGATGATACTGCAGTCGTATATTTTCAGTCCTTGCATCACCTCTTCACCAACAACAACATATTCAGCGATCTGATTCCCAATTATGTGGTACTAGTTGCCGGCATAGGGCCATGGTTCACCTCTACTCTATTGTATCGAGAGCATGCGCTTACTTTCCCTATCAGGGAGCTGGACGTCGCACTCCAAACGATGGGCAGTGACGTGGACAGAGCAGCTGGAGACACAGATGGCGTTCCCATCAATCCTCCCTCGACCTCCACTGCAAATTTGGATTTTCGCCTCCAAGTACCAATTGGATGGAGTCCGCTTGCATGTCTGGATACACCTGATGGCAACAAAGCATTCAAGGAGATGGAATATGCCACGCTTTTTGGGGAAATGGCCTTGAACCCCATCTCTATTGATGGTACGTGTTTCACATAATTATTGCAATAATGTTATTAACAATTCTGGCAGACGCTTGATTCCCCCTGTCTACACTTTCAATGGCCCACCAATTTCTACATATCACTTGTGTAATCTGGTACTGAAAATCTACATTCTTGCACTGACCTAATCCAAACTTACAATAAGAACCATCCCATGCTGCTGTCGACTACACGTCATAAATTACCTTGCGTGTCGACCTCAATTTGGTTCAGGACCTCGGACATCAGTCTCATTATGATGGTCCTTATAAGAACTTGAAGTCAGAACAGCAGTTCACTCGATAACACTCCATGACTTACCACCGAACAGGGGCTTGGACGCGGTAAAATCACTTGCAAGATAGCCAGGAATTTTTTTCCAAATCTTTTTGTTGTTACTACTATTAAACGTACACCGCACGCACAATCTACAGAAGAATACGCGGTTGAGCGCGGCTAATTCGAACTACGAGATTATACGAGACGACAGTAAACCAAAATTCTACAATGAAACCGTGTCAGAGCATTATAGCTACGAATGAATGTGGGTCGTGAGTGATGGTATCTAGTGAGACAGTGCAATGCGATAGTGAGTGGAGGGAAGGATGAACTTCCGATGCAGTATGAATACAGTGATGTTGACAATACGACGCGAAAAGCAAGGAGCAAAGAGACAAGGGTTTTACAAGGTGAGGTTCTTGGGCTTCTCCCAGCTGTACTCAGGGTTACCTACGTAAAATAAATCATTACCAATCAACGCAAATGAAGTGCAATGAAAACATACCGAAGTGGCCGTAGCAGGCGGTCCTGCGGTAAATGGGTTTCTGGAGGTCGAGGTCACGGACCATAACACCAGGGCGGAGGTCCCAGTTCTTGCGGATGATCTCGACGAGCTCAGCATCAGATTTCTTTCCGGTGCCGTAACTGTCCACATAGATGGAAAGAGCCTCGGCGACACCAATAGCATAAGAAACTTGCACGAGAATGCGACGTGCGAGACCAGCGGCAACAAGAGACTTGGCTATAAGACGGAAATTAAAACCTTAATCCCAGAGAGCAGACCTAATGACCCACCAATCCACCGAGCGGTGTAGGCAGCCGAGCGGTCGACCTTGGACCAGTCCTTTCCAGAGAAAGCTCCTCCTCCGTGAGCTCCCCATCCTCCGTACGAGTCAACGATGATCTTGCGGCCAGTCAGACCAGCATCACCTTGGGGACCACCAATGACGAAGCGGCCACTAGGGTTGATCTATAGTGACCAAAACTTAGCGTGGTTCACGGACAAGAACAAATAAGACCTACGTGGTAGACAGTTCGGTCATCCAACAAGTTGGCGGGAATGACCTTCTTGATGACCTTCTCGAGGAGCTCGTTCTGCAACGACTGGAGAGTAATCTCTTCGGCGTGTTGGGCAGAAATGACAACGGTGTCTACGCGAACGGGGATGGTAGCACCACCGTCCTTCTTATACTCAATGGTGACCTGGGTCTTGGTGTCAGGGCGGATCCAAGGGAGGGAACCGTTCCTGCGACCGTCAGCCATAGCACGGTTGAGCTTGTGAGCAAGGACAACGGTGAGAGGCATGAGCTCGGGGGTTTCGTCCGAAGCATATCCGAACATAATACCCTGGTCACCAGCACCGTGGCTGGTAATGTCACCGTGATCAAGACCCTGAGCAATATCGGGAGATTGCTGCTCAATGGCAACAAGAATGTTGCAGGTCTTGTAGTCAAAGCCCTTCTCCGAGTCGTCGTAGCCGATTTCCTTAATGGTGTTACGAATAATCTTTTGGTAGTCGAGTTGGGCCTTGGTAGAGATTTCACCAAAGACCATGATCATGCCGGTTTTGGAGGCGGTCTCACAACCGACCTTAGACCAAGGGTCCTGCTCGAGACACGCATCAAGCTAAAAGGTGATGAGCACACGTGGAAGAAGTGTGAATGATATAACTTACGATAGCATCGGAGACCTGGTCACAGATTTTGTCTGCAGAACAAAAAAAAAAACGTAGATGAGAAGAGGAAGAGGAATTGCGAAAATTTTACCCACCGGGGTGACCTTCACCAACAGACTCGGAGGTGAACAAGAAGTGGCCAGGAGCGAGGGCAGCACGAACAGGGTGACCGTTGGCAGACATTTCTAAGGAAGACTCGTGAGGGGAGATATGGGAAGAAAGGAAGATAAATGTCAAGATACCCAGCGACTGTTTTTATTCCACTTCGCAAGTTACATAATCGTCTGAATTTAGACCTATCACGCCATCGCTTGAAAATACACTCTAGAATAATTCGTCTTGCTGGGGGAACGTGCGCGCTTGCTTTGACATTGCCAATACGTGTTAAGCTTCAGGTTCAATCGGATAAGAGAACCAACCTGCAACTTGAGAACACAAGGTGCTCAGATTCGCTCATCCCTAACACTGATGGTGTGACACCGGTGACCGCCGTATCTTATAAAAGGAAACTACTACGTACAACTAAAAACCTACACCGAGTGGATCTATATCTTTTGCATCTGATGGGGCGGTATGTTGGTTGGGGGAAGACTCTGAATTGCCGCTAGTCAAGGGTGGTGTTGCAGGTGTTGGCTTATCAACGTCCCACTTCATCTCGCTAAGGGGCTTCCTGGACGAAGGACTTCCCCAAGTAAGTGGATGGGAAACAGTAGGGTCAGGTGGTAAAGAACTTTCAGAAGTTCCCAAAGTCCATGACAAAGGATCCGCCTGCCGTGATGGTGGTGAGTGAACTGTATTCCAAGGATTATCGAAAGGGGACGGCGTATGTGTGGGCGACTTTGACTTTACCGTCGCCCAAGGGTTAGAATTTGCGGTACCCGTAAACGTGGAGGACGAAGATGGCTGCACAGGCAAGGGTTCTGGTTCTGTCAATGGACCCTGGGGATCTTGACCCCAGTCCGAGAGCGCTTCACGACCACGTAATTCTTCAGAGGCACCGCTAGGGCTTGTCGACAACTTGTTAAGATCTTTCGCGACACCGTCGTAAGCATCTTGAACCACAGAAAACGCGGCAGACGCGTTCGACGATAGTTTGCCCCACACGGAACGAACTCCACCACCCGAGAAAAAGTCTTGTGCTCTCCCTAGAGGACGAGCAGACGGTAATGAAGAAGAGGACGACGAAGAAGCAGGACTGGAAGGTTTCATAGAGAAGCTGGAGGAAGATCCACTGAAAGGCCTAAAACTTTCAACAGGTGATGGCTGCCGCAGAGGTGGAGAGAGTTCTGGAGCTGACGCTGAAAGATCTGAACTGCTTTGGGGTAAGGATCCGGACGAGACGAGCGGCAAAGCTGACTTGGATGGTGATGGAGGCAGCGGGATTGTAGACGGAGTGGCAGATCGATTGACAGGATCATCGTCCGTACCCTCCACTGGCCCAATAATTTCGGAAGAACGAATGATGGGGACGTTTCGACCGTTCATCTCCTCGTCAGTCCGGCCATACAATTCATGCCAAAAACGAACGTCCTTTGGATTAGGGAATAGTACTCCCATGTCAGGCTTCCCCTCCTTTCTGATAGGATCGTCCAGTAATTTATCGTAAAGAGGATTCAGGTTTTGTTCCATTTCTGCAGGTGAATTCATAAAATCCCAGATACTGACGGTACGCTCTATTGGCGGAGGACTCGTTCCATCCCCGACTCGTCGGTCCTTTTCACAGTTGAACAAGAAGGTACCAAACTGACAAGAGTAAAGGTGGTAGTAAAGCTGGTGCAGAAAACGCTCATTGAACTCGAAACGTTCAGGAAACTGTCTCTGGATTTGTCGGACGGTTTCGAGGAATTGGTGGAATATGGGAGAAGTTTCCTTGATGTGGTTTTGAGAAGTGAAGCGATTCTGGACGGATGCAAAGAATGCCTGGGCTGCTTCCGCTCCCCCGCCGCTATTACTCGGCTCTGTAGGAGATACGAAAAACTTGTCCGATGATAGATGACCGCAGCGGTCCAAAAACTTGTGACCAAAGGATAGCCAATCCTTCTCTATGAGAATTTCGAACCCACGGATTGTTCTATAATAAGGATCCAGACAGATCTGTGCCAGAGAAGACAATTGGGAGGTTCTGTCCCAGCCATCTGAGCAGTGAATGAGGACATGGGACGAGTTCACATGAACGTTCTTAGTGATAAGGTTGACGCCCTCTAAAACTATTGAGAGGTGACGCAGCCAACCTGAGCGACGGAGAGCCTGTCTATCCAGCACAGAGACACCTGTGAGTTGACCAGAAATATCACTGTTAATGCTTGCGAGAAGTGAGTCGGCTTCTCTAAGGGTTTCAACGACCTTTGCCAGTGACTCGCGCATCGCGTGTATATGATCGATACCCAAGTACACCTTTTTTCCTTCCTTGTAATGATCCATATTTTCTGTACCAGCACCCTTGGCAGTGTTGGCCATGGCGTTGGCTGTAGGCCGAGCATCGATGATAAGGTTCGTGGTTTGTGCCCCATACACCACGGCATTCGATGCACGAGACTCAGGGGAGAAATGGGTTTGGAAAATGCTTTCGATGAGCTTCTCGTCTTGTATTGATCTATTCTGAGTGATGCCAACCATGGGTTGACTTGAGCGAGTTATACTTGCCTAGTTCCAAAAAAAAATCAGACAATCCTCGTATAAAAATAAACCACCACGTACATAGTTTGACCAATGAAGATAGCTCAAGACAGGTATCCGGCATTTACTTCGGTACTTTGCAGCATATTGGAGCGTAGTGTCGCTGATCTTCGTGGGCACAAGAATTTTGGCTGGGTAAGTAGGACTGAACTAAAGTTACTAAGGATTATCGATAAGTCTTCAAGAACCGAAAACGGGATGTACCCACAGAGTAGTCTTTATTTATATCTGTGAAACGCCAGGCTTTAGTGCGTGTCCCCACACCCATACGGCCGAATTCCTCTCTCGGAGAATATATAGACCACCCATTGTTTGTTGGAAATGGAGGATTAGGGGAATAGGAGAAGGCGTACAGCTGGAAAACGGATGCTAGGGACTTGCGGGTCAGTGGCTTCTCGTCAAAGACAAAGGAGACATACTAGCAACAGTGAGTTCCTTTACACTCTCAAAGATATCAATGGCATCTGATTCTTTTGACAATGATAACGAAAAGGTTTCAAAAGTCCTGGTGTGAAACGTTATAGGGCATTGCCCCTGTAGTGTTTGTGGTAGTCGAGTTACAAGCGAAATCAACGGGTAAGGAACCTGACGTAGACGGAGAGGTCAAGCTAGAGTTTCTGGAAGCTACAAAAGACAAACGCACCCACATCTCCTTCACCTTGTCATCTGCGTATCGGAATATGAGGTGATGGGCCGTTAGGTGTACAGTGCCCGACAGGGTCTCGCCTGCCTTGGTGCACAGCACTTCCTCCACCTGTCAGTTCACAGGTCAATCCACATTTAAGCAAATAAGACATGAAATGACCTTTGAGACTCGGATTGCGTCCATAGTGGAGCCAAAGAACGGAGAGGATTCTAACGACTCGAGCTCAACCAAAGGTATGGAGATAAAGAAGCTTGCCGCTGACTCAAGCCGAGTTTGGCAATGACGACAAATTATTAGAGTGAAAGGAAATTTTCTTTTGGTGCTTCCGCCAGTCATTAATTGTACCGCGATGTACCAGTACATCTACGATAATACGCTAGATACATCATAAAGCGGTATGCTAACGTCCGTCGCTCTACGATAGTCCTAAGCTAGGAATAAAATGCGAGTCCAATTCTATCATGATACACTGCCCTTTTGTGACACATTCAAATCCCTTACAGAACTAGACCGGCAACAAGACCAGCAAGAGTGATGAGACTGATAGTGTTGGCACCCATGCGCATGGCTCCGTTACTACCGCTAGTAGCACCTTGAGTACCAGCAGTGGTGTTAGCTCCAGTGGCCGAGTCGGTTCCCGATGGATCACCACCAGAAACAGCAGGCGATGAGCCAGCAGAATCGGTAGCGCTAGCACTCGAGGAATCGGTAGCACTGGCACCCGAGGAATCAGTGGCACTGGCACCTCCAGCTCCTGCAGCTCCCGAGGCAGATGCAGTTCCGTTGTCGCCCTTGGCGATGGCCTGGAATGCATCGAACGACTTCTCTTGTGTGGGGTTCACGGCAAAGACCTATGAGAGTTGCACGATCAGCTTTACTGCGTAAGATTGTCGAGATACTACATACCATTCCCGCAGTCTGAAGAGAGGGGCACACAGTCAAGGCATATACCATAAGTGAAAATCCCATTTTACTTACGAACTGCAGGGTTAGTTTGGGCACAGAAGAACCAGAGGGGAGCAGAAGCATTGTTGACAGTGAAGCTCCAGGTGGCAAATTGAGTGGCATCAGCAGGTGTCATTTGGAAGCCAGAGTCGATACCAGAGGCAACACATGGAGAGGCGAAACTGGACTGGGTGACAGACTGGAAAACCAATGTCAAACAAAATAATCATTCGATAAGACGCGGGAACTAACGTGGTTCTTCGAACGGCTGAACAGAAAGTGATAAGACACAACTCTCCCATGAAATAGATGGCACTCACAATTGGAAGATAATGTTGTCACCCTCAGCAGCGGTGACACTATATCATTCCACATCAGATCTCAGTTCATTGGAAAGGTGAGAGCTGCTAACCTTGTGGGGTTGAAAGCAAGTAGCTGAAACAAGAACGTAAGACACAGCTAGACGGTGTTCCATCAACATCACTCACGTTGTTCTCGCCGACGGTAACAATGTGGTCGGCAGCATAAACACCAGCAACAGAAAGGGCAGCAGCAGCGAGAGAGAAACGCATTTTGAAGAGTGAGAGAGTAGTGAAAGACTAGTAGAAAGCTTTGGAGAAAACGATGTCCTGCGTATTAAAGAGAGAACTCGAGCCTGCATTGACCATTGTCCGGTGAGTGGATGAATGGGACATCGACAATCGAGACACTTACTCAGCTCGTGGGGATACAAAAAGCGACTGGCGAAGAAAGAACGAAAGGGAGAGCGACCAAAGATAGATCTGACGTCTCCCAGCCTACGCCTTTTATGTCTGTTCGGGCAAAAAGGGTTTCTATAGAAACAACTCATTTCTGATGTTGATTGGGTCTTGCGTGTGAATGGCATGGTCAAGGGTATGTACCTTGTTCTCGGCAATTTGCACGCACTGAAGCGCCTTTTCTGCTTTCGATGCAAACATGTAAAAAATGCAGATCCTGTACCCGTTAGGCGGTTAGGCTTGGGCTAGAGGCACACAAAGCACAGGAATGCTTGTGGATCCGATTCATATCAAGTATTTACATACCAAGGCATGATGTAAGCTCGAAGAAGCATTCCAGTTCAAACTGGTAGCTTCAGGCATCTTCCTGGATAGAAACCAATGAATTTTCAGTTACCAGAGAAAGTGATATCGTTGCATGACAATAATGTGCGGCGACGCGTATTACGACTGTGGGACTGAGAGACACATTCGCGGCCAGCACGTGTTGACCGACAAACGGTGGACTTGCACTCATCATGCTTTCAGCAACACTGCGCTCGACGAGATCGCCATTGGCATTGATCCGACGCGTCCGAGCCTTTCATGCCTCTTCAGCGACTCTTGGACATTACCCCAATGCAGATTTTAGTGTACGTTCAACCGGACTTTCCCTCACGAAAGTGCACTTCATCATAATACCCAAGTTCTAACTTTTGCAGACTTTTAAACGGCTAACCACAGGTCCCGACTCGGAGGGTCGTCTAGTCCTCGTTGATTTTTATGCAGAGTACGTCCCTTACTCATGTCTGCAACAGCCTCCATTAAAACAGTCAACGCCCACTGTCTGCCATGATCTAGTTGGTGCAAACCATGTCATATGTTATCGCCCATCCTCGAGGAAATATCCAAGGATTCAACGATCAAATCTGGCTCAGACCGTCCAATAGACGTAGTGACCGTTAACACGGAATCGGACGAAGGTTTTGAACTAGGTCAACGATTCAAAGTATGTCAATTGCCTACTAGCATCAATGATCCGCGCCTGAAACACCGACCCCTTCTTACAGGTTCGTGCGCTCCCCACTGTGATAGCTTTCCGCGACGGAAAGGATGTCATGCAGTTTGTCGGTGCACTTCCAGCTGCTGGTGTTCGAGACTTTTTGCAAAAGGTCTAAAAATACCCTGCCGTGGGTTTACTTACTTGGTATAATGCCTAGTATCGTAAGTACCCCATTATAGGATAACATCAATATGTGCCATTTTTGCAATCGTAGCCATCATACTGCGCTCATCATGATCAAAGTTGCTGTGTAATCCCTCTGGCCATCCATAGCCTCGGGTTGATGCTGAAAGATGTGTGCAACGTAAATCACAATGTTTAAAGAGCTTTCAAAGAGCATCCGTGTGCTGAAAGAGTAATATGTAACCAATAATAGAGAAGGTACAGCATACATAGTGATGTGAGATGTTGTTGATATCCGAGCAAGGAAAGATGGTCAAGATCCAGACCACAAGGGATAGATAGTAACAAAATCAAACAGAAACGACAGTACAGTAAAATACAACAATGCAGTACGGTGATGAGGGAAGAAGATAAAACATGGGACAAAATCAAGCGGGATTCGTCGAAAATTGTCTCTGGCAGAGTCCGGTGAGATACATAGCAACAGCAGAAGGAAACTCGGAAGAAATACAACAGGTGAGTGGCGATCGCTATTTTTCACCAGACTACTGGACTGAACAACATGTACAACCGCCGCCCGGCTGATTGTACGGGTCTTCTCCCTTCTGCACTGGACCCCAGACTGAGGGAACGAGGTGATCTTTGGTGGTCTTGCAGTACCGAATGAGGCTGTTTACATTACAGATCAGCATGAATCCGTTAGACGTCAAAATGAAAAGCAGGAGGCAAGAGTCAGCCCAAGATGCAGGCTGCATGGCAAGTACCCGGTACCGAAGAGGCCGCAGACTGGGCGTCAAAAAAGAAGGGAACATACCTGGCACTAGCTTCACTGACCCTGACCCTTGGCCTTGCTAAATCCTCTCTAAGCCTCTGATTGTGCTCCAACAGCCGTCGCAATTTCAGCTCGGACATGGATTGACGACCTCCAGTGCGCGAATTCATGATTGATTCTCTGCGACTTGGACAAGCTTTTACGTTTGGTTACAAGTATAGCCAGAAACTAAGCGTCGTAGATTGGCCTCAAAGTGAACGATGGTTTTCAGGCCGAGAAGGAAGTGCTGCTTCGAGAAATGTTTTCGTCCTAATTCAGGTTTCTGCGGACGAGCGAGATTGACTTGATGTGGGTAAATTTCTTATGTACTTGGCTGGAGTGGTAAGTTTATAAACGCAGCCCAAGATGGCAATCATGACTTACATATAGTCACGGCGTCAGTACGACGGTAACGAATCTGCAGCTACGGCGATGAGAAAAGTATGGGGAAGGGAGACGTGGTTGTCGGGAAAGGGTGAGAAAGACCAGGGCGCCCAATATGGCGTTGAGCGACGTATTTGTAAAATTGTTTGACCAGAGGCCTGTCCAACAGTCATCATCACGTCCATCCATGTGAACGATCAGAAATGCAATCACATAATTCCCTTGATCAGAAGTGTCCAAAGATGTCCAAAACCATGTCGTAGACCATAAATTTCAGACCTTACGCCTTGGCAGACTAGAACTCACAATGCAGAACGATCTTTGACCAAAGAACAAAGTATATAGACAGTGTGTAAGATAATAAGCTTATGTATCGGGAATGGGGTAAAGGCTAGATGCTGCTTCGGTGCTTGCATCAAAGAATGTGAAAAAAGAAGTCGAGTCCGATGGGGAGACTCTACGGGTCTGTTGGAGATTCGGGTGGTGTGGTATGGGTGGCAAGGTAACGAACGTGGGGATTTGGGCTTCAACAAGCTACTTGACGAAAAACTTTCGATGAACGGGGTCCAGTTAAATGACACCCGAGCGTGACATCCAGAAAGCAAAATGGGAGGCGAAATCTACAGCTCCTCCAAATATCCATGCAAAAGAAAAGATCCGAGAAGAGGAAAGACGATAGGAGGGTAGCGCTGCTTTACATGACCACGCAGTTGCAGCCTTGGGCCGGAGGTGCATATGGGTCTTCTCCTTTGTTTACGGGACCCCATACTGATGGTACCTGTTGAAAAGAGAAGTGAGTCGAGCTACAGAACAGCGACGGCGTCAAGCGATCAGACAACATACAAGGTGGTCCTTGGTAGTTTTGCAGTAACGGATCAAACTGGGCACGGTACATCAATAGACAAGTAAAAGGAGACGTGAATAAGGACACACCTAGCACTGGCTTCGCTAACCCTGACCCGCGGTCTTTGCAAGTCTTCACGCAGTCTCTGGTTGTGCTCAGTCAGCCTGCGGAGCTTAAGCTCGGACATGGATTGCTGAAACAGAATTTGCCAATCAGAATGTTGAAAAGCGGTGATTTGCAGCGGAATTACCTTGTGAGGTCGGGCGTTCATGATGGCTTGATGGTATTTTGAAAGGAAATAAAAATGCAATAAAAACGACCAGTCGGCTGTTAGAATAAGTGGTAGCAAAGGGACAGCGAAAACTCGAAAGCTCAGAGGAGAAAGTTCGAGGAGAACGGAGACGCTAACCTTGAAGGAAAGGAGAGTTGTGACTGGTCTGATGTTTTCGCCCTTTATTAAGAATTTCCCACACACCCACTCTCCCTCATGGCAATTCACCGCTCACAACCTCGTCTCCCCCGCAAAACCAGAGTTGAGCCCCTTGCTCATCGTGATTGTTCTTTCTTTTGCTGTCTAGGATAGTCTCTGATTTATTTTTCAGCTTTTAAACGCTCGCCTCTGCAGTTCCGGGACAAGCCTGCAACCAAGAACGCGCCTCTCGATCGCCAGTTGCGTCGGATCCTTCAGCCCATCTTTGAAGAAGCCCCTAGCCCTCGCAATCGCTCCCGTGCCTCCGCTAGAGACCCTTTTTTTGACTTGCAAGAAGAACGCGATCAAGACAGGGACGATTATGACGAGTATAATGAGCGCGACGGCCCGGTCTTTCCTTGGGAGGACGAAAAGACTCTTGTGTCTGACCTCATGAACGGGTATGAAGGAACGCACGTATACGCGTCTTTGACTGTCTGAGCGTGTCTTAGGTATCAAGACGATGAACCGGATGAAGATGAACAGTTGACCTCCCTAGCGGATTCCATCCACGATTCTATGATTATGCACTCCAAGGAACTTTCAGAAGACGCTGCCGAACACTTTATTCCTGCTGTAAACCATGTCAAGGATGCTCATCAAGCACTTGAAGACAACGTCGACCACACCTTGGG
Organism: Stygiomarasmius scandens; assembly: GCA_037954225.1. NCBI lineage: Eukaryota > Fungi > Basidiomycota > Agaricomycetes > Agaricales > Campanellaceae > Stygiomarasmius > Stygiomarasmius scandens. The sequence goes on along the minus strand of JBANRG010000004.1, from coordinate 1,085,453 downwards.
TATCGCCATGTTGGAGTTTGACGAAGCATGCAAGAACGTGGAGGTGGTGACCAAGAAAGAATTCGATGACTTGCAAAAATCTTACCGGGACGGTCGGGTTAGTCGCAGCCTATGTCACTTTGATACCAGCCTGTGACTTTTGCACCAGCTTCGAATCCAAGATCTTTTTAAACAGCTTCAGGAAGCCTACGCCCGCCGCGACCAACTTTGGCATGATTTGGATAAAGCACTAGATGAAACGGGTAATACAGAATTCTTGATTTAGGTCAATCGAGTCGCTGACGTTTTTACTACTGCTCATGCTAGTGAACCCTACATTGAACACTTTGAAGGATATTCCCACTAGGATGGAACGTGCGATCACCGCAATGGACAAGCAAAGCAAACAAATCCATAAAGATAGCGGGCACAACGGAAAGGCGCTAAAAGGATTACTGAGCAAACTCGTCTGACCACTTGTACCTACCGGTTTTTCGCTTTGGACTCTTTCTCTCTTTATTCCGCATCGGAATCTCTATCGGAACTGTGAAATCGAATGTACTTCTGTATTGTAACTTTGAACAACATGTTTTTGTTCCGTCCACCTGCATACACGGCCACTCGCACAGCTCTTCCCGTTCAGGTCATGCTCTGATACAACTTGACACGTTCCTGAGCGTATATCGTCCTAAGTTTACACTTCGCATGGCTTTGTCGTATATTTTTAGAGATGGTCTATTCTCTACACGTTTGTTCCCCAAGATATGATGCCCTGCAAGCAGTGAATCTCAGGGACATGATTTCGGTATTACCTCGAGTTTTAGGCTATAACCTAAAACGAACCAGAATAAAGGTTGGAGGCCACTCAAAGCCACAAAGTAGTAGTTGTGAACCGTATATTTATAGCTCCTGCACTCATTTTTAGCTCATAATTCTACCAACCGGAATCCATGAGGTCATTCGTAGGAAAGGGATTGTCAGGAAGCCCGAACCCGGTACTCGAGCACCTTCCCATCTACCGACCGGGTTCGACAGCCTGGGACGGGAAGAAGCTCCTCGGATTCCTGTGGCGAACATGACCGAATTCGGTCTCTTTAAGAAGTTTTTCGAATTTCCGGCCACAAAATCCTCGAGAAAAAGGCTGATACAATTATATGAGACCGCGGAGTCCTGATACAAAATAGACTGTCTAATACCAATGCACATGCAGGAAATCAATCAATGTCTGCCACCAACATCCGAGAAACAACCTCATATTATATGCCGAGAGTTGAGCATTTGAATCACTCGATGATCCTCGGGTAATCTGCTTCCTAATCCGTTCATAGTTGGAGGATGGAATGTGTAAGGCCCAACAGAATCGTGTAGAGACGGTAGAGTGTGGGCACGGTCCATACTAGGCCTGCTTCTGGAAGAGATTGAATCTAAAGGTGAAGTAGGACGACTGGGCTCGGGGGCCGAGGAGGATTTGTCGCTGTCGCTTCTCGCGCGAACTTTTCCACTGCTGTATATCCCGCGAGGTACCGTTATTTTCGACAAAAGGGGGTCATGGTCGATGGTGGGTATTGAAGGGAGATCAGCATACGTGAAGTACGCGGTGAGGTGCCATTTCCGAGGTCTGGGATTTGAAGGCATGATGACCCATGCGGAGTAGGCTTGTTTTATGAGACCAGTATGATGACCACCACTACGGTCTTGATGTAATAACGCAGATGAAGACGGTGAACTTCGAGTGGGTCCATCAACAAAGCGAAAAACAGGTTGTCTGAGTGTTCGGATAAGCTATTAGAACGGTGCTAAAAACATCAAGAAGTTGAAGACGCACTTGGGATGTTGGTCAGCAGGTTTGAAAGCGTCAGATGGTAATTTCTCGTCGTAGAATAGATAGGGCTTTAGACAGAATGTCAGCTAGCTCGCGGGGGCTGAAACACGAAGATGCATACCTCTCGCATTCGAGATTGGCCCCAGACTCGTCCATCTGGTGACAGCATGTCAATCGAGTAGGGTCATTCAGAATGTAACGTATCGTACCAGTCCATCGTTTCAGGCCCGACTCGTCGTCGCACTCTTCCCAAACAAAAACGGAGCCTGAGCGAACGAACATGGAGCGTTCTAAATCGTTTAAACGTCGCGTCACTGGCCGTAGATGACCTAGACGAACTGCTTCAAACACGGTATGTGCGTCATGAGCATCTCGCACATGGAGCCGAGAGTGAGTAGCTTGTTGCATCGAGAGATGATAACGGTGTTAAGCGGGAGGACGCAGGGCGCCGAGGTGATGTAGCATCGAAAGCTATCGCTCCGTCATTATATACTGAGCCCGGTTGCGTTATGGAGGAAATCGAAACAGGGATTCGGTATGGGTCTCCGAAAAAAGAAACCGGTATGTCTTATGTGTGGGACCTGGGCAACTCTTGAAATTTACGCGGGATGAGAAACTGCAATTCATGTTTGACAGGATAGTGAATCTTTGCCCGATTGATGGCTTACAGGACTAAGAGACTTTTCCATCACTTGGGGAACCAGCACAACGGATCCGTAGGACATGACAGAGGGGTAAAACTGAGCAAGGTTCAGAGCATCAACTGGCTGAAAAGGAACGCGTTAGCTATTTCTTAGAGCACGGGGTCGTGCCTGCAGACACAGGATACAGTCAAGAGAACAGCAGGAGAGTTAGATGGAGGAAGCTGGAGGATAAAAAAAACATGCGAGAAATAAAAAAAGTTCAAAATTGACAGTTCCTGATATATCCAAAGGCGTAAGAACAGAGCTTGATTTTAAAATGAAAAAGGTACGAAAGAATATATGAACGAGGGTTGTCGACTGGCGTGGAGGCTTGGATCCAGTGGCAGTTACCATACTTCCAAATCGGGCATGTGACCAGCTCTGGAAAGAGACCACGACTGCAGGATGGAGGACGCCTCAAATCGTCGAATTCTATCCCTCTTACAGTACTGTCAACGAGGTATCTTTCTCTTCATCTCCGCAATCTTCTGTTCTAACTCTTACATCCCCATTTCCAGTTGCATCCAATCACATTGACTGCAAGTTTCTTTCATTCACCATCCCTCGTCATTGACCCCAAAATCTAGCTATCAGCAGTCTTGGTGAACTCTCCTACCCCTTGGTGAAACCGATTCTCGAGCGCTGCACTGCAGAACAACTCCTTCGCCTCGAGTACAACAGTCCGGTACATAGGTACACTTACTCGCCCAAAAGGGTCTGTGCTAATCTTCCTGCCTCATTGCAGCATTTGTACAGAGACACTGAAGGCATGTATTCTGACCGATTTATTGCCGCCCGTCCTCACTGGAATCCCAGAAATATGGAGGGATTTGTGTTTCCGCTTATATCCCACTTCCGTGGAGCGCTATCAAGACGACGAGCCGGAATCATGGAGAAAACAGTATACTGTATGTGATGTCTCTTCTTCTGCTATTTTTGTTCTCACCAACCGGCAGGTTTTACAAGAAGAGGAAGCACAAAGACTAGAGGCGGCTGCCAATAGACTACGTACCCAGCGATTACAGGCCGAAGAACGTAAGAAAGAACGCGAAGTCAAATTCACAGACCGAGTACCTCCAGCAAAACGTGCACGACCATGTAAGGAGATCCTTGCATGAGGCATCTTTAAATATTTGACTGATTGACGAACCTATTCTAGGGGGTGCTCCCTCACAACCCAAGAGTTTGTTCCAAAAGACAAGATCTGAAGCCTCGAAAATTCAAAAGAATATGTACACTGCCCGCATGATTCCTCCGATGGTCAAGGGCAAAGATTATCGTGTTGCGAAGCCTCCCAGTGTTGGTTTCTCTTCGGCCGCTCAAACAAGTAACTTCAATCGGGTAACTGTGAATACAGTCATTCAAAGACGCCCTGCTACTGTGGTACCTTCCCCGTCAGCCTCTTCCCAGAGTGTTTCGACCCCTTCCGTACCTTCACAGCCCCAATCCCAGTCTTCACCATCGACGTTTCCTAAAACGGTTTCTCCAAAGAAAGACGAAACCACGCGCGTTTCGCCTTCTAAATCTGATGGGCTTCCCCTTAAACCACCGTCGAAGGTCAAAAAGGACCCCATGGCATCATTATTTGTGCCTAAACATCGTGCGCATTCACAGCTCACGAGATAACCGGTTTTCCTTTTGCCTAGGATCTGCACTGCACCTCTTTGGATCCTCTCCTACATGTGGCCTTGCCTTTCGTGCTCTGTATTGCTTCCCCGGATTTATAACATCTATTCATATGTACAATATCATTCGAAGATTCAAGTCCGTGCCTCCTCAAGTTATGGTGGGCCCCCGGATTGTACTTATTCGCATACGCACTATTGCATATCAGTCGTTATTCATAGAACGATACACGTTTTATTAGAGATAAGGTATTGTATATCCTCTACTGGTGTACCAGAGGGAAGTCTAATCTAGTCGATTTTGTGCTGTGACTCGCCTGACAAAGTCCTTGCATTCCCAAGTTGATTACCCACTTTGACCGCTCTGGGTGAACCCTCAATTTGAACCTGGCTGGGTGGACCTCAGGTGGGTACAGAGCGGACATGTTATCATGTCAATGCAGCCTGTAACTCTGGTACTCATCTGTTGGCCGGTTAAGGCTTTACGCTTCAGAGGATCATAATGATCCCGTCTGTAATTGTTGTCTCCGACGGCCCCCACTTTCGGGAGGGGCTCGACTATGCAACATGTGAATCTACAAAAATCGGTCTCTCACAAAGCGGACATCAGGGTAGATCGAGCATACTTACGTAGTCCTGCGACTGTAACTGTACTTGCCAGAGTGAAGTACCAGCGAGCCATTGAAAAAAGAAAACCGCAGTAAAACCGAAGAGAGTATTCAGCGCCTTTGTAACATCCCCCGAACATAGAATCAGTCTCTACAGAAATTGAAAACTGGATGATGGATATGCTGTTGGCCATCTAAAAAAAGTGAGTTATTACTGGAAGCTTGTTTGCCAAGTAGGCAGTCCTTGCAACCATTAAGGGTCATCACACGGTGTCTATCGGCCTTGCTACAGTCTGTTCATCATGTACGATTTGACTCAACTCTTACCGAAAGGGTGGCACTACTTTCGACAACAGCGAGCCCAGTATTGATCCCACCCCTGAATAACTATGTCTATGAACCATGGGTAGGGAACGGCCTTCAAAGATAAGTGCCAGTACAATAGTACTTGGAGCTGATCTCCGAGATGTCAGATAATTGGAACGATGTCCTTCACTGGCAGAACACTTTGATATACCAATGTTCTGGTAGTGGCGCGCTAATATGAAAGTCGGAGGTTTTACGAGACTAGAATAGAAACAGCAGAGTCTCTTGGGAGCGTCGAGGGAATACAATTAATGAATAGCAGACATCGAGAACAGCTAGTTGCAGACATGATTGATGAATTCGACATGTAGCTCAACAGCGGCCTACGGGAATAGAAGAAGCAAAAAAAAAAAAAAGAACCAGCTTCTCGCTACGTGTAGAGCGACACCGATTTCAGGAGAACATCCACGAGAATCGGTGGTTTTCCTCCAAAGATTAGTCAACGATGGCAGGGGAAAGTACATAAAGTTCTCCACCGTCATACAGTAAAGACGATGAACAAGAAATCAATATCACTCTCGCATAGATACGGTTCCCGAGCCGGATTCCAGCGAAGAATCCCAGAATTCTCGTGGCCTGTCTTCTGCATTCAACGCTATATAACTATCACGAAGTTGGTCGAGGCTGACTGTGACCACATGTGATAACAAAGCAACCGCAACATTGGTTGAGGGGAATCTCCTACATTCGGATAATACGGTCATCGGTGATCAACTGTAGATTAGCTCGTGAGGTCTGTGGTAAGGTCAGAAACCTTCTTGTCTATAGCGGACAATCGTTTTACAAAAAAAAACAATAAACTTTAGAATCGCTAGCCAGTCCTTGGTGAGTCGACTCGGCGGTAGCAAGCAAAAATACAGAAGAATTGACTTCCGGGTGAAATGAAGAGCACTGCCACTATTGCCATCAAGGTCCCGAGGCAACTCCGGGTATCACGTCGATGTTATACTACCCGGACAATCTGCGAGAAATGGTCATGTCAGGTCTCACATACATACAGTCAATTTTGAACGCGATTACGAAGCAATTCAGGGATCGGTGACTGTGGAACTTGCAATGCCTGAGGTGATATTGGAGACTGCAGTCCACTCGCACGAAGGTAGATGTTTAGGATCATTACGTCGTTGGCCTCGGCGCAAAGTACTTGCAAGATAATTACTTTAAGGACAAAAAGGATAAAGCTCGAGGAAACCGAATCCGGCCAGGAGATCTAGAAGCATCAGAAACACGTAAGAGATAGAGACGATTTCGAGGATTGGAAGGACTCAACCCAAAGTGAAGCAAATCAATGCACACGATTGCTGTTGGCTGAGAATAATCCGTATACAATGAAACACGCTCACTTATCGGGACGAAACTGGTCCAATTCAATGCATCGCCATTCCCACCAGCAAGCTGCGAGTAGACGTCCGGAGTACCAGTGATTTGGCCTCTTCACAATGAGGTGAATCAGCAGTGTCTGTTCAGCGTATAACACCCCCTGATTCCGTGCCTGCCTGCAGGCTGTCCTATGTTTAGATTCTGAACGACGGAACACAGGAAATAAGCTACGTCGTCCTTGTGTTCGAAACAAGCCCTCGGGTCAAGCCAGTAATCTGGAAATCAATTGGATGCGTCCCCAATTTTTGACGTTGTCGAAGATTTCTCAGTACCTGTACCATTCAGATGAGCGGAAAACTCGTACTATGCAAATCCTTCTACTGCTGCGGCCCACAATTCCTCTGAATAAGATTTCTAGCTTCGTTTCGCTTTCTGGTCTTCACCAGGAACTGGTTCCGACGGTGGCAAGTTGACCAGCTTGACCCTTTGGATGTGTTGCGATTGTCGATTGTTGGTATCATTCTTGAATATTCAATCGGAGCGCTCAAGAGAACAGTGAACAATATAGGAACCACGGAATCGGATAGGGATCATTTCATTCGCTACCAGGAGCATTCTGTCATGATAACAAGCAACGAAACCTGTCAATGTCGAACGCAAAGTATCATACGATGTTAGCTAGCACAACCATGGGGAGAAATTCGCACACAAAATCAAAAACCGTATAAATTTAAAAGGCCTCGACAGTTGATATGTATCCAGAAAGAAGGTTGCTTCGATGTTCGAGGGAGCAAAGCCAACACCGGCTTCTATGAAAGCCGTGGCATTAGGAGTGATTAACGCACTTCTCAACACGAGTCAAGATCCAGCACTCACTTTTGCCACCCAAGGACCATGCCTGAGAAGTTACGACGGTGAAGAATACCGACGCATCTACGAAGCGCTCTGGGTCCGACTATTTAAATTAGGACTGAGCAGCTCTACAGAACATGACGAGAGTTTTCTAAACAAAAACAGGTCAGTGAGAGTTGCGCGATAGGAATGCCATCATGGCATGGCGGCGTCTACTTGTTCACCACACGTGTTTATCACCTGACCGCGTCCGTTCTCGGACGCGTGGACAACGCGTGGCTCCTTGCGAAAGTGAATCCTATCAATTCCCGCTTCGAGCTCAATAAAAATGGGCGCTTCTCCTCCCAGTAAGCTTCAAACAAGCTCGGCGATTTCTATATCAGTATTGTAAGCGCTAAATTCTCGGTGAATGTTCGTCTAAACTCTCAACTCATCACACCTGAAGATACTCTTTCTATTGCTTCGATGTTTGAAGTAATGATACGGTAGTATAATACCTCAAGAACGAGTAGAGTATATACATGTATGTAGTGCTATGCCGAAAAGAGGATGAGGGCGAGTATGAATGTATGATGAATTGGACACAATGAAGTTGGCAGATAGTAGATGAATATTCGATGCATGCAATTGCGACTATGCAAGAAAGAAGCAGATGAACGAGAGGGGCAGAGGTGAGGGGGATGGATAGAAAAGTGATGGTTCAAATGCAAAAATACTACAAAAGAAATCAGATTGTGATAGAAGTGCATTGACTGAAGCGGTTATGCTAGCAGAGCAAAAATAAAATGTCATTGTTGAAAACGTTAACATGATCGTAAAACAGGAAATGCGAAAAGTGGCGGACCTGGCTAGAAGACAACGTCATTCATCATTTCAAGGAATGAAAAGATCAGCCACGACATACCGAAAGATTCAAGATCACGTCCTCGTAGAGGCAATCCCAGAACCGGATTCCTCTGTTGAATCCCAGACCTGCCGCGTTTTTCCCTTTCCCTTGTAATCAACACTGGACCCTATCGAAGCGCTACTAGGACCAGATGTTCCTAACACATGCGATAAGGACGAAGCAACCGGTCCATCTGGCAAAGGAGCCTCCCATATCCGGATCGTGCGGTCATCAGAACACGATGCAAACATTCGTTCATTCTTCGGGTTCCATGCTACAGCGTTGACACTTCCCTCTCCGTGACCAGCGAGAGTCTCAAGCAATCTTCCTGTATCTCGATGCCAGATGTACACTTTTCCATCTATGCATGCATGTGCGAGTATGTAAAAACACATGGTCAATGATCCACGGATCTCATTTGGATGAGAAATCACATACCTTCACTGCCACTGACGACAAAATTACCATCAATGCCCCCGAAGCAACTTCGGATAATGTGTCGGCCCTGCTTCTGCCCGGTGAACTTGCGAGCAAGCCTCCCAAAGTTGAGGTCCCACATATGAATCTCCTAGCGTACGATGACGCAGATCAGGGAATGAACCGTAAAATCACGATAACAAACACATACATCGGGAGAGTGGTTGACCAAAGCATACTTGCCGTCCTGCGAAATCTTGACGCTAGTAAGATCGCCTTCCATTGATTTGGCGCTGTTGGTAAAGATGGGATAAGGTTCTCTTCTTCACACAAATAGACACCGAGGAAGTACAAACGTACAATTCTTGTTGTTTCATAGGAAAGTCGTACGCAATGACCCATCGAGTATCAGAACTGGACTTGTTCCCATTCGTTTGACCACCATTCCCGTTACCCGGGTTGGAGGAATCGCCTGGAGTACCGCTGCCGCGGCCACCCCTGGACGACGGAGGTGGTGATGAGGACTTGGATTCTACAGAATCCAGGCCCACCGTCACCAGTCGAGAGAGATCGGGTGAAATAGCCAAGTCAATGACTCTTATAGGTGACATGACCCATGGCTCATGCATCTTTCCATCTCTACTCTGTTTGAAAGGTGAGCAGGGGCATCATACCAAACTTAAAAATTGCGTACCCAATGAATAATCTTCCGATCCAAACCACCTGATATAAACCCCGAACCATCTGACAACCAAGTGAGAGTGGTCACTGTCTCTGTATGTTCTTGAAGGGTCCGAATGCATATTCCAGTCTAGTGACATACAATTTCAATACTGCTGTTAAGCCAAGAGAAAGGGATCATTCACCTGTGTATTCCACATCTTGATGGTGTTTTCCGCACTCGTAAGTATTATCGAGTCATCCAATGACCAACTCAAGCAGCCCACAGGATAGGGATGATCACGGAGAATTTGGTGAGCTTCCCAATCTTTTCCATCAGTCTGCGAGTTGTCAGAAATTATCAACGCAAAAGAAGTAGATGAAAACTTACCCCAACCCGCCATAGAATCGCCGACTTGTCTTTGCTCGCACTCGCAAGAAAATCTCCCGCACGACTCCACTCCACATGCCAGACTTCGTCACTGTGTCCAGCTAGAACCATTGTATTTATTCGAGGGAATGCCGAGTTGTCACATTGATGATCAGCGTAGAGGGATAGAGGTGTATGGTTTGCTGGTATGTTATGATATACACAGCGTTGCAGTTGATGTAAATGGGCTTGTTGTATTAATTCTGAAAACCGTCGACCAGGAATCATGACAGAAGGAGGTATGTAATCTGCCAATGGGTTAATTGACAGGCATGAAAGACAGTGGCGAAGAACATACGTTGTAGGTCAGCTAGAAGCTGTTGTCTCGAGGTGCCGGCCGCGCCGTCCCAATTTGCTCTTTGTAAAACATCATCGGGAGAAGTACACATCATCAAGCTAAAAAGTCGGAGTCAGGATTAGTGATGGACAAGTGCATGGAAGCATGGAAGAAACCTAGATAGTGTGTTTAGTTCTTCTGTCTCTACGTTTAGAGGTGCGATTTCCTGGCGAAGTACGTGTAGGGCCGCCGTCATCTTTTGCGCTTCAAGCAGCTCGAGATATTTCTGTCTATATATTAAAAACCTGGCATCCTGTAAAAATATAAGTTACAATCCAATCCGAGCTCCAAGGAGATCACATACCCATAGCTTCGCCTCGTTTCTCAATCCCAGCCGAGTCAAAGAAGCCTCTGCTTTGGACCACAAGCCGTCCAAAATATATTGTTTAAATTGCCCCACTTCTGATGATTCCATGGAATACCCCGACTCTGCCTCTAAAACAGCAGCAGATTGTCTTTGTGGAAATGAGAGGTAGAACCGTAGATAACAATGCGAATACTTACGTATAACCCACATCCCTCAAGCTCTGCAGAACCAATCTCACAAATTCTTCTCTGTCCACGTTTGAATCCTCATACAACAGTGTACCCGGAAGGTCTACCCTTGCAATGGGATTCTTTCCATGTTTCTGCACCACTCCATTTCCATTAGCTACACCACTTGACCCATTTGATAGACCATTAGATGAGAAACCATGACCATTGCTAGTTGCTTGTGAATGACCATTCGAGTGTGGGAGACCATCGAGGCCTATGGATGAAGGACCAGCGACAGCCGCTGTTGTGAGGTCGGGTGGAGTAGAAGGCAGGGAAGGTTGATCTGATTCAGTGAATCGCATTTCGGCGGCAGTACTAGAGGTTTGTTGCGGACGAACGGAGAGAGACGAGGAAGGTGCTGATTGGAAGGAGAATGAAGGGTTATCAAGTCTTTGTCTCTTGCGAGCTCTTGGTTGGTCGATGTCTGCAGGTAAAGAGGAAATTGGGTAATAATGAGCATAATATTAGCAAGCAAAGATGTAGGTACCGATAGTATCAGAAGACGATGTTGAAAGAGAGCGAGAACGAGAGCGAATTGCAGGGACTCTCGTGGACGGAGAAATGGGGGCAGAAGTTGTAGACGATTCCAGAGCGGAACAGTTTGGCGGGAAGGGGCTGACCCGCGCAGAGACTGGGGGTGTATTGTCAGTAATTGTGGCTGCTTGGGTTGGCTTGAAAGACTGGATTAGAGCATTCGACGACTGATTCAGGCTCTTCACCCGCGCTCTCCTCGCGTGGATCGTCCTTTCACACGAACTCCCTCTTCATCCACAACCATCTCTATTACACTACCAAATACAAGAACTACAGCCCTTGTTATCGCTCGCCTATCCTCCATCGCCAACTCGAGGACCCCACGAGGTTCTAACATGCCCTAGTAATGCCTCGAGTCTCTGCCCTGCTCAAGGTCCGAACTAATCCTATCCAAGTCGTTGGTCACGGAATCTCTGACACTGGACTCGTGACCAAGACGCGACCCTCATTCGATCGCGTCCAAGACGCGCAGAATCTGATTGGCAAACTCAGACGATTCGAGACCCAATCTCGCCTGTGCCTGATGGGCTCCGACAACACCGCATTCGTCCTTTTTTTCTTGAGGATTTTAGCATGAATTTTGTCAAGTCAGCAATCTCTGTCATCAATCCGTGGCAAGAACATCCCTGCCAAGGTACTAGTGCAGTGTCCACAACAACTACTGAAACAAACACAAGTCACTAGATGTAAATCCCTCTGCATCTCTGCATTCTCCGTCGGAGATTTTCTGTGTGAATGGGTCTATTCGGATTCGGGACGGAGTCCTCTGACTTTGGCAAGGTCTGGTCCATCAAAACAACATCACTAATGATTTGTTTTGGGATTGAATTTTTGTCAACCAGTGTCATCCCGCAAGTGTAAACCTCGACTGGCGTTCCGAATGCTTATTCGTGCTTACTCGACATCCTCCTTCGGAAACGGATATGTTTAACCGTACTATCAAGACTGTCATTTTTATCATTATTTGCCAATAATAACGACAATATTCTCTCACACACTAGCTTTCTTACTCGGACCTGGACGCTCAACAGCATGAACAAAAGTTGCTATCTACGTATAACGCTCGTCGATAAGTATAACCTTGTAAAAGTTCCCAGAAAAATAATTATCCCATCAATTAATCAAAACTCGCAAATCATAAAAATCATGACGTCCACCTCTGCAACTGAAACGAAAAACTCTGAAACGATTGTTCCCCATGTACCTGGGTGGTGGCAACGAGCGATTTCGATTTCGATTCGGCGTCGACATCGGGAGGACCTGTGACCGGGCCCTTTCCTCCGATACCAACGACTTTACCAATTCCGAATCCATCTAAACCCGGAGCATATCCTCTAATAATTGCGGCGCTCACGTTCCTCGTCTCACACAGCTTTATTGATACATATATCCTACCTACTCCCGACATATCCGTTTTCCGTAAAGTACGTATGTAACCGTAAAAAGACCCAAATAAACTCGTGCGGAACTTTTGTCATGCATAGCGTAGGCAAGGACGTCAGTATTGCGAAAAATTCCATGATCATCTCGAGCTCGTTTGCGTTTGATCCAAGGGAGAGAAAGCTCGAGGTTAACCACCGGTATACCAAATACTTGCACTATCCTAATCTATCACCGGTTCGTACCTAGACCTCAGTTTAGTTCCCCCAACCTTTTGTTCTGTCTATCCTTAGCTAAAGTAGGTACCACACCGGTGATCCATAACATGACAGCTGCGTTCCAGCCGCTCTTGACTTTGAGTGCTTTTTTTTCTTTCAAGATCTAGACATTATCGACTCCACCTCTGGCTCTTGTCACGAGAATAGAAAATAGGGACTAGGGACCGGCGCATGAGATCTACTCTTAGTCTAGACAAGCAGTCAAACGTCCGATACTTTCCCAGCTGTCTGCGCTTGGCCAGGTACCGTTCTCCTAAGAGTCAAAGCGTCAAAACTTTTTTAGCTCCAAGTGTATCTGTATTGCTAGTAGACTAGACATGGACATGGAAAGCAACTGCGACTGTAACTGCAACGGCAAACTACTGATGTGGATATAGGTGACTGGTACCATAAAGCTTGATGATAGAATACATTTTTCATAATGATTAGCGGTAGTGACAACAAAGGAAAAAGGATGCGATGATGGTTTGCCGTTGGACAGAGAATATGTTTTAGTTATAGTATGATGGATGGATGGATGGAAGGGGGGAATATGCGTCAAGAATTTTACATGTACCAAGTAATTTCCGTTTTGTTTTGAAGAAGGAAGAAAAAGTGCGTAACTACCAAGAAGACCAAATGAAAAAAAGGAAAATGCAATAATGATGTCATGTCATGTCACACCGGATCTCGAGAAAATCCAGCAGAGTAGTCATGGAAGAAAGAAAAAGTAGGTCATGAATTATGCAGAGCGAAAACATAAAAAAGATAATAGCAAAGTCAAACGACAATGGTATAGTTTGCGTGAGATGTGAACAATGCAACTGATGTGTGAAGAGTGATATCTTGTGATGGTGATGCGACGAGATGAATGTGATTCTATGCGATGCAAAAGTTCTAGCCCAGTTTTTGCGTGGCGTGCACATGATGGGGCACGGTAATTTTGGGGACGTCCAACTCTTTTGGAAAAAAATATGCAGTGGGCGGACGATATGGGCCAGAGCAGACAAGAAGATGAAAGGAAAAAAAAAGTGGAGACGAAACGATTAACGGAAGGGCCTGCCGATTGCGCGCTGAACGAGGACACGCTCACGGTCCAAGAGCCCGCTTCGACCATGACCAAAGCCTGGATGTTCTTGGGAAGTTCCGATACCATCCAACTCGTCAATCCTGGCACGCCCTCGAGTGCGTGGTTGTCTGCTGCCAGAGTCTGCCTTGCGGTAGCTAGGACTAGCCGAGGTAAACTCTTCCATGGCTCGAATAGACGAGACCATTTTGGGAGGTGGAGAACTATTGCGCCTCACAGCAGTGCGACCGCGAGGCATATCGGTAACAGTCCAGTCAAAGACTTGCTCGACGCTGTTCTTGCTGCTGGAGCTCCCGAGGCGAGAACGATAGCCAGGGTCTGGGCGAGCCATAGGGGGCGATCTCGATCGGGACCTTGAGCGAGAAGGAGAGCTGTCTTGACGAGAGAGGCAGCTGCTCCTGTGAATAGCCAAATCCCTCTTACGGCCGCGTGGTGTGGCTTGCATGGGGTAGTGAAAGGCGGCAGTAGATACGGCAAGCTTGGGGGTCGGTGGAGAGGGACGGGCAGCTGAAGCGGTCTGTGCCGAAGTCACTGAAAGAGACGGAGAAGAACGCTGCGCCTCGATAGACGGACCAGAGCTGTTCATTTGCAGTAGAGAAAAGTAGGCCGGAAGACTAGCACGGTTACGGGAACGCCGAGATTTGGTAATGGTAGACTTGTCGCCTGGGGCGGTTTGTGCGAGGACAGACGAAGAACCCAAGTCCGAGTCGTCGTCGTCTTCCGTAGACGAGTTGTAGTGGAGAGGAGCGCTCCTGGGTGCACCGCCTACGTGAGCTGGAAACGAGCCAGAGGAAGTTCGCCTGTGGAGATGAGGAGCGGCAGACGAGTTGTTTGTAGAGGCAGGGCGACGCGCATAAGAAAGAGGAGGGGGATAGAGAGATGACTTGGGTTCGGGACCCGAGTCTACAGAGTAGCACGAGTCGTTGGCAATGGCGTAGGCTGCATCTTCGTCGTCATCGTCGGTAACAACGGACCAGGCGGTAGAAGAGGCGGAGGAAGAGGAGAGGGATTGGCGGTCTCGACTGTGGTAGTTTGCAAAGGCAGCACCTATAGCGGAGGGAACGAGGGCGGGAACGTCGCCGTTGCCGAGAGCAAAGCCGAGACTGGGAGAAGAAAGGGCACTACTTGCAGAGGAAATGGAAGGAGAAGCGGCGTCGAGTTGTTCGCACTCGTTGCTGCAGAAAGCGCGACTGGGGAGGAATGAGGACAAGTGGAGGGGTGGAGGAGGAGACATACCCATCGTCAATGTGTTTACCACAAGTAAGGCAGGATTCTTCAAACATTGGAATAGTGTGGCCGTCCTGGAGGACGTCTGGATGAATGGGCTGTCGGTGGTATGGCTGGGGAAAAGACTGCTGCTTAAATAGCGGTGGTGTGAAAAATAATTGCGGCGTGACTCATGTACGCATTTGGACTGGATCTTGCCATCATTCTTTCCATTGTTTCCTCGTTGCCGATATTCCAGATCTCGTTACGTACGAGCACGTTCATGCTTATCTCTCCGCATTAGGCTTATCTGCTACCCCTGTCTCCCCATATATCCATTATTTATTATTTTTCTCGTTGTCCAAAAGGAGACTTGTCGTTGCGCCCTTTGTCGCGATGACCACCACTCAACGTGCGTCATAGCCAAAGCAAACTGCTGCTGCAGTCCAAGCAGAATTGGCTGAATTTTTCCATCTCGAGCAGTTCTCGAGGGTACCCGTCTTCTCATCTTGGACCACCATCGGACCCGACCTCCGATCGTCGTCCGACGACAAAAAATGCGACGTGTCGTTTCGCGTTTTTCGATGATTTCATACTCTGCGTCACCACTTCCCGCCCTAGAAAGACACGTTTCGTCACCTCCGCATACACACATGACTTTTTCCAGCTTCCTCCCCAATGCATTCCAATCCGAGCATCTTCCGCAGTTTGGGCACCCAGCCCCTCTCTCATTCCTCCGACAATCCGTAGCATACCATTGTACATTTAGTTTACATCTATGTCCTAGTCTCGACATCTATCATCTATCAAAATCCATCCGCGTATAGGTCTCCTGACAGAGGACCGCACAAATCGCCTGCTACTCGTCTTCTTTCCATTTCAATCTCCTACTCACGCTTATGGGAGCCACGTCTCCAACCGCCCGGGTACTGGGACTGATTGCTGGGAACCTCTAAACTGCCCCGACGTGCTTCTGACTGTAACTGAGGACCGTGCCGGTCCACCCAAACGCAGCCGCCCTTGAACCGGTACAGTACACCCGCCATCTGAATCGCTCTATTTTTACAATATATCGCGATATCACCTCAAAACTCCGAAAAAACTCTTTCCATGGTCACAGCTAGCACTAGCACTTTCGATCCTTCCTTCCATTTGATCTAGTGATGGATGCCATGGGCCAATCGAAAGCACTAAAACTTGCTAGTTCTCAAATTCTTCTTCTGCTTCCAGACGTTCGATGGTCGGTCGAAATATGTATGCAACTATTTCCCGAGAAAAATACTCATGCCAGCTCAATGTGAACCAACATACGATACGCTCAAGTGACCGAACACTGATTTGATCCCGACCCGAGATCTGTCCCCCTTTCCGAGTGTCCTACAGGCCATTGTTCTCTATACCGAGCATGCCCAATCACACAGGGCTACAAAGCGTAAATCCGCACCCATACCGTCGGCATACCATACTGCCACTGGCCATCTCCGTCGACGCTGATCGCTTCCTTTCTTCTTTCTTTAATGGAACTTGGACTCTTGTTCCGACCACAACAAAGTCACCTCACACTCCCAAGTTTCCAATATACTCGACAGACAAGCGAATCGTCATAGTTCATTAATATTCGGCTTTGCCCTCTACCATTTATATTATTATCAACAGTCTGAAATGGCTTTAAATGACAGCCTGACTGACAGAGCCCTTGAGAGGCATGATTCGCGTTCTTGTGTTGCTCCACTCGCCACCATGACACCCACATAGTTTCTTATACATTTACACATCCCCACTTTTCACCAGAACGGTAGTGGTAAGAAAGGCTTTTGATATCATTGATACTCGGCTCGTTGAATTCAAGAACCAAGCCAAAGCCAAAACCTGTCCCTCGGATTCCCACCTACTTGCCAAATTTGTCCTCTACTTGCACTCTGCCGCACGCGTCCGAGCGTCAGACGTCTTCGAAGTTCCAAATGTTGGTTCTTGGTTGGAGCTCGATTGGCTGGCCACGGCGAGCATAAAAGAGCTACTTGATCAGTCAACTTGTTTGGATTTTCAAGACAGGAAAGTACAAGCAGAGTTCCCCGCCTCCGTTATCTAGGTGAGTAAAATGGTGGATACTGCGGTATCAATTCTTACTTCCAAACGTCGACGTCAGTCTTAGAGTCGGATTTGAACAGTGGATTTCAATGTACGTCTACGCCGAGGGTCGAATCGTTCTTGTCCTGTCCCCGCCACCACCTACCGATAGGTGCATCAATTCCAAAATCAGGTATCTCTGTATGAATCGGGGGTTTCCTGCGCAACCATGCTTCGACGGGCGCACATTCGCGGCTGCACTAATTCAAGTAGCATGGAATGATACCGCACTACCGTCATCGGTGGCGGCGTCTTCAGGTGTGGGTCGACGCGACGATCATTAATCACCAGCCAAAAACAAAGTACTTACTTGAAATCCAAGAACAGAATATTATTTAATTCCTTTTGCTCCAGCAAGTAACAAATCGAGCCGGCGGGAACTTTCTGCCTCTTTGTCCTCTCTTTCGTAAATGCTTACATGTATATACCCGACTTGACCCTTGGTGACAAGGTGACGACCTTTTCTTTTATTCTCATTATCCGGTCCCAAGGGAGACGGCGGCGGACCAATAAGCACCCACTCACCCTTCCGTGACGACTTCCCACACAACGGCGACGCAGTGACTCGGACGGGGATAAGTAACTGCGGCCCATTCAGAATCGAGGGTTGGTCGTGTGCTACCTTTTTCAAGGCCTAGACTCTGATTCGGCCTTTTTGTTTTGGGGAGTGTTATTTCGCCACAAGTCATCATGATGCCACATAACTTGTTGTATGGTAGATACGTAGAAACCCACTCGAGGTAAGTAAGTAGGACCCTCAAACAAATGATATATTATTCCAAGTATAAGTACTTTTACATACGAGACAGCCACCGACGTACGTGGTGCATGGTGATTTTTATCCCTTTGATTTATAAATACGTGAACAGGGGCTCAACTCGAAAGATCTCTACCATAACACTGATTCATGAAAGGTTCAACATTACCGTGCTGTTACCTTCCATTACAGCGTCTTCTGGTTGTCACATTCGAATTTCGACTCTCACACAGTACTTATTTATATAAACATATGCTGTTCAAGTGCTGTTGTATTATAAAACGAGAGTACCCCTCAAATTCAAGCTAGCGCCGCTCAAGTTCTTCAGGCTCCTCTTTTAACCTTCCCTGACCTTCACCGTGAATTTAATAGCCTAGTCGTCCCTCGGACAATCCAAACATAGTGAACAATGGCCCGGCGTTGCGCAAATACCCGGTACCGACACGACTTGCCTATAAACTTACCTACTTACCTAGCTATTCGCGATCGTTCTTAGCCTATACTCGAGTTCCTAGCCTATATCACGGTACCACCACTAGCCTACAAAACTCCCCTACTTATTACGAGGAACACAGGGTCTTTCTACTTGGAACCATTCCAGTTCCCAGAGAACCCATTCAAAGCACTGCGCGGATAGATGGACGTACACAGTACTAGAGGCTCTTCACAAATCACATACGTCCCTTCCTTCCCCCAAGAATTCTCCGAATGGAGAGACTTCTCCGTGTACCTACTGTTCAACTGATCGTGCATACTTACATGATATATTATTATTCAACAACCAATGAAAGAACGAAAAAACGATCGGATCCGCACTTGACGAGAACCAAGACTGTTCATATGTTTGAATTGTATGCCAAGTCCAGAAGGAAATCATCGAGAGAAGATGATAGAAAATGCCAATTACAACCGAGATGCATAGGTATGTATATGAAATGCATAAAAAGTATGTATGGATAAGAGACCCCATTTCCAATGTAGGTGATACAGCTTGCCTGATAGCGTGAAAAGAAGTGTATATATACAGACGGTATAGAAAGAGGTATCGTAAGTGCCAGTTTACCACTGACCTGCCAGCGAATACGACACGAATAAATGAATGCTGATGATGATGATGGATGGATTAAATCGAGGATATAACGTGCAAGTAGGTAAGGTTGCGATGCTTGGAATAAAGAAATGTCGCTCTATTAAGTTACTCTTATCATGTCCGGAGGAAATAAAGAAAGCAAGGATCACGATGACGACGATGGCGAGAATCCAACCAACAGTAAGTAAATCACAGGTGTTAAAGTTTTGCTCGTGATCCAATATCACGAAGAACAAAAAACGTTCCAGTAGCGCGGTCGAGCGGCGGACCAGAAGAAGAGCTTGGAGTGCCGATAAAAGTCTAGCCAACTAGTGATTGATGCATCGAACGGCGAATGACGGTGCTCGCAGGTTCTAATACAGCAGAATGTGAAAAATCATGATGCACGGTGATACGGGAATTCCCTTGTTCTACAACGGCGGAAAACCACATCATCAAAACAGTTGGAGCCCGAGGACAAGGACGTTGTGCGGATGTAGAAAAAAGACAATGGCCAGAACTACACGATTCCCCCAATCACCAGTCAAGGACTCGAGACCTATTAGGTTACCATCAAGAGATTAATTCGCTGGCTGATCAGACTCATGTGACTGGTCCGTTACTTCAATGGTCGGCCGTATGGAATCACTGCCATTGCTAACCGAGACCGCTGGCGCTGATTCCGAGGCCACAGGTACCTCCGAGCCCGATGCCGGTGGTGGATGATGGTGAGGGAGGTCTGCAGTAGATGCTGTTGGTGATTCCGTTAGACCTGAATTTATCGCCGCATCTGATTCAACTACAGCTGTAGACTCAGGCTCAGCGGCAGAAGGACGGGAAAGTTCAAAGTCTTCTTGATCCTTCTGCTGGCTTTGTGAATCGGAAGGAGTAGAGTCCACCGTGATATTCTCCCTAGTCACAGAAGAGTTACTCTCGTTTGACGCCGGGTCCGAAGTTGGAGGTAAAGCTTTTTCTACAGTTCCTTTCCGAGAAGAGTTTTCTGGAGATTCGGACCCCGGTGACATTTCGACTTGTTTGAAGCCTGAAGAACTAGACCTAGACAGAGAAGGTCGTTCCTTATCAACAGGTAGAGGAGGTAAAGGGGAAGCATTGCCATTGTTCTTCCGCACCACACTGCCAGCGCTAGCGCCATTGGCTTCATTGGATGCCCTTGGTACAACGTTAGTCACGGTACCATTAGTCTTAGCCCCAGACAAGGGACTTGCAGTCTTCGGTACTGTCGTAGATGGTGGCGGTGGCGGAGTTACCGATCTGGCAGACAATGGTGTCGGTAATACCTTATCAAAGGTCAAAGATCGTCCCGAGAGTAACCCTTTCAGACGTTGGTTTGTACTTGTATTAGACGCAGCACTAGGTGGAGGGGATGCTACGGTGTTATTTCGGGAAGGTGTTGGCGGTGCAGGAGGCTTTGCTACACCCTTTTCCAAAACAACAGTCTCAAGCATCGAGTTCGGGCCGACTCCCTTTAGTGCAGAAAGTTTTTGGTGCAGGTACTTGGCGTCAGCCAAGAGCCTGTTTGGAAAGATGTCAGAACATTGAAAGAACATGGGCGGATTGCATCAAACGCCACCAACACCACACCAAATACAGGTGTAAATTGGAAGCACCACCATTCCACAACTCAGAAACAAACGGTAAAATGACGACTAACCTCATCTTGGCCTCATTATGGGGTAGGTCGATTTTCCCATATGCCTCCGACAGTCGATGGTTAATTGCCGCGAATACTTGACTCATGACATCCTGTTGAAAGAATGGGCGCCATATGCCAAACACATAGAAGACACACAGAAGACACGCCCATCACAGACACCGAACAGCAGCACGGCAGAAGCGTCCGATACACGAGTCAAGCCACGTAGAGGCCGAGTCATAGTAATAGAACCAGAAGAATTCGTTAACGTTGTCCAGTTAGCGTTATTCCCTTTACACACGCACACAAGAAGAAATCACGAACCTCTACAACTGCAGTGGAAAGATAGCGAGATAAAACCTTGTGCAACGTGATCGTCTCTTTGACCAATAACTCTATGTAATCGTTCACGCCTCCACCGGGTTTTGGAACATCCCAATCCACAGTCTAGAATGCGAATCCAAAGGTTCCGATAACCGTGGATACCGAAAAAGGAAAGGTCATATCCGAAAATACACGTTGGAGGTTGGAGTGTCAAGCCGGGAAGTTTGCAAGACCGAGAACAAATACCACGAGAACGCGGATTTGGCATATCATGAAAACACAAAAGAGGGAATTGTCAGCTCAACAGAAAAAGCATAGCAAAATAGCACACGTGCCTGAAGAGATTTGATGTGCTTATTGAGCAGATCGCCCATAATTGCGATTAACTTGGCGTGGATCTCGTGTTGGTGTTCTTGATAGTCCTGGATGCAGGTGACAGGGGTATTTAGCGTCCAATATGCAAATCATTAGGAGTGGGAAATGGCAGCATCAAGGTCGACGCGGCGCGCAGCAGAAGATGGGAAGACACGGAAATAGAGTTGAAGGTGTAAAGAGACGGAATATGAAGAAAAAAGGTAGAAACACGATCGAGGAATTCACCAAACTCCCCAACTTCCATTCGATCAGGGGTCAGAAGATCGGAATCGAAAAAACTACCTCCAACTGGAACAAATTCACAGAGTCAAAACGTTCGCGATTTAGGTGAACGTGATAAGCAATGCAGCGTTTAGCTGCTGAATCGCACGCACCGCCAACGTTCATTTCTAAAGTTTCACAGCTAGGCCTCTCCTGACCAGCACGCAGCAGCACTCAAGCAATAATACATAATGTCCAAGAGTAAAGTGGAAAGAAGTACAAAGGGAAGAGAATTCGACTTACCCTCTTCAATTTGTCAAATTCCACCAACATGACTGCTTGTTTAGGATTCAGGTGCCTTCTAAAGGCTTCTCGGACATAAGGTATCAGAGCAATCATAATAGACAAGGACTGGGATGCCAGAGCTAAAAGAAAAAGACCAAATGTCAGACAGCATGTTCTTCAAAGGCAATGCTAGTGACAGAAAGGGAACATACCCAGATGCTTTGCCGTGATATTCTTTAGCCCTGCACTTCTCATCGCGCCCGCTCCAAGTACGACCTGACACGTTCTCGAGTTAAACGCCTTCAGGAACTCTATCACTCTCTGCATCGCATCGGTCGTCAGCAGACCCAGACAGACGGGAATCCGAAGGTAATCCAATAATAACAGCAGTGCAGAAGAAGTAGCTTTAACGGTGAAGAACGGTTGGCCTTCTACCATAAGGTGTTTCGATTTCGTCGGTAATGATGAGGAAGATTTAGACGATGCGACCGTGGGTGAGGGAACACCAAAGGAATCCTTTCCGTTCGTCTGGGGTTGAGTCGAAGATGAATCTGATCCATTGACAGTTTCCTCCTTCTCCTTCACCTTTTGTAGCCACGCAGTTCCCAATTCTATAGGATCCCCCATGGCACTCGCCACTATCACATTGACTGCTCTCTGAGGTTCCATTTCTGTGTTGTCGTTTGACCATGGCCCACGATTAACTTCTTGAGGCATCCAGACTTCACTTTCTACTCCTTTTGCACTTTCTCCCATCTTGTTCTCATGGAACGTCTTGAGCCATGCTCGAGCCTGTGTGACAACACCACCTCTAAGGGCAACAATCATCTTCTTGCATATAACTTCTGATGCAATGACAAAGTCCCAGGTTGTCGCAAATATTTCGACAAAGGAAGGCAGGGGAAGAGTGACATGTGAAGGCGAACGAGAAGAAATCAAGGAAGAGAGAAGAACGTGAGCAAGTTCTATAGAAGAGGTGAGGGTGTCCTGAAGTTCGGTATGGACCAGGTTTAAAGGCGTCGACGTAGTGGAAGTGGAAGGCTTGGTTGTTGACGGTGACAATGATGAAACTATTCTAAGCTTTTCAACGCTCTCCACAACCTCGATTACAATTGCAGTCTGAGCTTGCAATCCTGATGCGGCATTCAGGTAACTCTGATATATCGACCGTAAATTTTTCATGAATTCTGGATGGGATAGCGATCGTAAGTGAGCACCTAGACCAGGTCTGCGGCGGGGTTAGTACTGGGTACATCTGCAAAGGAATGAACACACTTGTCATCTTCGTTTGGTGTTCTTGCTCCGTCCTCATCCACTTCAAATTCCGAAAAGTGCCTTTTAATGATACCTCGTATCTCACTCAACACGACCTCTCTCCAGCTAAGTGTAGCTTCCTTGAGACCTTTTGTTTGAAGTAGACCTTCGAATAACGGCGCCAGCCGGTCCTTGAACTTTTGAGAGTTTTGGGATTTGTTACCTTCGTCTATGCGACGTAATAGATCTTCCCTGAGGGCGTCCACGAGTTCATCCGATAATGCTGTCGCAATTTCGAGCGTCAGGCTCCTGAGATGATCAGGGAGTGCCGAAAAAGCGCGAAGGGATGAGAGGGGGACGGACAATCGGTGATGTGATGGAGGATCCTCTGTCTCGTCTTCTTCTGGAATACTCTCGTTGGGTTGCGAACGTTCTGGCATTGACAAAGGCTCCCACATGCCCTCCAACCTTTGTACAACGCCCAGCGCCTCATTATATGACTTTCCAATGACATGTTCCCTCCCCCGACTTGTAATCCCCACAACATCCTTCACACCTTCTACGTTTCCTTCTAATGCCCTCAGATTGACCAACTTCTTCTCCAATTTCACAATTTCCAAGCCTCTTTTTGCCACACCCGTATCCACTTCTTCTAACATTCCTCTAAGCCTCGAAATTTGTGACAGGCACTGCGTAGACTCGGACTGAAGTAGGTTTAGATTCGTTAGAGCCGCAAAGAATGAATGTGAACGTAAGGCAATCTCGTGTGCTAGGTGCATCTCGATGGTATCCGCGTAATGAGAGAACTTTTCGAGTAGCGGTAAAGCATGAGCTAGCGCAGTAGGATCTTCATTAGAATCTGCCTGGTCTGTCTCTGTGACCTCCGTAAACGTTGCTGGATCTGCCAAGTCAAAATCTGGCTTGAAAAACACCTGGGGAACTTGATCCAGAGGTGCTGAAGGTGGTGGTGGTAACTCCAGTTCAGCATCGGATGACCTGGATGATGATGACGAGGAAGCTTGCTGTTGAAGCTTTTCCCAGTCTGTAGCAATGGCCCGCAGGTAAGGATCAAAGTCTTTCCGTCGAACCCGGGGAAGGTCTGCTGGAGGTACAGCTGGTAATGCGGAGTGAGCTTTGGGCGGTGCCTGTTTTCTATGCGGGTTGTTTAGGACGGTAGAGATAGCATGAAATCCATGAGAAGCACTGCTCCATTCACTGGGGAGAGTAGGAAGAGAAAGTGAAGCAGAAGAGCCACCAAAAAGATGAGCGAGACGTGGAGGCGCATTTGCAAAGTAATCATTTGGACCTGTAGTCGTCCCCGAGACACTTTCAGGACCTTTTCT
The DNA here is from genome assembly GCA_037954225.1 of Stygiomarasmius scandens. NCBI lineage: Eukaryota > Fungi > Basidiomycota > Agaricomycetes > Agaricales > Campanellaceae > Stygiomarasmius > Stygiomarasmius scandens. The sequence goes on along the minus strand of JBANRG010000004.1, from coordinate 1,061,078 downwards.
CTCCCAATTAAAGCGGTATTGGGTCTGGTTTGGAAGAGCAGAGATGGGTGAGCCGGGACGACTGGTTGACGGATTCGAGTCGAGCTCGGACATATTGGTTCTCGTCAACTTATGCAAGCTCCCACCTTCTGGAAGACTCTAACTTCCAGCTTTCCACTTTATACCTATCCTCCAGTCTCGTCCTCGCCGCTCCAAACAGCTCAAAAAGAACCTACTCTATGGATACATCCTTCTAATGAAGCCGACGCACTCAGTGGAGACGTAGAGTGTCTCAAATGGCAAGCATATCTCGCCTTGCGCGGGCTAAAAAATATACGTGTTCGGACAGACGTACATCCTCAAGGTGCTATTGACCGTCGTCTACCCAATTTACACGTCGAGGACGACAGACTACTGCCAGCTCATGGTATTCCGGCGTGGGCCGACGAAAAACTTGGACCTAGTTCATCGGACGAGCAGTGGGAGGGATATGTCTCCGAAGCTGCCAAAGACGAGAGTCGGGCATGGGTTTCGCTGCTCGAAGGAAACGTCCATGCTGCACTGGTGAGTTTTTTTACGCGTTCATAGATGTTGACTGACTGGAACTAGGTACTTGCACAAAACCCTCCGTCATTGAAGGATACTTTGCTAGAAATGCTCTCTCCTTTTCCATCCTTCACGTCAGAGTCTTCTGCTATAACCAGTCTCCGATCCACCATTGTCCCGCCGCCACCACCGGCAACGGGGTTTCTGTCACTGCTTCCGCCGATAGGCATACGCGTCGACGCGGATAGCGTCTACACAAAATACGCGCAGGCGATCCAGGCCCTGTCGGACCGCCTCTCTACCGACAAATGGTTTCTTGGTTCAGAGTAAGTAATGTAGTTTCTATGTCTATGAAACACCTCTAAATCTATTACCTTAGAAACCCAACACCCCTAGATGCTCTCGTATTTGCCTACCTCCATTGCATCCTCCGTTCTCCAGAACCCATTCGCCCACAAGTAACCCGACGCGTCAACCTGGTTGCATGGGAATGGCGTGTCCGTGGTCTTGTCCGAAGTGCTTTTACAAACTCTAATAGCCATACCGATGTACAAACCTGAGTAGTTACGACAAAGGAAGCAACTACGTTGTCTTAGATCCAGTGTTAAATCTTTTTCGCAGGGCTGCGACCATTTTTGTGAACCTGTAGAGGGTATTAGAATACGGCCTCCTATTGAAATAAAACACTCTTTACCAGAGCCAGTTGAGGCCGTTCAGTACAACATTCCCTACACCGTAAACCAATACATATACAAGTGGAATTTCATCCTTGACTTGAGCCAAGGTTTTGAAAAACTCCCAAGACTGCATCTTCGGTCAAATATGCTCTCTCTGAGTAGTAGCGAAACTCACGATCATGCCACCATACACGACCCTTACACCAAAGAAAGTAAATAAGAGGAATGCGCCATTCACTAGTTGCAACGTGCTTCCTGTACGACCGGTCTTGTCAAGGAACCAGTGATTGTTAAGGAAGATGGTGCTCCTGCAAGAAATCAATACGAAACATGGCAACAACATGAAAACAACATACGCCTCCCAGAGCAAGCATCTCGAGGCATAGTACGCCAAAAATGGCTTGAAACTCATCATGTAAATGGCTGAGCATGCAACCCCATGTACGACAAAACCCAAGTCTACAAAATTGACGACCGCATCCAAAGTGTCCCAGATGAAATACGCGCTCCTGCAAGGGATGTTAACATGGAATTCAACACCAGTATGAAAACATACGCTACGGCCGCGACAATTGAAGACGACCTATCAATACCAAATGCACGATCTTGGTCGAGCTCGGGAGATTCAAGAGCGCGCAAAGCTAACGGCACGATGATGAAAGCGTGAATCTGAGACACTACATGAATAGACCTAGAGGGAAGTGGTTCAAACCGTTTCCTTTCTGGCATGCAAGCGATTGAGGCTAACCAGTTATTTCTAGCTCTGCTACCCATGGATCTCCATCCATTGACGCTTAGATTGCATACCAAGGGAGCAAGAATTTGATGGACGCCCAAGAAAATAGAAAACGACCAAAGAAAGATGGGTAAGTTTGTAGGGAGCGTCCTTAAGCCCAGTGACAGAACCACGGGAGTCAGTTTTTCGGTTAAATACGCGATTGGAGGTGGTGTAGACGATAGGAGGCCGACAATCTGGTCCAGTAAAGAGTCCATGGTGGTAGGGAGAGAAAGCCGTATACACGCGGATAAGTCGCGTCACGGTCATGACACGATCGGACGAGACTTGTCAGCCTCGACCACGCGATTTTTCTTATACCCTGAACACTCAAGTCAACCGGCCTCTGGAGTCGGCGTTTTCTTTGCTCTAATACGGTCTTTGACCTCCGTGATGAATACAAGGCACCCGTTTCCGAGTCATTTCAATAGGAAACTGACATCACTAGGGCATCATCTCCTGCACCTCCGAAATGATGATCTTCTTTTATCCTTATCCTACTAGATGTGCAAAACTAGCCAATACTCAAGTCTAAGGGCACATTTAAGCAAGCTCTACCTTCCACTGTGCCCAGGTAGCTGACCTCAGGACAAGCACTAGAATCGGTACAATAATGAATCCACTACACGAACAAACTCCACATACTCCGAGTCCTTGGAATCCTAACCTCGCCAGTTGATAGCTGCCGTGTGATGTCACGGTCTTCCTCAGCATATATGGAGCCAAAGTACAGCACCGGCGCTCCCCATGCATGCAGGCATGCATGACACTCCCACTTTGGTCGAATCTCCCCCTCCTCTCAGTCCCTCGCTCTCTAATTCTGGGACCAACTCCGACATTTGTGAATGGAAGGGAATCGTTTTGTCCCTAATTCGTCACGCCGAGGTATTCCCCAACTTTGTTTAAATAATAGTCTGGCAGTTATCGATATTTTGTGTTATTATCTGTCTTTAGTCAACAGCCAACACCTCTTCAATAAGCCATGCTGGAATAAACAGTCAACTCTCCTCCCGTGGTGTTTCCCAAGCCAAGCAGCTCGCCGAAGAATGGGCAAATATACGAATTGACCATTTGCTTTCCTCCTTCTTGAATCGCGCGGTGGATACTGCTCAAGCTATTGCGGATGCCCAAAATGCTAAACACGGTGCTAATAACAAGACCACTAGAAAAGAGTCTCAGAAATCTCGGGGCAATCTGACCAATGGAAGCAACCACAAACTCGGCTCAGAGGTGGAGGCAGGATCAGAATCAGAAGCAGAGTTGGACCTTGACTCTGATCCAGACTTTGATACTTTCATCTCTGTACTGCCCATCACTCTCCTGCGAGAAGCGTTGATCAAGAAAGACATGGACGGGTCTGAAGACACTAGGAAAGGGGGAGAAAGAAGCGGCGACGACGTCGAGGCAGAGGCTCGGATACAGAACGATCCACTCGGCCAGCCAGAGACGTTGGAACAAGTCTCCGCGAGAGCGTATACATTCTTATCTACGACTATCGACACGTTTGGGATCGTTACGCCTTCCAATGCCGATGTAGACGAGAAGGACGAGGATGTATCACTGGACAGGGACGCAGACCGTACCTCGTCAATCCATAGTTTTCACCCCGACGAAATCGATCTGGAAAGGTGGACAACCTCTCTAGAGGAGATTCCGGAGGGTCTGCCGCACATTGTCGCAGTAGGCCACAACATATTCTTCTGTGAACTCTACGAGCAAATGATATGGTGGAATGACGAACAGCACGAGTCGCCTTCGGAAACAAAGATACGGAAGCAAAAAGATCAGAAGAAGGGCAAAGTCTGTTGGGATAATGCAGATTGGTGTGTTTCTCCTAGTTGAATGTTCAGCCCTTTGTTGCGCTCAAATTTAACGTTTCGGTAATTTGCTTGTAGGTCTCGCCATCTTGTATGGATACGACGTCCACGACCCGACTCTACGGGCTGGGAGCTGAAGTTCAAGGACTTGAGATTACCTGGCCGCTGTAATGATACACGTTAGCGCAGGCGCATCCGGAAATCAGTCTTTTCAACGTCCTCTCCTTGCAGATATATACATCATACATACACGCGACACCTACACGAGATCACACTGGCATTGCGATAATGCCATCGTACGGCGATGGTTTTATGCGTCATACATACGAAGTTCATCTACGTACACGGACGAGATGTGCTTGCACTGGGCATAGTTTTATAAACACGAAGAAAGAATTAAGTAGCCACATTGTACATACGTACTTAGGGAGCAACAGGTCAATAAACATGAAAATCATGTTGTTTTCTCAACTCTTTGCCGTTTCATCATGATCTTCTACTGGTTCTTTGTAAGAATTTGCTTGCAGGTACACTGGCGGTCGGCTGCAAGATTTCTGAGTGGCTGCAGGTTGACCAATGCCGGCAGACGTTGGAGCGGGACGCACGTGCCGACGGCGATTGGACAAAAACAGTATTCCTCTTTTCCGGCAGTTGGACAAAAATTTTTTAAAATGTCTTCAACTTGTACCACACACATTCGTCCGTCCGTCATTTTTTGGCCCTTCCAATCATAGTAAGCCGAGAGCTCTATTCCCAGTTATTTTCATCACTCAATCACATATGTCCCACAGTGTGTGGAATCCTTGGTCTCTTGCTGCACGATTCCAATATCGATTGCGCCCCGGAAATTTGCGAGGGTCTCTCTTTGCTGCAACATAGAGGTCAAGATGCTTGTGGTATTGTGACGTGTGGTCCCAAGGGGCGTTTCTATCAATGCAAGGCCAATGGAATGGTCAGGGACATTTTCGACGAAAAGTCTGTCCAAAAATTGGTTGGTGGTATGGGAGTGGGTCATGGTAAGCGAACTACGTCTTCTCCCCGTTCGGTACCTGACTTTTTTTGTCCAGTCCGTTATCCCACAGCTGGAAGTTTCAATAACGCAGAAGCTCAACCCTTCTACGTCAACTCTCCCTACGGTATCGTCTTCGCACACGTGAGTGAAAGTATCTGCCTTCCACGCAAACCGTTGACTTTAGTACAGAATGGGAACCTGATCAATACAGCTGCTTTGCTTCATTTTATGGATGCTACAGCCCATCGGCACATCAACACATCCTCAGATTCCGAGTTACTTTTGAATATATTCGCAAACAACTTGCAGCAAACGGGAAAAGTCCGTATCAGCGAAGAGGATATTTTTACTGCTATTGGTGGTATGATGAAACAGGTCAAGGGAGCATACGCCTGTGTCGCGATGTTAGCTGGCTTTGGTATCATTGCATTCCGAGACCCAAATGGAATTCGACCGGTTGGAATGGGTGTTAGAAAAACAGCTTCTGGCAACGATTACATTATTGCTAGTGAGAGCGTTGTTGCCGATGCAAGTGGGTTCAGTGAATGGAGCGATGTCAAACCTGGTACGTAGTTGCTCTTTTCGTACGTGGACATTACCAAGTCCCCTTCTGTTTTTAGGTGAAGCCATTATCATTACTCGATCAGGTGTAACTCGAAAACATGTTCACGATCCTGCAACTTTTGCACCCGATATTTTTGAATATGTTTACTTCGCGCGACCGGATTCCGTTCTAGATGGTATCAGTGTCTATCGGAGCCGTATGGCTATGGGTGATGCACTTGCGGATGAAGTTCGGCGGGTATTGACTGAGCGCAAAATATCTGTCGATGTTGTCATTCCGGTAGATAACTCTGCCTAATAGCTGCCGCTATTCACTGAGCTAGTTTTGCAGGTACCGGACACATCTCGGGTTGCCGCTTTGAATCTAGCACAGAAGCTCAATTTGCCTTATCGTGAGGGATTTATCAAGAATCGCTACATAGGGCGTACCTTCATTATGCCTGGTCAGCAGATGAGGTCGGTGAATCTTCCACACCTGTGTTGGAATAAAATATTGAGGATTCCTCCAGAAAAAAGAATGTCCGCCGAAAACTCAATGCCATGGCCCTCGAGTTTGTAGATAAGAACGTCCTATTGGTTGATGGTAAGTTACACCTTCCTGGCCATCTCAGACTAATTAACGAATAGTGTAGATTCTATTGTTCGTGGAACAACATCCAAAGAAATCATTCAGATGGCCAAGGATGTTGGGGCGAAGAAAGTGATAGTTGCGAGCTGCGCTCCTCCCATCCGGTATGTTATACCTATGCCAGGCTAAATCTGTTCTGACAAGTTTCTAGGTACCCAAACGTCTATGGTATTGACATGCCTTCGCGGAACGAACTCGTCGCATACAGTCGACATGAAGATTCCATCGCTGAGGCCATTGGAGCAGACTTGGTTGTCTTCCAAACGCTTCCAAACCTTGTCGAATCTGTTCGACAATTCAATACTTCTATCAATGCCTTTGACTGTTCGGTTTTCACAGGCGAGTATGTCACTGGAGGAGTAGACGAGACATACCTAGCCCATATAGAAAGCTTGAGAGCCGACAACGTGAGGAGCAAGGTTGCCGCGATGACTGGTGAATTATCTGCTGAAGAAGGGAAGGGTGGTGGTGGTGCAGGTGGACTGAACGGTATACAACCTATTTTATCGTCTGGCAGCTCTGCACCGAATGGCAATGGCGCTGATGACACTGTCGGCCTGCATAACTCTTGGTACTCATAACAAGAACTTTGTTTTCTCGAGTGCTGTCGATCTTATCCGTAATGTATGTGCTATTTTGTGTATGTAGTAACATAAGTATATGTATGGTTGCCTGTACCGTAGCAATTAGATCCCCAGAAAAATACACTTGCACTAATACATAGATCAACCAAGTTTACATGTTCTCCTCGATCCAATCCTGAAGGGGAGCCAAACCGTCTTTTGAATCGTTCGACGTCTTTGCTGCTTTGACAGATGTCCCAAGGAATAAAACCTCTCCCCCATCCCAATTCTCGAACTTGAATGTGGAGTCTGGACCACTACATTCCAAACCTCCAATCTCAGATTTTTCGTCTTCTCCACCCATGGACTCAATGCCCATACCTCCGGACTGGGATATTCTCCTCTTCTCCAGTTCACGCTCTAGAACTGTTTGCACGCGGTTGACGGCTAACGAGATGGAGTCGGAGGATACAGACGTTGTTTTGAGAAGGTCAGCTTTGTGCGCAAGGATGATGAGAGAGGGCAGCTGGTGAGACGGAGGAAGGGATACGATTGCATCCATCACCAAGTGTAAGTGTCTGTTTGAGGTCATGTTAGAAGGAACCGGGTAGAGAGTATCAGCGAAGCATACTCTGCAACTGTACTTGCGTTCCGGGATATGGTGTTCGCATCTACGACGAACACCAATGCTTTGGCATCGGGAACAAATTCTTTAAATTGATCACGGATTCGAGGGTGTCCAGGGATATCGACTATTCGAAATGGTTGTTTTGACCCAGACCGGGGTACAAGAGAAGAGTTGGTTTGCAAGGAAGTAAGTGTTGGGGTTGTTTGGTTGTACACCAGCTATTACAGCGTTAGCGCCAACAAACATGAAAGTAAGATGATTTCTGACCGAAGTGAATAGAGCTGTCTTTCCAGAGTCGGGTGCACCGACAAGGACGAGGTTGTTTCCTCTAGATTGACTTTTTCTTCGAGAGATGAACACAAGAACTACTTGAAAGTTAGAACTCGGGATTGCTGTAGAACGATTGTACACACTAATAACGACTATAATGGCAGCGAGTAGCGATGCAAGCATTAGCATCTGTGACGACAGCATTTGAGTAGTAGAGGTCATGGGTGTTTCTGAGGTAGTGTCGTTCATAGACATGATGGTTCGCTGTAGGTACAGAATTATCTCAAACATTACTCACCCCTTACAGGGTGCTTACATGTCAACACTTTGACATTGACCGAAAAAACTACTGCACATTATTGGTACTTAAGTGAATACCAAACAACTATACTAATTTATGGGACTGGTAGGAGATCTCTCTAGAAATATACGCTTAACGTCCAGCTGGATCATTCACGTCAGGAACCCCAGTATTAGCATTAACTACTGCAGTGTCTGTAGACGATGCGGCGCCCTCCGTTGCAGTATCTTCCGTTGCAGTAGCAGTAGCAGATGCTTCCGTATTAGCAGATTCTGTAGAGCTAGCATCAGATGTTTCTGTCGCGGTGGATACATCCCCGGAGTCTGTACTCGATGAGGTGGGAGCGTCTGTATCATCACCCTCGGAATCAGAGCTTGAAGTGTCTGTCGAATTGGACGCATCTGTACTGTTTCCAAAGTCAGCGGTTGCGGTACTCGTAGCATCCGTAGATGTGGTGTTGGAACTGCCAGAGTCGGAGAAGTCACCGCTGTCTAGCGAAGTATCCGTGCTGTTGAGACCGTCTCCACCGTCCAGCGAAACGTCTGTACCGTTGAGACCATCGGTCATGACACCATTTACGTCGGGAATATCTGTACTGTTGAGCGCATCGCTGCTCACGCTTGTGTCCGAGGGTAAACATGAACAGGTCGAAACGTCGGGAGTCATTCCAAAGGGGCATGTACCATCTAGCAAGTAATTAGCATTCCACAGTAGATTATATGATAAGCTCTGCACCTTCTCCGAACGGCACGATGGGGACGTTAGGGCCTCCGTACAACCCCGGAACGACACCATCCACTTGGCTATTGTAAATACCAAACAGTTCAGGATTCCGGGGAGCGACAAGGCAGTAAGGAGAGGAAGGGACAACACCCAGGATGTTGAGCGCATTTCTGGGGTGTTGGCGATACTGAATGGCGAATGCAATCAGCTCGTCCGAGTTGATGACTCCTTCACTTCTTGCAAAGTCGATCATGGCATCGGCTACATCCTGCTGATCGCAAGGATTGGCATTGGCAAGAAGAGCATTTATACCACCCAAACCAGCCAATTCGACACAGGGGTCATTGGTGAAAATATCTCCCCCACTCGCAAAGCAGAGATTCTGCCAAGCTAAGGCCAGATCGGGGAGATCAAGCTGAGCGAAACGTCTGGACAAAGAAGCGTCAGTCACATTGGCCGCAGATGTATCCGTTGAGTTGAGCGAGTCAGTTGCAGTGGAGGTCGCATCAGGAACTGCTGCGCTGTCTGACGCAGTAGGGTCAAGCGACACATCGGTTGTAGTGATGTTTGCATCAGAGGTCACACCACCGTCTGTGGCATTGGGAGAGAGCGTCGTTGGATCGAAGGAGATGTCAGTAGAGTTTGCGTCGCTAGCAACGGAAGGCACTACAGCCGGGGCACCTGACGGAACGCTAGGCGGAATTTTTACCCCAGATGCACAGGAGGGAGGTGCCTGAAGGTTACTAAAGGTATACAAGGATCAGTACTCGATAAAATGTACAAAGACTGAGCCACACCTTCTAAGTGCGTATGTTCGAGCATTAAGGAGCGGTACCCCGCTATTGTGTCTAGAGATTAATAAACGATCACCCAAAGGTGAACTGGCGACCAGAATCATAAAGAAGAAAGAGAGGAAAATGGACTTCATAGTGAGAGTCTTCGGTCAGTGTATGAAAAAAAGATGAGCAGCCTGGCTCCAGAATAAGAAAAAGAACAAAAGAAAAGGAAGATGGATCATGGAGTATCTCGACTGCTCCAATAAATACCATCCTAGTGAACAAAACAGTGGAATGACCTTGTCATCTTCGAAAGTTCGACAATAAGTTGACACAAACAGCGCTGGCTTTCAAGGGCTGTCGAGAACATTGAAAAGGCAGCGCCCCGCGCGGGCAGTACATTGCTCCAGGATTGACTCGGAGAACCGATTCGTATGACGCCTGCATATCAACAAAATGTCAAGGATTCTCGGAAGGATTGAAAGCCAGCCCGCAATTAACCAGTCCTGTGATGCGCCCAATGAGAGATGACAGGTTGTAGGGCTTCCATCATGAAGATACTAAGACAAAATGTGTAGTTTCTGGCGTATTGGTAGAGTCCATTGCTCGGCGGTAGGCAAGAGTAGAATCTCCGAGTCTGCACGTGATCCTTTTTCCTCTCCAAAAATTTCGTGTCCGTAGTTCACGACTGAGACCGAGCTGAAGCCTTGGCTCGTCTTCTGAAATGTCTGTCACTGCTAATCCTGATGATTCTGCACCACCGAGAAAAAAGCTACGCTCTACAGCTAAAAAATCGGAGAAAACACCTCATGAAAATCGTCTCTTCGTACCGTTCCGGGCTTTAGGACACATAACAAACCATGTCCCATTCGTCTTGCAAACTCGTTCACATAAAGGCGCAACAGATGGTCCCCGTTTACATATCCTGACTTGTTTGGGTCGTTCTTGGGCTATGTGGAATGGAGGTAAAATGGACCTTCTCTTTGTCGGTAAATGAATCGTACGCGGTCGCTATATTCCACTGAACTGAAGGCCATAGGTCCCGAGGTACCAGATCAAATAACCAGCCTCGCTATGGATGGTGATGCTATATGGGTGGCTTCCGGCCCATATGTAATCAAATATCTACGAGGAAAAGAGGTGAGTCTGTTGCCATATTCTATGTTGTGATCTTATTTCTATCTCTCATAGGTTCTTCGGGCCAGCAATCCATTAGAGACCTCTGTATCATTTATTATTATCTTTGGGTCACAAATACTCGCTTTGACAGAGGAGGGAGGAAGGATGTATTGTTGGAACACTGTCAGTGGAGGTGCGTCACATTGGTGGTTTACCTCTTACATCGTACAATTCTTATATGTATTCAAGATCTTGAGTCCACCATTCAATTTGAACAAGGATTCATCGCAACGTCTATTCTACATCCCGCTACTTATTTGAATAAGGTTCTTGTCGCTAGTAGCCAAGGAAGTATACAACTATGGAATATTCACACTAGGTCAGCACGGGCTCATTGATTCTTTGTACACTCCTCATCCCGAAAACGGATAGAACCTGTATCCACAAGTTCAGCTCGTACCGTCTACTTTCATTGCCAAGTACATCCGGTCTACCTTCTAGTGCCATCTCAGCTTTGACCCAGTCTCCTGCTATTGATGTCGTTGGCATTGGCTTTACTTCTGGAGAAATCTCAGTGTATGACATTCGTACGGATGAGCGTTTGATGAGAATGTTCATGGAGGGAGGCGGTATTCGTTCCTTAGGATTTCGTAGTGGTGCGTGATCAACCTTTATTCTGGGGACCAACCTGGTTGATTTCCTTTAGATGGACATCCTATACTAGCCTCTGCATCTTCACTTGGCCACATTGCTCTGTGGGATCTCAACGAAGGCGGTCGGTTATTGCACATGGTGCGGGGAGCTCATGACAGCAGTATCAGTGCTCTCGAGTGGGTGCCTGGCCAGCCAGTCCTCATCAGTTCTGGAGAAGATAATAGTGTCAAGGCAAGTGGGCTATCTTAACGTCGACCCGAATGTTCTTAACATCTTTGAACCGAGTAGCAATGGCTCTTCGATTCCCCCACTGCTGCGCCTCGACTGCTCAAGTTCCGCTCAGGACATCAAACACCTCCTCATCTCATTCGTTTCTACGGTGAAGATGGAAAACAACTTCTCACCGCGTCGAGAGATCGTAGTCTTCGGTGTACCTCTGTGGTGCGCGACTCTCGTTCCTTTGAGTTATCTCAGGGTGAATTTTAATCATTTCCTAAATCTTCGTTAATTGTGACTCACTCTCTACATCTTCAGGATCTCTTGCAAAAAAGGCAACAAATCTTTCTATGCCTGTCACTTCTCTCAAGTTTCCTCCGATTTCAGCCATATCACATTCTGCGGCGCGTTCAAAAGATTGGGACGATATCCTCACAGCTCATACTGACGAGACATTCGCGAGATCGTGGTCGATGCAAAACAAACGATTAGGGAAGTATACTTTGGGTTTTGCGAAAACCGACAAGGGCAAGGAAAAAGAGCGCCATGTACCCTTGGGGTCTGTCAAGGTGGGCCGAATTTGCTAAATCCCCATTACACGGGTTGATCTGTGCTGCGCAGGCTGTTTGTATTACAGCATGCGGAAACTTTGGGCTAGCAAGTTCATCTACCGGTGCTATTCACATGTGGAATATGCAGTCAGGAGTAAAGCGGCGATCATTCGAAGTAGGATCATGCCCGCCTGAGGTCTCAAGCCAATTCCGAGTGACAGGTGCGACCTCGAAAACGCGCAGTGTCACTGGTCTAGCAACGGATTCGTTGAATAGAACTGTCATTGCCAGTACACTCGATGGCACCATTAACGTACGTGTCTTTTCCTAGTGACATGTTAAGCTCGACTAACAGTCTGTTCATAGTTCTTTGATTTCCACACTGCTAATCTCGAGCACACATTAATACTGCCTTCCGCGGCAGTATCCATAACACTTCACCGAGACAGTGGCCTGCTAGCGGTTGTTTGCGACGATATGATTGTCAGAATCGTGGACATAGAAACACGTAGAATTGTAAGAGAGCTTGGAGGATTCAAGGGGCGAATTTTAGATATTGTCAGTAGCTTCGCTTTCTTTGTTTTTTCTTTATCCTGATATTCTTCTGTTTCAGACCTTCTCTCCCGACTCAAGATGGTTAATAGCCACGTCAATGGATTCAGTCATCAAGACATTTGACATCCCGACGGGACGCCTGATAGACGCTTTCAAAACGTCAAGTGTTGCGACTAGCATATCCTTCTCACCTTCGAACGACTTTTTAGCTACTTCACATGTCGACAGTGTTGGCATCTACCTTTGGTATTTTAACTTGGTCCGATTATTTGCGGCCTTTTTGACGTTTGTTATAGGGCAAATCGAGCTCAATACTCAGAAGTTTCATTCCAAAGTGTATCGGAGGAAGATATCACCGTGGTCGCATTACCTTCCTTGCAAGGAATTGCAGAAGATGAAGGTAACTACCCGTTTGATTTCGCTTTGGTTGTTCTTACGAAAGTAACAGCTCTAGACGGACTTTCTCCGCTCTCGTTGCAAAATCGGCCACCTGCCGATGTGTTCTCTACACCCCCTAAACTCGAAGGCGACTTGATCACTCTGACACTTTTGCCTCGTTCACGTTGGCAAACACTGCTCAAACTTGAGGTCATACAGGTAGGCTCTAACCTCGCTTTTTGCTTGGCCTCGGCTGATATCATGTATGTCCAGCAACGGAATAAACCAAAAGAACCCCCAAAAGCGCCTGAGAAAGCACCGTTTTTCCTCCCCACTCTTCCCGGTGTAGAACCTCGGTTTGTCACTGGTCAAAATGAGCGCCAGGCACAACCCCAAAAAGAGTCACGTCGCTTAGAACACGCTGTTGCAAACACAGAAAGTGTTTTCCTGCAAAAATTGAAAGCAGATTCGCCCGATGGTGACTGTAAGTTGTGGATTCTGTCATAGATACGTTGCATAACTCAATATCTGCAGATGAGACATTCTTCTCGTATGTCAAGGCTTTATCGCCCGCCGCTGTGGACTTAGAGCTACGCTCTTTGATCACCCTCAACAGCATAAAGATTTTCCTTCATGCTTTGACGCAGCGACTAAAATCCCACCAGGATTTCGAAGCCATTCAAGCCTTCCAAAACGTGTTTCTTCGAATGCACGCCGACGTCATTATATCGAATTCAGAATTGCAACAAGACATCGAAGTCTTGTGCGAAGTTCAGAGACATGAAAGCCAACGGGTATTGGAACTTGTTGCCTCTTCTCTTGGTGCGCTTAGCTTTGTTAGAGATACACTGTAACTCCTTGTATGTAGAGTCGAATGATGACTATTGGGAAACTTCCAAAACACTCCATTCTTGACCTTCCCAGGTCACCACGTCTTCGGCTTTCCAGTCCCTACTCTCGTCAGGTAAAAGCACGACATTACCGTTTGTCGTTAGATTTTTGAGCCTCCATTGTCCTTCTTTTCTGCATGCTTGCCACGCCCAAAAATTGCCATTTGAGCGGCCAAGGGCAAGTTGCCGATCGCCAACCTGACCATACCATTCTGTCCCATCCAAGTTCCGTAACAATATACCTTGATTACATTCTACATCTTGCCAAACTTCTTCGTAAGGAGTCTTAGTACCCGTCTCAGGATTTATCATTTCGCCCTTTTCTAGAATTGTTCCATCTGGCTGTAGAACATTTGTTCCACAATCATCAACCTCAGAAGCATTCTGTGCAAAAAGTACCTAGTCAGTCAATTGAGGATTCATGGAAGGAATGCCATCTGGTACCTCTGTCCGTGAATCAATTAAATGGAAAAACCTCGTCTTAATACCTTCGTCCACTGGCGCCAGAAAGATAATATTGACATCACTCTTCACGCTTGTTCGGTGATAAGAATCGTAAGACCCACCTTTCGTTCGATATCCTGCAAAGGCCCAATCAAGCCCTCCCGTTGCCTTCAGAAATCTCACATCTATGAAAAAGCCACTCTTCTGGCCTGTCAGTACGATGGTCTCGGTTGGTTCGTCTCTTTCCCCCGGAATCCATCGGATAGACTGGCGAAAGGAAATGGAAAAGGGCATAACGATCTTCCTACAGGTGCAAGTACGAAACAGGTGCTCCCTGGAGAGTCGCACGCTTCCTTTTCCGTATCTCGATGGCAGTTCTTCGGTAGAACGGACATCACTGTGAAGACACACCCTGGGTCCTCTCTCCCGTTCTTGTCTCTAATGGTTACTTACCTTTGTTTTAAAAACCTGGACCACTAAAACCCTTGTTGGACATGTCATCTTGAATTAGCCGCGATCCGAAATACATCTGTCTACAAGGAGACCAAGCCTTTCCGAGCTTGATGATAGTCCAGCTTGGATACTCCAACTTGATGTCGTGCAGGATCTTCGCAGATCCCTTTGATCCATCTTTCCTTCTTACATCTTCCCCGTTCATAGTGAAACATGTGCATCTGGCGTCCGCAGACACATAAAAGGGCCCATCATTCTACGATTCGAGCTCAAAACCCGTCACGAACGCATTTACTTCTTATCCCACTATGGCCCGAAAATTATCAGGAAATGCCCAGCTTTTGGCCTTGACGTCTATGATAACGGAGGCGGTAGAAGATGTCATTGCAGAATACGCTGCTATTGGACGTGAAGTTCCACCTTTGGATTCGATAGAAACTACCCCATTCGACGTCCCGGAAGGGACTCCTGCAAAATTGGCTAGTGCAATCCAGACTATAGAAGCCGCTTGTGCCCAGTTGAGCTATACTATCTCGAATCCAGGACATGTTGTCGTCAATGTGAGATATCAATTCAAAACTTATATCTATTCAACTAACGGATGGTTTCCTCAGAAAGCACTTGAGGTTTGTTCAGTTCTGGTCTGAAAGTTGTAGTACTGAAATCGAGAGATTTCCAGCATGAAGAACCAGCTTCTCTGCTCGTCGTAACTGAACATAAAATTGCAGACCTCCTTTTAGACAAACCAGAAGGCGTTCCTGCTACCGAGCTTGCTACGAAGTCGGGTTTAGATGCAGGAAAATTGACCCGGATCCTTCGTCTTCTGGCCACAAAACACTGCTTCCGTGAAGGTACACAGGTCCTACTTTTTAAATCAAGATCCTGAAGACCTGTTACAGTGAAGCCAGGTGTCTTCGCTAACAATCGTATCAGCATGAAACTGTTATCTTCCGATCCGGTTTCTTCAATTGTTTCTCTTTTGTGAGTTTGACTCACATACTCATTGCCATGCCTGAATTTATCCACTGTGTAGAACCGACGAGAGTCTCCTTGCCTCTGCACATCTGAATGAGACTATGACGACAACTGACCCCAAGGATAACGGAATTCCTTTCCAGAGAGCAACAGGATATCCTTTCTTTGACTACTACAAAACCGTAAGCTATTTAGAGCATAGTATACGCCCTGTCATTGATCTCATCTTTCTTCTAGCCTCAAGGTTTGGCCAAAGGACAGGTAATCTCGATATCCACTATCATGATACTTCAAGTTGATATTGAGGTTCTTCCAGCGCTTCCCGCGTGCTATGGTTGGTTGGGGAAATGTCACCGGAAAAGGATTTATGACTACTGGTAATAGTGTATTCTGCCGATACACAGGCAACTATTGATCACAGATGCATATCTAGTGTACCCGTGGACATCTCAAAGCAAGAATGCTACGGTCTGCGATGTGGCCGGGGGAAATGGCCATGTAACTATGGGACTCATAAAGGTGCATTCACATCTCAAGGTTGTTTTGCAAGACCAACCTCAAGTCCTCGAACAAGCTAGAGAGGTAGTGTACTATGGTATCGGGCCCGATAGAATATTCATTCACAAGAAATCTAGTTCTGGAACAAAGAACACCCGGACGCGGTCACAAACCAGAGAGTACAGTTTGTGCCTTTTGACTTTTTCAAAGATGCAGCTGTGGAGGGCTGTGACTTTTACTATGTCAGTTCTATTTTCTCTTATATGGACTGGCATCTGATCAAAAAGTTCCGATCCAGATCCGCTCAATTCTGTATGTCTACTTTCGTTATAAAAAGATTCAGACAACTTGATCAAATCAACTGCTAGACGTGATTGGCCTGATGCTGAAAGCATCACTATCCTCTCCAATGTTCGCAAAGCAATGAAGCCATCTAGCAGACTTATTATTCGTACGTTCCTATGCCATTTATTGTCAATGCTCTCTGCTGAAATCAATACTTCTGCAGACGATACGGTTCTCCGCGACGCAACCAGAGATTCCAAATCTGATACAGACTTTACACTTGCACCAGAACCATTGCTACCCAATTGGGGTCTTGCTCGCGTCCGGACCTACGAGTTAGACATGACCATGATGAACCTTCTAGGCAGCCAGGCCCGAACACTCCCCGAGTTCATTGAATTGTGGTACGTCGATTACCTGCATATGCCGAGCAACGTGAAGCTGAAGAATTTTGCAGTAAAAAATGTGGCCTCAAGTTTGAAAAGCTTTATGAAGCTGGGGAAACCGATCTTGTGGAGTTCAGTCCTGTTTGAAGCATTGCCTGGCATTGCACAAACAAAATCACCTAATGGGCGTAGAACAATCTAGTATACACTGATTATGGTACAAGATAGGTTATACATAAAGAAAGCACTCTAACCCAAGAGGAATAAAAAAAGTAGAGATTTCATGGATCAACTGGCATATCATCCCAATCGTCATCCATTTCGTCCACTTCTGCTGCATCTGTGTCCTTTCCACCCTTTTGCATCAGATCTGCGAGCACGCCTCCTCCGTATGATTTGGGCTGCCCCAATATAATCTCTTGATATCCATCGTCCCACCTCGTCTGATTGAAGAAAAATCTCCTCTTTCCAGTTTTACCCAACGCACCAATGTCATAATGTTCAAAACCCTCCTCGTTGGCAGGAATATCATAGTAATGGTTGTTCATTATCGACATTCGTTTGCGGTCAGCGTTACTATTCCGAAGACGACTTGATCCACGCGTAGGCCGACGGTTGGATGAGGCAGATTCGTCAGAATCCCATGATTCATCGTCAGAAGTCACTGAAGACGCAGAATCAGACTCTTGAAGATGGTACACGAAACGAGCGTGCTGTGCAAGGCGCTCGTCAAGTTCGTTTCTGCTGCCTCTTCGCTCTTTCTCGAATCCGAGATGATGTCCAAGACTTTCCCTTGGTGTGTCCTGCATCTGGACGGAAGGTGCACTCTGTAGCTCTCGCAGTTGTTCGAGAGCGGTGATTCTAGGAGCGGCTTTAGCGAAAAGTGGAGTTGTACGATGTTCTGTACTCACTTTACTCTCTCCAAAGAGCCATCCTTCAAGTTTTGATCCTCCATATTATTTGTGGCGACCTCAAGTCGGTAACGAGGACCAAACCACTCGAAATATTCATTCCACGGCAGGTTAGGATCAATTGTATTTTCGATTCCCAGAGCACACGCAGTTTCATAAGCCCATGCACGGGCGACGTTCTTGACGGTATAACCTCCACCACCAAGAAGGATAAGAGGAACATCGTATTTGCGCAAAAACTGCACGCAGTGAGCATGACCTTGCATGGACAAGTTGAAACAGCCAAGTTTGTCGCCGGATAACGAGTCTGCTCCGCACTGAAGGACGACAGCAGATGGTTGATAGACTTCCAAGATTTTGGCAATGATCTGAGAATGCATTATAAGCCTAACACACGCAGAGAAACAGCATGGTCACGCACTGGTTCAAAAATACTTTGGAAAGATTCGTCCGTCATGCCGTCCTTCAGAGGAACATTGACTGCGTATCCTTTACCCTTCCCTCGTCCTCTATCCTCCTGAGTTCCTGTTCCAGGAAAATATTCACCGTACTTGTGGAAACTGCACGTCATAACGCGGTCCGTGGTGTAGAAAGCTTCCTCTACACCATCTCCATGATGGCAGTCTATGTCTATATAAAGCACCCGAGGATAAATCCTTAAAAGTTCGAGGATTCCGAGGACAATGTCGTTGATATAACAAAAGCCCGATGCTTCGCGCTTTTTAGCGTGGTGTAAGCCGCCTGCCCAATTTATAGCAATGTCTGCAGCTCCAGATGTCAAGCGGTTAGCAGCATCTAGAGGAAAGTTGAGATATCGCAGTAGGTGCAGAACGAAATGCGCACCTATGGACCCCCCAGCAGATATGGAGCAGAATTCAAAGACTCCTTCAAACGGTGGATTGTCGTCACCAACCAAAACTGGAACTAGTGTCAGGTTGAAGGAGTGAGCTAGTAATATGCAACGTACAGCGTGTTCCGTGGAATGTGAGTTCCTCTGCAGTCTCTGGGGTTACCTTGGACAGAAAATGCACGTATTCGTCAGTATGGAATGAGCTCATGGTTTCCGGGGTTGAACGCTTTGGTCGCTGGAGACTAGTTAATAATGTGAAAACCCGCAGTTTTGAGGAACTCACAAGAATGTGCATCTTGTCGAGCATATCGTAGGCTGCTATGAGCTCATGTGCCATACGTATCCGATGGGGTTTCATGGGATGCCCCAATCCATAAGTGTATGAACCAACATCGGCTGCAGTATATTAGAATGAGAGTGTAGGGAAAAAAAGGAGAAACATACGGTCATAGTAGTAGGCCACTCGTCTCTTTGACATGGTTGAAGGAAGAAACCAAATGGTCCGTGCACTCTGGCACGCACAAGTACGTCACTCGCGAATTTTTAGCAAGTCTTTGATGAGCTCTCGGTCGTCGACTGTTCTGCAAGGCACTCTCGCTACATGCAAGTCCGTTCTTTCTGCTGCAGTTTTTCTCTTTAATGAATACTAATACTTTCTTTCAGCCGCCGTCAGCTCATTTGCAACTAGTGTCTACGCAGTCACCACTGGAAAACCCAACTATGGCGCTTTGACTACTGCAGCAGCAATCAATGGTGGTGTCTCTGCCTTGACATTCTTCAGTGCGTTTACTAGAGTGCAGATCTATTAATACAGTTCAAACATTATCCAGGTCTTCGGGAATACGTTGTCACCCCATGTTTTGTCTACGTGCTTCCATGGACACAATACGAACGTAGACGGGCCGAAACGCGTCTGCAACCAGGAGAAGAGCTACCGCAATTGACATGGAATCAAATTCGTACGGACAGGTTACTAGACTCTGGAGCTAGTGGGTTTGCAACGGGCAGTGTAATACGTGGACTCGCTGGTGTGTGTTCTCTACGACTCATCTTGTGAAAAACTAATTATTCTGCAGCGGGACCTCGAGCAGTGCTTTCTGGCGGTGTCACCGCTGGTGTATTATGTTCTTTGCTGCAATACATGTACAATGAACTCAAAGTTGCCCGGTTGATATACCTGTCCCACAAACCAAACGATGCATCGGATCAGTCATTCACCGATGCTTCTACGACTCGGACAGTTGCTGTACACAATGGACTTCCAAGTCCAGCCGCCGCTGGAAAGCCCTGGACTGCCCGAATGCTGGAATATATCGGCATCAAGTCTATTTCAAACGAAGAATACCTCAAGACTTTGAAATCGCAGCGGGATGGACATCTCAAAAGAATTGCAGAGCTGGAGAAGGAAATCGAGCAAGGAGGGCCCGATTCATAGCTCATAGACTTGTTATACACTATTCATATGCTACATTTACGACGGTATGATCTGCTTCTCCCATATCTCAATAATACCTTTTCCGTCTTTTCCAAAACCTCCGAGTACAATTTTCGTGTCATTGACGACAAGTGCATTGACTTTTGCGAGAGTTTGTGTTTCTGTCCGCCAAAGCTCCGTCACCTCCCCAGCGCCTTTGGCATCCCGTCCCAGGCGGTATTGGACTAGAGTTCCCAGTAGCGTTGATACAGTAAGTACATTTTCCTCAGAAAAGGCCCTAGGAAAATGCAAGACGGTCAATAATCAACCATGCACGTCAAGGATTGTGAGCCCACATCGTAACGATTGGACCATCTACGACCTTGATCAACACTTCTCCCTCTCGATCTAATCCGCTCCATTTGCGACTCTTCTTCTTAGGCGCTGTCGATGGCTTTTTCTCCCCTCCAAATCCTATCCAAACGCGTCCATCGCCAGTACCAGCAGCGAAAAGACCGGACGGCGAAATTGCAGTGGACATGATAAATGGAGGAGAAAAGGACATCCCTCCGACTGATTCCACTGGGGCTGTAAATATAACAATAAGTTTGCCGAGGTACCCTGACATTTGAGAAACTCACGAAGCTTTAAGCTCGATAGCGTGGTCCCTTGCTGAAAGTCATAGTGCAAAACTGTTTCATCATAACCTCCACTGACGATCTCATTTGGTCTTTGCGGAATAAATTTTACACATGCGCAAATCTGTAGCGAGTTGGGTCAAAGATGCATGGTAGTGTCAGAAAGAGATTTACATTTTCGTGTTTTGTTTTCATTTTTGAAACGCTTATAGAGCCCAAGTCGACAACGCCAACATTGCCAGAATCGGCACTGAAAGCGAGGTATTTTTTGCTAGAATCCAAAGCGAGCTAGCTGATATGGTTGAATACAAAAGAATCGTACAATGCAAGAAGAGCGGACCTCGTTCAAAACATCCTCTTCTTCCAATAGTCGTACGGTTGAAAGAGCATCGCTTGGGGACATGATCATTACCGATGTGTCCATTTTGAAGTGAAAAGCCTGCATGAAATGAATTTTGCTATCCCTAGCAAGCAGTCATCCATACCTCTTGACCACAAGCCAACCAGACATCTCTGTATTCTGACCCAGGTCGTTTTAAGCAAGCGATCGAGGTGACTTCTCCACCCAATCCACGAATGGCTTTCAGCACCTTGAATGAAGACATGTCATATAGCCGTAGGGTTCCATCGTCTGTTCCATTGGGAGACTAAGTCACGCGAGATCTGGCGGAAGTAACAACCCGAGTATTTACCAGAACCAGCAAAAAGGTGAACGGTATGCCCAAAAGCAAGAGAAGAAATGTGGGCAGGTGTCTGTAGAGACTTTTTGAGAACGTAGGGACTTTGAATTTCTTCAGTCATTATGGTAGAGCGCGAAGAGAGGTCGACGCGTCTGGCACCACTAGCGTGTTTATCTCCGACAGTACGTCATAGTTCCCTATCTCGCACTCGGACCGTCACTATCAGCTTCTAAATTCGAAGCAACTGGACGATGGAATTGACGACACCTACTGAAAATGCTCCCAAAACTCTCGAAGATCTCAAGAATCTCTTGCACAATGATATCAAGGTGAAAGTAGCCGGTGTGTAGCTTAAACAATAACACTTGTGGTCTCTCAACTTCTCCGCAGGTATCGATGGTAGGATACAAAAATATCATGAAGGATAACACTCACTATTCAAAGTTGACGGTGTCCTACGTGGAAAATTTATGGTAAACTCTTCTTAATAAACCGGTGACCCAGAGGATAACCTCCCAAATCCTAGTCCAAGGACAAATTCCTATCCGCTGCATCCTCCGATGGATTCGGTTTCTGCAGTGTCATCTTGTATATCCCATTCCATTTCCTCGAAGATATCGGTCTTATTCTCAAATTAGCGGCTGGGATATCCACGATGCTGTATATTCTAGGGAACTGTTGATATCTAACAAGGCCAACGGCTATCGGGATATCATCGCTTCTATCGACCTATCGACTTATAGACGGATTCCTTGGGAGAATAATGTTCCCTTCTTTCTAGTCTCGTTTTTGGACCCAGATACCAAGAAGCCTTTGGTCGTCGACCCTCGTGGAATTCTTCGCATTACGACAGAAAGAGCTGCGGCTCAGGGGTTGAGCTGCATGGCGGGCGTAGAATATGAGGTATGTCTTTAAATTCTATTCTGGTTTTGCTGTATGTCAAATTTTATCTTCAGTATTTCAACTTTAAAGGTGAATCGATTGAAACTCAAGTCACGGATAGCACTGAGTTCTGCTTAGAATCGCCTACTTCCCTCGCAGATAAGAAATTTTCTGATCTTAAACCTTTAACACCTGGAAGTTAGTGTCTCATCCCAATTTCTGTACAGACGCTAACGATTACATAGTGCATGGATACTCCCTACTGAGGACTCAACTCAATAACGAATACTTCCATGGTATTTTTGATCAAGGCCTCAAATTTGGGATCGAGATTGAAGGGCATCGCAAGTGTGCTATTTGACGACTAGTACATCTCTCTAATCTTCGTACTCAGATACTGAAACTGGTCCCGGTGTTCTCGAGACCGCTCTGGCATATACAAAAGCTCTCAGAGTTGCGGACAATGCCATCCTGTTCAAATTTCTGGCAAAGAGCCTTGGTATGAAACATGGTGTCGTTCCTAGTTTCATGGCTAAACCTTGGGGCAATGTAAGTAGCAACTTATGCTGTCAATATGATCTCATTCATTTCTTCTTAGCTTCCTGGGTGCAGTGGGTTAGTGCACATTGTCACTTGTCTTCTCAATGTTGTGCTGATAGTATGTCCAGACATATACACGTTTCCCTACGGGACAAGACAGGAAAGAATATTTTTGCCGTTTCAGAATCAGAATTGTCGACTGGACGAGCTGGAGCTGCGAATGATGATACCAAATTCCTTAGTCAAGAGGGTGAACACTTTTTAGCTGGTGTCTTGGGTGGAATAGCAGATGGTAGACCGCCTCATCGCTCCGAATTAATTCAACATTGCTGATTGTTCTGCCCAGTGATGCCCATGGCAAGTATAGCCTATCAACTCATTTCCGTTTTATTGAAACACATACGACCTTCAGCTCGTCCCAACGATCAACGGTTACAAACGCCTTGTTGGCGGAGAAGCCTTCTGGGCACCCAATGCTGTCACTTATGGATACGATTCGCGCGCAGCGTCGATACGAATCATTTCTCCCCCTTCCGTTCCCCCGGCTGCGACTCGTCTGGAAATTCGAGTCCCAGGAGCCGATATGAATCCTTATTTCGCACTTAGCGCTATTTTCCTCCTTGGCCTCAGAGGCATGGAGAAAAAGCTGAAGATTACAACGCCGCCAATGGGTCAGTTAACCATGGAGGACAAGAAGAATGGAAAGGTAGTAGACCATGCGGTGACTTAAGTTTCAGACTGCTTACTCTTCTCTCTAGATCGCAATGTTGCCTGTTTCTTTAGAAAGTGCGACTACGAGGATGATGAGACCAGAAAGTATTGCCCGTGAGCAAGGTATGTTCGGTGACATCTTTGTAGAACACTTTGGTGGAACGAGAGAGCATGAAGTCAAGTTATGGAATGAGGCTGTCACGAATTGGGAAGGTCTGCACATTACCGTTCTTTTCGTTCTCAGGAAACTGACTTGCTTTTCTAGTTGAACGTTATATCGAATTGGCTTAAGTTATGTAGTAGAGGTCAGTATCTACCAAGTCCGATTTACAAAAATGTTCATTTCGCCCTGTAGTTCTTGTATAACCCTCACAATGCAGAAACACGGGTATTTATATCACTTCGGCAAGCTGTGAAGCCATTTCATGAAATGAGGTACGTCCTGAAAACATTGAAAACATTTTCAGATCCAAGCAGGAGGAATGACATCAAACGTGAAAGTACCTCGGATATCTTGCCTGCCATGGTCGATTCAACGAGAAAAGTAGGAATGGAACCTCCTGGAGTGCTTGACGTCGCCATACGCCACTCTATGGACCCATTTTCAAGCTCCGTAATGCGCTCAACACTGACATAATGACCCTTTACCCCCTTTTCCTCCAATTTGGCTAGGTCGGCGTCTTCAGGGGAGGAAAGATCTATGGGAATGGATACGATGATGCTATGCTACGTGTTGAATTACGATTGCCTGTGGGGAATATGAGATCACGTACCCAGTTCTCGGCGCTTCCTCGTTGAGCCTGACGATTTGAAGCACAGTAAAAACTCGCGGGGAAACGGGAGGAGGAAACTTGTAATGCAGTGTCCAGATCTGTGCTGTCGGAGAAATCTCTTTGACCTTTGTGACCTTGTCGATATCCGGGATAAATCTAGACAGATCTAGTCATAAGCTCGTGTTGAGTCCAACTAGAATAGATTGCTTACTGTTTCTCATTGATAGGTTTGTCCTTCCCAAGTTTGTCCCAAAGTTGATCAAATGTTGCTTCATCTGGTTTGTGTTCGCTCACTCGGCAGTGCCATGGTGCACCGTCTCCAGGGCCTTTGGAGCGAGATAGCGTCTTGACCACTTTATGATAGATCTTTCCTTGTTTCCACGTCGGGGTCGAGGCGAGCAGCTGCTTCCCAGCATTAATAATAGTGTCGTCTGAGGGTATCTCTAGTAGGCAATAGGAGCTTGAGGGTTAAATTGAAATGTACAGCTTCAATGAACCCACCAGCTGGTTTGAGGGGCGGGCTAATGGTCAACTTGAACTCGGTGCTCATGGTCAATGAAAGAGGGTCTATTTACTGTTACAACGCTGAGAACTATTGGCAAAGAATCGTCGGATGCTATAAATATTTTCACTCATGCAAATGTCTATATTCATCTTCGAAGGTTCTACTGAACAAGCTGTTCCCATCTCAGAGACACTGCAGTGTCGGAAAGCTGTATAATACCGCCGAAACGCATTGGTCGGACTACCTGACGAGCGTTGATGGGTCGCACTGGTCAAGAGATATTACGATACTTTTGGCTAGCGTTGATCATGACTGTTCTATGCGGAAACGGACGGCTTGTTGGATGCTTGGGCATTGAGGTCGACGAAACCAAAATGACGGCTACGTCCATGAACAGCTTCATCTCGAGGAAGCTTTTCACCGCGGTTCAGCACGACACCAACATACTTGCGTTCTCCTCGCATATACTTTTCCTTGTAGAAACGAACGTATCCGGGAACGAGTGCGTATATTGTGTGGTCACGGCCAATTCCGACCTGCAAGGATTTTAGGACAAGGAGCTGATAGAGGAGAAGGTGACACGAACATTCTGTGAAGGGTGAAAGACAGTGCCACGCTGTCTTACAATAATGTTGCCCGGAATGACATACTCATCTGTAGCACACTATGAGAAATTGGAGCTTGGACCGAGTCAGATGAAGGCGCACCAGAAAACTTTTTGACACCTAAACGTTTACCAGGGGAACCACCGTGATTGGAGATTGTACCACCAGCGCGTTTTGTGGCAGTACGAATAGATCCAACCCCTGCCACATCAGTCAAAAAAGTACTCGCCAACTCATTGTCCAAAAGACTCACCTGAAAGGGAGAAAGGACTCCTAATTGACTCGATACATCGAGCCAAAAAAGACATTTGTAAAAGCAACGGAAGAAACAAAGGCAATTCTTTCTTGCCACTCAATATGAGTCACGTCACAGAGTCACGGGTATAGCCTGATAATAAGCGATAGAACTGCTTACTCTCATACCTTCACGACCTTCAACCTTCGCCACTTTATTTTCTACTCTTCAGCTTTTCATAATGGTTGTTCTTGTAACTTCTGATAATGAACAATTCACCGCAGACAAGGAAGTTGTTGAGCGCAGCGTTTTAATCAAGAATATGTTGGAAGGTGGGCCACTCGATTTTTTTCGTCTCCTTTTCCTCAACTAAGGGCGTGTTCTAGATGTTGGTGAATCTGATCAACCCATTCCTTTGCCTAACGTGTCGTCCAGTGTGTTGAAAAAGGCACGCCTTTCAAGCTAGCTGTTTTTTAAGTGGCACCAACTCAGCGGGCGTTTATCTTTTTTTAGGTTTTGGAATACTGCGAGCACCATCGTGGAGAGCCTCTTCCCGCGCCGGATGCTGATTCGAGTCAGGATGACACACGCAAGCGTACAACAGACATCAGTGAATGGGACCAAAAGTTCATTACTGTTGATCAAGAGATGCTGTTCGAGATTATCCTGGCTGCCAACTACCTTGATATCAAATCCCTGCTGTCCGTTTTTCTGCTCGTTCTCCTCATGTCATTTTTGCTCACTTCCTGTCCAGCGACGTTGGATGCAAAACTGTTGCGAATATGATTAAAGGAAAGACGCCTGAGGAGATTCGTAAGCTGTTCAACATTGTCAACGACTTCACTCCTGAAGAAGAGGTGCGAATTTGCTGCCTTGACACCATCTTTATCTCTGCGTACTGATGTCCTGCCCTTTTAATTATCAGGCTCAAATCAAGAAGGAGAACGTAAGTGATCTGACGTCTCGTGTTGTATAGGCGACTGACATGTGTCTCTGCAGGAATGGGCAGAGGACCGATAAACGATTTCTATGAGTTTTCTTGCTGCCGTGTTACTACTACATACATCTGTATATTTTGCGCCCGAATGATAGCACTGTTGCTGTATTTTGTTAAGAAAGAGGCTGATTCTGAGATCGCTTTCTGAGTGTGAGTTATGTAATGCTATAACGCAAACCAATTCCATCATGCACAAAGCTGTAATGAACGAACTCCAACGTGAAAGACATTTCTGCTGAACGAATGACTCGCGTCCCAGATATCCCAGGAGAACCCGTACCACTCCACTCCCCAGAGCACCATTGGCTCAAATCTCTTGTTTCCAAGCTGTGTCAACTAGATCATGACAGGTTGGTCATTCTCAGCTTTTCCGTCAAGTCTTGGTGAAAACATCTTCTTTCTTCAGGTTTCCTGGTGCTCAGCCTGTCAGTTTTGGGACCAGAGATTTGCTCAAACTAGAATCCCATGAGTGCGTAGTCATCCTTCTCTATCATCGCACCCTGGCTAATTTTGAACAGTTTTTGGGTTTGTGAAAAGTCCGATGGTATCCGTGTCCTATTCTTGATTCATGTGGACATGCAAACTCCGGATATCCAGAACGTCTTCCTCGTGTGTATCGTTTGCATAGTGATATAGATGTTTGATTTGACTTGACCGCAGATTGACCGACATAACAAGTATTATAACCAGAGTGGCCTCTTTTTTCCTCACCACGAAAACCCTGTCAATCCACTTCGGGACACTTTGTTGGACGGAGAGTTAGTCATAGATGTCGATCCTCGCACCAAAAAGGTCTTTCACGACAAGCTGTGGCATATTCCATTCATCTGACACCTTAATCTCAGGAAAAATTGCGGCTCCTTGTCTTTGATTGCCTCGTTGTAGACGGCCAGAATGTGATGTCTAGACCTCTGGATAAGCGATATGGGGTATGTCTCCATTTCAAAATTCCCTTATCTCAAGACTCAAAATGGTTATTCATCCCGATTTTAGCGACTTCAAGAGTGGTTTTTCAAACCGTATGCAAAAATGTTACGAGACCACCCGCAAATGATCGAGTCGGCGCCGTTCGAGTAAAAATTTTCTTGTCAGCCTCGTGTCTTGTCCTCATTGTTGCGTTTCAGAATCAAAGTCAAGCCCATCAGGTCCTCATACAACGCAGATCAAGTTTTTACTGTCGACATTCCAGCTTTGCAACACGGCAATGACGGTCTTATCTATACCTGTGTCAACGCTCCGTATACTCCTGGTACAGATCCAAACATGTCGGTCAACATTCCATTTTGACCTTCACGCGTCTCCTAATGGTTCCTTCCTTTTGTCTTTTGCAGAATGAAATGGAAGCCTCCTTCAGAAAACTCCATCGATTTCAAACTCGTTCTTCGCTTTCCTCCCCTCCCGAACAAACCCAAAGAACCTGATTTTCGTGCAAAACCAGTTTTTCTGCTCGAGGCATGGTGTGGTGATAAGAACGGGGTTGCAAGATATGAACAATATGATGAGATGTATGTCGCAGATGACGAGTGGGAACAGTCAGTTCTTTCCTTACATCATTTATACACCCTTCTAATTGCCAGCTGTAGAATGAAGCGGTCAGGACAACAATATGACGACCGAATAGTGGAGGTCCACTGGGACCCTAGTGTCATGCATTGGCGGATGATGCGTTTCCGGGATGACAAACCTAACGGGAACCACATTAACGTTGTCGAGAATATCATCCAAAGTATTGCTGAAGGAGTGGACAAGGATCTCGTAAGATGTCCCTGTTGCATCTTTCTTGCCGTCCGTTGCTTAATCTGCGTTTTTGAATAGCTGCTCTCCCGCTCCAATCTAATTCGTACTGCATGGAAAAGTCGACAGGGTCAACCTCAGGCGCCATCTTCTGCACCAATCACTCAACGTGCTAGTCAGCCCATTCCGCAGGTTGAATATCGTTACGGTCCCATCGCCAGTTCGCCTTGGAGTAAGGTGGCCGGTCCAGCTATCGTGCACGGGTTCCACCGATGATTTTGTCCGGTGGTCGCCGCGACAGTCTGCGAAGAGCCCTCCACGCCTACGCCACCAACAAATGGATTACTGTCCTGTTCCATCTGTGTCGTACGTGTTGTTCGCATTCTTTATTTTAACCACCTTGCACGCCATCAGAAATTTCCAAAGCAAAGCATATCACCGCATCCTTTCCGTTCGCCTCGTTGTCTTTACATCTGACCAGGAACGGCTAACCCAATATCGCTGGATACCGACTATCCCGATGACGTTCTATTAGCACAAGGATTTCTTGGGACGTTTGTGTCTAATATCTCACATGATGATGGTGAAACCGCGGAAAGATATTGTCTTTGGAGTCTGGATCACTCGGTTTGCTGCACGACAAGATCGGAGTATGGCCGCCTCCATTCATCAACGTCATGCAGTACTACAGCTTTGTTTCATTGGAAATATGGGTTCAATGTGATATATTTGCAGACCAAGCAATTTGCGTTATATTCGTTGTAAACAACACAGAGAGACACTAATCGTGACAAGTCGTGAGCACTGAAAAACAGTCGAAAACATTTTGAGGGGACAACAGGTAGGTAAGTGTAAGTAGAGGAAGATGGATGCATGTCTAGTCGTTACATTGATGAGATAGAGAGAGAAACAAAAATGAACAGGGGAAATATGCTACTTGTCACTACCAGAAGATGGACGTCAAAATACATAAATGAAGTGCGTACATGAGTAAAAATCGTAATAAATCGACTGCGACGTGCGTGAGACGGGAAGGTTAAAAAAGATATGTCCACTGAAACGTAAAATCGTAAAGTGTAATATGAACAATAACTCAAGAATAAGAAAATGAGTAGGACCATTACAAACATCTAGAACTGATGATGAGCCTAGCCCTAGTTTCTAAAGATGAAGTGATAGTAAGTAGTAATTTTCCCCAAGTATGAAAGTGATATATCGTGCAACGATGCCAAAGATGATGTATATAGATGGAACAAGATGAGTTGAAGATGACGAT
The DNA here is from genome assembly GCA_037954225.1 of Stygiomarasmius scandens. Classification (NCBI taxonomy): domain Eukaryota; kingdom Fungi; phylum Basidiomycota; class Agaricomycetes; order Agaricales; family Campanellaceae; genus Stygiomarasmius; species Stygiomarasmius scandens. Next base: position 1,031,664 of record JBANRG010000004.1, on the reverse strand, counting down.
GAAAAGTATGAGTGCGGATGATATGAATGTACAGGTGGATGAGAGTTTGACGCAAAAGAGCTTTTTTGGAGAAGAATTTTGAAAGGACGCCATGAAACGCGCAAGTATCGTGAAAGGCCTGGTCTGCAATTTTTAAACACGTCGCAGGGTTCGCAGAGCTCTAGTTGCAAAAGTGCGGAGAGTGCGAAGAAAGCGGTGAGACAATGTAGTCGGCGTAATCGGCAGTAGGCGGACCAGGCAAAATGTCCACGAGCGACTGGCGTTGTGAAGCGTCGAGGGAATGAGGATTTTCGTTGTGAGTGTTCCTCAAAACACGAGAAGGTGGAAGGAAATCATCGGAAATAAGGTCGAGATATTCCATGCCAAGTCGGATGCCCTCAATGGGTCCTTCGGTGGGAGCCTGTGGGGATGACTCGACAGAAGAAGTTGAGGACTCGAGAGAATGACCGCGACGGGGAGGAGTACGGGGAACTGCAGATGAGCCCGACAAGTGGTGGAGAGGAATGTCCTGAGTAAGCAAAACTGATGAGCACCTTGACGCATGATGGGGTCCTACCGACTAACCTCTGACATGCTGGCCAAGATAGATGACCAACCCGGCACAAATGACTGCTCAACACCCTCGCTTTCCGAGGGAGACGAGAAGCCGACGCCAGTCACGAGCTCCTCGCGAGGATGCTCGCGGTCGTTTTGTGCGTCCTCCAATTCATGCTCTGCTTCCAAATCACGCTGACCATCGGCAACACGCCACCATTCAATGTCGGCGAGCACTCTCCTGGTGACTATCTCGGAGCCAGACGAACGTCTGTGACCATGGCCATGTGCCCTAGCATTAAGGCCCGTGGAGTATGGTGAGGAACGCAACCCCAAGGGAGACGAGACGGTGCGACGAAGAGAAGGCATGTTGGAAGAGACTGAGCCGCCTAACGCAGATCAGCTCAAGAGTAGAGTCGAAGAGGAGGAGGACGACGAGGGAGTCGATGAGAAAGAGTAAATTTGGTTTATATGCATCATACCCAGATGTGATTATTGTGAAGAGTTGGGGGGTAAGTACAAAAGGGGACCCTTGACGACTGTACAAGCCTTGTACTCAATCTTGCCTTTACGACTCCGGATCACCCCCGGCCACACTTTTTTCTCGATGTTCCTCCGTCCACGATCTTTTCTCTCTGCCTGGACACTTGCTCCCTCCACGCTTCCTACACGTAATGACGCGTAAAAACGCGTCCAATATTTTTTTACCGACGCGTTTCTTGTTCTTATGTTCCTCAGTTTTCCATCGTTATGATCGATCACAGGTTTTTATACACGCGACCAAGATCCACTCGATTCTTGTATTGCTACAACTCTTTCCAGCATTGCATTTATCGTCAGCGCTGGGCCACACCCGCTATTATGTAAATCACTTCGACCACCCGCTGGTTATTAAGGTCTAATTGCGGTATCGGACGCCGTTCTCTTTGAGAATCCCAGTGCTTCATCTTCTTGTACTGGTAAGTAGTCTCCAAGTCAACGCGTCGAAGTACAGGTTGCGCTGGTAAGACGGCGTATACCTGTGATTAATCGCGAAATATTGCCTGGTCTTTTCGTCTTCCGACCTGACAGATTGCTGACTGGCGGCGTAGTGTGAAATTCTTATTGCATTAGGAACAGCGTGAAATCAGAAGACCGACAGCAGGAACCTATTGGTCGTGGGTATAGAACACAATTGAGGCCGTAGGAACACATGAGACCGACAAACACCTCTATGGCTTGCGAGGTCACCCGAGACAGCGACTACCTGTCCACCTCACCGAGGATCGCTCACGGTTTGTTCAAGTCTACAATCGCATGCCACAAATGACGATTCCATCATCTTCGCGAGAACTCTTATTTCAAAAATTTAATCGAATGAATACTGGTATCAAAGCAAGTCTACTTGCTGAGTTCCAGGAAAGCACAATTCCAAGATCACTGATATGCAGGGCAAAGGAATACAGACACGGTATCGTTCGCTCCATAGCGAATTGTCAAATACAAGTCGCGTCCAATCAGCGAATAACGCAACTTGACTGACATGATATCCGTCGTATTGCAACACCACAACTCCGATTAAACAAGGCAAAACGGGAGAAGTTTGCACTGCACTAAGCCCTTCCATCCCCAGATCAAAGAGAGATACTTGACAAAAATAGGAACTTCTAGTTCGCTGCAAATTACAGATTTTCGTCTTTCGCCCATGGAAGGAAACTTCGGAGACTGCCAGCCGGAAAGACCGGTAGAATCATAACCGCAATTGCTTGCGGTAGAGGACCTGGATGTTGAAATACCAATTTATCTGTTTGTATATTGACATTCATCAGTCAAGCCTTTTCCAACTCCACGTCAAATTTGTCGATTCAAAAGCAATATGATCAAGTAAGGACTTACCTCTCTCCTGCGGGATGGCAGCGCCCACAAAAGAAAAAACGGAGTTTTTGGTTGGCTGATCCGTGAAATTTTTTGTGACTTGTTCTCTTTTTCCAAATTCTTTCTCTGAGAGTGCCGTCAATGAAGCTTCAAATTCACGAATAGTAAGCAATATAACGGATTTTTCGCGACCGAAGAGACGTCCATAGCTTGACAATAGATGTACCCAAGTATGACTTATATCCGTCTGTTCCTGGCATCATACATGTGAGAAGCATCAAAGAACTCATAAAGTACAGACACCGACCCACTTTCAATAGATCCTGTCCTGTGCTGTTACTGGGAAGAGTGATAGTTGCCCATGGCTGCCGCAGCGGCCCCGACGGTCTGTAAGACGCATCAGCACCAGTATAAATTCCTCTGTCAGAACATTTGAATGTCTGACTTGCACGAGGCAAAATGCCATCCCAGCGACCTGAGATTGACGCGCTACCGCGTAACTACTTTTAATCATGCGCGTCGAGACGCGTCAGCGTGATGTCATTCCAAGAATATCCGCAGACGCACATCCCTAGCCCAGGGTCGTCAGAATGAACCAGGTGTTATCAGCGCACTGGCAAGTTCAAAATTGATGATTTCGAAGCGTTTGACACTTTCGCGATACAGCCTTGGCCCAAGCCGAGTCTATGCGCTACAGAGTTAGACTGAGCTTAAGTTGACTGCTTGAATGGAATACAAGCTAAGACAGACAGGTACCCTAGGTTCCGGAAAAAATGGAGCCCACCCATATGCTCGATCCAAGTACGTCAGTTTTTTTTTTGAGCTGACAAACAACGAAATATAAATTCACGAGAGATCAACAGATCGACAGCTACAACGGCTCGAAGTTGTTGTGCGTCGAGATTCGGGAAAATAGAAGATGGAGGGTGAGTGTTTGAACATTGAAAACCTTGTGCAACCTTGGCTGGATAGGAAAGCTTTGGGAAAGTTATGTATTAGTAGGCTTGAAGCTTGAAGTATGGCCGGACTGGTTTCCCAGTCATGATGTCGAAAAGAAGACAAAATTGCACGTGATCGGGTCAAACGGCCCTAAACGGAAGTTTCTCAGCTTGACACATAGGAGCATCGGATGGTAGCAGTTTTACAGCTGCTTCACCTTCCAGCTTCTCTTGGCTCCATCGCTGTGTAACAAGTAACCCGCCAGCTTTGAAATGCAACATACCTCAAAGGCGAATTCAATCAAACTTAGTCGAATGCACACGGAGTAGTTGACAAACTGTACGGAATGGGTGTACATCGAAAGAAGACGGAGCATTCGCTCTAGGAAATCATACCTTCATCTTTAATGGATTTCATTCTGATATTGCAAAAAAAAAAAGGCTCTGAGACTCCCGACATGATCACCTAGGTATTCTTTTCCAATTGCATCGCACCGGTCATAAATACCCAAGCAAGTGCTATTTGCCCGTTGTTTCTGAATGGCTCCCTCTGGACCGACCTTCAGTCAGATTCGCGGTAATGAAACAATCAAAGTCGCACTCAGATTTGTTACTAAAGTCTTACAGCCGCAGCTATTGCAGGAGCAGCAATTGCAATATGTACAACGTCTTTTCGTCTCTTCTTACGTGCTAGACGGAGGTCGTTATGGTGGGACGATGCATGGGCCTTCATTTCTATGTGTTCCACCATTATATTTCTAGTCGGCATGCTTATTTTTACCTCGGACCCTGGTCTGTGCCGTCTATCTTCTAACATTCGAAAACACAAACTGAATCTTTCACATTCAGAGAGTCACTCGCGTGCTGTCAAGGTCGCTACCTACTACATGGTCGCTCAGGGTTTTTATGGTGTCATCTGGGGCGCACGACTGTCTATTCTGTTCACAATTGTTCGACTATCCTATGGACATTTCCGCACATTTCTAAAGTACATGGTTGGTGGATTTATCGTGGCTTGGATCGTACTTTTTTCTCAGGTATGGTGGTCCTGTGAACGGGAGACGCAATGGAAGGCATATCCCAGGCCTGCTTGCCTACTTGGAAATAAAGTGGCTATAGCTCAGTTCATCAGTAAGTGCTCGAGCGTATGTAACTCGGGTCGCTACTCATTTGTGTATTGATTCAGCGGACGGATGTTGTGGACTCATTCTTCTTGCATGTCCATTTTACCTCTTTTCAGCCCTGACACACTGGAATGGCCTCAAAATCAGACTTGTTGCCATCTTTTCCTCATCTATATTCACACTTGCTTTCAGTCTTGCTCACGCTTATGCTATTCTAAATCTGTCAAGTTTGGTAGAATTTATGCTTGGAGTCATGGAGGCAAGTGATGGATCGTTTCGTTTCCTGTCGCCTTATTCACTCGTTTGTTCGTGTAGGTCGTAGTCAGCCTTCTAGTCATCAACCTTCCGGTCATCACTGGTTGGTTCCATAAAATGACGGACAAAACTGGACTGACGGACGATTCTGGCCCATCTGCACATATGAACTCATTCTTGAAGGAACGTCTCAGTGTACTTCCCAATATTTCAGATGTACAGCGATGTACCGATGCAATTGGCTTGTCTTCCCGCAGGTCAACATGTATCGAAATCACCATTGTCACGGACAAGCAATCTGATGAGGGATTCCCCTCCTTCTTGCAGCTGCCTACCGTCATCAAGGAAAGCAAAGATGATTTGGGTCTAGAGGATCTAAGTGACTTGGAGAAAACATCCCCTTAGATCAAGTCTCACTTTCGGACACTCATTTAGTTTATCTCAGCATGTAAAACTAGCGTTCTTTGTCTTACCTTCCTTTGTAGCGCAACCTTTATTTCCTCTGGCGTATCTACTTCCATTGTATCCTTGTAATAGGGGCAAATGTATCAGGTTCTAATTTCGTGTACAAAAGCAGTAACCAGAATTGATTCAAGAACAACATTCGCACCACTACAACTGACATTGACAAGCCATATGCAACGCTTTCAAGATCGCTTTAAAAATCACGCGGCCGTTAGTGCATCTTTGTTACTTACACCATGGCTAACCTTATCTCCCGTGCACCGATGAACTGGCTTTATTTTGGACCTTATCATTTTGGGAGTTCACGCGTTCACGCCGAGTCGTTTTTTGGAATGCCGCGGTTTCTTGGAACTTTACTGAGCTCACAGTGGTGCCATGTTCAGGATGGAATAATTTCGATAGTAGTGCATTTGGCGGCACTGGTAGTATGCGTTTGCCCAGCACGGTCCGGGGTTGACAGTGTTATCTTATCCCCTTTCCATCAAGTCGACAAATTATCCTGACAAGCGCGTCGGGACTAGCTTCTATTCCGTCAAGGACAAAACTTTTCTGTACATCTTAAACCCTGTCATTTATACGTCCACCGCCATGTCGTCTTCAAGCTACACCGTCTTCTATGGCTCTTTAGTCAATCCAGAAACGCTTACTTCTTACGAGACCTCTCTCAATACTCTTGTCGCTGTCAATTCCCATGGAATCATTGACTGGGTTGTTCGTGACGTGTCGGATGCACTGGTTCAAACCACATTGTTAGAGAAAGGGTGTCCGGATGCGGAGGTCGTTGATTTAAAAGATGGTCAGTTCATAATGCCTGGATTTGTAGATACGCATACGGTATGTACTTTCTGTCGGTTACTTGATATACTTGAGCTGACATGTTTGGAAGCATGCACCCCAACTTCCGAACATTGGAAGGTACGGAGCTTTTATAACCTCTGTTAACACTTCTTAACTGATGAATTCTCAGCGGACACCAATACGAACTACTAGAGTGGCTCAAGCATGTAACCTTTCCCATGGAAGCTAAATTCTGCGATGTGGAATTCGCTCGGAAGACGTATTCGTCCGTTGTGCACCGTATAATTAATCATGGTGTACGAGACTGTTTCATGTTCAGATCAAAGGTCCTTCAGCTGACCTTGGGCTCCTGTGCAGACCACTACGTGTTGTTATTATGGTACCCTTCATCTGGACGCCACCAAGGAACTAGCGAACATCGTGCACTCATTAGGTAGGTCATTTATCTTAGTTACTAGATCTTTCTGCATTACCCAACTTCTTGATATCCAGGTCAGAGGGCTTTTGTTGGAGTACGTATACATATTCATTCCTTCAACTCTGTTAACACGCCCTGTTTTAGAAATGTAACATGGACCGAAACAGCGAACCCTACTATGTGGAACCATCATGGCAATCTTCCGTAGACGACACAAAGGCACTCATATCCCATATACGCACGCTCGAATCAGGCTCATCCGGCATCCCGTTGGTCAAGCCCATTTTAACTCCACGATTCGCAATCTCTTGTAGTTCCCCGTTATTATCGTCTCTGGGAGAAATGGCCACTGCCGATCCTTCGCTGCACATTCAAACACATATTTCGGAAAATCTCTCGGAAATCGAATTCACAAAACAACTTTTCCCGGAATGCAAGTCCTATGCGGACGTGTATGATTCCTATGGCCTACTACGGGATAATACTGTCCTCGCACACGCGGTGCATCTGAGCAAGGACGAAATTGAGTTGATTGCGAATAGAAAGGCAGGAATCAGCCACTGTCCGACCAGTAACTTCAATTTGAACAGTGGAGTGGCTCCTATCGGGAAGTATCTAGATAGAGGGATCAAGGTTCGAGATTTCTCGTCATACCCTCCACATGTATCTGACCCCTTCTGCTCAGGTCGGCTTAGGAACTGATGTCTCAGGTGGATTCTCGCCTTCGATACTGAACAGCATCCAGAACGCTAGTATCGCATCCAAAGTGATAGCCATGCAGAACCGAGGGCAGAATAACTACGAGAGCGGTAAATTTGCGAACAGTCAACTTTCAATCGCGACTCTGCTCTACCTTGCCACTCTTGGTGGTGCTCAGGTTTGCGCACTTGATCATGTTGTTGGATCCCTTGTTCCGGGGAAGAGTTTCGATGCTATTATCGTGGATGTGAGGAATACAGCTGGAAATCCTGCCATGTGGGACATTAATGCAGGAACACACGATCTCAAGGATCATGATGCCCTGGAAGGAATGTTACAGAGGTTCTTGTTCTGTGGTGATGATAGAAACATTTCCGACGTGTTTGTCCAGGGGCGTCGCATTGGTGGAAGGAATTATTGACTCGGTTAATTTCATCGCTTCTTAGAATCTGGCTGGGACTTACTGGATGTACTGTAATTTATACCCTAGTGGCTTTAAGTACAATAATGGCATGTACATATTGAACAAGGCTCTCGTTAATCCAAGATGCATCATCAAGTCGAACTGCTCTCAGCAGCAGGCTTCACTGGTTCGCTACTTTCCTTTTCCGTATCCTCCTCTGGTGTTTCTGGGGGGAAATATTCTGGTATGAGATTCCTATTTTGTAATTAGTTTGTACCAAGTTCTACAAATGACAGACGTACTCGTAAACATGCTTGTCCTTGTCGCTCCAAACGACGAAGATGACCCGTTCGAGCTGTGACAGGAGAGATAAGGACATTAAGAAGCGCATAGTATTCTTATACTGACTGATGATCCTGCTTCGGATTCACAGAAATTGCGTACTGTGTCCAGAGCAATCTCCGTAGCGTCTTCTATCGGATAACCATAGATGCCTGTAGAAACTGAGCAAAATGCCTAAAGGTTGGTTAGAGTAGTTTGAATGTAATGCTGGCAATGAGACGCACGATATGTTTCAGACTGTGCTTCACTGCAAGCTCGAGACTCGTCTTATAGCAAGAAGTGAGTTGCTTGGCTTTGAGCTCGACGTTCTCAGGAGACGAGAACGAGTAGATGGGCCCTACAGTATGAATGATGTGTTTTCTGGAACGAGGATATTTGCGGGCTTGTCAAAATGTCTAAAGAGGATAGCGTACGCAGGAAGATTGTATCCTTTTGTTATTTTGCTCTCTCCCGTTTCGGCGCCATTCAGCGTCCTGCCTGTATTGTATTAATACGGGACGAAAACGAAGACGGCGTTGCACAGACATTCTTCCAACAATTCTGGTCCTGCCTCCGCATGAATAGCGCCGTCAACTCCACCACCTCCTGGTGTGCAAAGTGAGAACCAGAGTAATAATCGTAAAAGCAGACCGACCAAGTAGTCGTTTATTTGCGGCATTGACTATTGCGTCCACTTCAAGCTTTGTGATATCTCCCTGACTAAAAAATACGTTCCATATCGATGAAGATCGTTGAGAAAGGTGCTCACAAGAGCGAGATACGATCAAGTAACGAGCTGTTAAACGGATACTTTTGCTTTTCTTTGGGAACCGAGGCAAGGGTGTATTTTGGAATTGGAGCCTTGTACAATTGACGTAGGGTGAGGATGTCTGCGAGTTTGACGATCCCCTTGCGCATTTCCTCAGAATCAGACATGAACACAGATATAGAGGCGTTCGGTGACGTCATGTGCAAGGTTCTGAAGTGCGCACCATCATCATGCATGTCTACAGCCTTTGCATACAACCCCCATGACTGAATACGTGCGCCGCCTTGTTTCAGGAAATAAGGCCAGGTTCAAGGACAAGCATCTTGGACTCGAGCTCGGTGTGTCTATTTTTCACTGTACTGAAACGATTTCTCACAAGCCATAGATCTGGTCTACCTGACCGACCAAGTTATCATTATGGGTTACCCAGCTTCGGGAATTGAAGGCATGTACAGAAACAAGCGTGAAGATGCAAAGAAATTCTTGGATCATCGCCACGGAAAGAATTATTGGGTCTTTAACTTTTGTCCTATCAAAGAAAATTCATATCCTGCCGACATTTTCGAGGGTCGCGTCAGTCGGTACCCTTTCCCCGATCATCAGTGAGTTTAGCTACGACTCAAATAATTACGATGAATCGAAAGACATTCGCGTAGTGCACCTCCTTTGGCAATCTTGCCCTTGGTCGCTCGAGAAATGCGCCTTTGGCTAGAGGGTTCTCCTGAAAGAGTCGCTGTACTACACTGCAAAGGTGAGGCCAACTACACGTTGTTTTAATTATTCACCTCAAGCTTTCTCCAGCTGGGAAAGGAAGATCCGGAACGATGGCCTGTGCGTATCTTCTATCACTCGACACCGAGCCTAGTGCTCCCCGGTTGGAAAGAAGTTACAATGCAAAAGAGTGGGCAAAACTACGCGCTGACGAAGCCATGCAGGTCGTTCCAGAAGATGACAAAGACGCAATCATCTCGGCGTTGGAACAGCTTCCTGAAGATCCTAAACGAGAGTCTAATGAAGATATACCTCAAGCAGAGTCTCCTGCAACTATGAATTCCGCAGACAAAGCAGGTTTACCGCCCACTTCCCCCAAATCACCTTCCAAATCCTTCACTTCCTCTCTGAAAGGTGTACTCGACTTACACACTTCACGTCGGATGAGGGCTCCCTCTGCAGACAAGAAACCAAAGCAGGGCGTAAGCATTCCTAGTCAGCGCCGGTGGCTCTACTATTGGGCTCTTCTCTTGTCACACGAAGCTCCTGCACATCTATGGGCAACCAAACCTCTTGTCCCGTCTCCAACAAGCTCTTCATCCATCCTCGCAATTCCTCTCTCCGAGACACAGCACCGTCCCAAAGTTCGCCTGACAGAAATCAAAATAAGGCTGAAAGAGATGTCTTCTATGAGAATGAATCTCGTTAAAGCTGCCAACACTGTCCTAGAGGCCACTAATATGGGCAAAGGAGGAAAAGATAACGGTAGTGCTCAGGTGTGGGTTTCGTTGGCGAGATATGACGACAAATTTGTCGAGCTACTCGAGCGTTGGGAAAGGTATACTCGGGATGATAGCGAGAATGGTCAGGGAAATATGGGTCGGAGGAAGGCTGGATCAGATCATTTTGGAAACGAGGTCCTCGGTGAAATGTTCAAAGAGGGCAAATGGGACACTGACAAGATGGTCCGAAGTTTTGCGAGGATGGGCACGTTGGACCCAAATGCGATAACGAAGAGTGATGATGGAGGGGTACGTAGATTTGTTCTTTTCCTGACTTACATTACCTGACCTTGGATGGTAGCACGGTAAAATTATGACCTATTCTCTTCGACCGCTGTCAGACACAAAGTGGAAGAACATCCAGGAAGAACTCAAGAAAGCCAATCTTAGTGATTCCGATGATGTTATTAGTCGCGAGGGTATTCAGTACGACATACCAGCGTCTGAAAACAACTCGATGTATGACATCATGCACAGCGCGAAAGAGAAGGGAGTTGTGCTCGATGCTGCAAGGGAAGTCAGAGTAAAGTTATACATGGGCCAGGTTTGCCGTTTTAACTCTGTTTAGAACAATCCTGACACACCTGCATTAGGTATTCATGGGTTGGCTCTGGTTCATCCCTACATTCCATATGCCGCAACCTCCTGCTTCCACTACTAGCACGGCGAAGCTACTTTTGTCGAAGACAGAAATAGACTTTCCTCTGGGTGTTGGCAGCTCCATAATCGATGTCGAGATATCCCTTGAATGGCTGAAGCCGAGTGATGCAGAAAGCGTTCAACCTCCCGCCAGGCCTTCTGCTACCCCTCAAGAGAGCCAGTTGGGCGAGGGTACAACCGGAGGTTCAGAACCCGCTGGTGTCGCTGCTACTGTACAATCTGTCGCCGCTGGTGATTTCAGGAATGTGGTCGAGGCTACTCAAGCAGCGGAAGATTGAAATTGTATGTATAGATTATGTATATTATACACGATACCTGGGATATCCTAGAAATGTACATAATGATACAGGCTATAAACGTAGAAAACAACGTGTATGAGATCTAAGACTACATAAATATCGGAAGAATAATGTACGATGCGAATCCAAATCCAGTTTGCCATTAATGTGTTTAAACGTGTACCGTCGTCAGGCCTTCAGGCACTAGCAGTTGCTTCTGCTGCCTTTTTTTCATTACTTTCATTAGTCTCGTCACGTCGAGAACTTGCAAGCTTCTCCTTGTCTACTCGTTCCTGACTCGAGTCTTGTTCAACGAGTGTACTGCCGCTTTCCTTGCGTTCTTCGAAAGTTTGGATGTTACCTTTGACCAAAGTAACGCCTTGTTGAGCCCACCATGCCTCCTCTTTTCGAAGTCCGCGCCGAGCGAGCAAGTAGCAGCCATATGCGGAGACAAGAGCCCAGATAAATAATTGACCCAGGACCCATCTGCAACGTGATTATTGCTTCAGCGAGAAATAATGCACCTAAATTAAGAAACTGACCCAAAAGCAAAATTGAGCGAGGCGGCCCTGTTTGACCAATAGGCGGTAAACGTCAATGAGCACCGAGAAACTGACATCAACGCACCAAGTAACTGCTGCGGTTATCCCACAGTACACCGCAGACATAAACACCCAGTATACAGTCAGCTCCGTCATCAATCGCTGGAAGGGAGGTGACGCCTCGTATCTGTAGAGACAGACAATCAGAATTCAGAACATGACGAAGGTTATGACGATTTCAGGAGTAGATTTAAATAGGATATTTAGACGCGGTGGTGTGCCCCTTACAGGTAACAGACGCGTGTCAAGAGAATATCCGGACAGGTCGAATCGAACCAGAAGACCGTTCACCTACCTGCCGTGCACGCATCTTCGGAACTCCCTACCAAGCTTGAAATCTACTGCAGGTACATCTTCGAGGCAGTAAAATGCGGCTGGTTTCATAATAGTACCCACGGGGTCCGAGGAGCACCGCACAGGAAGGGGATATTGATAGTGTCGAACGATGAGCGAAAATAGGAAGACGACTCCCATCGGCCCCACGAGCATCATCGTTGACATTAGGAAGAAGTTGCTGGTGAAGAGTTAGGGTAGGATCTATCAGTTGAAATGTAACGAGACGTACTAGAAAGCAATGGCGGGGGCAATAGCCAACGGAAAGGCAAAAACTAAAAGTGCGAATGTGTACGACCACATAGTAAAGTCCAAGTGCCACCATACATCCGTTCCCATTGGACCAAACTCTTTTCTATGTTTGACCACTAAACTTGAAGGTGAGTGAATGGACAAGAAGAAAACACAAGAGAACTCACAACGGAAGAGTCTAAAAGGCGCATCGAAGCAAGAGGAGAGTCCTAATGCCGCAGAGCCAATTCCTAAGGGTAACCAGCATGAAAAATCGTACTTATGCACTCGAAAAACCTGAGAAATCACCGATCAATTCTTTGGTCGTGATGGGGGTGACTACGAATGATCAGAATACGAGCTTTGCGGGGCCACGGAAAGGTTCTTACGTGTTTGGAGAAGGTAGAATAGCAAGCAGGGGATTAAAACATTGCACACCACCAAGAACACAAAATATAGGACGATGTAGAACCACCGATAGGTGAATTTTAAGGCAGGTACAACGAGGGTATTGTTTTTCGTGTTCTTCGTTTCTGGATGGAATGATTAGCACAGTTTCAATAACGATAGATTGGTTTCGTACTGTTCATATCTGTGGGGAAGCAGAAACAAAATTAGCAAATTTGAAGGCAGGTATAGTGAGAATATGGGTCGTACTGGAAGGAGAGGAATCATTGGTAATGGACGGCATTAGTTTGCATGAGGAGTTTTGGAGCGCGTTTAAAGAAAAGTCGAGGAACATGACGTCATGAAACGGGTTAGTTCAAAAACAATCGGCTGCTGACACTTGCTTTGCCACCCCATCTTCTCCCACTACTCTGTGTCGGGCATCACTTCTCGTGTTTAAACCGAGTAGAAAGACCTCCATATTCTCGGTAAAATGAAGATTTGGGGATTCGATTTGAGTGGTGAGTCTAATTGTGTACGATGGCGTTCTCTATTAACTCCATTCGAAAGAGATGAGATGGAGTGCCTTCAAGACCTCCAACCAGCACGACAAACGCTGGTATTTGAGAAAAGAACGTATCAGTGCGTCATCTTTCCCGGTACACTATCATTACCAGGATGTCTAAAACTTTGCCCAGTCGTATATCAAATTGCAATGAATGTCTGTCTTGCCGCTGAATGCACAGCGACATACTCCCTGTCGAAATACGAAGATCTCCAAACACACGTCGAAGATTATTCGCGTACTCAGATCGCTGGCAATCCCAGTTTCTCCACAAACGGTTCAGATCATGCGGCCCTCCACAACAACGACATCATCGCTGCCGAGGTGTTAACCATCGTGTTTTGTGTTTTTGTCGCTACACTATTTGGTGCAGACTACTTTTTCCTCACCTTTTGGCCGCGAAGAGTATACCCAAAGTGGTATGTCAATACTCGGGGTTTCTTGGCTGTCGGTATCACCGCCGGAGTTTTTGCTGCTGCATTGATGAGTACTGTAAGTCTCTTGCACATTTTATTTTATTCGAGCTAACATGTTTCCAGATTGTCGTTGCGACTCATTCATCGTTCATCACCAACGTTACACCTGAGGCTGCACAGTCCTTTGTTAATCTCTACTCTAGGCCACCTTTACGTGAGTACTCTCTCGAAAGTTCTTGTCCATTTGCTTATGGTCATGCAGAATACAACAAATGGGCGGTCAACATTGCTTACGTCGTCGTTCTATGGCTCGGTCTAATTCCCACTGCCATAAGGTATATCCGGTCTTCCGTATCCTCCGGAATTGCTTACTGATTTTCTGCTTGAAAGTACGTTCCTGATGTTCAAAGCTGCCGCCCACGATGCAGTACATGGACCCCTGGTGGAAAATTGGGATAATGAAAAGGTTACTTCCTCAAACCAGGCCACTCCCCCGTCGTAGTATTCCCAATTTGCCAAATTTCGTTACCTACCTATTTCCACGGGGTCAAGAATTTAAGACACGCATCACCTTCATGACCAACGGACTATCCTCTGTTCATCGTCAATCTTTTCCATGATTTCTATGACTTTAATGTTCCTTTTGTATCTATAGACTACGTATTTGGGTTTATTCTGATGTATTCGGGATGCAGCTGCATGGGCTTTCTACCTATATATCACTACACTAAAAACGATCATCGTAGAGTACATGGCTTCAGAATACATAATCTGCACCGTTTACAAAACTTCAAGAATGAGATCTATCTTCTAAGAAAATATTCCAAACTCCCACTTGAAGCAGTCCTGTGCCAAAACACATTTACTATCATTGAAGGAAGCAGGAAAAACATCAACACTCACCACACATTCAATTTCTTCCTGTGCTTCTGGAACTGCTCGACCATCTTCGCCCCAAAGCACATCTGCTTCTAAAACCTTGGTGATGACATCACGTATAACATGTTTCCGGATATCAACTCTCCATCCAAGCTTGCCTATGGTATCCAAAACGATGCTTCTGCCTAGGTGACACTTTGTCTCGAGAGCGTACCCGGCTTGAGCACAAGGTGACGCGAAGCCTGTACAAGCACCCTGAGGAATAGGATCTGAATTGTGATAGACGTGTGTTACGGGAACTGAAGGAAGGAGCGAGGTGGAATTCGATGGTGGAAGAGGGAGATGAAGCCTCTGGGCGGCAAGTCTTTCACCGGGAGATTCGAATGCAACGGCTGGGAGGCCATATGTTGATCCCAGGAGACTTGCCAACGCACCTCCCAGTGAATGACCCACCAACCATATGTTGGAACCAGGGTAGAGGTTTAGTAGATCGTTTACGAGGTTCTGGAACAGGGGCGTCAAGGTTGTTTTTGCGTGTCAGACTAGAAAGGGTGCGTACGACGCCGACAGAATAAAACAAGCTATCTTCTATTAAAGCTTCGGAGAGGCAAGCATCGTTGCATTTCCAATTCGGGGAGTAACAGTTGCAGACGGTATTGAATATCCAGGACAAGTCTACTAGGGCACAGCAACAAGAAAACAATCTAGAAACTTTTTAAGACAATCGTTCAAACCGAGTTCATAGGATAACCGCACAGATTATCGTTAAATTTATCCTTCTTCGAGGTAGGTCCTTGGACGGTGGTCCCCTTTATAGAGAGAATGATAGTAGAATTGTCCGATGATATGAAAACATGCCCTCTAAAGCCATCTTGAGAGTCTTCCCAACCAAAGGGAAAACTCTACGCCAAACCCCTAAGGCTAAGCGGTTATAACTGGAAAGACAGAATAGCGACTCACGACATTCCATACAGGATCTATTTCGTACCAGTTCTTCTTCCCTGGCAGAGCGTACGCATTCCCAGACATTCTGCAAAATTAAGTAGGCCGTCGGGAGAAAAGGAGGTGCGTCGATGATTACCTTGCTAGTTGGGCCAGAGTATGAATATCTTCAATATCTGGCCCTACAGTTTCTACAACATCCCACTCAAGACTAGAACATTCCTGGTCATGTAAAGAGCGTTTCCTTGCATTGTCAATAGCACTGTAAGAACGCGGCCGGTACACAGAAGTTGGTCGGGCTCTCAAAGTTGCAGTCGGTGAAAGAGCGATTGCTTGTCCAGGCAGTTCATGTTGCTGAGAGAACTTGATTAAATCGTCGTCATTAGATTGTTTCGCGTTCACAGAGTAAAATAGATGGAATAGTAGCAGGACGCGCAAGATCATAGTAGAGTTGCATAGATGCTCACTGCGGTCCGAGGACAGATGATAACGCTGTTACGTACGCTTTGTCGTGCAGAGCAAACCTTTTTCATCTTCCTCTTGAAATCAAACTGATCAAAATGTGATGATCCTACAGATAATGATAGCCATTACTCAAAGTCCATTACCAGAGGAGTTATTTTAATACTGACTGACCGTCAGTTTTCTATAGCCTTATATCCATTTACATGGTCATATTTCTCTTTGCAGATGCGCTATGAGGCGTAGTTCTTCATTGGTAATAGTGTGGTATGTAGTTCGTTCAAGCTTCAAGCTTCAAGTTTCTGACTGCTAGCTACCTTTAAACGTTTCCCTTTCCTCTGTGTGGCATCCAGCCCCGAGTGTCATCTAGGGCATCCCCTCCAATCACATCCTTGCACTCAATGTCTGCGTTTACTGGAACAGAACTCAATGGTGCACCCCAAACCACTCCGTTCTGCTTCACATATTCCTCCCAGAGTTCCAACAGCTCCTTTACCTTTTCTGGCTCTCGAGCTGCAAGGTTATTCGTCTCGCCCGGATCTTTACTCAGATCGAATAATTCCCATTCTTCCGTTCCGTGTGACCACCGGGGCATGAACACAATTTTCCAGTTTCCCTTTCTCAATGCTGCACGTCCGAAAAGTTCCCAACCCGTTGCCGGGTCGTCGGAAGTATGGATGGCGTCAACTCCAGACCTTGCCCCGCCCGAGTTCAATGTCGCGAAATAGTCAACCCAGGACTTGCCGCGCATTTCCTCGACGTTCCTCCCCCGGAAAGGACCTTTTCCTGGATGTTTTGCTCCAGCCAAATCTAGCATCGTTGGCATGATGTCCATAACAGTTGCAAAAGCCTCGATGACCTTGCCACCAAAGTCTTTAGTCCAAGGAGGATAATTGAGGATAAACGGGACACGAATGCCGCCTTCTGTGCTGAACATCTTATATAGTCGGCTCGGGGCTAAGCGGATCTTTATTGAGGACTTTGGAGTTTTCGAGGATGAAGAGACCCACCTGTGGCTGCCTGGGCCCATCTTGGTCCATACCACACGAAAGAATTGTATTCTCCAATGTTCTCGAGAGAGTTGTCATAGAACTTGTTGATGACATTCATGATATTCTTCCCCATCACTGGGATGGCTTCGTATGCCAATCCTATTTGACTAAATCAGCCTGGACTGGCAAGTTACGAGTACGAGAGGCTCACCTTCTGCACCGTTATCGGACTGGAAAACAATGAAGGTGTTCTCAAACTCTCCGATATCTTTCAGGTACTCCAGAACTTTGCCGATGTTTTCATCCATATTGTCAACCATCCCAGCAAATGTCTCCATGGCGCGCGCCGACAGCTTTCGTTCTTCCTCGCTCATATGCTCCCATTCGCTCTGTTCTGGTGCTACCACGTCATGCGGGACAACATCTGGCGGAATGAGTCCCAATTCCTTCAGCTTTTTCAGTCTTTTCTGCCTCAAAACTTCAGGTCCTTCATCATACACTCCCTTATACTTGTCGCGATATCTTTTGTCGGCCTAGTTCAAGGAGGTTCTTGTATTTTGACCTTTCGGTCCAATCACAAATACTCACCTGTAACGGCCAGTGCGGTGCAGAGAACGGTAGGAATGCAAAGAAAGGCTTGTCCTTTGGCCTCTCCGATAGGTACTTGATCAGATTGTCAGCGTAAAATTTAGACGAATAGAACCCTTTCGGATCATTGGTTGTATTGCTTTTCCTGCAAAAAATAAGATTTCTTCACCAGCAATGAAAATTTCCTTGCATACAGGTCCACCAACTTTCCATCATCGACGTAAAGCGCCGGTATACGTTCGAAAAACTTGACCATATCATCTTCGAACTGAGGTTCCCATCCATAATGGTTTGCACATCCTGGCAACAAAGCAAATGAACGGTCGAAACCCCGTTTGTCGGGTGTGTAATCCGGTTTAAGGCCCAGATGCCACTGAAAGGTTCGTTATGGAGTCATCATTCCTGCGTGCCTGTAACACTTGCCTTCCCGCTTAGCAGGGTATGGTAGTTATTATCTTGTAGGACCTCCGGCAAGGCCGCAACCCGATAGTTGAGGAACCCTTCATGCCCAGGGGCGTCCCACCTCTTTAGATCATGTTCTGGCAACAAAATTAAACTTGGATGCCGTGTTCAATGATACAGCCTACCTTTCTGCTCCGACATACATCCTATTCCAGCAATATGATTATCAGTACCTGAAAGTAGCATAGCTCGGGTGGGCGAACATGCTGCGGCTGTATGGACTATTTCGATAAAGTAAGTGTACCCACTGTCTCCATTGGATGTAGACCACTAACAATCTGTCATTCGTATCCCACTTTCAGCCAGCTTATCAAGATTTGGTGTTTTGATTTCCGAGCCAAAACAGCCGATGTCGCTGAACCCGAGGTCTGTCCAGACGTTGTCCACAATATATTCGTTCGACGCTAAAACTGTACCCACCATCCGCTACAATGAGCAGAAAGTTTGGCTTTTTGTTGCCCGCCATTATCGATCACAGGTTTGTTTTGTGCTTGCGAGGGCTTCGTGGAAAGTAAGGATGCTCTTGTTCACTTGCGATACACGCTCTATTTATTCAATTCATTCGTGTTTCTTATTATAGGTATCCTTAGGCTTCTTTGCCTTGGGTACCTTCGGATCGTGGTCCGTATAGCATAGCTTATGCAATAACACCATCGTTCTGTTGAGTTGATGTAAGTCTGGTGGGATCATAAATCATGGGGTTAGGTCATGGGTCGTTCTATAAACAACTCATGCAATGCATATAAGTATGTCTATAATATTGATGAAGAGTAACTTCCGTCTCATTTCTAGCCACCATGAAGGGTACGAAGAGGATCACGGCGTCATTAGTCTCATTTCTAGCCACCATGAAGGGTGCGAAGGGGATGAAGGGTACGAAGGGGATCATGGCGTTAATGACGCCAAAGCTGTTTGCAGTGACCCTCTTCATGGCTTTGGGGAATATCATTTACGGGTGTTGAGTCTTTTCTCAACTCTAGACCCAAATACATTTGCTAACTTCATTCTTCACTATGAATAGACGATACTGCTAGTTTTGGTGGTGTTCAAGCTATACCTGCATTCGGGTACGTGTATCGAAAAGGCGTTATTCCGTGGTCTGACGCAAGACGTGTAGCAAGCAATTTGGAGGCTTTGATCCCACTGTCAATCGGTTCGCGCTACCTGCACGGACCTCGTCCCTACTCACCTCCCTCGCTTTTGTGGGCAAGTTAATTGGCACGATAATAATCGGTCCTTACACAGAACGGTTTGGTCATCGGGCGGGAATGTTTTTACTCTGTCTGGTCACGATTGTCGGTACCATCGTCCAAATGACTTCCAAGGTGTCCGGACAATTCATCGTGGGACGAATCATTGTCTATATAGGTGTAGGAATAGTTGAAAACGTCGTACCGTGAGTCTCTTTGGTGCCACTCTGTTCATTTTCTGGCAACTTTTTTTTGCAGAACATATCAGAGTGAAATTACTCCCTCGGGTGCTCGTGGATTCATTGTCGGGAGTCTACAGATGTTTCTAGCATGTGGCGCTTTAGTTGCAGCAGGTGTTAATCGACGTTATAGTGAAGCTGTTGATAACAGTGGATGGATTATTGTAAGCATCTTTTAGCTTTGCGTCTTGGGTGATTTCTTGAATGTTGCGCAGCCAGTATCGATTCAGCTTGTGCCGCCAGTTATAATTCTTTGTGGCTTGTATTTCATTCCCCCTTCTCCACGATGGCTTTTATTTAAAGGTCGACGTGAAGAGGCAGTTGCTGTTCTTAAAGATGTTAGGCCAGCGTCATATGTGAACGAGGGATTATGCGAGGAGGAAGTTGATGCCATCGAAGAAAGCATACGTGAAGAAGCTCGGATCAGAGGTACCGGGAAAGAGAAATTGGGCTGGTTGGATCTATTCAAAGGATCTAACTTGCGGAGAACATCTATCGCTACAATAGGTATCATACTTCTTACCAAGTTCCCCTGCAAATGAACTAATTTATTTCTAGTTTTTGCTTTCCAGCAGCTCACCGGTGGGATTCTACTCGCGATTGTACTTGTCTTACAACCTCACTGTGTGCCATCTTTTAGGTCAAGCATTTTCCAGTCAATATGGAACGTACGTAGAATAATCATCTCATCATCCTATTAAATGTTTGGCTCATTATGAACTTAGAGTATTTTACATTCGAACTGGTCTTGGGGACATGGCCTTCACCTACAGTCTCATTAACACGGCGTTGTCTATTATAGTCTGTTTTATGGGGATGATTTTGATTGAATACCTTGGAAGAAGGCCTGTCCTCATCAGCGGAGCGTTCTTCCAAAGTTTGTGGCTTTATCTTGTCGCCGGGATCGGTGGAACTACCGGAGGTCCTGTGAACGTACATCGTCAAAGGATGATGGTTGCTGCGACGATGCTATTCAATTTCAGCTTTAGTTATTCATGGGCTCCGCTGTAAGTCATTCCGTCATCAGGTTTTCTAATCGATTGTTGAAATTTTCTAGATCTTATGTCGTGTACGTATCCACATGCTTCGGTATCTTGGACAGGTCTAATTATGCGGCAGCGCGTCAGAGGTTGGCACTGGAGCTTTGAGGTACGTTTATGTGTCTGACAGAAGGAATGTTTGAAAGTCAATGCCCCTGTTAGAGAGAAAACGATGGCGTTCTCTTCAATGTTGAATGTCGTGGCTGCCTTTGCAGTTTCATTCACTCTACCTTATCTGCTCAACCCTCCTTACGCAAACTTGCAGGCTCGAGTGGGATACATTTATGGTCAGACCAATTTCATAATAACGTTTGTGGCTCCCCTCACTCAAGTCAAACTTTGACAGGTTCAATCGCCGCCGTTGCGATGTTATACTCCATCTTCTTTGTTCCGGAGACAAAGGGAAGGTCACTTGAAGAGTTGGATGAACTATTTGAGCGAAAGCCGAGTGTTCCAGCGTGGAAGTTCCGAACAGCAAAGACAACTGGAGTGGGAGCAAAGATTGGGGCGATTGAGGGGGGAAATACCACCAGGAACAATGATGCTACAGGAAGTGTCGAAAAGTCAAGTGATGACCAAGGATATCGATGATGATAAGTCTCATCAGTAAGGAGATGGAGTCGCATAGTAGAGATTTTCTTGTACTGTATCCAAGTACCGCGATGTCAACAGATCTGGACTCTGACTCGGAAAATCAAAGATGGATTATTATCACGATTGAGGATAATCGGAGGATTTTGTACTTTGATGTTTTGCTAAAGGACATAGTCGCGAATAACTTTGACATTCTCTGGTTTGTCTCTTAAGCTCACAGTTGTGATACCCATAATTCTATATACTCCTAATTCCAGATGACTGACCAAAGACCCGCAAATTGAGCAAAGCCGGTAAGGCTTTCTAAGCGAAGGTAATCAATTACCTCCAAAATCCGTGAATATCATCCCCGTATCATCATTACCATTCACTACGTTTCACTGTGCATGTGCCACCCTAGATTAATATCCTCTTGAACGAGACGTTTCTCGAGCCCAGTAAATGCGGGACTCGAAGAGCGACTTGGAAACATGTCTCATTCCAGTCAACTTTCGAAAAACAATAGGAACGATCATCAACGTTGGTGGAATCTCGAGGAAACCTCCAGCTTTGACGCCGCACTTGAGCAACCGGGTGCCTGATCACAACGGCAGATTGAATCCAAGGCTTGACAGCGTGTGGTACCTTTTGTACATAAACCCTGATTACAAGTTCGATTTTCGCTTTTGGTATAAAAGCCCGAGAGCATGGAAGTTTATTTCAAGTTTTCCTTTCCTTTCTCTTCCACATCCGTATCTTTACTTGCCAGCTAGGCCTGGTTTGCTTTCTTTCTTTAACTTACGAATCACAGGCAGCACATTCATTTGCACATTCCCTCGTTTGAAACACTTGAAGAAACATGGTTCGCTCCGCAATCTTTACGCTACTCGGAGTCGGTGCTGGCGTCGCCGTCGCTGCTCCAGCTCTTTATCGTCGTGTCACGCTTGATCCCACTGCCACTGCAGAAGCCCAGCAGAGGGACGATACAGCGACCCGGGCCGTTACCGCCGCCGAGATCAAGGTTGGCGTTCTTGCCACTAATGCCAGCATTGGATTCTTATTCCGTGTTTATGTACAGACTGCAGATGGACAATGCCTGACCGTTGATCCCCTTTCGGGTGACTTTCGTGAAAACTTGATTCCTATTCAGCTTGCTGCATGCGATGGCAGTGATGGTCAACAATGGGACGTTATTACCCAAGGAAAGCATATTAACAACCAGCCTGGTTTTGCACTTATCGTTAGCTCTTTGGTATGCGAGTCGTTGTCGAGCTATCGCACATACTAATGACTTTTTTATGTGCTCAGACCAATGGATGCTTGAATTTTGACCCCCGCAGAGCAGCAGGCGACCAAGTCATTTTATTCTCTTGTGGTGGCCGTGCCGATGGTGGTACGTAGCCTAGACGCGATTTTCTTTCCATTTTGACCGAACAGACTTGAACATCATGCAGAGGGTCAAGTTACCGATTCCCAGTTGTTTGCTTTCGACGGAACTCTCGATTCGATACCTCTTGCACCGCAGAACGGCAAAGATGCTGTCTGTCTTACTGCTGGAGGACAACGTCTCGATCAAACCTCTTGCGATGCTAACGCTGCATCTGGAAACGAGGTTAGTTTTTGTCTTATTTTTTTAGCGATACGGTGATGTTGATTGTGTAGCTTTTCACGATTGGCGATGGCTCTGCTGCCTCCGGCAATGCCCCCACTGACTCTGGTGCGTCTGCCGGCCCCACTACGGGTGCGGAGGATCCTTGTGCCTCTGTAGTAACTGTAACGGTCACCTCAGCGCCCCAATCCTCTGTTGCTCCTGCAACAACTCTGGAGGCTGTCCCCTCTTTGGTGGTACCCTCTTCCTCAGTCGCAGCATCTGCCACTACGGCTGCTGCCGCACCTAAAGGCACGACTGTTCTTGATCCTGCTGCCGTCGCAGAAGCCCAACAACGAGATGACACAGCGACGCGTGCCTTTAGCAATGTCCAGGTCAAGGTGGGTTTTTGAGTACAACCATTCGGACACAAGTCGGACTTATTATTTCCAGACCTCGGATGGTCAATGCCTTTCAGTCGACGCCAACTCGGGTGATTTCCGTGAAAATCTCATCCCAGTGACCGTTGGTGCCTGTGATGGAAGTGACGGACAGAAATTTGATGTCATTACGGAGGGAAAGCATAACAATGTTCCTGGAACCGCTCTGATCGTCAGCACCTTGGTAAGGACATTGTGCCTCTACTCTCGTTCTAGACTGACATTGCGCCAAAACAGACTCAAGGATGCCTCAACTTTGACCCTCGCAGAGCAGCTGGCAACCAAGTCCTTCTTTTCTCCTGCGGCGGACGTGCTGATGGTGGTAAGTAGATCGTTTATTCCTTGTCCATCGAGCTCTGAACGTGAACATTGTACCTTTAGGAGGAGATGTCACCAACTCCCAGCTTTTCACTTTTACCGGAGGAGATGCTGCCATTCCTCTCGTTCCGACAAATGTTCAAGACACCTGCTTGGTCGACAATAACGGAAACTTGGACGTTACGACCTGCGACACTGCTAATCCCAGTGCTGACGAGGTAGGCGTTTTGTCGCACAAATGCGGATCAAGCTGATCGTTTTATCTTCCCACTAGCTTTTCACGTTCTCTGCTTAGAAAGTTAAATTTTGTAGCGATAAATGTTTCTTTTTTTTTTCTTGAATTCGGTCGACTGGTTTCGCTTAGATACTTGTGGCTTGAATGTCATTCGTTACTACCTAGTGTATAAAAATTTGAAGATGCTGATGCTGATCTCCTGAGGCTGAACATTTGAGCGTTTGCGATGAACGATCCAATGACCTCATTCTGAATAGGGGATTAGTATTCCTAATCTGGACGCTGCTGGTTGCTCTGCACTATGAAGCGACTGTTCTCCAAGTCGACCAAAACACCGTCGCCTGTGCCTGCTTCAGCACCAGCACTGATTCAAGCACCTAAACTCCAGCCAGCTTATGTAGTTCCGCCAGTTCCGCATCCATGTGCGTACGACCACATCTCTTTACTTGCCACCCCCGATGGCCTGCTCCTTCGACCGTATCTCAGCCCTTCCTCGTATGTCTGCATAACATGGTCCAAGCATCCCAGTATAAAGGAAAGTGATGGAGACGGTGACTACAACTGGGATGATTCGGTCATTGTATATGGCATTGTCGGGATTCTCGATTTGTATTCTACGTCCTACTTGCTCGTGATCACTGCCAGAGACAATGCAGGGAATTGTAAGAACCGGGAAATCTTTCTTTTTTCTTATGCTGATAGATTGTAGTGTTTGAACCAACGCACACCGTCTACACCGTCAAAGGCATCACTGCTATTCCGCTCGTCCATGACCGAGCTCAGACGACATTGAACACACTCTCCTCACGCAACTTCCGACCTTCCCTCCTTCCCAGCTCAACCATAGACACCCTTGCTCTTTCCGAATCCTCTGACTCCAGCCCATCTACACCCAGAGTACAATTTTCCGAGTCTGAACACATCAAGATCCTCACACCTCCTGCTGAACAATCCGAGTTTCCTTTGACCACACCTCTGACTATACCCGACCCTCAATCCGATACCGCATCTGAAATCTCTACACCCGATACTTCACCCGCAACTCCTGTCACCAAAGCGATCGCCAACCGGCTCTCTTTTTGGAGTCGGTTATCCAAGAGGCAGAGCTCGCTGTTCTCAGCATCTTCCTCTGCATCAGTCACTTCATCTGCACCTTCAGATGTCAGCGATCCTCTCCTCCCACCCTCTGCCTCCTTGAAGGAGACGCAATCTCACTTGGAGACCATCATTGACGAGTCCCAGGCTGAGCCAAAGGAGGTTATCACGACCATCATTAACGAAACCGCACCACCGCCTTCAACTACTGAAGAGAAGCACTCTGAACTGGAAGACAAGGTTCTTAGAGAGTGTGTAAGGGAGTTTGTCAAAGGAGGAATGTACTTTGCTTATACTTTTGGTGAGCGCTTCTATGACTTACATATCGTTCATAAAATAAACGATTATTTATAGACATTACTCGCTCTCTCCAACATAAACAAGAGCTAATAGCCAAAGCAAAAAGGCAAAACGAACTTTTGGACGACCTTTTACCACCAAAGGACAAGAACCGTAAAAGCAAAGACAAGGACAAGCTCAATTCTCCTACCCGTAAAACTCAAGACAAGGAACCTCACACTCACTCTGCTGGCTATATTAGAGATGGAGATAAAGTTGACCCCCTGGCGGAACCCAATCCTACTTTACCTCTCTGGCGTCGCGTAGACAAGCAGTTTTGGTGGAACGAATGGCTAAGTAAGCCACTTATCGACGCAGGTTTACACGCGTACATCCTTCCACTGATGCAAGGTTACTACCAATTCGCGAAAATAACTTTGCCGCCGGATGAGTTGACGCATCCTACTGCGCTGACAATTGATTATATTATGGTTTCAAGGAGAAGTAAAGAGAGGGCTGGATTGAGGTATCAGAGAAGAGGAATAGACGATGAAGCATGTGTAGCAAATTTTGTAGAAAGTGAGATGATCATGGGGGTCGAGAGAGGTGAGAGTGAGGGTAAGAGCATTTTTGGGTATGTGCAGATTAGAGGATCGAGTAGGTTTAATTTTCCCTTCATTCCTTTCCTTGCTCAGCATTGTCTTAGTTCCTCTTTACTGGACACAAACTTCATACGGTCTCAAACCTCCTCCTATCCTCTCTACCTCACGAACTCACGCACAAAATCTGGACGCGATGAAAAGGCATCTGGAGAGGTTGAAGACCAAATATGTTTCTGCGCCGGGACAAGAACCGCATAGTCCAAAGGACAAAGACAAGGACGGCGGGTCAGAGATAACGATAATTAACCTCGCGGAACAGAGCAAGACGAGCAAAGAGGCCGAAGTTGCTGGGGGATTCGGCAAAGGTGTGAACGAGCTAGTCCAAAAGGGTTTGACCGGGGTTGGGTAAGTCTGTTCGGATTATCCCCTATTATCCCATGTCGAATTGCTCATTTTAATTTGCCCAGGTATCATGATTATGACTTTCACGTCGAGACCAGGGGGATGAAGTATGAGAATATATCAAAGCTGGTGGACAGGATGGAAAAGACATTCGAAAGCCAAGGGTGGGTTCCTTGTTTGAATCCTTTTTCTGATTCTGCGTCATACCCAATCTGCATGACCTCGAGTTTTCCGTGTAATAATTCCGGAGACTTCTTTCATTTTGATGTGGTTCCTAATTCTTGAGAACGCGGTTATTTCTTCTTGTCTTAACCCGCTCGCTCTTCAGATTCCTCTGGATCCTCAACGACGAAGTCATGTCACAGCAAAAGGGCGTGTTTAGGGTCAACTGTATCGACTGCTTGGACAGAACGAATGTCGTTCAGGTGAGTCTAGTACTGGTTTTGGTTCTCGTTTTCTCCTTTCTACGTTTGTAATGGTAAGATTAAGTTTTACGTCTGAATGGGAGAAGTGTATTCAACGCTCGTGGAGATGACGCGGTGTTCTATTGTTCCGCGTCTAGTGGTTCGTCTTCTGGATCCTTTTCTTTCATTTCGCTTTTATGCAAAGGATCTTCTGGATGGGACGGGGATCAAGTCGAGACCAAAACTGGAATTGACTGGGCTGACCCACTGTACAAAATGTCAGCCGGGAAGGAAATGAGGCCATAGGGGTTGGACATTGATTGAATTTGAAGTGCCTGGGTGATGGAGTTAAAAGTGTCTCTTCTGCCCATCTCCTTGCTTCCTTCCCATCTCTTTTTGTTGTGGTGGCTCTCTTTGACCCTTTATCCATCTATCCGTTGTGCTCTTCCCTTCCGCCACGCTTTGATGGTCATGATGTTGACTCGTGTTTCAAGTCGGCTTTTGCGAGGCATGTTCTCAACAAGCAGCTGGGAGCTGTAGCGCTGTTGAACCCTTCGGCTGAGGGCAAGACCGAGACAGATGTAGTGTTTAACGACGGTGCGTTTTGCATTCATGCTTTCAAGCAACTAATGTAACCCTACCTATCTTTAGTTTGGGCAAACAATGGCGACGCTATCAGCCGCGCATAGTACGTATTTTTCTCTTCAAAGCGCCTTCTCCCGCGTTTGTCGTTGCTCATTGATTACTGATCTGGTTTTCGTTTTGAAATTTATTCAATTCTTCATTTCGGTGTTATGGACTTTGCGTTCTCAATGATGATGACCGTGTCGAATGTCGAATTGTGTTTATACGGGTTTACAGTGCAGGGACATCGGCGTTAAAGGTGAGCGTGTCTGCTGGAAAAGGGAATTTCTTTTCTTAAAATGGATCAATTTGCAGGGTGACTTTACGAGGTGTGTTTTATTACACACCTTGACCCCTATAGATACTGACGTTGTTGAAGGACGGGTAAACGTGACCTGAGCGGATTATTGAACGACGGCGTCAACTCGCTCGCTCGCATGTACACCTCCACGTTCAGTGATTGGTTCTCTCAAGCTGTGATTGATTACACGCTTGGTTATCGGACAATCTCTGTCTTTTCCGAGTTTTTGAACAAGCTGCAAAGTTCTGATCCGGGTGATTTGATTAGGCTTGGGAAAATTAGAGCGGAAGCGATTGGGGACTCGGTCAGTCGGTGTCTGAGCGAAGGGGAACGGTTGTTGAAAGGCTGGACGTTATTTGCACCAGAAGAGTTGAACGTAAGAGTTGGAGAAAAGTTTGAGGAAAAGGTTTTGTTGCTGGTGAGTTGTCTTTTTGTTTTCTTCTGTTCCCGGTTTTGTGGGATTTGGATCTTCTTGTGTTGGTTGGTCGGCTGTCTTAGCCGAAAGAAGGTGTACTAAAACATGATGGGGATATCTTACTGATTGATTCGTTCTGATCTGCATGCGTTGGATTGGATAGAGCGTGACTGCTTTATATATTATCGTGAGTGGGTTTCCATGTGCTTCGCCTTGGTATCTCGACTGATGGGAATGCAGAGCTATGATTATACCCTAGAGAAAGTAAAGCGATATACCCGTGTGCCACTGGGAGATGTCTTAGGGATCAGCAAGGGTAGGTGTTTTAGGCTGATTATGCGGCGAGTATGGAGCGAGACTGACTGGTGACACGCATGATTTGGTTGCATATTGACAGGAGCATACATTCTGTCTCCTCTAGAGGAAGCCAGCCGGGACCCAATACAGAATGCTGGGTTTGTGATCTCGTGGTTGAACAATAACCAAGTGACACGAGTCACAAACTATTCGATGAGGAACCGAGTGGAGACGAAGCGAGCAGTTGCGAACCCGAATGTGAATGGAAACGTGATTACGACTACAGCTTCGCAGTTGAAGAGATTATCTGTCACGTTGGGATCAAAACGAGGAGGGAATGTGGCAAGTCAAGTGAAAGTTGTGGGAGAGGCCGAGGAAAAGGAAGAGAATGACGTGAGTTTCGCAGCATTCAAGATATTGCCGATCGACCCAGCGAGGGTGCGGAGAACGTCTTCAGTTGGTGGCGGCGAGAACTTTGGAGATGTCGCGGATGAGCTGTCGACTGCTCGGAATTGCAAAGAGGCTGCGGGGATGGTGGTGGAGAGCATACAAAAGGCGTGTGAGGATGTCGGAGTGGCGGAAGCAGATTTTGTGAAAAACGAAGATGTGGTCGGATTGGCAGAGGCGCAGAGGATGACGAGCATGTACGCCAAGATGGAATATGGAGTGAAGCGCCTACTTTGGTTGGGAGGTTGAGCGATTAGTAGGAGGCTAGTGGAATCAATAATTAGAAGTCGTTAGTAGCTGATGGGACTTGTATCTAGGCGGATATGTTGTGATGTTTTTGTGACACCGGATATATAGAAAACATTGGCGATCGTTTTCTTTTCGTGACCACCGCGATGCTGCTGTCCCCCAAACCCCCGACAGCTCCTCGAATAAGCCAGGTGCTGCCCACTGTGAAATGCTCAAGCTGCAACAAACCTGTTCCCCTTGCTGAGCTCGGCGAACATGTCTGCACACCAGCTCCGCCAGTCCCGGTCGCTCCTCCTGCTCGCACAACTTCAACCATCTCCCAGCGCCGTGGTAATGGTTCTCTGGGTCTCGGTTCAGTCTCCAACGAACCCAACGGTCGTCCAGATTACAAGCCCAAGTCGGGTTCGCCGTTGCGTGAACACAGCTCGGCCATGTCCGTCTCGTCACTGAGCAGTACGAGCAGTACCAGTCGCGCCAGGTCAATATCCAGCGCCTCTTCCCAACGAAGACCCTCCATCTCGTCCTTGAGGAGACCGTCTGTGTCGTCATCATCATCGTCGTCGACCGCATCATCGCCGCCAGCACAGTCTATTCCACCTATTCCTTCGACGCCAAGATCTCCGCCTCAAATGCCTTTGACTCCTAGGACTCCGCCGCAGATTCTTTCTAATCCCAGGTCGCCGCCTCAGATTCCCTCTACTCCCAGATCACCGTCGCAAATTCCTTCTACTCCTTCTCGCATGGCCACTCCTATTGGGTTGCCGTCATCACCTGCTGCATCTTCCATGTCAATTCCTCCTCCGCGTTCAATGCCTTCTTCACCTCCTCCCCCTAGACTTCCTGTTTCACTGCACCAACCTGCACCTTCGTTTGCTTCCATTCGTCATGAGCCGGACACACAAATTGGTGGAGAGGCAGGTATGGCTGGTGTAGGTAGAAGAGGTTTTGCGGCTGCTGCTCAGGCTGCCTTTTTTATTGTGCAACCCCATCAAAGCCCTCAAGTAGGCTTCCGAAGACCATATGCTCCCCAGTTCCTTGATATAGACGCCGCCACACGTAGTGCGTATACAGCTGTCTTCTTTGTCAACTCTAAAGCTAATTCAACTCTATTTTAGCAACTTCCACCCCTCCACTCACCGCTTCTTCCTCTCATTCCAATGGACCCGTCTCCCCCTTGTCTCCCTTGTCTCACAAACTTCCTTCCCCTATCTCTCCAGTCAAAACAGTCTCTTCTGATCTGCCTCCGTTTCACAGTCGAGATGAATCTATACCTCGTCTTCCTTCACCTCCATACCCAGACACTCCCAGGGCAAACACACCATCGAGATCTTTGAGCAAGAGTACCACTGGTTCTTCACCTTCCGCACTGCGCAACTCGCTCGCATCGAAAAAGTCCAAGAGACACACCGCTGGATCAGATGCCAGTTCTGGCTCTGAATACGGCTTGGCGTATGCCGATTCGTCAGATTATGAAGACAATGACAGCGATCATGAAAACGACAATGATGAAGACGAACAAGAGAACAAAACCAAGGGCCGTCACATTAGCGGTCGCAGCAGCTACGGTGCGCTTCTCAAAAGCAGGGCTGAACCGCCGCCGCCGTTACCCACATTAAGCGGATCCATTCTGCAGGGTGGTGTTGGGAACGGATCTTCAGCTGCATCATCGGAGTCTGATTATAGCGACAAGGAAACGACACCCGTCGCAAAGCCTTCACATACGCGGCAAGATTCATCCGCAAGGATTGCCCAAGCTTTGGGCTTGTCTCAAAAAAGCCCTGGAGCTTACGCGAGTGGTCGACTCGGTGGTCCTGGTGGTCCGGGGAGGACACCCAGCCGAGATGGAACTGGTTTAGAGAAGGAAATGAACGATTTGCTCCAAGAAGTCGATGCTCCCTTGTCCTCGTCACCGACTCAGGACATGTTTGACAAGTTTGACGCGAGTGTGGAAGCTAGGACCGGAACTCGCCCATCACAGTCTGGTGCGCACAGGAGTAACACGGTTGGAAATGGCACTCGCAAAGCTTCAGAAGATTCTATCGCAGCTAAATTGCCTGCAAGGGCAAATACAGAGAGGGCAAGTTCGACTGCTGCTATTGCTGATCGTGAAAAGGAAAGGAAGAAAAGAGCCAAAGTCTGTCTCAGGTGTGAAAAGAAGGTCGAAAATGGGAAATGGATCAAAGTCGATAGTGGAGGTGGGCTTTGTGAAAGGTGCTGGAAGAATATGTATCTGCCCAAGGTGACTTAACTACGGTCCTTGCGTTACTTCTACTGACTTTCGGTTTTAGTGTCGTAGGTGTAACAAGCCTATCGAGAAACAGGCGGTATCATCTTCGGACGGACAGCTCAAGGGCAAATATCACAAGGATTGCTTCAACTGTGCTACCTGTCATGTACGTGCAGATCGTTACTTCGAACTGAACTATGCTGATCATTTTTATAGAAACCTTTCCCCAACAAAACCTTTTACGTCTTTGACGGCAAACCTTTATGTGCTTATCATTACGCGGAGGCCAACGATTCTCTCTGTGCCGCAGCCACCTGTGGTCAGCCTATCGAAGGTCCATGTGCCGTTTCACATGCGGGAGACCGGTATCATCCGGAGCATTTACTTTGCGAGTACCCCAGTGGCATTCCTGGTAAACAAGCATGCTTTGAGAGATTAGAGGAGTACTGGGAGGTAGACGGTAGGATGCTATGCGAGCACCATGCTAATGTAATGATGAGAAGAGCTGGCGGCGATCTTGACGACGATGATGACCATGTCATGGAAAGCAAGGCTATGAAGAGGACGACGAGATTCATAGACTTGAATCTAGGACTTGATGGAGGCTTGGGCGCCTCCGGACTACGCTGATAGGCACCTAGAAGTAGTCGCGGTGGTTAATCCTTTTCATTCTATTCGTGTTCATATTTCTCTTATCTTTTCTGTATTTGCCTTTCGCCTTCTGCTGTATGGTATATGAATTTTTTTCGTTTCGCGGATTTTACTCTTTGCAACATTTTGTCTTCATACCTCTGCCAGACTGCCATTTACCCATTCTACCCAGGATATCCCTACATTTATCACGGATTTATTCCTTAATCCTATTCCTTATGCTGCATGGCGGTTTTAACCGCGAACACTCTCATTTCTACCTTATTTTACAACGAATGGACCAACTTGCATGATCACAACGACCCCTCCTTCGCTCATTTTACATCTCATTGGACTCTCTTTCTCTCTGGTTACCTCATACCTACTCTCCCATCTCAGGCAACATCTTTACTCATCTCTTTCCATTTCGTTCCATATACTCTTTGTAGGTACATACAATACTGGGCTTTAGTTGGACCATCGAGTCCAACTGTTACTTGCTAGTGTCGACCTATCTACATTTGGGCACACTAATCCCGTTCCTTTGAATTCGTCTTCGAGTCTATTTCGTTGGTTTTTCATCGAGTTAAACATGTGTTGTAGCTACTCTTATATTGATTGGATATCCCCAATGTGTATATTGTGCCTGACGAGCTCAACTTCAATACTTTGAAGTAAACGAGAATGTGTCATGCACGCGGCAATGTAAACCAAGCTTGCTGACTGATTCCCCCGGTACAACTGTTAGACCCAGTGCTAGAAACTTCTACAACTTTCTTTTTGACTCTGACCAGCACCGTCTACTCGTCCCCTGTGGT
The DNA here is from genome assembly GCA_037954225.1 of Stygiomarasmius scandens. Classification (NCBI taxonomy): domain Eukaryota; kingdom Fungi; phylum Basidiomycota; class Agaricomycetes; order Agaricales; family Campanellaceae; genus Stygiomarasmius; species Stygiomarasmius scandens. Next base: position 999,383 of record JBANRG010000004.1, on the reverse strand, counting down.
CCCTTTGTCATCCCGAATTTCACTTTCTTTAAATCTTTCATCTCTCGGCAAGCTTGAAGTCGAAGATCACGAAATACCCAATCCATGCCCACGGGTCTTCCTCTACTCAGTGGCCCGCCTCCAGTTCCAGAAGGACGCGCAGAAATAGCATGTCGAAAATGCAATAAAGAGTTTAATGTCATCTTTACTCGTTCACGGAGATGTAACCATTGCGGTACGTGCACCACGTTGCCTGTATTCTCATCTTTCGATCTGACTTGGGGTTTAATGAATGAAGGTTATGCATATTGTCACAACTGCACGGATTACCAGGCATTGATGCCCAGAGAATCGGGATACGATTCCATGAATGTGTGCGCGTTTTGCATAGAGATGCTTCAGAGTGAGTCGAATATTGACCCTTTGTTGCGAGATTGTTAAGTCGTTGACGGGTCTAGCATTGTAGTCACCGCAGCTGGCAAGGGTCAATTGAAGACGTTTCCGCTGGCAAAACTGAAAAAGTATGCCGCAGCGTATGATATCAGGATTGATCATGCTGTGGAAAAGGACGACGTTGTAGATGTGTTAGTTGCTGCCAGAGTATGTGAGCTCTTTGTTCTTCGTGTCTGGACTGACTCAACAACGTTGTAGGGCCCGAACGGATGTTTGTCACCTGCTCGGGAGGTGTGTAATGATTTCAAGTTTCTGTATTCTAGTACTGAATACCATCCAGAATTTCTATAGAACGTACTCTGTTCCCGATCGTTCTACCAGAACGCGAACCGGTGGGCTCTTCTCAAGATCTGTTCCTACCCAACCGCCGCCGCCCCCTCCACGGCCACAACGAGCAAGACCAGAATTTGCTAGACCAGATCTAGCACCGGATGATCTGCCGCCCCCTCCACCCCCAAGAAATGTCAATACGCGCCCTCAGTCTGGTAATACACCACCGCGTCCACCACCTCGTCCTCAAGCAGCGCCGAGACCACCTCCAAGACCACAGTCGAATCCATACGAGCATTATCATCGTGCGCCACGTCCAACGCCAGGATACAATCCGCACTATCCGCCTCCCCAACCTCCGCATAACACACGCCCACAGCAATCACCTTATGGGTTTCCAGGCGGTTCGAGATCATCCCACAATCTCAATACACCTGTACCCCCCACAAATTCCCGTCCACGTGCAGCTTCTTCGCATCATCCAACGCCTCCGGCTTCACCACCCCAACCTACACCTAGTCTCAATGAACTGGTCGAGATGCCTCCAGAACGAATAGCGTCTCTTTCGATAGGCGTGCTAAAGTCCATTCTCTGGCAGAACCATGTGACAGTGGGCATGGTTCTGGAGAAGGGCGATCTGGTGAAGAAAGTGAATACGTTGATTGAAGATGAGAAGAGGGAAAGGGAGAGAGTTAGATTGGCCCAGGAAAGAGAGGATCAAGAAAGAATCAGGTTGCAACATGAAATGATGGAAGAGCATCAGAGGGCACAGAGAGAAAGAGAGGAGCAGAGAAGACGAGAAGAAGAGCAAGCTCGTCGGCAACAAGAGGGTGATCAAGATGTGGAAATGGAAGATGTGCGAGCAACGCCTATTCCTGACCCGGCTGATATACCGCTACCTGCGTCTCCTCCTGCAAGTTCAATGCCCAAGCCGCCGCCGCCTCCTCCATCAGCGAGTAGCGAGAGATCTGGATTATGTGTCGTATGTCAAGATGAAGATGCGAATATTGCTATCGTGGACTGCGGGTGTGTTATCTTTTTTCTTTCTACTCGTTCACTGATCCTTGTCGCATCAAGACACCTTTGTTTATGCAGAAGCTGCTGCGACATGGTTATGGCCAGTTCTCGGGAGTGCCCACTTTGTCGAACGAGGATCGTTACTGAAGCGAGGCTATTGCGTATTTTCAAGGCATGAGGACTTGAGCAGGCTTATCTATTGGATTCCGGAAGACTCATGTATCTTTTGGTATTATTTTACCTCTGGTTTTGGCATATTTAAGCTACAGCCTGTACATTACAATTAATTTTCGTCGAGAGCCTTTTTTGTAGTAGTACAGTCTACGCGTCGTCTTTTGGGACTTGACCAAGATTTCCATATCCCTGCGCAAGTTTCAGCCTAGTTGGCTGTCCGAGTATGTAAGCTAAAACATTCCCGAAAGGTTCATCTGCCAAAACCACCCTTGAATCGGACACGCGCAACGGTTCTATTTATTCATGTAGTATGTAGGCCAAGCCATAGTCAAGCGCAAGGCTAGAAACCAAAGCCAGTAACCCAACTCAGGCCCGATTGTAGTGTCTCCTATGACAATGATATTGTTTTCAAATCAGCTCCCGCCAGACGCCTCCATCACCTCTTGCATATGTAGGTTGAATCGCCTGAACGCTCCAACTTGGCAGACACCTAGTTCTCCGGTCCAAGATGATTTGGAACCCCAGGAAATTTGCTTGACGGCGCTTCCTGTCCATGCTCTCTCCGAGAATTGTCCATCGTCGAGCTCGACAATGATCACCTTAGTAGCGCCAGTTGATCAGGGGATACTCGGAACAAGGTCGTACAAGAGAGAACGGCCCTCGTCTCGACGAGTATAGTCTCGGCGTACACGTAACCGACCCTACATAACGTTTCATAATTTCAACCGCAAATATAAAACACCATTCTTGCTTCCAACCAAACCAGTCACTCGTTTACTTACTCGCCTTGCCATGAAATTCACCACAACTCTCTTCGCTCTTTCCTTCGCTGCCTTTGCCTATGCCGACATTCAAGCTGGTGCACCAGGTGACGCCCAAGCCAGGTGCAACGAAGCGCACGATTCTCGGGGCAACTACAATGGAGAATTCAGCCAGGGTTGTGTAGAGCTTGTCGACGACTGCCTCTCGACTCTCAACACCACTCAATCTACCAACATCTGGGGTGTTAGCACCTGTGTCTCTGCCGCATTTTGTGACGGCACTATCAATCTTTTGACTCTGGCTGAGTGCCAGAACAATGCCATCAATTCGAACGGTGTTGATGCTCCCAGCCTCGATTACGGCGTAAGTTGCCCGTGGATTTTTTGTTCTGCACCAACTGATTTGTCCACCAGATTTACGCCGACATGGTTGGCTCCTGTGCCTGGAAAGATGGGGGATGTGACCTGACTAGACAGCAGTTCATTGATTGGATCTTTGGTTCTCTCTCAAGCATTCACGCTACCGCCTACCCCAGTGCTGACCAAGTCATTAACAATTGGTGGTCTGCTGTGACTACTTGGACAGGCACTGGGGAAACCGTTCCCTATCTCAACTTAAATGATTTATTGCACTTTGCCAAGCTGCAATAAGCAGGATGCATCCCCGTTCTCAGTGGTGTAGATAGATTGGTCATAGTGTAGCAATGGGACTTGCGTTGATGGACTGGACTTCTTACTATTACACTCTTTTACATATGTGCTTCGGTTTCAATACATGTTTGCACATTCTCGTCTCTTTCATACAGAGGTGTAAAGTATTCATTCGCGCTTGCTACTTGACATCAGGCGTTCTACACAATTTTACATCGCCTCAAGCCTCTTCTGTCCTCACAGTTGTTCGGCTTGGAAAAAACTATACTTATGCGATACTTATCACTAGATTTGGATACCGTAGTTGTGACAGTGTCAATTGCAATGGACTTTGCCGGTATATGTAAATGACATTGCACTGTTGCACAACGTGACATCATTGCCTTTCTTCGATGCCTTCTCCCTAAGTAATGGAAGCCAAACCCCTCCCCGCGATTCCTCAGTCTCCTACCACCCTTTCTCTACAGGCACGGCAGCACCGTACCCGCTTCATCCGTTTCATCCTTTCCGAGCAAACCGCCAGTAGCTGGTTGCAGTCTCATTCCAATTCACTTGTTCAAGTTATTCAGGATGCTTTAGACTCGCTGCCTACCGGAGAGTGGCTCGTCAACCGTAGAAGACACCACCAACTCCTTCTTTGCCTTGCGCCCTTGGGCTCTCGCCTGCCCTTGCAAGGCGAAGACGAAGGTTTCGATATCATTCCAGATAATATCCACTGTCGGTTTCGTTCGGGTGTTTTCGCATGGGATGACGCAAAGCCTGACGGTAGCATACTCTATGGTGCTCCTACTTCGAGTAACTCAACCGCTATCGGTGGCACGTTTTACCTGCGAGGCATACCATCCCAGACCGAACATGTTATTCTCTATACTACTTTTAAACTCGCAATATATGTCCATCTCTCCCTCATACTCGAACAGCATCTTCTTACAGACTCGGGCGTTAAGCTCACTTATGCTCCGGCTAATGAAAACGGCAGGGTCGTTCGCAGACACAAGTCGACAAAGTCGACGGGTTCTTTGGTATTGGACTCCGAAAGTCTTACAGGCAAGGATGGCGAGCGAGAAGGAGAGATGCACAGGAGGAACTTGAAACTCCCTATCAACCTCGGTAGAAACAACCTTCTCTCCAACGGACTGTTCTCTTTCCTAGCCAAACGGAATCTTGGCTCCTCAACGCCTTCGTCTACGCCTGTCAGCATTGTACCGCCTCGAGGAGGCTCATTGGATATCACTCGGGCCTCTTCTGGGGATACTGGAAGTGATACGGGCGTTCCGTTCCCCCAAGATGACAACCAGAGCTACAATCAAGCTAGTACTCTGTCGACCGATGACCCGACGTCTATGAGCGCTCGCATTCGTCGCTTCTCCTTTCTCTCGTCAGCCTCCAATTTCTCCAACTGGCACGGTCATGGAAGAGAGGGATCTACATCTACATCCAATACTACTCACACTGCAGTTACTTCTGGCAGTCATGTCCCAGACAAGTCGACTCAGTTCAATACCCTCCTCTCCAAGATTCAGTTCCAAACGTCCCAGAACGCGTATTCAACTTCGATTGGAGTAGCTTATCCTCTGCCAACGGTGTTGGTCAAGTTGACAGAGAGAGAGCGCGAACGCCAACAACAGAATAATGCAGAACAAGAATTAGAGAGAAAGAAATCCTTGCTGTCTAGAGGCTCGAAAGTTTCTGCCGGAAAGAAACCACAACCGCAACCATTGCAGCAACATGTCCGGCATCAACTCTTGATGGGAGATGATAGAACTGCATTGACGAGTTTGCTAGGCTGGTCTTCCTCTTCTTCGTCGGCAGCATTGGTCAACGGATCCGACTCGGGCTCAGGATTCTCTGCCAACTCCGATATTTCTTCGTCGTCGGTCTCGACCACGATGGGAATGCCCATGAAGGGTTTGGGGATGATAGGAATTTCCGGCTTCGTCCGGCAACAGGAGATATCTGTTTTGGAGAGTAGCCACGTTCCTCTTAACAACCCCGTCCCCGCCACGGAAAAAGGTGTCGGCAAGAATAATGTCCATGTCCCCACTGCAGAGAGCCACAAAGATAAAGGGACTGATTCCGCGGAAACGCTTCCCAAAGTGCCGCCCAAAGCAGACCTAGGTGGGCCCGCTGTTGGTGGAAGACACGAGCAGAATGCTTCCTCTACGTCGACAGGGTCAGATGCATCATCGGCATCTACGTCTTCTAATGCCTCGCTGGCTTCCAGTACTTCGAGTTTGGACGTGTCCGACTCTTCGTCTATTTCTTCCGCTTCATCTACGATCACTGTCAAGGACAACGAAACAGATAAAAAGAAAAAGGAGAAGAGAACAGAGAGCAAAGAAAAGAAACCGAAATACGCTACCTGTGATCAGCCGCATTGGACGACATACAGATATTTCGATTTTTCCGAGATGTCTCTCGAGCAAGGCAAGGAGAAATTGAAAGGCTGTGGAAGAGATAGGCACCTCGGAGAGCTTATAGAAGAGTGGGTAGATGATGCAGAGAAAGTATGTTGGGAGGTTGGGTGGGAGAGAGAGCGAGAACGCGAAAGAGAACGGGAGAGAGAGAACAGAAAAGAGAAGGAGAAAGAGTCTAATTCTTCTGATGGACATGGACGTGGAGAAGCTTCGGGGAGTATAAGTGGAAACGAAGATGACGCAGTTTCTAAAGAGAAGGAGAGAGAAAAGGAAAGGGAGAGAGAGAGGGTGAGGGAACGGGATAAGGAAAAGGGAAGAACTCGGTGTGAAGCAAAGGTGGGAAGGCACGAGAGGAGGTATGTGCATGGTAATGTAAGGATTAGTGTCACTCTGAGAGCTGTCGAGGAGGAGAAGGGAGTCCAAGAAGGGGCGGACGAGGATAGAGCAATTCAAGTTTGGGAAAGTTGCTCTATTTGCGGTACGGAGACGGAAAAGAGTGAGATGAGCAACGGATCATAGTAAGTCCCTCAGTCATTATATGGAAGGTGAATGCTTACTTTCTTTCCAGTTTGTTTTCTTTCAGTAAATATCTCGAGCTACTTGTTTACTCGCCTATCTTCGCAACCGTCTCTCCGCCAATATGTGAACATTTAACGTCTACTTCGGTTCCCCTTTCACCTACATCACCTACATCACCAACCTCCGTAAAAATTTCTACCTCACAACGCACAATTGAATCGAGTTCAGTGGATGCTGATGCCAAGTTGTCCGCCGGGATTCTTGCACCAAAACCCTCCGACGAAAGATTCATAATCATCCGACATTTTTCTACAGTCTCGCAAGGACCGGGGAAGAAATACGTTGTCTCCTTTTCACTTTCACCTGTGGAAGAAGTCTTTGAACTGCGTGTGCCCAGGCTGAAAGTATGCAAAGATAAGGGCCGTGAGCATGCAACACCGATAGCGAGTACATTGTCAATTTCGAGTTCAAGAGACTCGGTCGCTAGTGAGGTTTCCACTTTATCTTCCGCATCAGGGTCTTCAGAGAGAGGTGTCGATGAAAAGAGGAAACTCAGGAAGGAGATCAAGACCTGGTGGGAAGGGGTAGCCGATCATTTGGATGCTTTGGTATGTTGTGATCATCTGTACAACTTGCACTTCTGATCCTTTGGCGAAATAGGAAGAAAAGGCTCTCGATGGAGAAGTGGAGAGCTTGAGAGCCTCGAAAAAAGCTCTTCCTCGGCTGCCGTCTGCAGATGACGACTACCTTGACTTTGACGACGAATCACTATCAGAGCCGGAGTCTGAACCCTTTAACATGGACGTAGTGGACAGGTCCACTCCACTAGCTGAGACACCCTCTACGCCTACTACTCTCAAAGCAGAACCTGTCGGCGAAGGGAAACACAAAGGCAAGGGAAGTATTGGGGGCTATTTCAATTTCCATCATCCCCGAGTGATGAAGGCTCCTCAAGTACCTCCCCCGACTCCCGAAACCCCTCTTGCTGTGCCCACACCTCAAGGATACAAGAGACCGGCACTGTTAGGTGCTTTTAGGTCTGCGACATCCATCGCGGAGATGATAAAGTCCCAACCCAATGTGACTGTCAATAACGTGCCGTCTTCACCAAATATCCAATCCAATTCTACACCGGACCTCAATCCGGGAGTTCAGAGACATGCGGAATCATCACAACCTTTCACAGCTGTCGGCACTTCCTCCAAGTCGACATCTAGTGCTCCGACATCCTCAGATAAACCACCTGTAGAGCTTTTGATGAATTTGCGTCAAACGTTTCAGAAAACCGAACAATCGCTTTACATTCAACTCTCCAAAACCCCTGTCTCTTCTCTGAATGACGTACGGCGTGCGTTTCTCTCCTCGGCAAAAGGCGCTCAAAGGAGGCTGGCAGCTTGGCAAGAAAAACATTTGGGCAAGAAGAAAGGGAGTACTACCAAACCAGAGACCTTCAAAGCATCTGAACCAGAGTGGTGGGACAAAGCCTGTCACGTCGTTCCCGAAGGAAACATTGTGATTAGAGAGGATGACTGGGGTAGCATAATAGCATTTACTTTGAGGTATGTTTTTTCTGAATAGTTGCTACTTAAAAGTTTCCGAATTTTCTCGCTACAGTACTGCTGATTACCGTCGTGAATTGGAAAACATGTCCATAAACCGAGTCCATGCTAGCATTCCTTTATCACCTGTATCTCAGGAAGCTCCGCCACCCCCTCCACTCTCCTCGACTCCAGAAGCGGGTACCTCTGCCATCTCACAATCATCGTTTCTATCTGCTGCCACGGCGACTGGTTACAAGCTCTTCAGGACCTCAGCCACGAACCTGCCTGATCCGGATCAAGAAGATGTAATATGGCATGAACCAGAGGCGTACTCGGCGGTCATAACGAGGAAAGATCACCCGCGCGACCCTACGTCACTACTTTCGCTCCGAGAGGTTCTTAGACAAAGGCCACCCAATATAACGGATATGGCCATGCTGTCTGGATCTAAGTTTGGCAGTCTGGGGAGCCTGAAGAGCTCAAGATTATTTGGTAGCAATTCGGGCAAGGGTACAGGCACAAACACACCTCCGTCTGCTTGGGCAAAACCTGAGGTTCAGGTCATCAAACAAGCGGCACCTGGAGAGGTTGTCAGCGGTTTACCCGGCGAATCGACCGACAAACTTTTACATGATCTTGAACCTTTGATTGGCGACGGGGAAACGACCCCGACTGCTTCTAGACCTTCGTCCGTTGCCGGAACCTACGCTTGGAGTGGGGTTGAGGGAGAGGAATCGCAGATAAAATTTAGTAGAAACGGCAATTTGGGTTCGTCGTTCTCTTCAAATAGCGGCAGCAGCGAGGCCAGGAGCGATGCTACGATTGGACCAGAAATGCCAACTTCTGACACAAATGCGAAGGAGGAAATATCATCAAAGGATGGTGCAGCACCAGCTGTTCCGCCAAAAGATGAGGTGCCAGATTCTGTCCAGAGCCCTTCCAGATCTCATTTTAGCACGCTCACTAGCGGTCTATCCAACGCGATGAGATATGTTTACAATCCAGTCGGAGATTTAATAACTCGACCTACTTCCGCTGCTTCGAGCACGCACCATGGTTTACTCTCTGCTGAAATACCTCCGACTGCTTTGGAAAATGATCTTGTCATAGCTGAGAGACCTCATGTCAAGTACGACTGGACTATCGGGAAGAGACTGAAATTCAGTTGTACAGTCTATTATGCCAAGGAATTTCATTTGTTGAGAAGGCGATGTGGAGTAGAGGACATCTATTTGAAGAGTCTCTCGAGAAGTACGAATTGGTCTGCTGATGGAGGAAAAAGCAAATCCAACTTTTGGAAAACGAAAGACGATAGATTTATCATCAAAACGCTAGTTAACGCTTGGAATGTCGCGGATCTGTAAGTGAACACATGTTGAATGTCTCCGTCTCTTTATTGATAATTCCATATTCTGTAGTCAGGTTCTCATTGAGCTAGGTCCCTCATATTTCCGGTATTTGGATTCGACTGCGAACAAAGCAACCGTTTTGGCCAAACTGCTGGGGTTTTATACAATCGAAATCCGAAATCTCGAGACTGGTGCTGTTCAATCTAAGGCTGACCTGCTTGTGATGGAAAACCTATTTTATGACCAGAAAGTGGACAAGACCTTTGACCTGAAGGGTATCCAAGGCAGACGAGTCAAAGGTGCCAGCGTCAACAATCAGACCTCGAAGACTCTGTTTGATGGAGAATGGATAGAAGGTAAAGAGTCAGCGCAATATGATGAAATAAGGGCTCACTGCTGAATGGTCGTAGGCTTGCAGCAGTCTTTGACATTAGTTCGCCCTTATTCGAAAGTCATTCTCAGAGAGGCAATCAAAAGTGACGCCGACTTCCTTTCAAAGAGTAACATCATGGATTATTCGTATGCTTTAATATTATCTTGCTCTGAAACTGTCTGACTTTCTCCTTTAGTCTTCTTTTGGGTGTAGATACGGAACATAGACAAATTGCATGTGGTCTTGTAGATACTATTGGTGAGTCGCAGCAACATGGACAAAGTGCCGAACTAAAGTACTCGAAACTTAGGGAGCTACACTTTTGCCAAGACACTGGAATACAAAGCGAAACAAGGACTACAGTCTGCTGGAGGCAAGGAAGTCACAGTCATACCGCCAGCTGAATATCAGGAACGTTTTGTGAACGCACTTGAACGTTACTTTCTGGCGTGTCCGGGTACGCACTCCTATACTTAATCGTATACTTGATCAGTCCTGAATCTCGCTCCAGATAAATGGTCACGACCCCTCGACGATGCTGTCGTGGCCAGCGACCCTGACTTCCTTCCCAGCGTTCTGTGATTCTGAAGCGACGACACGTTCTTTTATCGACTCTCACTCATGGTTCGGACTAATGCATTTGTACAACACGCAATTTATGACACTGACACGACTTGTACTATCTATCTACTTACATACCTGTGGGAGTTTACTTCAATTCATTCACGAACTCAATCCTGACAGCACTTGTAATGAAACATATTATTTCTTACTATAATCTCTCTACATGTGTTTTTAATGCGAATTCGAACTCAGGCCTTAACTGGCTTAACTGCTCGATGCAAAATTCGGATTATACATGATGATGCCGATCGGACCGATATCGGTATGTTTCCTCTATTTTTGCTCTCACAATGAAAGATAAATCGGAATTCCGAATACCGTGAATCCAACCAAAGCGCTACGAATACGTGAATCTTTTTTCATCTCCAAAGTGAAAGTTTACTGCGATGCCCACTGCTGGTTTTCTCATTTACAGTGGTGTCATGCCGCTCTTGAAAATGTAAGTGATATCTCGAGTCATTTTTGATATTGGGACTCATCCTCATTAGGTTTTTAACCATCGCTTTTGGTTTCATCACTGAAAGAAAAGGCTTATTTCCCATCTCAGCGAGCAGGGGTGCCTCGCAAATATCAATGAATGTTGCACTTCCTTGCCTCTTATTTTCCAACATCGTCACGAGCATCACAACCGAAAACGCTGGTGCAATAGGCCCGCTGATCCTCGTTGCATCGATATATGTCATTTTAGGATTCGTTCTTGGAGCCATCATCCGTGAAATTTGTTATGTCCCGCGAAACTTCTGGCAGGGAATCCTGGTAGCGACCGGCTTGAGTAACTGGGGAAATTTACGTGCGTAGACAGCCAATTCCGTGTCATCATGACCTTCAAGTATAATTTCGCTTTCCACCTAGCCACGGCCGTCGTGATAACAGTTACCGCTCAAGCACCGTTTAACGGTGACAAAGACCCTGCCTTAGGAGTATCCTATGTTTCGATCTTCATCTTGGTCTTTCATTTCGTCTTCTGGGTACTTGGAGCAGCTCATTCTCTTGCTTGGGATTATGCACCAGGAGTTCCTCAAGGAGAAGAAGCGCAAACGGACGTGTCTTGGTATGAGAAACCTATTGGTAGCAAAGTAGCACAGTACCTTGGTAAATCCGAAAAGCCGAGGGCTCAGTCATCCGCTCCCAGCACCTCTGATGAGGAAGACAAGTCCAGAAATTGGCAGTTAGAGGAGAATATTAGTGCAGAAAAAGGGATTTCGAATGAGACTGCACAACCTGACGTAGTTCCTGGTGGTTGCTGTTCAGAGCATCACGAAGCAGATCCGGATATCCAATTGGCGAGGCGAATATCTCGTAGGTCAACTACAAATTCTTTTCGGTCTCGTAGGCCATCTGCTGGAGCTTTATCTTTCCAACCACCAAGGATTAACAACCATCCTCCAAACGCACCTCCTCCTTCTCTTGCAAGCCACAACAACTCCCGGGTCTCTGTCACGTCTTCCTCCCCTACCGAAACTGCAGATACGACCCCCAGCGCCTGGCAAAGGTTATTGCGATCGGTGCGATCGCTAGGTGTACTCGTTACTCCGGTCACAATTACTCTAGCGGTTTCTCTTCCTTGTGCCTTGGTTCCGCAATTGAAGGCTCTTTTCACGGATACATCGAGTATTGGGGGTCCAAATTGGACAGGTCCCGATGGAAAACCACCTCTATCCTTCATCCTTGATACAGGTTGGTGTCAACTGTGAAATGCAGTGGTTGATGGCTTACTTCTGTCTCATCCAGCTAATTTTGTCGGTGATATTACTATTCCACTATCTCTGATCATTCTCGGCGCTTCATTCTCTCGGATGTCTATCCCAAGACCGCTCTCCAAGCTGCCTATAACAGCCATGATTATGGTTACACTAGCAAAAACCGTGCTCGTGCCCATTATCGGTGTTACGATGGTAGAAGGGATGACCAAGTCGAGATTCATACCGAAAGATGCTTTGGCGGAGAGATTTGTTGCTATGTTTTTGAGTGGCACACCAACTGCTGTCAAGTAAGTCCCCAGACAACGTTGCTGAAGACACCCATAACACCAATACTACCAGTCAGCTTGTCGTTTCATCATTGTATGCTCCTGATGGAAATTCGACATACTTGCGGTTTGTCTTCCTTTTACTGTGTTTCTTGTCTCAATTCATCTGTAACATTGAGGACAGGCATTTCTTCTGGTCCAATGTGAGTGTTCAAATTCTCTTTGGATCCGATATCTCATCCTCACCCCTGTTCCCTTGATAGATATCTTCATGTTCTTCTCTTCCGCGTAAGTTCAAGTCTAGGTTATGCTGGAAGCCTGATACTCAACTGTTACATAAGAGCACTGACTGCGATAGCACTTCTTCTGCTTTGATGGTCCTTAGAGGCATGGAGTAAACCATATAAGATTGATTTGATTAACGGGGGAAATAGATAGACTTATAGACTAAGTTAGACTCGCTGTGATTAATATAACACAGAAATCCGAGACAGCAAGAATATATTACACAGGGCTCGTAAATATACACAGGTCAAGCAGCCAGGAAGTTGGAACACTGCTATCGTAAGAATTACACATTTGGCACAATTCGAGTTTCAATTGCAACAACGGGTATCAGAAAAACTGCAGGCAAGGCATTCATCTTTACCATTCTTTACTGGGTTCCTCCTTCTCTTTCTCTCGTGACGTCCATTCGTTAAGTTCACTCTGCGCTGCGACTGTATGAACTCCACCAGCATTGTTCAGTGCAGGATTCTGTCTTATCTGTTCGGCAACGATAACGCCAGCTCTCTCTCCGACAAGCGGAATACTCTTGAATCGGGTTCCTTTCGGAGCACCAGGGCGACCAGCAGGACCTGTTACATTCCCAGGAGCTAAAAGATTACTTGCAACAGTGGGACCGCCGGTTGCTCCGCCGCGACGTTTTCGGTCCATCAGAATAGCTTCTAGGGAAGGGGCAGGCGAAGCACTTCGAGAACTCGGATCACCACTTAGTTTCGCAGTTGGTTGAGCTATGGTCACTCTGGGTATCGGAGCAACAATAGGAGTGGGTGCCTTGAGCTCTACGTGCTGAAGCGGTTTGTCATTAGGGCTAGGGTCGGATGTGGAGGAATGCTGCTCGACGATTATTGAGGGAGGTCCACGGCCCGTCATTCTCTGTCGATTCACGGGCACGTCCATCTCCATCCCTTCCGTGTTCCGACCAGACATAACCGGGGAAGCTGGCCTCATACCCTCTAGATCAGACGATGAATATGTACGTGGGATAAGCGCCCTCTCTCCAGTATCGTTGGACACCTTCAACTCGTGCAGTGCATCCGGGATTGTGTCCTTGGCGGTGGCGTCTCGAGGACTAGGGGGCGCACTTCGAGATCTCAAAAAGTTTAATCCCTTCAACGAGAGCGGTTTCAGAGTAGGCTTCGGGGTAGCAGGAAGGGGAGGAGGAGCCTCGGTAGTCATGGGTGTGATAGGTTTTTCTTGACCTTGAGACTGCGAAGGAACATACGGATCGCCATGAGCGCCTTGGGCGTCAAACTCGTCATAGATCTCTTCTCCGATAAGCTCTGCGGATGGTCAGCAAAGAAATTGGGAGAAATGGAACAACATACCCTCAAGGATGTCTTCAAGTGTAATCAAGCCGAGCGGATCGATAGCCTGATCAAAACCTTGTAAGAACTAGAGGATTGGGACAAAATTAGATCCCAGGATGTCACATAGTGCATAAAAATAATACCTCTGCTGCACCTTCTTTCGCCAAAACGGCATCCGCGGGCATAGATTGCTCCAATTGTGACATTGAACCCATTCCACCTGCAACCCTAGGCAATTGGAAACTGCGCCTTCGAGTTTTACGTGTGCTATCTAGAGAAGATGTTCACTTCGAGATCCAGAAACTATCCACGGTTTTGAGATGCCTACCTCTGCGTCCAATTGAGGGACTTTGTCCGTCGTCAGCCGACACGCTTTCTTCCTTTAGAGTGGCCTCGCCATCTTCAGTAGCTTCTTCGATATCCTTTATTTTACGTCGGTGTCTACTGACTGGTTTCTCCTCATCTTCTTCGTCACTCGAGTCGGATGAGTCAATTCCAACACGTTGGCGAAGTCGCTGAGTTAGGCTCTGTTTGACTACTTTCTTGACGCTCGCAGCCTAGTCCCAGGTGACATACAACAGAAAAGAAATAGAATTATAACGAACCTTTTCCTTACTAAACCGACTAACAATTGCCATATGACTACGACCTTCTTGAAATTTGTCCAAGATACCGAGAAGGGGCTCATTCTGCGGAACGTATAAGACTTTGTTGAGAGGCAACTTTCTGAGCGGAATGGCATCTAATTCGCGTTTCTTGAGCAAAATGGTCAAAGAGACGAGATCCGGCTTACCTTTGGGATCGATCAACACGCATTGCTTGACTAACAAGATTCCGATAATCCTCTTGACCTTTCGCGTCCGAGGAGCTGCATTAACGTTACTCAACGTACTACCGATGCCCATGGAAGCGGCTGCAGCCTGTGGGTGAACGGGTATCTCAATTTCTTCATAGACAGGTACTCGACTGTGCCCAGTCATGCAAATTTTCTTCATGAGATCGTAATCTAGCTGGGAGTCGATTGAAAGCATGAAAACATCTTGAATTGGCGTCATTGCCTGATAAAATGGTTAAGCGGAGTTTTACAGGCGTGAAGCAAAACATTTCACTCACTTGCCGGACAACTTTTTCTTGCAAGTCTAATGTGTGTTGCACGATGTTGACTGTGTCTGTCTATCAAGCCTTATTCAGTCAAAATTCATAGAATGTAGACCTCGACTGACCTTGAGGTCGCCTCCATGGGTCCCCAAGTCCGAATGCAATGCGATGAGTTCCTTAAGCTCTGAAAAGCAGTCATAAAGAGCATGACCGTGCTCGAGACCCAGATAAACTTACCACCTCGGCGATAGATGATTCCATGATGAGGACCCAAGACGAATTCGAGGATCTTGGCAACTGGCCAAGAGATAGGCATCTAAGATAGAGCAATCACCAAAGAGGTTCAACGTAACAGGCATATTGCTCACAGCAACCCAAAGAAGAACCCTCGTCACTCCTGCCATCTTCGCTCCGAGATAGAGACCATGGCGTGTAAACAGAGACTGAGGGATGATTTCTGCGAATCTAGATGAATTATTTGTCAGGATGCAAAAAAGTTTAAAGGATGCCTAGAAAAGCCTTGGAAAACACTTTTGGAAACTACCCCGGACAGGAGATGACGCGTGACATCATTCTCGAGGAAAGCATATGATTTCAACCAGCGCCATACGCGTCGAGCGCGTCCGATTAGACGCGTTCGAAATCACTCATCAAGTACGCATAAATCACTCTTCACCACTGACTTCATCACACTTCTACTCGACTAATCAAACTCACAGGACAATGAGTGTCGTGGACACAGCAACACTCTCCACCGGGTTTTCTAAGAGAGGATCTGCAACGATGGGCAGAGATTCATTGACAATCATGTTGCACAATAACAGAGTAACAAGGAGGAGGTGACCATTTTCACGGATAGGCTTGATCTTGTTAGCGTATTTGCGTTGCTGTCTACAACGGCGATGAGCACAGATACGAGTCATCAAGGAGAGCTACTCACTCGTTTCCGCTAATACTGAGCACGTTGAGCTATATATCCAGATGTATCAGTTGCAAATCGAAGGACACGAGAAATGAACAAGTAACCTGAGTTTCGTCCAAGGACATATAACCCAGGGTCAGACCGGCAAATAAACCTGACAACAACACGAGAATGGGGACGAGGAGTCCAAAGACAATGCGCTCGTTCTGTGGGAGCTCTCGTTTGGCAAAATGGTGCGTGCTTCCATCATCATCATGAACAGCAAGGAGCCCGCAGGCACGAAGAAAGTTGGGAACATATTGTGTGGCAACTGATAGAAGTATGTACAGCACCCGTGAAGTAGAATTTCGTTTAGACGAGGGGATTGGCACCATTCAGGTGGAAGTAACTATCAAGGTGTCCTAGAGTGGGAATATTCGTGCGCAATAGGAAGCTGCCACGCGTTTGATGATGCCGAAGATGCTGATTAATGACGCGTTGAACGGTTGTTTAGATTGTGGCGGGAGGATGAGAGAGAAAAACGAGTATGTAGAGGCGTTGAATGTTCTAGTTGGCTGGGAAAACCAACCCCGAGTCCGTCGAGCCCTCTTTGACCTCTCGGCTTTCTATGTGCACGTGCCGTAGCGGCGCAACTCCCTCCCTCAAACGTTGCTACTTCACAAGCTTCACACTCTAGTAGCTCTAGTCCGCGGGAGTCCCATCGATAGTCTCAGCTCTGATGTCACTTGCTAATACGATCTTCACGAAAATGACAGCTCTTCAAGTTTGCCAGACGTTTTCAAGCCAGTTTCTGGTCAGTAAGTAATTGTGCTTCGCAGCCCCGCTTCCTCTCTTTATAATGTTCACTAAACGTCGTCAACGTCACCACTGATATGCCTTTCGTCATGCTAGATATAGGTTTGACTGACATCTGAAGGCCTCCGAAACGCGTGCGAGTTGTTGCACATATTCGCTACACATCCTCATGGTGATCCTTGATGCAGTTCAGGGTTTTGTTACGAGACGAACAGTTCAACTTGGACAAAAAATAAGCTCAGTTTTTAGTTGGAAACCAGCTCGAAAAAGGGCGCCAGGGCCCGTGCACCTCGCTCTCGCTTCAGTTCTGACAATTCTCAGCATCGAGCTGCGTCATCGATAAGAGCCTTCGGGACGGAGTGGCTGTCTCGACGTTGAAAATGCTTCTTTTGGAATCCGAGGCGAGTGCTCGGGAAAAACTTCGGGGAGACAAGCTTAGGCATCCCAGCTCTGCACAAACTTCAACCTGTCAATCGCTGCGCGTCGGAATATCCAGGAAGTCCAAGGATCGTATCGGACTTTGATTTTCGGGTAGTGACTGCTTTGCCTTTTCCCTCACATTCCTGCCATCCCAATGCCATCCGGTCTACCGCTCTCGCTGCCATTTCCGTTTTTGTCAATTCTCTTCAGTTCTCAATTTTAATTAAATTTCTTTTTCTTCGGCGCACGTCCCTGCACTCTTTTAATCAAAACACATTCCGTACCCTGCGTCAGAACTGCTGTCTTACTCCGTTCCCGTATGTCTCCGTCCGACGGACGCATTGTCAAATAGACAGTCTGAAATTCCATTCCTGTCGTACAAGCGCTACTTTCAACCGACCTGTCTTCCAAGGACCCCGAAAGGACCTCTTCCCTTTGCCTATTACGTTTACGAGGCTAGTTTACAAACGTCGTCGCGTCGTTAACTATCGTTTATCACACACGGCTCGGAGATCTGGAAGGAGCGTATGTGCTTGAGAGATTCGGACAAGATTAAGAGTAAAAAAGAGGAACCATCATATCTCGCCAGTTTTAGGCGGTACCGGACCTGATCTCAGCTGGTGCCGGTATGGGACAGTATGGG
Source organism: Stygiomarasmius scandens (assembly GCA_037954225.1). Taxonomy (NCBI): domain Eukaryota; kingdom Fungi; phylum Basidiomycota; class Agaricomycetes; order Agaricales; family Campanellaceae; genus Stygiomarasmius; species Stygiomarasmius scandens. The sequence continues at coordinate 981,816 of JBANRG010000004.1, read as the reverse complement.
ACTCGGAAACTCTTGTGTTCCTGAACAGTGGGAGTTCAAGTTCCAAGTTCAAACTTCCAGAATCCAAATACATACAATGTACCTCTGATTCACCCTCGATCTTCTGCACTCTAATTCTATGTTCAGGCATCTATGTTGTGAAACCGACGCCCGTAGATACCAAAAATATATACATACTTGTTTCCATGGCCAAGAAAAGACAACGGTGACCTTTTTTCAATCAAAAGAGATGAGAAGATTTGTATGAACGACGTCGGGGTAGACGTCATTGCGTCGACTTCAAGTCGGAGGTGGGTAAACGGTTGATGAACTGGCGCAACATGAGCTTCCGCAGTACTGAATAGTACTTTCGAGTCTATGCAATGCGCGCAATCTTGTGTTATTGAGGACGTAAGTAAGTAAGACAACGACAGCAAAAACAGAGTCAAGTAGAGTAAATACAATTATACATCGCGTGTGTTGAGTGGACAATAAGTATGGACATGTATGTACACGTTTAGTACAAACACCGACGAAGCCAGAACAAGTAAGAGTCAGAGTCGGCCGGGTGCAGATGAACCCGAAAGCAAGCGTGTGTAGTGGAGAGGGAAAGAAGGGTGGATGGCGAGGCGAGAGCAGGAATAATGTAACGATAAGCAGTATGTAGCTGTAATAGAGTACAGTATGTGGACCCAAAATGAAAAAGGATACGAATACGAAATGCAAATGCAAATACAAATGGAAAAGGAGCCGCCGAGTACGAACCCATGTCGGGGACAGTGTAAGCAAGGGTGGTGTGAAGAAGAGCCGACAACGAAACATTCCGAAAGACAAGACAACGCAATCAATCTCCTCACCTCTATTAGGCAGGTAGAACAGATAGACGTCTTGAATGGAAGAATATGTCGTTGAGTGAATGAGTGGCTGGGTAGATAGAGGATTCGGGAGCAGAGGGAATTCGGAATTCGGGATTAAGCAGGGAAGAGAAGAGGATAGGGGTTTGTCGGAGTTGGAGATGCGACACAACGTACAGTGTGTTCGACTCTGGCGGAGAAGCAGCGGTGCATCCAGTGCGAGAACGTGAGGATTGTACGTATGTATGTATAGCAAAAACGACAGCAAGCAGGTATTTGATTGATGAGAGGACCGAGGCTTTGAGTGCATGAAAGTCTAGAAACTGCGTCATAAAGAGTCCAAAAAAAGGCATTTCTCAATAGGTAGGTTATAGAATAAAGCTCGTATGCGTTAATGAATGAATGAAAGGAGTGCGTAGATGGGTTTGAAACGTCGTGTCAGAACTGTCCGAACGTTCGTGTTTCTAGATGTTCGTCGGGTCTATCAATTGGGTATCAATTATTGAGTGTCCAAAAAAAGTAGAATGCTGAATGCATCGTCTTATGATGATCCCTAGTTGGAACATCCGCCCAACTGCCACATCTTGACCGAATCGCTAGTAAAGAAAATCAACATCAAGCTTGTGACAAAAATTCAAAAGATACCCACATCCTAAAGGCCCTATCATCTACACTGTCCGGCCATGTCCTACTCCAAGTATCCTGAGCCCTTGCGAAATCATACATTGCAGTCGCACTTCCATCATGCCAAGGCTTATCTCCTACGCCATCTGGGAACCAACCCGATGTTCCTCCAACAGCCAAATCAAGGATAAGGTAAAACTTTTGATCAAAAGGTGCATTCCATCCCCCATTCTTTTCTTGATAAATGTTCTGAACGACGGCTTGGGTGGAACCATTTTGAGCAGTTTGAGGGAAATGACCTCGGTTCCAAAAGCTGTTTTTCTCCTTTTTAATGGAAAGATCCAACATGGCTTGAAGACGAGAGTCGACGTAGATTCTCATCCATTCAGAGGTCCATTCGAGGGTGTAGGTGTGAAAGTCTGAATGGGTATTATTAGGAAGTGCTTTGGGAATCATTGGATGGATTACCTTCATTGAAACCACCTCTCTTGACTTCCCACCAACCGAATATGAATGTGATAAGACTGCCAAGAGGACCATAGTTGAGAGAAGATCTGACAAAGTTGAGACCCTGGGCGCCGTAGGTGTTGAGGTTGCCTCGAGCTTCCATGATCTACGTAAACGTCAGTAAAGAGACAGTGTGTTTGAAAGACGAGACAAACATCAATCTCCCCGCTTTGAGGCCACGGCCCATATGTGTTCTCTTCAGGCAGCATCCAGATAGCAGGCCAGAGCCAGTCTCCACGAGGGTTCTTTGCCTTGACTTCTACCTTGCCATACTTGATACTCGCAGTACCACTGGTGTTTAGACGAGCGGACATGACAGGGTTGATAACGATGGTTGAACCGTCGGGTTTAACTGAACAAGCAGACTTGTTGCCAGTCTCTGTGCATCCGTCGACAGTGTACCTGGACCTATATCAGAACCTACGACGTTGGAGGACGAAGGATAGATAGACTTACGCATCTCCATGGAAAATGTCGACAGAGTTACTGGTGAGGGTAGGGATAAGGTAAAGCTGACCATTTTGAACTTTGAGGTTATCGTCACTGTTCGTGGTCATCTGGAACTCTCCATTGCCAAAACCACCAAGCTGGACGTCTCGCTTCCAAATATCCGTGTTGAGAGAACCTGAATTGAAGTCTTCGTTCAGGACGAGACACAAGTCTGATTCATTCAAGAGGTCAACACCAGTAGCACCAAAGTAGCAAAGAGCTGCGGCTCCTGCGACACCCAGGAGGATGCAAACGAGGGTAATCCAATAGGATAGACGTTCCCTCGTGGGAGTGCGTTTAAGCCAAGGTTTATCCTCTTCGGTGAGTTTCTCTGCGAGACGAGTAGACGGAAGAGGAGGTTTAGCCTTGGGCAAAGCAAGGGCAGAAGTAGAGCCTGCGGGAGAACATGGACCTGAAGACTGTCCGAGGTTCGGGATGGCAGGATATGCGGGAGGAGACCAGACAGAGGACGAGGGACGAGAAGCCGGAGACAAGAACGGTGCACGAAAAGTAGCAGAGGGAGTGCGAGGGATGGGACTCATGGGGGAGTTTGGTTCTGGGAGAGGAGGACTAGGACGAGGCGAATCCAAGTCGTTCATGAAGGGAGCGTATGGACGCGTAAAATCGTGCTCAGCACTGTTGCGACGAGCACGCAGAGATTCAAGAGAGGATCTGCGTGAAGAAACACCAGGTATGTTCAGACCAGGATCTGGATTTCCAGGATGATTCTGGAAGGGAAAACTGAAGGAACTTGGTGGGGGTCTGGAGAAAGGCGTCGGCTGAGGGGTAGCGGCGTAGAGGGACTCTGGATTGAACTCATCGCTTGCGGAGGTGGAACGTCTACGGACAGATCTTTTGGCGTCCATCAGTGTGAAGAGCAGAGACACGAAAGCCAGAGGTGCTGCTGCTTTTTGGATTCTGCCCGAAATGAGCCATCGTGGTTCGGTTCAAAATTTTGTCACGATCTAGATTTCATGTGATCGAGATCTACCAAAGGACCCCTGGCACCACTCTACTTTACTTTTTTCTAAACGATGATAAGAAATAACGTCCTTTTTGTGTCGTCTCATTCCCTCCGAGCCTCCTCACAAATACCCGTCGTCGTCGTCTCGGCCGAGGTGCTACGTCTTGCCCGTACTGTCCCCACAATCTACTCACCTAGCTCGTAGGTTACCTGTATTCCTCAACACACTCCTCGTCTACGACTGTCGACCGAGCTGAGAGGTCGAGTTTGACCGATGGATTTCGACAGATACGACGCTCTTTTGCATCACATCTACAAGCACACATCCGATTCTTGGTTGAAACCCCATGAGGAGAATCTCGCTTCGGGTGTCGCGCTTCGCGTCAACGACGACCCCGTCGAATTTCGTGTCTTTCCGTACGAAAATATCAGTCTCGAGCCTTTCGAGACAGCCGTTCGCAAACTCAACCCCGTAGTCGCAGTCAAGGTCCGTAGTGCAGCTGTTCATGCTGCTCTAGCCCAAGTGCTGCCAGACAGCGACTCGCTCTATGTCGACGTCAATACGCGTATCCAAATTCTGGACAATATGCTCTCCCTGCCGTTTGCGGACAAGGAACAGTGTGCTGCATTTATTGTAAGCTTGATCTACCTTTTTTTGTTTTTCCCCTTGCTTATTTTTTTTTTCAGCGCGACGAGCGCGTCCTAATTGTCTGGTCGTCGTCGATAGACTCTATCATACCTACGTGTCAGGACTTTGAGGACCGTCTCATCAAGCTGCTCTGGCGTTCTCGACCTGCCGCCACCTCATCCGTCAATTCGTCTTCGTTTTCCCAACCCGGTTCTCTGAACGGTCATCCAGACGATCTTTCAGCTTCCGGACATTCACTCGTTCGCCACAGTTCTGGTCGCCATTCGAGCCTTCCACCTCCACCTGCAGCATATCCTCCCGGTTCGATAGCTGCTCTCTCCGAGACCCAACGCGAAAATGACCGCCGTCTTGCTCAAGGTCTTCCGGTGGCAAAAACTGTCACGAAGCGTAAGTGGTACGGTAAAAAGTACACTGTGACTACATACGATAGCGACGCAGAGGATTCTGCTCCCAAACCTCGAAAGGCCGTTCTATATGCACCTCTTTACAATGGTATTGCCGCCGGCATCGCTATGCTTTTTGTTGGCACTGGTGTCAGTATTCTTGTTCAAGAAATGTTGCTCGACGGTGGCTTCATTCGTTTCGCTCTCGCAGCCACTCTTCCACTCCTTTTCTGCGTCTCGCTCTTCTTCACCCTCCAAATCGTCCAAAACGTCACCATGGCTATCGGTCCTATCGCTCAATATCACGAAAACTCCAAATACTATTCTGCTATCCCGCCCAAGCCCTCTCCTCTAACGGCCCACATCGAGAATAAGCTTCCGCATGTGACTATCCAAATGCCGGTTTACAAGGAAAGCTTGGAAACGGTTTTGGCTCCCAGTATAGCCAGTTTAAAGAGGGCGATGCAGACGTACGCTCGTCAAGGTGGTACCAGCGCCATTTTTGTCTGCGACGACGGTCTCCGTGGTCTTTCTCGAGCGGATCGAGACGAGAGAATCAGCTTTTACCGAACGCAAGGTATCGGCTGGGTTGCTCGTCCTCGTCAAGGTTGTCCAGGCGGTGGTGCCGAAGCTGGTAACCCCTCGGATCCAGAGAAAGGTTTACCATCTGAAAAGGGTGGCAAGAAACATCCCAGAGCCCCGACATTCCACCGTGCAGGTCGTTTCAAAAAGGCCAGTAATATGAATTATGGTCTCGCACTCAGTTTATTGGCCGAAAAACACTTGGAACGTCTCGTCGAATCTCGAAAGGCACAGGAACGCAACTCGGGTGGAACCGCTCAGAGACAGAGCAAGTTCACTATCGGTGCCAGTACCAGTCGCACGGGTAGCACTGCAGCTTTTGGCAACTTTGGTTTCGGTAGTGGTCACGGAAGATACGGTACTCAGTACATGAACAAGGACGGAGATGATATGTCTATTGGTGGTATCTCGTCGGATACCGACTTGACGGACCTATCTCCACCTCTTCCGGCTTTCCTCCAAAACCGCTCTTCTTCTGCCTCTGGAAGCGACACTCCTTCCTCCGATCGACCCGATACACCTTCTCTCGGTCCTCTAGGTCTAGAGGCCCTCATGGAAACCGAAGACCTGGAGGAAGAAGCCCTCCAAATGGCCATCGAAGAAATGTACGAAGATTGTAGCCGCCTCTACAAACCCTGGGCCGCCAACGGCAAAGCTCTTCGCGTCGGTGAAATAATCCTCCTTGTCGACTCTGACACTGTCGTTCCCGAAGACTGTCTCCGAGACGCTGTCCGCGAGATGGCTGAGGATCCCAACGTAGCTATTATTCAACACGAATCCGATGTGATGCAAGTTGCTCACCATTATTTCGAAAATGGTATTGCGTATTTCACGAGGAGAATTAATCGGTGTATCTCAATGGCTTGTGCGAATGGAGAGGTTGCACCTTTTGTTGGACATAATGCGTTTTTGAGGTGGAAGGCTATACAGGATGCAGCGTTTACAGACCCTGCGGATGGAAAGGAAAAGATTTGGAGTGAGAGCAATGTGTCGGAAGATTTCGATATGGCGTTGAGGTTACTTGGGAGAGGGTTTATCATCCGCTGGGCAACATACTCGGACGGAGGTTTCAAGGAAGGTGTTAGTTTGACTTGCGACGATGAATTGAACCGTTGGCAAAAGTACGCCTATGGATGTAACGAGTGGGTCTTTTCACTTTTTAATTTTCTGCTCGACGTGCTGAAATTTCCAATCAAGGCTGCTTTTCAACCCCTTTGTCGAATGGTTTAGACGTGGACCTATTGCAAAACAAATTCACAGGTTCATGTGGTCCAAGGCCCCATTGCACTACAAGATTTCCATGCTGGCCTGTATGTCCTCTTCCCGTTAATGTCATTCATCTTGTTCTAACACCGCACACAAGACATGTTTTCCTACTACGGCATAGCAGCCGCTCTGCTCACCAGCATCATCAATTATGTTCTCTTGGGTCTCATGCTCCCAGTCGATGGATTTTACCTCCACTCCTTCGAAATATGGCTGGCTTGCACCACTGTGTTCTTTGGGAGTGGGAACGTTGGCTATACGCTGTTGGAGTATCGATTGGGGAAGAAGGAGCTGGTGAGTGTTTAGGTTCACGTCCCTTTTTCATTCATTTTTGTTGTCTTCTATTTTCTGTGCTTCTTTCCTTCCGCCCATCGGGCCCACGTCCATTTCCGGTTTTTTTTATGTTCCTATCACTGGAGTGTGTTTGGAGAGTGTGTGCTCTAGTGCATATATGTGCATATGTGATTCCTGAAATCACCCCACACACCACACTCAAACCACAAAACGCATTGTCCGATGGATAGGCACCGAATACAGTCCCCGCGCCACACATCTTTTATCTTTTCCACCTGTTTTGTGCACGGCCTACGATCCAATTCAATGGCGGCGTTCCTGGGAAGCGTGTATTTTATATATTCGGTGTGCTCGGGGAACATCCTTTTTGGATGCGCCAACCTTGCATCATTACAATACTTCACGCGACAATACACGCTGACCTTGAGAGGCTTTGGCTTCGACTGGGACACCTGGCACTCTGTGACGTTAACCTTTCATTTCCTTTGATAATCTCCATCTTTTCAATTCTTTTTGATGATACAGCACACGGCGCCCTTATGTTTTCCTTGATTTTTTCTGCGTCTATGACGGATATGATGAACGCATTACTGACGTTTTTCTATTATTTTTTTTTTCATCTGTAGCTATGGGGATTCCTTGAAAATATCAAGTGGATTCCATTCTTGTGAGTTTATATCTTCTCCGTTTTTTTACGCATTCTGTTTCCGGGATCACATCGGATTCGAGCTTGGTTCGATTCTGGATGGTGGATGTTCGGTAAGCGAAGCGCAGCGTAGTCTTATCGGCGCGGAAGGTGTTGCAGCCGACGTCTTTGTGCCTACCTTCTATCTGCCATTCAGACCAGCGCCAGCTTGAGTCCGCGGTGACATCAGAACAAGGCCTGGAATTGCTGTTATCCGTTGCAGGGATGCTCTCCAAGTGTTGATAGGGGGCCTCGTTTCTGCCTTTGCAACAATTCTGAGAGCTCTTGTTTCGTTTTTGCTTGACGCCTTCCATCATACCTGCCATGTCATGATATACTGATCAGCCGACGCAATACTTTGTAGCTTCTTCTTCTTTGGAGGCCTCAGCATCCCTGTCAGTGCCGCGATTCTGGCCCACTGCTTCTCGTACAATATTACTTGGTCTGCAACTGTCAAGGAAGTCGAGAGGTCAAATTTCTTCAAGGAGATACCCAAGATAGCCAAACGGTGAGCTCGTATCTATTTTTTCTGACATCTTTCTTTCTTCTCTTCTGTCATTTGAAATTCTTCTAATGATGAGTCGAACGGTGGGGTTTAAGTGTTGTCGACATACGCTTTGGATTTGGAGATTCCGTGAGAATTGGCTTCTATCGGTGAATCCACAACGTCATGCCCAAACAGGCTTCACTAACGCCTCTTGCCTCATCGTTTTCTTATCTTTGCTCTGCTCTGCACCCGCTCTTCCCGCGATTCAAGAACATTCATGCTAACTTGGTGTCTTTCTCTGTAGCTTCTGGTTCTCCCTCTTGATTTCGATCGTGATAGTTGCTGGGATGATTATCTGTAGCACTAATCTAGTCCCAATAGAGTGGAGGATAGATGGTTCATCTTGGGCGGTAATCTTCCCGTTGTCGTAAGTCATCAAAATACTTTCATGAGATTTCTTTGTGCTGATCTCTGTTCCAGTGTGGTGACCGCATGCCACATTTTATTCCCCGTACGTCATTCTACAAGTTGTTGCACTCTTCTTGATTGAAACTGACCTACTTTTCGAATGTAGATCGTGCTCAATCCATGGCTGATGGTTTTCTCATACTGATTCAACAGCAACAATCGGACTTTGGTTGAATTTTCTACGCATTTTGGACGCGATCAATCAATACCTACGTACTTATTCAATTCCCGTGCATACATACCCTTGGCATCCATATCGTATCGGGAGTTTGTTTGCCACTATCTTATGATTCCAAAGCCGACGCCACTTGGTGACTTTTTCACTCGTTCTAGCTTTCTTATCGTCCCTTTCTGGCTCATCCTTTCGGCTATTACATTATACCTCTCACTATAGTGTTCAGACTACTCTGTAGCGTCGGTGGCTATTAGCTTGACGCCTTCTCGGCCTTGACCTCCTATCTTGATTGGCCCTTGAGAATACGAGACGTCGGTGCCGCTCGCGTATTCTTCTTTCCGAGATCTCGAAGAGCTGAACTCCATTACACGACTTGGTCTGGTTCGTTCACCTGGTGCGATTCCACGATACGGATACACGGCTGTATATAAAAGCCTTTTCCTTCTGTCTGCGAACGGACCTACCTCCATCCAACTCTATGCGTTTGAACTGTTCATGACATTGACTCCTTTACATATCCACTCATACAAGATTTTTTGGCATTGCTTTTATTTTGCTCGCATTGACAGACTCTTGTACACGTATTTTTATTGCTTCTTACGCTTTGATCTGAATGTTATACACCTTGCATCGTCGATACATACGCTTAGTACATACTCTGAACTTGTTGCTTTCACGTAGACACCAATAAACTATATTCCAAACTTGAGATGAACTCCAGAGATTAAGCTAACGCGTGAGAACAAGGAAGATCTCTGCCCCTAGTATGAAGCCTTTTGAATACATCAATTCTTGAAGAAGCTCTGTGGGCATACGAACAACCTTAGTGGTGAGCTTTTGGAGGCTTGGTGAGCCTTTTGGATTCTGTCCCGAATACACAAAACTGATTCCAAAGCAATTCCCAAAAAGAATCACCGTCGGGATCGCAAAACAAGTCGTTGCTGATTCCTAGTTTCTCCTTGAGCTCAGGGTGAGCTCTGAACAATGCCTTTCCCATTAAATGAGGTCTGCCATTTTTTATCGTAATTTGCTTCAACTGAAACACCCAGGAGACCTTGAAGGCAAAATAAATGCTCCGTCTTGGGGTTTGGTTGTACTATTTCTTTGGGTAGCCCAGGACATTCAACTCAGTACATCGATATCCTGAATTGGCACTTTGCCTGAAAGAATAGTGGTTTGTATATATATCATACTGCAATTTGTGTTTTTCCTCAATTGCAATTCACTGCCATTCCCTATTATAAAAAATCACAGTGCGGGGTGCGAGAAGTTCTTGCAACGTCCACTCTCGCAAAAACCCAAGTGTAGGTCGCAGAACCGGTGAGAAATATCAAACCTTGTTGTAGACTTGCGCATTCTGGTAATACGCATACATTGATGATATTCGGTTGTGACATTAGCATGGTCTCCTGTTTGATACAACAAGTATCGATCTAGATATAGCGAATACTGTCCTAGCGTAGACTCGAGCCAGCCATCCGCAAGAATAGCAGTCGATCACTATGTCAGCGAGGCCAACAGTTTTGGTCGACTGCCATCAAAAATTTGCAGGAGCAAGTGGTCCGAGTCTAGTCCTGGCAAGCCTGTTGGCAAGCAGCCTGTACTTTCTATTACCCTGATTTTGAAGTACTTGGTCTTATCTTGGGATTGGAGAACTCTTCGTAAGGGATTTCTTGTCCCAAGATCCGTATATGAGAAAGAATGGTGTATAGGCATACGGTTTTGAGAGTGTCGACGTTAATGAGTTGACGCGGACAAAGATCAATAGGTGCCATAAATTGACCACGGGATGCAGGCTTTACAGCAGTTGTCTTTCCCTTTCTCTCGAGAACCGACCAACAAGAACTGTATGACTGGGTAGCATTAGGGATGAAGAGATGTCTTGTCTCCTTGTCAGGAGGGCAGTACAAGGGAGGTATTAATCAGGGAAGGTAGCATTGGAAAAACTAGCTTTGACTACCAGGCTATTAGCCTGACACCTTCTCGGCCTTGACCTCCTATCTTGATTGACCCTTGAGAATATGAGACATCAGTGCTGCTCGTGTATTCTTCTTTCCGAGATCTCGCCAGACTCTACTAGAGGACTGAACCTTACATGAAGCACCAACATAGTGATCGATAACTGGCTTGACACCAGGGCATCGGGTAAAAATCCTCGCATGCAACGTTTCAGCTAACAGAAAAAAGCTCGTAAATGACGGACGAACGCACCTCAACTGACGCAGCAAAGGACAAGTCAGCTTACAATGCAGTCAACAATAGAAGAGCAGAGAAGCAAAACAATACACAGTAAAACATAGATCAGCTTACAATACAATCAACAATAGAAGAGCTGAGAAGTTAAACAATTTAGTTAAGAACAAAGGAGCTCAATAATCTGGTCAACAACAGAAGAGCTTATAATGTAGTCAATAACAGAAGAGCTCTCACATAGTATCTATTTATCTACCTAGTCACTAGTGTAATGATAATTGAGCGAATATAACACAACAGAGAAGCAACGAATATACAATGCGTTATTTTATACAAGACAGGCAACGGTTTACAGGTACACGTGTAACGAATACGAGATTCGACAGCGAGAGTAATATATGACAATAAGATAAGATACAAATCACCTTCACCGAATCCAAAGACTCCGGTAAGGCCAACCAAGGACAGGTAGAAAAGCAAGTGAGACAACACAGCGTAGGGAATGAGGACCATGCAAGGCATCGACGTCTTATGCTATGAAATACCAAGCTAAATACATTCAAAATCTTCAACAAACTAAACACGTACCTCAAAACTCGAGAGGAAAACAAGACCTAGAGCTGAAGGCCTCGCTTATAAAAACATGTTTGCTAGAGTCGAACACGGCCCCAGCCTCGGACTTGACTTGCTTCCCTCGTTTTTGTTCCTTCCCTCGCTTCCCTCGTTTTCGTTCCTTTTCTTGTTTCTCGTCAAACCACTGAACGTACTCCAGTTCTTTCCCTACGTGAATACTACCCGCCACCCTCTCGGTCAAACCATATGCCCGAATGGTATAATGCTCCCTGCCATCCTCCCCGTCGCTACGGTGAACCCAGCGCCTGTGATGCAAAGTCACAGTCTAGCTCGGAGCAATGCGAAACCGAGAACTAAAAACATACGTTATGCTCATTTTTGCCACATAGTACTCTGCGAGAAGGTCCTCCAGTTGCTCTGACGCTCTGTATAAAACTTCCTGACACCGCCTAAACCGCTCCTCATCACTCAACAACGTCTTCAAGACCCAAAGTTCCATCTGGGACCAATAGCGGAGTCCAATAGCGAAAAAGAAGTCGAGTAGCAAATAGAGAGGTTGAGTAGTGGTTTGAGAAGTCGAATAGCAAGAAAAAGTCGAGTAGCAGTTGTATGCGGCGGTGATTTTGAAGGGAGAAAAAGGTTGAACCAGAATTGGTAAGGCCGTACAAACGCACAGGGTATGACGACCAAGGCAAGAGATGGTGTCGAACGCAGTTAGGTAGTCGAGAAAGACAAGGAGCAGAAGAGCAAGATTGGCCACAAGATAGATAACGACCCAGAAAGTGGATGTCAGAAGCGGATAATGGACAAAAGAGACGCAAACCTACTTTAATCGCAAAATGCTCGATTTCCTATTTATTGTGGGGCAATAGGCTCGAAATTGTGTCTGAGGCTGCTCGAATAGAACAGCGCTACGTCAATAACGCAGTGTCAGGTGTAAGTAACAATTGCGGTGTCTAGTTTTGGTTGAGATTGCGGGAAGATGAGGACCAGAACGAAGTCAATCAAAGCGAGAGGGAAGGGTAGGTCAAGTATCCAAAGAAGGAAAAAATCGTACTGGCGGCAGATCGTATAGAAACGTCCAGAGGTGGGAATAGAACTTGAACGGGGGCAGAATTGAATGTTAGATACATATTATAGGCATGAGATTTGGACTTACGAGCTTTTACTTATTGTGATTGAGAAGTGACAAGCCGAGAACAAATGGCAAAATCGACCAAGGCAAGAGCAAGTGGGATATCCAGAGAAGGAAGAAAAGGTACATGCAGAGTCGAAAGGTAGGAGTAGAGCGTGAACGGGAGCCAGAGGCGGGCGTCAGAAACAATCTGTGGACAAGAGACTGAGACGTACGAGCTTTTCGAGCTTTTCCTTGTTTCGTTGCGATAGACCGTTGACAGTGTCAAAAGGTAAGAGTAGTCGAATGGTAGGAGTAGGACGTGGACGGGTGCCTGAAGAGGGCGTCAGAAACAATTTATGGACACGAGACTGAGACTTACGAACCTTGCCTTGATTCGTTGCGATAGACCGTGGATAGGGCCAGAAGTGGGCGTCAGAAACATTTTATGGACGTGACACTGAGACTTACGAGCTTTACTTGCTTCGTGCAGTCAAGGAAGTAAGTCTGGGGCAAAAAGGGTGCAGTAGAATCTAAAACATACCTTCTCAGCACTTCTTTCAACTCTTTTACTTGCCCTCTGGTAAGTGTCGCGTTATGTTCCCGACAATCCAAGAGACCTAGATTTAGTGCAGAGCATCATAAATCACAGTAGCCTGTTCAGTTGACCTAAATCCCTCAAGAACCAGGGAGACTCCAAAAATACAGAAAATTTGAAGCAAATAGGTTCACTCTAGTCTTGTTTCGAGAGTCTGAAATGGCTTTCCAGCCGCTGAAAAAAATTTAGCCTGAAAAGCGATTCTTATATGACACGTCCTTGACTCACTGGGTATTCTCCGTATAGATAACAGTAGTAACCTGGATGGCTGCCTTTTCCTGAGTCATTGGTAGGGTTGAAGTTGTTAAAGCAAAGGGACCCACCATTTCTGACGGTGATAGGACTGTCGTATACCATTTTTATTGTTTCAAACATGTTTTGAGGACATTTCGGTATGCTTTGTGGAAGAACCGTACGCCCTCAAAATGTTGTGTCGGAACGAGAAGAGAGGTTGACACGTCATGAAATGGTGTTGCCGAAGCTGTGATTGCTCCCACGATTACCATATGGATAATCCGTCCTGCGTACATAAGACCTTCCCATTTGTTTATAGTTTTAGGCGTAGGCAAATAGTGTAAATTATCAGTTTCTAACTTCCATCTCTTCCCTTTGCTCTAGGGCTAGTCTTAGGATACTCATAGAACGAACCAAGAGGACATCAGCCAATTAAGAGTTACTAACGCTTCGGTGAACTGAGCCTGGTGTTTCTAACTACAAGGCAAGACGACACTTCGTACCATGTTGGGCGAGCTGACCCTCGTAATCATCAAGCCAGCCTATGGAGTCAAGACCGAAGCTGCGCACACCATGAGTGAGCTGACAGTCGTACTCATCGAGTTAGCTGACTGAGAGACGACACCGACCCTTTGATGAGTGAGCCGATGATTGTATTTTTGGAGTCAGCTGATTCAGAGCCAACTTCTATGCTTCGTACACTGCGGGTAAGCTGGTAGTTATATTCACTCAGCCCGCTAACTATAGAGTCGAGACGGACGCTTCGTACACGGCGGGCGAGCTGACGCTCGTAATCTCGTAATTCAAGTTATCGAGTCTGCTGACTATGCAGTCAAAACCGACACTGTGCACACCCCAAGTGCGCTAACATGCTATTCATCGAGTGAGCAGACTCAGAGTCGACACCGATTCTGGTGAGTGAGCCGACGGTCGTATTCTTCGAGTCAGCTGAATCAGAGTCAAAATCGGTGCTTTGTACACGGCGGGTGAGCTCTGAATCAGACTCAACATCAATGCTTCGTACGCGGCGGGTGAGCTGACCGTCGTATCCTTCGACTCAGCTGAATCAGAGTCAAATCGGTGCTTTGTACACGGCGGGTGAGCTCTGAATCAGACTCAACATCAATGCTTCGTACGCGGCGGGTGAGCTGACCGTCGTATCCTTCGACTCAGCTGAATCAGAGTCAAATCGGTGCTTCGTACACAGCGGGAGAGCTGACCGTCGTATTCTTCGAGTCAGCTGAATCAGACTCAACATCAATGCTTCGTACGCGGCGGGAGAGCTGACCGTCGTATTCTTCGAGTCAGCTAACTATGGAGTCAAGACCGACGCTGCGCACACCATAAGTTAGCTGACAGTTTTATTCGTCAAGTGAGTTGATTGGTAGTCAACAGCGGGAGAGCTGACCGTCGTATTCTTCGAGTCAGCTGAATCAGACTCAACATCAATGCTTCGTACGCGGCGGGAGAGCTGACCGTCGTATTCTTCGAGTCAGCTAACTATGGAGTCAAGACCGACGCTGCGCACACCATAAGTTAGCTGACAGTTTTATTCGTCAAGTGAGTTGATTGGTAGTCAACAGCGGGAGAGCTGACCGTCGTATTCTTCGAGTCAGCTGAATCAGACTCAACATCAATGCTTCGTACGCGGCGGGAGAGCTGACCGTCGTATTCTTCGAGTCAGCTAACTATGGAGTCAAGACCGACGCTGCGCACACCATAAGTTAGCTGACAGTTTTATTCGTCAAGTGAGTTGATTGGTAGTCGACACCGATGCTTCGACCTATCTTCTTCTGCACCCTACACAAAATCATCACTCCAATCAGACTACAACCGATGGCCTGAATGTAAGTTTCTTGCTTTCGGCGTAACTCCAATACGCTATCATCAGTATTCTATATTGGCTTTAAGTCCTCGTAGAGATATGCATTTGAATGGATTTCTGCAAAACCCTCTGACCACATCTAATAGGCAAGAAATCACCCTACCTCGACTCAACTTTATGTGTTCCAGTTTAGCAGACAAATAACTATGATCTGTGCATAAGTCTCTTCAATCTTTAGTGAGTTTATCTACATATCTCTTTGACTCGTTACGTAGGAAAAATATCACCAGCCACGTAGCGTTACATCGTGCATCAGTGGTACTTCTTCTAGAGGTCGAGAGAATCCGGCCGGTACTCGGGGTTGATAGTATAACAAACCAAGTCGAACCTCTGCAACCAAATTATTATATCGAACGACTTGACATCGCTTACTTTCGATTCACACTTTGCTGTCATTTCTCCAGGTCTGTGTGGCTGTTGAAACCCGAGTAAATTTTGTCCAGGCTCTACCGACCCTGTTCCTGTCTCACTCATTACACGTACGAAAATTTCGGGCTCTTCGGCGTGATATCTTTATATCGCATATGTGACAAGTATCTGCCGTGCCGCATTCAAATCGTCCACACCGTTTGCCCAAGACATAATAGCATGTCACCGACCATTTTTCTTTTCATTCCAACCCGTTGAGATGCTGCATAACGAGGTGAGTTAAACTTCACACTTCACACTCCTTCCGTTCTACAGACTGTGCCCGAACAGATGCAACCCGAAGAAACACGTCCTCAGACCGAGTTCGAATATTATCTATCTATTTTCAAGGATAAAGATATCCAGTCACCGGTTCCTTTACCCCCGCCTTCGCATGCTACATGTCAGGTAGCCTGGCACGCCACGGAAGATCCTCTGTGGTGTGCTGAATGCTTGCAACTCCAGTGTAAAGATTGCTGTCGTGACGTACACAAAGGCAGACTTTACCTCCATAAACTACTGGTGAGTTTGCCAGCCCTTAACTATGCTGATTTTTACTTTCTTCTTCTTATAATTATTAATCGACTTATTTCTAGAGCTGGAACGGTGATAGCTGGAAGTCCTTCTCCATGATCGATCTCGACATCACAATCCAACTAGGGCACAAACCTGCGGAATCTTGCCCTTCTCCTACCCGCGAAATCTATTTCACCGTGGTACACGACAACGGAATTCACCAACTCAAAGTGCGGTTTTGCGCATGCCGTTCGATCCCTCACTGGGTGCAAGTAATGCAACGACGTTGGGTTCCTGAAAGCCATGATCTCTATCCAAACCATGCAGTTACCTATTTGGCCAGAGACTGGGTGACAGGAAGAGCCGCTGCTCCAGTAACCGACAGACATGCTTCAAGATAGTTCTTCGCACAGTTCATGCGCAGGAATAAAGATAGTTTTAGTTTAGAAATAGGGAAAACCACACCAGTACTATGTCTTTCTATTAAATGTCTTTCTTCTTGAATACTAGAATGATACGTGATGCCACTCTAATAAATTCCATCGCTTACAAGCTTCAAGAGTACTAAATAAAGTAGTAAAAACACCACACCAGTAATATGTCTTTTCATTAAATGTCTTTCTTCTTGTATACTAGAATGATACGTGGTGCCACTCTAATGAATTCCATCGCCTACAGCTTCAAGAGTACTAAATAAAGTAGTAAAAACAGCAAGAGACAGTGGGAATAAATTTACTCTGAATCTAAGTGAACCATCGAGGGCTCGAATTTTCGCGACATCTAGTCACTATTGTACTCTTCGTATTCTTCCCGTTCGTACTCTAACGGCTCCAAGTCACCAAAAGAACCCTCTGTGACTCCATCTCTAATGGCAATAATTGTGCATGGTCTTCGATTCACCAAATCAACAAAGTCTCGTACAAACTCGGGTGCCTTCTCTGCAAGTATCCAAACCACAATATGGAAGGCGTTCTCCTGGTCATCAGTCAGACCAGACCAACGAGGATTGTACTGGTGAGCTGGTATTCTGTGGAGGACCGATTGGAGTACTTCCATAAACTCTTTTGTCCGCCTGTGTGTCCGGTTATTGGCCAGATTCCAAAAAGGATCCAGGAAAACACCCATTCCATACTAGTGAATATCAGCTTCCGATAAGAAAGGCCACGACGTCGATAACTATACCTCTTTATAAACCCAAAGGAGCCTATTCCTTGCCCGCGTTATCTGTGCCATCCTTTTATGGAAAGCGGTGAACTCGTCATTCAATTCCTTCAACACCAAATCACATTCCTCCTCCGTTAAACCCTCAAACTTTTCTTTAAACTCCGGCTCTCTCTGAAACAGTCTCTTCATGATCATTTGCTGCCGTTTTCTGCCCCCCTTTCCTTTTGTACATTCTTCATATCCCCAGGAAAATTCAATTATAGCACTCAGTGATATGATATGTTCCACCAGTATGGTAGTCCGGTCATCTTGCCTACCAAGTGCCTTAGAATGGGTGTATTAGACACCAAAATAGCCTCTAAGTAAGGACATACCTCATGGACAGACACTATTCGGTCTTCTTGATTATTTTTCCTCAAGCTCCTGCTAACATCCTGGCTCATGGGATATGTTTTTCTCGTTCCCTCCAAATTCTTTAGCACTTCCCGCTGTGACCGTGTGTCAGTGATGTTCGAGGCCAGAATTTGGGACTACTTACCCACTCTGCTCTCCCATATAGCTTAAACCGTCTCAAAAGCCAGGAAATGGCATTGTCCTCTCTCTCTCCTTTTGATATCCCGTCTTTATTGCCAACGAGGAGTGAAACAAACTCCCTGATCGTAACTCGTCCTTTTTCCATAGAATCGATCAGGAAGTTCCGCCTAGCACGAACTAATTTCTCCTTTTCGTCCTCGCCGCTGTTATCCTGATGTAGAAACCTTCAATTCGATGGGTAGTAATTTCAAGGGGACTCTCCCTCACCTCTAGTATTTCTTCTTGCTCTTCATTTTCATTGTGGTCTTGTTCAACTATACGGTCGCTGTCACTAGAGGATTTGTCGAACATATCCACTTTTTGGCGTAGAATGTCCAGCCTTTCCCGGACACTCGACGCCCACCTTTTGGTCCCAGGAGAAGTGGAACCTAAATTCACTGTTAAGCCTTCTTCGATGTCGTGCAACGATCGGGAAATTTCTTCCTGGTCCATGGAGAATCCGTGTAGTCTGATTCCGAAAATTTACTATCACCGAAATTTTGTTTGCCTGTGCATTCTTACAGACTCTGCAGCTAACCAATCGACAACAGTGACCCCAAACTCTCGCTTCTAGGTGTGCATACTTCCCGTGTAATCTCCGACGGAAATGATACTGAGACGTAAGGACAGGGAAATACAGATTTATTCCTGTGAAAGACACGACTTAACTGGATTAAAGAGCACGAACCAAAGCGACTACATGCCAATATTAAAGCGGGGTTGGTCTCATCACGTCTCACGATATTGAATTTGGCGAGTTATCGAACCAATATTAACAGTTGTGATCTGAGCTTGAAAATTCGACCTAACGCACCGGAGATAGCGATCACGAAGGTAACATCTCAGCATTATGTTAAGGGAGAATTTGATCGACTACCCTCCACGAACCTGCCAGTGGGAGGCGGAATGGTAACGACTCAGTATTTATGATATGGTATGTTAC
This sequence comes from Stygiomarasmius scandens, assembly GCA_037954225.1. NCBI lineage: Eukaryota > Fungi > Basidiomycota > Agaricomycetes > Agaricales > Campanellaceae > Stygiomarasmius > Stygiomarasmius scandens. The sequence continues at coordinate 963,209 of JBANRG010000004.1, read as the reverse complement.
TCAGATAGCCGATAAACCGTGCTCAGATTCAGACACCATGAACATCATGAAGGAACTTGGGCGGCGTGTGAGCTAACGATCGAGCATTGAAGGAACGACCAATGGCGAACCTGTCAGTGGGAAATGGAGATTTAAAGACTCCGTATTTATGATATGTTAAAGCCGGTGAACCGGGTCGAATCAGACTATGAAAAGTTTGAGCGGTGGGGGCTAAGAACGATGAACAATTGAACATTTATTCAAAGGCAGGCTACCCAGAAAGAACAGCAATCAAAGAACATTCCATCCCTTGCTGGCTAGATCACGTTCCAAGTCGCGTTGGGAAGCGGAGGCAGGTCCCACAATCTCCCACAAGTCACGATTCCATAGAATTCTCAGAGGTGCGCCTCTGACACTAGGACAAGTCATTGGGCAGCTCAACGATCTCCTGGAGTGATGTTCTCCCCACTGCATCAGACAACCAGCGCAAAATGACTTCTTGCAGCATCTAGTTCTTTATTATCCATACATGACCCAATTTAAACATAATGGTAGAAGCTTACAATGTTAGAAAGGGCGCACTGAGTTTCTCCAAGCAGATTGGGCAAATACCTATACCTAGTAATTAATGCGTTCGAAAATTAATGCAAATGCCCAAGCAATGGTTACTCACTAGTCGAGTCATTTCCCTTATTTCCACCATGGTTGTTCTCTCTTCGACCGAGTGCTATAGAGAAGAAACCAAAATGGTTGCATTATAATATCAGTTCACTTTTTTAGGAAAAGGTACTCACTAGAGATACCTTCCTCTTCTTCCTCCGAAGAAATACTGATCACGTCGTCATCGCCACTGTGGTCACTCTCCCTTCTATTGGCTGTAGAACTAAGCAATCAGCAAACACAATTTTCACATAGTGGCTGTTTCACTTAACCTCTATTACTCTGATTCGTAGAATCTACATCTATAGAGATCACCTCCTGAAGGCCTCCAAGGTAACAATCAGGTTTGAACACCTCTGGAACGAAAGTTAAAGACCTACCGTCAATCGCCAATGTTGGTTGGCGGTGTAAGAACGGATTTTTGGGTTTTCTACCCATTGTAGATTCGGGTCGATTTGGCAAAGTACGAAGAACAAAGTAATTAGTGATCAGTGTCTGTCCACGACTGATGTGTAGCATTAGCATGGACCGCAAAGCTTAAAAATCTACAGTTCACAAATGTTTATTTGTATTTGCTGCCCAATGCCTCGTACTGGCCATTTGCAGATGTCTTTGCTAAGTACATTTTTTGAGTAAAGTAGTGGCAAATATCGCCGGCAGCGTAAGATTCAACGGCAACAGCTGATCCACAAACAAAAGTCATGAGAATCGAAAAGATAAAGATAGCATTATGACGCCAGAGCATGGTCTGGCGTGTTTGACTTGCTGTTCTATTAGTATCTGCGACGAACCAAACGTCCAAGAAATTTCATCGAATCCGTGAGCTTTCTACTTATTTTTTTCATGGAAAATGCTCAGAAAAAAGATTACATTTTCAGAACTAATACAGCAAAGCTCCTGCAGAAGATCTCCAAATAATCATGAATGATACTGACGTCTCAGTATGCCCTTGAAGTGTTTTCAATGCCCTGCAATCTGATAGCAAGCAGAGAACTACACCCCTCGTTTCCTGACTACAACAACCTCAACCACGGCTTCCGTTGGTTTGACTTGGAAAGGGAATGGCAGCGCCTCATGAATACTCCAACCAACTAAGGGCGAATACGAATGGTAATGGGGTAGTTCATTCTATTTAACATCCCTTTCTTTAGCTCATAAATTCAGACAAACCCCGAGTTTACAAAGATTCCCTTCAATCGAATGGTTCCCGCCTCGTGCTATGCGATCGTATACCGAATCTGCTTTATGTTGGGATTGGCTCTGACTCCTGTGCCAATAGTAGTCGCTTATCGGTACACATGACACCCTATAGATATACACCAATCGGATATTCGCCTGCTCATTACTTCGGGTGACTCGTTTCATTTGATCGTTCTCGCCGGCTATTTATCCTTGGACGCTGCCTGCCATCTAGCCAGGATCTGAGTTTCAAAACACTCTGAATGTCATGAGCTGTATGTAAACAGGATCTCGCTCTTTCTCAAGCTACTGTTACCTGCAAATCCGCTCCGCTATTGGGCGCCATGGCGTCTGAGTCCCCTGTACCAATTGCCATCGACAAAGACAAGATATATTTTACTCCCTCAAGCTATGTCCAACCCACCGAGATTTTATACGTCATTTTTCGAACTACACAGGTCTACCTTACTCTGCGTCTCCCTATCTTCTTCATCATGACAGTCTGTCTGAAACCCATTCGCTGGTTAATGTTTGTGGGACGTATCACCACCAACGTTGAAGGAGAGGTTTCTCTGGATAACGATCCTTCTACTGAATCTACACTTCCAATCGACGCTGATAGTATCGATGGCGCGCAAGTTTACTATTATGTTCCCAGTAAGACATCCGATATATCTCGATTTACTTATCATACTCATTCAATACATGTCAGAGCAATCTGTGAACGTTACGAGTACTGTGGACTCGGAGATGAGTCGCGCTGCGACGCGAAAGGGTGATCACGCCAACCTCTCCGAAAATAGTAGGGGAAATATGTTCAAGGACCGACTGGGGCAACGAGATGGAGAGAGATGCATCTTTACGGGGAGGCAGAGCCATCACAAGCACCATGGCGTCCCCATCGGTCTTTCTCCCGAAGTACGTGACTTCTTTGACGATAAATCAAGCATTGAGCTAACTGAAATCCATCAGTGGGTCTACAACAACTTTGTTCACGGTCGCAATCTCCCAGTGGTCGAGGACTTAGCTGAAAAGAATCCAATCAACCCTATGGACAACCCGGAAAATGGTTTTTCAATCTCACCTGAAATACATTCTGGGATCACTGTGGGCGATGCTACTATCTTGTGTCTACGGGTAGGCTAGCATTTCTGTTAACATACAGCATCCTCTCAATTTTCTACAGAACGATGGTGAAATTCTAAGACCAGAACATATACCTGGGCCTAATTATGAAAGTGCTGGTTCAAAGCTAGCCGAGATAGGGAGAAAACTGCAGGACAACATAAAGGAGATGGCGGAACTAGAGCAAGAGGCATTACAGCAGGTCCCAGTTGAAGCTTTCACCCCAAAGCAAGAGTTGCAACATAGACGCAGGCAGCTCGACGTGGTGGAACCAGACAATGTGTCCTATATCCTACAATTTTTAACATTGCAGGGGTCAGAGCTGCGGCTCAAAGAAATTAACTGTCGCGCTGTTCACAACGTTCGGGCCAAATTCACTGTTCGCGCGCTGGCAGATCAGTCAAACTTTCCCTTACCTGACCCAGACATTGGCAATTACATACACATAGCTCAGCTTATTCATAAATTCCAGGATTACCAAAACAGCATCTCGAGGGAAATTTTCTTTCAGCCCTTGCGATGTAGGACAGTTGAACAGGTAGAGCTCATTGAGATACGGACACACTCTGAGCTCGACAGGCAGATTGAAGTGCTTCGAGAAGCAGAGGTTAGTGAGGGGAAGAAAAGAAAGGTATATCAACCCAGACCTTTTGATGACGAGAGAACAGATCCTACTTATGTTCCGGAATCTGACGACGAGGAAGACGAGGATATGGTCATGGTGGTGTAGATACTTGGTAGTCATGATGTACATACTGATAGTGATGTAATGATCGGAACTTTATTTAGCTCCCGCTGACAAACTACATAATGACACCCACCTTTGTTCTTGACCTTTTCAACCCATCATGCGAGACCCAAAACCACACCTTACCTTGCACTCCAAATCTTTAACAGAAGATCTCAACAAGAATATCTCTCTGACGGTGTGGCAAGATGATCACAATCATCGTTTGGTTATGTGCATTCCAATAGCTTTTATCAACGAGGCCACCAGCAAACCTATCAAATGGCTCACTTATGTCTGTCGCGCCATAGTCGGAATGCCTGGTTATGTCTCCTCCCAGCCCTGTAACACGGATAACCCTTCTGAGATTTCTGCTGATGCAGCGCTCTCAGAGGGCGGGGAATATTACTACGTTGCCGGTACGTCATGGTCTGGCTTCACCCAAATGCTATTAACTATCTGAGCAGGGCATAACTGCCTTCCCACCGAGAAAATATTGCTATGGGCGTACTCTCTCTCTCTTATGGAGCCGAAGTTCAGGTCTCGTAGCCTGACAGGCTTTCAGGATTTCCTAAAACGCCGAGATGGAGCATGCGTGTTCACTGGCCTAGGCATGGTCCGTAGCCATCATTTTGTGCCGGGCCGATCGGAAGACTATCGGGACGTCAGTGTTATTCTCTCCACACCTTTCGATCAGCTGATGAACCGGTGTTTGCTTGTTAGTGGAAGTCTTTAGTGTGCCGTGGGATCGATTTCGGACCAGACGATATCCGAAACGGTCTCACCGTAAGCTTGGTTGTCCATGACTTGATTCGTGAAGGAGTTGCTGGGATACTATGTGTGAGATATTCTTCTAATGCGTTTATATGGGACTGCTGATACACCCAGAAGACAAACGATATTCTCTCTGATGCAGACATCCCTTCACCACGAACTTGCCTTTGTGTCCGAGATATAGTATACAAAAATAACCTGGTATCTCCTTGCATCCAGCCCCCCGAAATCAAAGGTATTCAATCTATCGCGGACGGACCCCCTCCCCAATACATCCTTCAATACTTCACTCGCTTTGTTTCGCAACGACTCTCACTTGAATATGAAGTTGGTGTTCCTCATAACACTCGGGCTGATTTCCTGGATCTCCAGCTACTTCCTGATCCCTCACGTTGTCTTCCGGATCCTCGAATATGTGAATACTCGTACGGTGGCCTTGTACTGCTCAATTTTATAGATTCAGAGCACACTACACCCTGGACTGAAATATGCGCCCGTGCACATAAACTTAATCCAGACTTCAGTGTTGAACACTGTCCCACCTACAGCAAGAAGGCACAGGTCATGGAGTATCTGTCCTTTTTCTCTCACTGTAAACTCTGGACTGTCTGACTACTCAGGGAGTTTGTTTCTGTTCGTTATTCAGGTTACTTTCGGATTGTTGGGCATGTACAATAGGACTGCATAGACATACCCCATCTAATGGATATATGTATACAACTGGAACTATGTATATATATATCTTATATATCTCACTTTTTATCTATACAATAACTATGTTGGTATTTGCAGGGCCACATGAAACAACGACAGCGGACCCTTGCGTGATCAATTCTACTAGTGACAGCCATTTGATTTGTACAGCATTGCGATGAAACTGTGCGTAAAAATACTCTCTTTACTCTCCACTTTCACTCCTATTTTCACGCATTCTGATCCGCAAATGAGTACGAGGTCTACAACACCAGAACGGTTGGCGGACTGGAGAGAATACTTGGACTTTTCCGGAACCGACCCCTATAGTTTCGCAGCGGCGAGAGCGCGAGTGATTCTCGTTAGAAGCATTCGAGCCAAATGGATCCATACAGCTAATCTTCCAGACACCAGTCTACCTTTCCGCTGGAGGCGACCCACCCTGCTACCTCCGCTGACCTTGGGGAATATGACCTGGGACGGCCAACCTGACCGCGACAAGTGTCTGGATAACTTGCCTCGCTCGGAATGGGCCAAACTCCAGTGTAAGTTTTCATCGGCTTGCTTCCTTACATTTGATTGAGTTCGCCATAGTTATGCGTACCATACGTGGTGAAAATGACGCCCCGACGTTTACCGGTCCCATGATTGCGAAACATCTGCATACAGCAATAGGAGAGTGGAGAGCAGGACGTGATGAATTGCTCTTTTTACAGTCTACTATTCTAGCAATCAAAGATGGTCTGAAAATGCTGGAGTTGTGGTATGATGGGCTAGAGAAAGAGATACGCGACGTTGAAGAAGATGTTTCTAGGTTACAAACATTGGAGGAGCTAGCGGTGGACCACTTAGCCATCGGAAAGTTTCCCTAGCTGTGCATTAAAGTTGTGTAATATAATATACATTATTTCCAACGACAGAAACGCCTCTGATCTTTTCTGGGTACCGTGCCGCTATCAAAACAACGTCCCTGGGATATACAAAGTCCTTTCCACCTATGAACTAAATCAAACGCAAGCCAACAAAATCCACCTTTCCCGACTCTCCCGGCATAAACCACTCCCTATCCGTTTTCTCTAGATAAGCCTGGCACTTCTCCAGCTTTTTCTTCCCCAAGTTCAACCCGAAGTCCTTTGTGATCAATTTCTCCAGAATTTTCATAGCTTGTGCTTGATGGGCAACATTTCTCATTTCCAACACTATTCCTGCCCGCAGCTCTTCTACAGCCTCTACTTGACGACAGTCTTCAGTATCCTGAGGAAGATCATTCCCAAATTTATAACACTGTCAGAAACGCAATACTCACCGACGGCTCAACGAGCGTATGTTCAGCAATGTATCTCGGAGCATTAGCTATCATTTCATATAATGCAACTGCCGGCTTCTTATAGTGAACTGTGCTGCCAGTAAGTAAAGCAGAATTGGCTGATGCAGAAACTGCGTTACCTATATCTGTAGCCAGCGGTATGAACAAAGCCAATCTAACCATTGAGCGCAATATCGCCAGCTCCTGGTGATCTACATTGGTGGTAATGTCCCCGTATTTCGCGTCAATTAATCTCGAGAACTGTGTGAGGTGAAGAGAATTGTACATCCAGAATGATGACCCTTGAAAGTATGAAATGGTCGGGGTATAAACTTGGTGGACTAGTCCCGCAGGTTGAAACCTACACAGATATAATTAACTTCTGCAGTCCCGAAAAATGGATAGACATACAGTAGATCTCCTGGCTTAAGCATAATCGTAATTACGATCCCTTCTTTAGCCTCTGGAACTACCAATTTCTGTCCACAGAGTCGGAGAATTGCCTTCTCAACCTCAACCGGTGCCAATGCTCGTGACGGAATATAAGCAGACCATAACTTCACTCCGAGTTTAGGCACTATGGCTGTCACCTTTCCATCTCCGTCATGATGCCAAGACGTGAAAGTACCCGGATGATGCACCAAACCCCAGGATTTGTCGGTCAAGTGCTTCCCTTCCCAGTCAGGTATTTCACGATCCGTATTGGCGATGGCGGTCTCTAAATCGTCCAAACCACTATAACCCGAATTTACTGTCACTTTCGCAACGCGGTAAGATCTGCCTTACCAAAATTTAGAAGGGATTCCTTCGGACTGATTGATTAGAACGTCTAACACAAACAGCGAATCGTCATGGTCGTCTACACGTCGTATAAACTCCTTGACAGTCATGGGTATAGTTTGCTCATAACCTGGCGTCGAGCTACACTTCAGCTTCATACCTGTCAAATAGTGTTGATTTCCGAACATCTCCAGAGGGGAAGGAAATGCTTACTATGTGCCTCTATTCTTCGATCTTCCTTCACGTTGTGCTCAAGCAAAGACTCATGAAGGTCTTTCGTAGACAGGTCTTTATGGGTGTAAGAACTTAGACCTGGAGTGACAAAGACGAGCTTATTCTGTGCCAGGTGAAAGCGGATTACGGAAAGGATTTCTGGCATCTCGGGATCCAAAAATACGACATGTTCGTTTGAGGTTTCTACAAAACCGTACTGCGTGGCAACTGCTTTGATATAATCTTCCTCTTCTTGCAAAAGGTTAGCCCCATCGACTCTGATAGTTGGAGCGCATGTTCGCAAAACCGTACCGCTGCTACCTGTCCATTCTATGACGGCAGCTTCATTGGGTAGGGAGAAGCCTTTGACCCCAGTTGTCAAATCAATGCAGCGTTGTGAGGGGAATGTGTTTTCACTTTATGCAAGTCAGTATCATATTATCCGCAAGAGTGTCTGGCTAACGCACCGCAACTGCTGGTCATTTTTGCGACGTTTCCTAAAACACGGTTGAATTAACAAAGCAGGCCTATTGTCTGCCTTTCGCCCATTTTCACCAGCTCACCTCGAGGGAGGATCCGTCTGTCGATCACTGAAAACTGTTAGCTCGCGTGGAGAAGCATTTCAAGACGAAGACCCACCTCACAGACTTTCTTCTCTTCGGGTTATTGTAATAATTGCTGACTGCCTGTCGCCCAGAGCCCAGAATATCCCAGTCCTTTTGGGAAAGCCTGTTGTTTCCGAACACGGGATGAAGTTGCAAGCGTTCTATCCATTGGTCCTGATTTTCGTTATCCTTGCGTCTGAGGGCGCAAAAATATCTTGTCGTTTCATCTCTCTGTCGCACAAAGTCAATGACTCCACGGAGACTTATGCCGGACATACAGGAGGAGAAAAGAGTTTCTCGCAAAACCTAACGCGGGAAGTTGTTTCCAGCCCACTGGGTCGTCAGGGTCAGTGGGAACAGAAGAACGGTGGGAAATAAGTATAATTTACCGCCTCATGACAGCCGAAAATCGAAAATTTCGAAACGTTTCAAATATGTACATATACACTTTTCGAAAAGTTGCGGAACGTTTCTACTCTCCATCCGGATATAGCGTGCGAGTTTCATACACCGCCTTTTGACAGCCGAAAATACAAACGTTTCGAAACGTTTCAAATGAAAACTTGGCGAATAGCACTTTTCGAAAAGTTTGGCAACGTTTCAAGTAAATGGACAGCGTGAGATTGGCGAATAGCACTTTTCGAAAATTTTGGCAACGTTTCAAGTAAATGGACAGCGTGAGATTTAGATAGTACTAACGGACTTCCCAGCTTGGCGAATAGCACTTTTCGAAAAGTTGCGCAATGTTTCAAGTAAATGGATAGCGTGAGATTTGGATAGTAGTGATTTCCAAGCCCTGGAATTTTCACTGATGTGACAATTTGAAGAAACAACACCACAATGTGCGAGTACCGCTATCCTTTTATAAATCTATCCAATCAGACCATCACTAGTACTCAGCTGCCTTTTACTTTATAAAAAGAAACTCACGAACAAGAGAGGAGTAGATCCAGATGGAGGCACATGAGAGGTTGAGCAAGGTACTACAACATTCGACAACAAGCATCTGAGTCGTACGACCGATTCCTACCACTCAACTCTATTCGTGATCCAGTTCAGATAGGTAATCGAACCAAATAAAACTCGCCGTGAGTAATTATCATCCTCGTTTTTGGAATTCGATCGCGATTCCTAAACCCCAGCTAGCTGATCGAACCCAAAAAAAAACTCCGTCGTGAGTACTTTTTATCCTCGTTACCTGGAATTCTTTTCAAGTCAGGATCGTGAATATAGTGTAAGGCATATTTTCGTTGGCTACAGGGCCGCATATGAATTGATGGTGCATTGATCCTCGAGTAGGGATACCAGGACAAACATTAAATAGAAGGATCGAACAGGTTAGACAGGAATATCGAGATTGACTTAGTCATTTTTGCGAAGCTGGATGACTATTCCTTAAAGGTTAGCATTCGCCCTGGTGGATGGCTCAATTTATGCGTGTAGCTCCGGAGAAGTGCTCAAGTTGATGTGCGGAGATCGAACACTATCAATACTGAGAATCATTTGTACATTATTTAATCACGGTCCTCGGAGCAGGAACAGTACAAAATATTATTTTCCCAGTACCACGCATTGAAGTATCCGTATTGACCTTGATACGGTTCGAGTCCACAAATAATACAGACTTCTTCGGAAGAAATTTCATCAGAGTTTTCGTCAATGCTATTCGGCTGTTGATAGTAGCATTAACGACATACACAGCCATCCCCGAAGTGGACACTCACTGAGAAGCATTCGCCGTCACAAGTTATGTTCGAGCATAGTAATGGGTCGCTACAGAAAACTTCAGTTTGCGAACGCTAGATATCATTCAAGATTGTCGCACCTATTGTCGAGACACACGGGAAAGCGAGCGGGTTCTTCGTTTCGGGCTTGACAATCATTCACGTATTGTGCGTGGACTTCCTTGTATTTCTTTTCCCACTTTTCACCGAAGCAAGTTTCCATCCAGCTATAGAAGACGCTCAAAAGGGGAAGGTTTATGCCCTCTTGAAAGCCACAGTACGCGCTGATGCTATCGGACTTGGTCCTCGGAATTTCATTGTAGCCTGAAGACTTTCAGTATAAGACACACTTGAAGAAGAGAAAAACTTGCTCGTTGTAGGCGCGTAGTCTATTCCTGAGCTTAATCTCCACTCCTGCTCATTCAGCAACTTCTCCTTTATCAGAATGTGGCGTACGAAGGAGATGAAGTGTTGTTGTTCACTAGTATCGGGAATGCCAAAGTCCGTCATGGAGATCGTACAGAATTGTAGAATGGCTTTATATAATTCTTAGCAGCAACTTTCGGCCACATTTTCGGCTTCTTGCAAGTCCAAGCTACGACTTTATTATGGGCCGCGTGTATATGGCAGATATGCAAATACATTCAATACAACTACATTCAATACAACTACATACTATACCAGACATCGCAGACTATGTCCAGACGCGCGAATTCAGTACGGAATACCGCCAGGTACTCAGTGTCGGCATTTGCCTTCCCTTGCTGCATCAATGCTCGGCCCCAAACACTAAAAGCGAAGAAGACTTGGGCCAATCCGCCGCCACCACGTCGAAGCCACTCTACCTGATCTAGTGTAGACGATCGGGAGAGTTGGAGTAATTTTAGTCCAGCAATCCAACGTCTACACTCGTCGATGGTGCTAGGCGCCTCGAAAACGTCAATTGGCACTATATATTCCTTATACCGGTTTCCTTCTGCCTGTTTAAACCGAATCCAGTCCGCCATCACCTCTGGCATACGCGGAAGCAGACAGGGGATCTCTGCACCTTCTGTATACTGCAACCTCTGTTCATGGACTAACCATTTGCGTAGCGTTCTCTTCCAGTTCTGACGATCAGGCATCTGTTTGTAGATGTTAATAGACCATCCACACTCGAGTAACAATGGCTGGAGAGATTCAATATGCCAGTGTTCAATTCCTGAAGATAAGATAGTGTTAGGCTTGGATGAAATAGCATGTTCATCGGGTCTGCGAGTTGGAACAACCTTGCGAGTAGAACGTCTGTGCACGGTGTGCTGTTCTTCTTGCGCCGACGCAAGAGGTTCAACGCTCTTGGTTTGGGATTTGGACCCGGCCTGTTTCCTTTCCTTTGGAGCTGGACCGTGCAAAGGCTCTCCCGGCCTTTTGGAAGGCACATGCGTACTCTCGTCTTCCTCATCGTCAAATATAGCTCGAGGAGAACTGGGACCAGGAGGCTCAGACACGTTGTCATTGTAAGGTGGAGTCTACATCCAAAGTCATTGATTATCTTTCTGAGTATAGTCTTATTACTTACTCGAAAGGAAACACGTCGGGAAGTTCGATCACCGGTGCTGGTCTGTAAGTGAAGCATATCAGTGGGAAGTCGTATAGTGGGAGTGAGGCCTGGTACCTGGGGTATGTTGACGACGGGCTCTTCATCGTCATCTTCAAAGTTTCTAGATAGGCTCAAAGAGTGGGGGTCCTTTCGGCTGACATCTTGAGTAGTCGGCGTGTTACTAGATTGGGGTTTGTCAAGTCGGCTAGCTCGAGAAGTCTTTTTTTTCTTATTCTTCTTGCTGCCCCCAATACCCTGAGAGCTCTAGATAATTTGTCGGTGACAGGGAAACGAGCAAGAAAAGAGAAATTGACCTCGACCTGTGGTACACTGGCTGGAAGTTCCTCATCGTCGTCTTCACAGTGTGATGGTACGATCGAAGCCCGAGGGCTCGTTTGGCTGAGGTCATGTGTGTTCGACGTGCTACGGGGTTGGGATTTGTCGGGTTGGCTACGCTTTTTTCTTTTACTGATAGCGGTGTCCTAAAGACTCTGGATAAGTATTATGCGCATGAAAAAAGGAGGAACGAGATCCATACCCCTGTGTCCGTCATCTCAGTTGAAGTAGTTCTGAGGTTGGCGATTGGGGTAGAAGTGGAGCTTCCATCTGCATGCGTTGATGGAATACGCTTTTGTTTACCTTTCCCGTCGACAGTCTGTTCCTGTAATAGCCATCAACGAACTGAGATTTTGATCTGGTATGACAATTACTCACTTGCTCCGACTCTTGCACTGGCACAGTCACTGACCGTTCCTTTGTCATTGTTTGGCTGGACTGTAGTAGAAGGATCAGTAATAGTCAATCGAAAAGAAGGAATACCAACTTTCAGCCGCAATTTGACTGGTTTCTCTTGATTTTCTTCCTGTCTGGTGTACATAGTATCCCACCACAGCCTGTTGACATCAATTCCCAGTCGACTTGGATCTCCTAGCTGTATATTGTTGATGAAAGAGTCCTTCGAGAACGTCTGGAGATCTCTCTCGGAAAGTAATCCCCATGGAAAAACTGCTCTGCCATAGTATTCTGTATGAATGTGGAATCATCACCTCAAACCAAAACCAAATTTATACAGAAACTTACTAGCGACAGCGTTCAGGAAGCGCCTTAGGCCATCCTTGAGGTGAAAATGAGTGGCATTGTCAGGGCGTTTGGACAAACGAGGGTATGCAGTTTTATCGTCATTTGGAAAGTGAGGTTTAACCCATTCGGGAACGTTGTCAGGCTCGCGTGGGTTACCTACGCATTGTATACAGGTTATTGGACAGCAATATGAGCTCTTGAAGAAGTGTTCACCTAATACGCGCTCTCGTACAAATTTTGCAAATAGGTCTTGTATTTGACGCAGTATCTTCGAGTCCGACTTCTGCATCGTCACCGGGCTGTGCCCCTCCATGAATATGTAGTGGTTTTTACCATCTGGACCAGTATAAAATGACAGAAGCAGCTGTTGGACGTGAAAATTACGCCAAGCAGACGTCATGAAGTGGCGGCGGCTTCTCAAGTATTTTCGTTCCACAAACCTGCGAAAAAAAATTAGTAACTGGCAGGAAACCAAGAGATCTGCTCACGGGATGTGTATCAAAGACCTTCCGGGTCCTTCTCGATTCCAACTCTGAGCTATCTCAGCATACTCGTTCATGGCATTGTCTCCTAGAATACGGCGGAGCTCCCGGTTGGTCTCGTTGTACCTCTGCAGGTTTTTCATAGATGCGTATCGTTTAGACACTTCTGAATATAATTCTGGCCGGAGGATCCTCAACACCCTGCGAGCATCCCAGATTCGTATGTCTTCCACTGGTGGCTGGTTTGGATGACTGTGCGTGTTTTCGCCATCACCAAGGCCATGTACTTCCTGGTCATCGTCAGACATTATGGGTCCTTCATTTGAATCAGCGGTATCCTCTTCGTCGCTGAGGTCGCTATCCTCTCCATCTTTAGTCTGACGGCTAGAGTCGGAGTGCTCGGAAGAAGAGTTGTCATTGTCATCCTATAATCTCTAAGAGTGAGAAATCGTATCTGATAAAAAATATAGGTGCTTACTTCGAGTATGGGCTCGTCAAATTCTTCAGCGGCCTCACGTATAGCTTCACATAGGATCTATTAAAATTAAGAGTCTTGCTTTGAGAGGAGAAAATATTTGGTCCTACCGATCCGATGTCTGCATCGTCGTCGATGAACGACAGTTGAGGTGACAATCGGTCACACACTTGATCAATGTATCCGGAGGAAGTCCCTGCTTTCAAAGCTTGCGCGTATCCCCGTACCATCGAAATAGTAATCATAGGTACTATAGATTCCAAGTAGGCCTCTTGCATGGTGATGAGGTCTATGGCTCGCTCTGGAAGAGTTGATTTTTGATCTATGGTTTGCTTGACCATGGAGTGGTACTGAAAAATAGGGTGTGAAAGGACAAGGGGGTTATGCGATTGCCCCCAGACAATTTAACCCAAAAAAAAAACAACTGCATACACACTCAAGTATGAGGGATAACATGAAATCGGAGTCAATATTGGAATTGGTGATATGTCGTTTTGAAGTTAAGTATCATTCTAGGACCAAAGATCAGGGTTTAGAATTTAGAAGCACCGGCGGTAGTGTGGGCCACCGCACGACAGTATAGATCCCAGCCTTAAGGGTTTCCCGGGGCTTCAGGTCAGATGCATCGTGTCTGTGGAATTCAGGGTTCTTGATTCAAAAGATACGCGATAATGGGCGATGACGGGATAGCAGATTGTTGGTCTTTCAGTATTTGTCGATATCCTAGCGTAGAACAAGAAAAGGTTTAAAATACCCTGTACTCGTGAGGTCATTCCATACTAATGCACCAAAAAGGGTACGAGAAGCGCTACGGCGAAGGCGTTGCTTCAGTATACCAGCCAGGTAAACGGCAAGCAGACATGCTTAATGATGTGAACAGGGATATTAGACTAGAGGTGGAGCAAATGGTCGCAATGGATCGATGTCTACTCGGTCTGCCTGAGGTAGTCACAGATTTAGGAGATACCCAGTATGGTCTGGGGACGCTGGGAAGGCGCTACGTTGATGTGAGTAAAAGTCATTTTGCGGTGGAAAAGTACCATTATTAAGAAAATTCATTAGAGGACCTATCGTATGGGCTCAGGTGCCAGGGATTTTTCAACTCGTCGTACATATTGCCCTGGCCCTAGCTTGGTAGAGCTCCGAGGCATTCATGCGTTGACAGATGGTGTATTGGGCGAGCTTCTGAGAATTCGACATGGGTTGACTAACTATGGCGCGAATCTCACTGTTAGACAGGAGGACATCAGGAGCGGACCATCAGGCGAATATCCCCCATATCCTTCCTATACTCTGGCATCCTATCCCAGCTACTCCATCGATGGTAGGAACAAGACTGTGCCACTCAGATCTTCTAGCGCAGCCTCTGCTAAAAGTGAAGAGCGTACAATTGCCCCATCCAGTGCATTTGTCGGTCATACGCGAGGATCTACTCACGGAGACAAATTTGGTTTGGATACTACAGAATGTGACAGGTTCTCGCTAGGCAGAGGTAGGGGCGAGGGCCCAACGGTCACCGTCAAATTCTTTATTCAGGTATGATTACTTTCTGAAGTAAGTTGTTTTCTGACGTTGATTGTAAGGACAACTCAGCCCCTATCGAGATATCTTTGCCACTTCAAGACGGACGATTAAAGCTTGGAACCCACAAAGTCGTGTTGGGAGAAGCCGGTGTTGAGAAAATGGGTCGCTGGAAAGTGTGGAAACGCGATAGGAAAGGTGGCGCGTGGAAACAAATAACTTGGGACGTTTCTGTCCGCGGAAAAAGGGGGGATTTATTTCTCTTCAAAAGAGACGATGTGAAGGATCCGAAGGATCTAGATCTGCATGTGGAGTTTCTTTAGCTGCGATGCACTGTCTATATGAATACCGGTTGTCGGAATAGATTGTGCTGATGGTTAATTGGGTATTTTATGGGAATGCTGGGATGCAATACAGCTAATGTGTAGAAATGGTGAAACGTTGTGACTTGCCAGGACTTGCCCTGCGTTAATTATTACGAGAAGGACGGGACGTATGTTCCGCCGTACTCATGGAGAAACCAATCATACTGTAGGGGAATTCTGATAGCTCCGGGAATAGCAAGCATAATTCTTTTTGAGAAAGGCCCCTCTTCGCTGAAGAGCGGAGAAGCCAGGAATTTATGTGGCCACCGCAGATACATCCTCGTTGGAGTTTGCATGGGGTGAGTTTGTGTGGCTCCACGAACGGGTAAATGCACGGTCAACGATTTCGAACCCGATTTGCGTAGTAGGACAAAGTCGGAAGCAAGGAACGCAGCCGTGTCAGTGCAGAACCACCCCACACGGTGTCATGGTTTGAGTCCGTGGAATGGATCAGAGCAGACAATCAGAAACTGTCTGTTCAAGGACTTCAGACGAGAATTCAACGGATACAAAGGCGTGGGCTGCTGAGCAGCTTAAGATTTCCGTCTAGTCCGAAAGGGCCAAATCAACCTTCATTGCTAGAGGTATTGTATGTTTGACAATGAGATGCCGACATTTACGGACAAAGAACTGGAGGCCGAAACACTTGCGAGAGGGGATGCTTGCGAGTACCGAACCAAAAGTAAACACTAAGGAGACGGGCGATTTTGTGTGTTGCCAAGTGAAAACTCCATAGATTGCAGGAAATCGCACGCGAATATTTCACCGCTTAGCATGAGCTTTGGACTGGTTCGGAGAAGTGCAAATCCAGTGCAAATCGGTTTGGGTCTTCACTATAATGAACAGACACTGGAATGAACCTCTCAGGATAGAGGCGGCTGCGTTGGAGATAAAGTATGATGAGGCAACGGTGAAGGTGATGGTAAGGTTCATGGTTTCGTTGTAGAGGAAAGGCGGGCTGGCAGTGCAAAAACTCTAATAGCTCAGGTAAACGTGGATGGGGAGGCGGGGCTTGGAGAGCTTTGAGCCACGCATGCGATTACGGATACAATGTAAAAAGGTATCGACAGCCTGGTTAATTCGATTTGCCTAGAGGAAGATTGGCTAGCCCAAGTGGAGATATGTGAGTAGATGTAGGGTGAAATAGTGGAGTGATACATTGAAAACTTACAAAATATAATAAGCACCTGGCTACATTACCAGGGAATGAACCAGTCCGATATCTTCAACGTTAGCGCGAAAGGAGAAGTTGATTACGTGTTATTGATTACGTATTATGCGATAATGCCTTTGAACCGGCAAACCAACCTTCGAACTGAGCTAGTACTCAAGTCCAACCCATCAAGAGAACGAGGATGAAAATCACGTCTAGGGCTGGTGGTCGACATAACCAAAGGCGTTCGGCGTCACCACCGTCACGCAGGGGAAAGTGTCGGTCTGATTCGACGTCGCCACAGCACCGTGGAAAGGACCATCCAGAACAAAGAGGTATGTTCTCAGAGTATGCAGCATGACCCATGATCTTAGCAAGAAGTTCTAGAAGTTGGTGTTTGGCCCCATCCAACTTTAAGGGATCCTTCTCGGACTTTAGCCATTCGAAATATTGCTGTATGTCAGCAGATACACCTACTGCACCCTGCCTTCTCACTTTTTCTATCAGCCTGAAAGTAAAAAAGAGACTATAAGGCTCCACTTCAAAAATTACGGAGAAATCGAACGGTTCGAATATTTCATTTCAACCCATAATGCCGTGTTTGTGACATATGTACGTACATGCGCTTTTCAAGGAGTAGGCAGTTCTGAACTCGATTTAGTTTGACACTCGTTGCGCTGCCAGAGCACGCAGCAAATTGGATGGACTCGTTGTTTGTTTTCGCAGGGTGAACAAAGTCCCTACATTTGATTTGAATCCTTTTTGATTTTGGTGGTCAGATCGAAGTGGATTTCCTACAATGCAGCGAACAAAACATGGTGCGTACAAATCTCTCAGTTTGGAACAACTTCATGAATTATGTAGAACGTGCGCGGCTCTTTGCGAGTTATACCATCTACGATGGGTGCTACAGTAAGTCTGGATGTCCTGCAGAATGCAATAATGGAGTATGGATTTATACAGAACGTAACATTTTCAAATGGGTAAGGTTGTTGGTATCTCGACAGAAATTCACTCATGTGAACTGCAGTATATATGATGCACGCTTTTATGATATTCGTGTAAGTAAGTTTTTACTGTGCAATTCATAAGCTGACATTGCTGATAAGGACTGTCATGCCGCATTCTTGGGGTTGAGGGAGAAGTACAAGAAAGAAGGGTTTCAATTGGTTTTAGGATGGAGTGAAAGGATTTGTGTTGAATATAGGAGCGTTGAGATTCCGCTGGATGTAACTTCTCTTTTGGCTAGCAACGCAATTATGGCTAATATGGTCTGGGCGCCGACGGAGGAGGTAGGCGAAGTGATATTCTTTTCGAAGAACCAGAAATTCATGCCTTTTTTTTCAGGATGTCGAAGAGCGTCTGAAACGGGCAAAAAGAATCCAGCTGGTATGTACTAATAATCATAGGAAGACTGCTTCGTGACTATCCATTCAGTTACTAGGTGGCCTTGCAACTGCTAGCCATAGAGGCGCGTTCAAGTAAACACATCTGTAGCAGTACTCTAGATCGATTCCAGTATTGTAGGCCAGACCACACCTGAGAGTTCTTTAACCACCAATATATTTACCACTTCATACAAGGAAACTTGGCGAGTACGGAACGTTCATATGGAGTTGACTTTGCTCAGGTCCCATCAGGTGGCATCCCTGGTTGGCTTAGCTAAAGGTTGTGAGCTGAATGATCGCGATACAATAAATTTATACCGCAGGTTTGACACTTCCATCATGTCCAAGAAAACATCGGTGTTCACAAGCCCAAAGAAAATGG
Organism: Stygiomarasmius scandens; assembly: GCA_037954225.1. Taxonomy (NCBI): domain Eukaryota; kingdom Fungi; phylum Basidiomycota; class Agaricomycetes; order Agaricales; family Campanellaceae; genus Stygiomarasmius; species Stygiomarasmius scandens. Next base: position 945,019 of record JBANRG010000004.1, on the reverse strand, counting down.
CTTCTGGCGGTATTCAGGCCCCAAATTCATTTTCAACTCCTAGAAAAAAACGTAGAAAACTTGGTGAATGGGAACCTGATGTGATAGAATGGGAGCAGGAACACGAACTCAGGACACCAACCGGCCGTCGGACTTACAGAGCAGAGAAGACAGAAGTGATATTGGAGTCGCCTGGAGGTCTGAAACGAACGCATTCATCGCATGGCGGGAGATGTTCCTCAGATTTACCGGGAGACGTAGACGAGTCTCCAGTTGAGGAAAAGAAGCCAAAGAATACAGTGAGTTGCCCATCACCAATTAGTATGTCCTACGTAGTGAACTTAAGAGAGCTTGTAGGTAAATGAATATGTACGTCAGTGGAAGGAAGGAAGGGGGAAATTTGCGCAATGGTGGGTTGACAGATGGAAGCCCCTTGACTCCAGCCAGTGCAGTCGGTGTAGTGTCTCTTCGACCAAACTTTACGGATGTGACGATTGCTGGCTCGGGAACGCACTATTATGCCAGGATTGTTGCAAGAACAGTCACCATGCTCAGGTAACCCATCGAATAAAGCTGTGGAATGGGGAGTTCTTCGAAGGAGCCTCACTTGATGACCTGGATGTTCTGATTCATCTGGGTCACCAGGGTAATCCTTGCCCCTCGGGAAGGGATCAAGTGACACAGGCGACAGTTTTAGACTGGAATGGGGCTCATAATCGAAGGATAGCCTGGTGTCAGTGCGGAACTGACAAAGTCCAGCAGCTACTGAATATGGCACTATTTCCAGCATCCTACAAGCACCCGAGAACAGTTTTTACAGAAAGATTGTTACAAGCTCACCACCTTCTCTCTATGGAGTGTAAAGTGGCCTGCAAAAGCTTTACCAGCTTCTTAAACCGTATGACAGAAAGAGATTGCCCTGATAATGTGGAGGTTGGGTTGAGCTCTGTCTTTAATTTGGACTATGGATAGCTGATAGAGAAATATAGGACAGGTATACCGAACTTGATCGAGCGGCTAGGTGTTGGAGTGATTTGACATGTAGACTGGAAGGTGGAGAGCTGTATGATCCGGGCGTGGCATCGAAACCAGGAGGATTGGCCAGTTTTTGTTCCATGTGTCCCCAACCAGGTATCAATTTTGTCTTGCGTGATGGTGATCCGGAATGGTTGAGGAGTATGAGCTTGGTGGCGGACGGCAACTTCAAGCAGGAGCATCTGAAAATGCGAGGCGATCCCGGTTTGGACATTAGGCTAAATGATGGAACAAGGTTTATGGTGAAGAGCAGCCCGTTCGAAAGTTATTTAAAGAGAACCCCAAGTGTCTCTCACAATAAGAAGGTATTACTGAGCTTTCATTGGAGTATACATCGGGTGAGCTTACTAGCTAATTCATTATTAGAAACGCACTTGCGTCAACCACAGAGCACAGACGCAGCAAAATCGTCACAAGCCTCACTTGGATAAAACGGGAGTGGGTGTATGGGCTTGTGCACGCCATGGCTGTTTTGTACCACACTCGATGGTTGACTTTCTAAAAGGCGAAGAGTGAGTTTTCATTTTGATATTTTGTATTTAAATGACAGAATATACCTGGGTTCGTAGGCAAAGGATTATGGATTATGGAGCCAGTTGGGCCTTGAAGATGATACAAGGATGGAATAAAGGGGACAAGGAAGCAATCAAGATTATCAACCTGATATACGACATTATGTGCCAATATTGCGTACATTTCCAGTCCAGGTTGTCGACAAACGAGGATCTGTGTTTTCCGGAGGACATGAGGCTTCAATATTTCATTGGGAAGTTTCATTTAGGATGCCATAAAGCGGATTGTTATGTCAAATTTACACTCGATTTACTGAAGGGCAGTGGTCGGATAGATGGCGAGATATTAGAGACATTGTGGGCAGAGTTGAACAAGGCAAAGGGAGCTACTAGAGCTATGTCGGCTGCGGGACGGCAAGAGCACTTGGATGATCTCATGGAAGATTCAAACTATAAAAAGATGATAGGTGGAGGTGAGATTAGATTGCCTTGTGTACTATCCTTGCATTGATATAGATTTGTGACTTACAGATGCAGCGTTGATACACAAGTTTGAAAGGGCAATCCGTGAAGAAAAAGATGCACGGGAAAGCTACGAAGATCTGAAGGATCGTCTGCCGATCGCAGACATTTTAAGGTGGGAGCGCGACGCAGACATAGCAGTATCGTCTAGGGATCATAAGTTATTGCGTATCTTCGAAATGGAAGACGTAGAGAGTAAGTTTAGGTTCTTTTGGGGTTGGCTGTGGCTTACAGGCTGTGCAGGTAGCAATTTCGCACAAGTTAGAAATATGCTGATAAATCAAGAGTCCTTGAAAGCCAAAGACGAGCTTGACTTGCTCATGGAAGGCTTAGTTTTGGAGTCAGAACAGTGAGTTTGGGTCTGTCAGCTACAGAAATATATTGAGCACACTAAAATAGAGATGATTTGCGCAATTTTATCCGATCAAAAGCTAGACCCACCCAAACGGACCTGTACAAAATTCAGGAAAGAAGATCGAGACTTAATGAGAAGTGCGCTAAATATCAGCAAAAAGCTTTTCAGCGAATGAACGTTCACTCGGATACGGATACGCCAGAATTGATAGATTCGCATAAAGAATACCGACGATTTTTGATGGAGGCCAAGAAGACTCTGGTGACAAGCGGTTCGAAACTTGGATGGGAAAACACTGACTCTGGAGGGGAGAGCGACGATATTGATTATTATGATGAGGAAATGTTTATTGATGGATGGTGGCAAGGAGAAACGGGAAATATCAAAGGTGAAGAAATTACCCTGGCCTTGCCTTCTTCTTTATCAGCATATGACAAGAAAAGGATTGCTTGGATAGATGCGGGTGAAAAGGAAATGGTTCTGCGTAGAACCCGAATCAACGAAATTTTGACAGAGCTGCGTCTTTTACTTGGAGAGAAGATAATTAGGTATCAAGACCTCCGTCAAAACAGGTCTCAGAAGACACAAAAGAGAGGCTATAATGGGTTGAAGGGATTGCAATCAAAGATCTTAGGAGTGCAGGAGATGTATAGGAGGCAGGTATTGGCTCTGAAGAGGTTGGGAGAGAAAAAAAAGTGGAAAGATATCACTAAGGAGGATCTTGGCGTAATGGGAAAGAAAAAAGAGCAAGATCGGGTCGGAAAATCAGCTCGAGATCTAGCTTGGTTTTGGAGGTATGGTGAAGATATAACAGAAGAGGTGGAGAGGTCTTCAGCAATGGATAAATGTAAGTTGTTGTCTGGATTAGTGAATTTTCTTGTCAAACATTAAACGGTGATTATAAGTTTACAGAGTGAGCTACCTGCGGGCACGGGCAAGCTGGGAGCGATGGAGCGAGGAATTATTGCTGCTGAAAAAAGAATCTGAATGGCGGGTGGCATGGTTCAGGAATTTTGAGCAGTTATGGCAGAAGAGAGCAGATGGAGTACTACAGGGAAGTGGCATGCATATATATGCAAAGCAAATGAGCCACAGGTGGTGCAAGTTTGCGGAAAGAAGCGAGGAGAAGCTCGGAAAGGCTGGTCTCTTGAAATGATCAGTTAGCTGAGAAATTTAAACTTCGTTAGAAACTGACACTGGTAACATGTTTATTGATCATTTAGCTGTGAAGGAGATCATTCTTACACAGAGACGATTGCTAAAAGAGATTGCCAATCTGGAATGCGACGGACCATCTATCAAGGACATACGATTATAAGCTCACTCGTGGTGTCCGGCACATACTATTAATCAGCTCATTCGAGGGCTACGACCGTCAGCTCACCCGTACCCACGTCAGTCTGTCCTTCTTGTCAATCAGCTATCTGGAAGACTATGACTTTTTACGATTATAAGCTCACTCGTGGTGTCGGGCACGTATCATCAATCAGCTCACTCGAGGGCTATGACCGTCAGCTCACCCGTACCCACGTCAGCCTGTCCTCGTTGTCAACCAACTCACTGGAAGATTATGACTGTTAGCTGAACCTTGGTGGTGTCAATTAGCTCACTCGAAGACTACGACTATTAGCACACCTGTGGCGTATGGCAGCATGAATCCTTATTTGTTAGTCAGCAGATTCGAAGGTTACGACTACTTACCAGCTCATCCGCGGTGTACAGCCGCGTCAATCTTTATCATCGATCAGCTGACTCGAAGGCTACGGAGTTCACGGTTAGTGGCGCATCGTCAGTCCTTTTCACTGGGAGTCCCTATCGTTAGTCAGTGGGCTCGAAGACTGCGACTATCAGCCACTACTATCTAAACCCCTAGAAGTGAAATAGACTCTACTAGTAGAGGTAGATTTTCCAAAGAAAATCCTGTCTAGCTCTGTCGTCCTTCAGTATTTCTTCACATAAATTCGTTTACCCGTTTATTCACTAGCTGTCTAAATGTCTCCTAAATCGGATACAATACATACAAGGAATGTTGTTTGCCAGGCGCGAAATACCCTAATTTTCGTGCATTTCGCAGGCGTGACAGAAACAAATCGATCTGTAGAAAGACATAATCCTGCGACTTGAATGCACCTAATGGAAAAGATATAGCAACATTTTACAGCCAGAAAATGAATGCGGTTACCTTGCAAAACAATAGAACAGGTCGAGTTGCCATTCAAACTCCGCCGCGATGTCTGCTAAACCAGACGCGGGTCACGCATGTCACTCATTTCAAACGAATTGTCTCGCCGGCACCTTCTGGGTTCATCGCTATTTGTCGGAGAGGGCTGAAAAATGGTATAAAAAGACCTTGGGATCTCATAATTGCATATTTAACATTTTGAGAAGATTGACTCACAATTGAAAAAGTTTTCCTGTAAGGACATTTTCCATTTCACTTCTAGGTTTTACTGAGGTCCGGTGTTTGACGGAGGTGCTCTTGCCGAGCCCGAAATTGGCGGCATGCTGAAAAACTTAGATAATCGTACACATAACACGCGGAGGCCTTTGACGTGTTTCAACACTCCTCCATGAATCTACGACGAAAAATTTTTCAGACAATAAAAAGGTGGGCTCTTATCTTCTTGTCTGAGTCAAAGTCACTCACTCCACTTAAGGATGTATACCGAAGCAAAAAGCCAGTTTGAACCAGATCCAGAACGGCTCCATGGGATACCTCAACACCATAATCTCTCGGTGGGGAAGAGAAAAGGTAGAAGTAAGTTTTATTTTCATTTCTCACTGCCGTTTGTTAATGTCTTCTGTGAGTTTTTTTGGCTGAGGCGGCAGAGTTTGATGGTTGACGTAGATTGTCATGTCCCCAGTATGATCTGTAGTTTCGTGTCCGGACAATGTCTGCACTCGGCGGCACCGGCACCTCTGGTTTCCCTGTATTTGTCTCTTGTAAGTCCAGCGTCTCTTCGAACGAGACTATCCAGCTCACAATCAGCTTTTAGATTATATGTAGTTACGGTGAGCTTTGAAAGGTCAGACCCACGTTCCTATCCAGGTTCTTTGCGATATCTCTATGACTATCCAAAAGACGTTATCCTTGTCAACCTGCGGGAGAACAGCGGCACTTATAATACAATGGTAAAGAGTGGTAAATTTTTGATACAACAAGTGGGTATATAATTCTCTAGACAGTATCCCGTACATGTATCAATAATTGAGAAACCCATCATGAGCTGATCATTGGAACACTGGATGAGCTGACTCTGTCAGCAAACGTTACTATACATGGGCTGATCTTTGGAATCCAGAATGAGCTGACTCTGTCAGTGCAATTATTACTATGCATGAGCTGGTCATTGGAATATGGAATGAGCTGACATCGTCAGCGCAATCATTACTATGTATGAGCTGATCATTGGAATACGGGATGAGCTGACTCTGTCATTGCTCAGTGCAAACGTTACTATGCATGGGCTGATCTTTGGAATACGGAATGAGCTGGTTATTTAAATACGGAATGCGCTGACCTCAGGTTGCCCGTTAGATGCAGGCTTTTGGCGGTTAGGTGAACCGTGGGTTGCAGGAATGAAAAACCTAACGGTGTGTTGACACACAAAGAAGTTACACTTGCGAACCCGTGTTGCATGATTCTTGAAGAGTTGGAACAACATAGCCAGCTAGCAATGTTCAACCTTTGGGCTGATTCCAGTAACAGGAACTACAAATTTGTACAAAAGAATAATCTGATTGCAAAACTAGTGCCATGATGATAGTACATAACAATAAGGTTTCATGCTCTGTCCAGACCACACACGCGCTCAAGGGGTTCAAAATCCTTCAAACATCCCCCATAAGAATTGCTTTCCTTAGAATCAAATTTACATGACTCTCGGAGCTTGAAGTAATCCTTGAATTCAGTATCACTGAGATGTTCCTTTAGAGCAATCAGTGGAAGATTGATTGGGTACTTCTTGTCACAAAGTTTCAGTAAATCGACCCATAATTCATGATGATCTGTTGTTGCAGTAAGAAAGACTGCAGAGTATAACAAGAGCAGACAACACTGACTGATGAAATGGTATTTAATGGCCAGACCACAGTTGCTTGTGAACTGATCAGGTGACCACTTCACAGTTGTTTCGATACAGCACTGTTCTGCATTTTCAAAATCTCTACTTTTTCCTGGCCTATACAGGAAAGGGAGTGAGCAATCTCATTGCAAGTGTCAAACATGTGGGACTTACGCTATGAGAAGCTTAAAAATCCCACCAAAGACCTGTTTTCAATGTAGTAGCCTGATTCACCTACAATCTTCCTCCCACTTGGTCCACTAACAACACCATAAAATCTTGCCACAGAGATGGTTGGTGGCATGTGTGAGTGACATGCCACCATGCAGATGTAGTGTGCAAATTCATGGATAACAGTGACCAATACTGCAGAAAGGATTGGTGCAGCTGGTGAACCAAATTTTGAATGGCGGAGACAGTCGATTAGGTTCCCATTTAAGATGGTCACAGTATCATCATTATTTAGGCGTGTTTTGCCATAGAGGTCTGCGCCATAGTCAACCAAGCACATTTCAATGCAGCCTCTGAATTGAATGGTGTTTTGATAAGTGAGGAGTTGTTTTGTGGTGAGGTCCGCAATGACTTGCTCTTCAGGAAGGATAATGGGTAGAAAGAGGTCAACGAATGCAGTATTTGTGAATAGGGCACAAAGCAGTCGATTGAACTGTGTAAGAAGAGGAAAGGGTGAGACGGGCTCCAAACTCATGGAGTGAGAATCCACAAAAGAAAAGCTCGTCAGAACTTTTTAGGCCATAGTATAAGGATTGATGTGTAGAGGTTTGTGATAAAGAGAGTCAGAGTCAAGGTGTGGAGGTTCGTGATGAGGTCTGTAAAGAAAGTCGAGGTACGGAGGTTCGTGATGGACAAGAGCTTCGAGAATTGGAGAGAACAGCGAGTTGTATTATTATTATTAAGGAGAAAGGCGAGCAACAGGAGAGAGGGCCGGCGCAAAAGCTGAGGATAGAACAGTAAGGTCACGGTCAAGGACAGGAGATTCTTGGGAGGTGCATATCACGTCATCAGTTTGTAGCACTATCTGAAAAAGTAAGAAGAGTTAATAAAACAGGAATTGAGATATACGTATAAATACTTGGTATGCAGGCATTGAAATTTTGAGATTGCGTGGGCAGATGTCAACCACTTGGGCTGCACAATAGAGGAGAATATGGCTCGAATTGTCGTAATACATCGTTTGCAGAACACCCTAGAACACCCTATACTTAAGGCTAGACAACAAATTCACTGCTAAATATGCTACCCCTTCAGGTTCTCGTAACAACAGAACGCTTGACTCAAGGCGGACAAAGATGGCCGATTCTCTGATTGCTAGCCCCAATTCACCGACTAATAATGTTTTCTGCGATGTGTAAAACCCACTTGATGGCGAGGCGACTATCCGTTGCACAATGACCTCAAGTCCTGAGGCCTGATGCTCGAAGTACCGAACGAGACGGAAGAACTTGTATTGTCATAGAGCCGATAAAATGTCTGGGAACAAACGGAACTCGGAGACCGACTCGAGGAAATTCCGCAAGGCACAGCAAGAACTTTTCATCTACACATGTCGTCTTTTACACAGCAGACGACCCGCCTTTAATGATTATTTCTCCATAATAGGTAGACGTACAACAAGAATCATCATAATTATATTTAACCGACACAGCAGAAGCAGAGAAAAAACCGATAGCGACGAGCAGCTATATGTAGTCAACTCCTTAATTAGTAGTAAAAGGATTCAAAAGTAAAAAAAAAGCGATACGGGAAAATAGTCAATCTTTATGTAACCTGGTTTCTTGAACGGAAAACGGGACTAGCTAATCATTGGGCAAGAGTCCGTTTTGATGGGATCACGAAGGAGGTTGTTGTGGTACCGCTTGAGCGACTTGTTGAACAGTGCCACCGGCAGCTGCAGCCGCAGCGGCGGCAGGATCAGTAGACGCCGAGTTGAACCGTGCAAAGAAGCTTTCCCATTGGCCTTTAAAGGGAGAATTCCAAAAAAAATCAAATCAAAAGACATCGACACTCACCCCAGTCAAACATGGACGTAGGAATTCCTTCCAAAAATCCAGTATCGGCCATGGCAAACTCGGCCAAAGTGTTGGACGCCTGAGGCGTATCCAGAATGTTGATAACCTGGTTGTTTGGTACCGACTGGACATTCATCGCCGGATTGACATTGCCGCCCAACGGGGTAAAGTTGACCATGGTGCTTCCTGATGGCTGTACAATCTGGTCATTGACTGCAGATGTGGGAAGCGGCGGAGCAAATGACGACGGCGCCGATAAATTTAAACCGAAGAAATAACGAGAAGGCAAGGAGATACGTTCAGTATCAAGGTCCACGGAGGAAAGCGCAAGTTGCTGTCTCACCTTCAGACTCATCATCATCATCAGAAGTACTTGGTACAATGGTTCCTGCGGGCACGTCTCGATAAGCTGCTCCTTTGGCTTTACCTCGGGCGATAAAGACACCTTTTCCAGGTCGAGTGGGATCGGGGTGGTAGTCCAAGCCACCGAGAGGCTGTTTGGGAGTGACACCACCGGTTGGGTTCAAGGCTGGTGCTTCCATGGGTCCTGGGTCGCCTTGGGTGGCTTCATAGAGCAATGCCATGATTTCTGCCGTCTATTCCGGAAAATCAGTATTTTCTCCGTAAAATTAACAGCCACCAACTTTTCGTCTAGCCGACATGTGATCGGGCGAAATCGACTTTTCCCACCTCCGGACGCAATCTCTCAACTTGCGCAATTTTTGTTCAGCACCAGCGTCTTTTCGCCTAACAAATGTATGGTACTGGATTCGCGGAGAATTCTCTTAGTAATCCCGGTCACCTCATCAAGAACAAGATCGGACATACCTGGACAAATCCACATGATGCAGCGGCATAAGCAACGACCAGCCACACGTCATAAATCCTCTCGTTGGCGTCGAGCCAATCAATTGCCTGCCCGGTGTGGGTCACAAGACTACTCCATTGCTCCACTGTCAGACCGAATTTGAGGTGGGCAGGACACGAGTAGCTGATTCGCATAAAGACACGCCAAAACATCATGGAAACACAGACGTAGAGAAGGTACAACAGGCCTGGAGAAGGACATTAATGGCGAAGAAGGGAAGAGAAGACAGACGGCGGAAACATACCGGCTGTCCTGGAAGTTTCGGGTCCTTTGAATTGGAGATTATCTGGAAGGTTTTCTCTCCATGCTTCGAGATCAGTAAGAATTTGATTCAAGATGTTGTCTGTGACGACAGTGAGGCCTGCAGGCCTGCAGGACCAGAGTTAGAGGGTTGTTTCTCGAAAGAAAAGGGGACTTGCGTGTAAATGGCCTTTTGGACGCGGCCGAGTATGATACTCAGGCGCACAAGTTCATCCATGTAGAGATCGTTGGGATCCCCAGAAGACGGGAGTCGAGCATCGCAATCCTGAATATCGATCATGTAAGGATGTCCGTATGTTAAACTTATCCTGCAGAATTGTGTGAGCTCATTGCCAAGCACACTGAGAATCTGATTACCATCTGTCACAAATCAGACAGGCACCCCATAGACGGCGCCTCAGCTCTACGTTGTTCTGTTTGACCGATTCGCATCGGTGTAAACCAAGGTCTTGAGCCTGTAAAGAGCATCAGCATCAAGTTGCAATTCTGTCGGACGACTGACCATTCTGATAGCAGTCCCGAGCCGTATCCACAAGGCTGACAAGGCCGTTGGGACAAACTGCGAATGAGAGTCTCCCGTCATGCACAAAATCAACAAGGCCTGTACATTGACAATAGATGCAGTCGACAGGACGTCATCCGTCTTGATAATCGAGTTGACATGATAGCGAATAGAGTCAAACACTTGCTGTGGTATTTCCCGCCTGGCAGCCGCAACCAAACACATTGAATAAAGCAAAATTGGAGGCGGAGACGAGTGAGCGAGAAACTCTTGCTGGGTAATGACAGGCAAGAGCGGAGCCACATCGGTAAAGTAGGCATTGATGAGCTGCTCGATAATTTCTCGCTCGACACGATAATCGGTTGGTTTATTCAAGGCATGGGATTTTTCCTCGTTGACTGGTTTTTGGACTTGAATTAAACCATCGCCACCTGCGGTGACCTCGAACGTATGGTTATACCTTGCATCGTACCCTTGATAATGACGAGATGAGATGGTTGCTTGTGAATGTAAAAGATGCGTGGTAGACGTGAGACCTGCCATGTTATTTAGAACAGGCAGAATTCGCCGAGGGCGAAAAAAAGACAGGAAAAGAGGAGATTTAGCGAACAAGACGAGCACATACCAAGGACACCAGATTCGCGTCTGTGATCGGGTTGAGAAGACCTTGACTTGTCTCTTTCGGCTTCTTCCTCCAATTTTTTCTTTTTGAAACGGGTCTCGGTGATGGGCAGGAAAAAAGTACACTCAAAGTTGTACTGCTTGCAGTGTTGACAGATGGGCGGCTCCTGCAACAGGCTTGTTGGCGGCTGAAACTCGGCCAGCCACAATGGACAAAACTCACCGTTTCTGGGATAACATCGCAGCGAATTTTACGGGTGCGACACGAGTCGCAGGCACGTTGCTGGAAACGTGTAGTCAGAATTTTTGGTGCCATTGTGGCTGGAAAAAATACCTACGGTCTTGGTACGTTTCTTGACATCGCTGGACTGGGCAGAGCTGGCCTGTATGGCGGCAGCCTCATCGTCCGAGCCCTTGTCCTTGGACGACTTGCGCTTGCGTTTCTTGCCATCGGGCTGAGACACGGGGGAAGCAGAAGCACCCTCGGGAGGCACGGCAGCTGGGTGAGGCGGAGGCGCGCCATACATCATGACTGGCTGCGGACCTGCGTAGTACGTCGGATGTGGACTGTAGGCATAGTGGTGAGGGTGTGGAGGTAGTGGCATGTTTGGGTTTGGAGGTGGCTGGTATGAGCCGCTCATATATGGATAGGGAGGGTAGGGGGTCCCATTTGGATAATGCGAGCCCATATAATATGGATTTGGATAGGGTTGGAGTACCGGGGGAGGTGGAGGAGGAGTCGGAGCGGGGTCGTCCTCTTGGGCTGGGAGGGCATGAGCGACAGATATCGGAGTACTGGAATACTTACGCTTTGAGTCTGTTGGTTTGCGCCTTTTCGACGCCGGCTTTGTTTGAGGAGGCGGCTGGGTCGGCTCTGTGCTTGGACTGTCTCCGGGAGGAGTTGGCATGTTTGTTTGCTCTTCTTCTTTATAAATCAACTCTTTCTATCTAAATTCGGACCGTTAGTTTGCTGCCATTTTGCGTCCGTTGTCAAACTTACCTGGGATCACAGTCGACGCCGTGGTTCAACACGAGCATCCGTCCCTTTCCGTGGTTTACTTTTCAAGCGCCGCCTCAATTACGTCGCTCCGACACACTCTGACCTGTGCGACGCCATTAATGTACTACTCTTACTAACTGTCCAGGCATATCTGCTGAGATTCTGCTCTCGTATCACTTTTATACACAACACTGGTCTCACGCAACCTCGTGTTAGTGGAGTCGAATCATTCCGCAAACAGCAACTCGAATAAATGTAGTTTGTAAAAAGTGCTTATAAATTAAATATGTGCCCTCGGATTCACTTCCCTCTTGTCCTCCGTAGCAATCCCGCTCGCATCCAGCCACGAGTACCCCGGTGGTCGACACAAGACAGCCAGTACATTTCTTCTCCATGATCCATGCGAAAACGGATTCGGTGGCGCGGGTCCAGGAACAAGTGTCTTGTGAGCCTGATTTCGTATCTATAAACAACGTCAATATGGTAGCCATCATTTATTTAGGGATTAAAGCTCTCCCGGCAGAATTCCTCGGAAGTGCTCCGAAGCTACTCACCTGTTCAATCGTCGTTATATTCAACACAAGAAGCTAAAGACAAAACGTCAGCGCGTCAAAAATACAAAACCGAAACAATACACTGGTCTCACCCTCAAATGATACGAAAACAACGCAGCCACCGGCCAAATGACTAGAATGCTTAGACTAAACACCGCTGCGCTTCCAGCGCCCCGATTATTGCTCAGAGCATGCCGAAAATTAACGTGCTCTTTTCGGGTAACGAGATAAAGATGAAGAGCAGATGTACAGATGATTAAAACGAGTGTAATAGTCTGCATACACATCAGCCAAGTCTATCTCGTCATACAAAACAAGACTCACTGTCGTTAATAAAAGCACAAAAAAGGTGGTATAATTCCTTCTGCCCACACAGTTGTTTACCCACTGGCAATGATGATCACATCCATCCACACAATTATCACACTAGAAGCAAGGTTATAGTGACGTGAGTACACGGGAGATAGGTACACGCACCATTTTACAGTGACTCGATCTTGGCGGCCTATACGTCTTGCATGTTGGGCAGTACTTCACACGAACACTAAATCCCAAAAGACATTATGGCATGCAAAACGAAACGAAACCGAAAAATACATACACATCAGAACGAACTTTAAGATCCCGCGGTAGGGGCGCGCGCATTCCTCCATCTGATGGTGATGTCGACGGGTATGGCGGGTCAGGGTCTAGATCTCTGGGGAGAATACCAGGATCCATGGTGGCCTGTTGACCGTCAACACTAGCCCCTATCAACAGCTTCTTACTCACCGTAGCCAGCATACTACTGATCACCAACAATGCCAGATACCCTCCAAGAATAACCATAACCTTTCCTCCAGCCCCCATATTTAGCCACCACCACTGACATGTCGTCCCAAACCACAACCCCGGAACCGTCAGAACCAGTGCAAACGAAACTGCAAATGCCCACGGAGCATCTCCCCCTGACAATAACCTCCCTCCAAAAAAGAACCTATTCCTCGAAGGATGCAACTGATAATTTCTCATTGGTTTCCCAGTTTTAGGGTCTAAGCGTGGAACAGCACCCAAAGAAGCCGCACCGTGTCGAGAAGGCATAAATACTGAGGGATCATGTGTAGAAGTAGTCGAGGGTGCATAATGTGTAGGAAGATTTATGCCTTGTTCTTCGTCCTGTATCCTCTTTTCATGTCTGTTAGAGTCCATGCTGACACCTCTACGGAGGTTGAACACCATGTCAAGAGAAGACCGTATCCTACTTGTCGTGCTTCTCGAAGGAGCAGGTCTTGAACCATGCGCATGGGCAGAGGAAGACCCATGGCCAGTAGAAGGCGGAGAGACGACCACACCACCGATGGGTCTCTCCCTATCAATCAACGGTTCCCTGCTTTGCTTGAGCCCCTTGACAGGAATAGAATTCTCATGATTCTGCTCTGTGCTATCCGACGTGCGTTTTGAGATGTCATACAAGGGATAGTCATCTTCTAGAGTTGTACTGTTGTCGTTGTTACCAACTGGAGATGAAGGCCTAGAATAGTGTGGTTTCGACGGGCGAAAAAAGGACGCCGAGGGTTGTATACCACCAGCGTGAGTGTTGCTATGTACAGGGAAAGAGGGAGAAACTGGGGAACGCCGGTTTGAAGCAAGAGTTGGGCTTGCTGACATGGTGAAAGGAAAAACACAAAGTCACACAGCCTCCCCTAAGTATGAACAACGCTCTTCTACTCGCTACTCTCGAGTCTCTTCAAACACCCCACCACCTTGCTCGTGCAATTGTGACTGCTGCTACTGCTGCTCAGAAACGCCTCTGCATCGTTCTTTTTGCTCGTTTTTTTAATAATGACAAGGACGGGATCTCGCACACTGGAGCATGGGATAATGTCCAGCGTCTTCTCACTTACGTCTATGTTCAGGCTACAAAAGTTGCCCAGGACAAGGATAATATACTCTTCAATATAGACGTTCTTCTCAAAGGTCTCGACGACCCCATACCCGATGAAATCGTACAAGACGTCGATGTGGTTTACCGCGTCTCGGGAGGTAGCCAAGATGCCTTGCCTTTCGCTTTTTTCTCCAATCTGATAGCGTTCTAGATGTCATTACAACGGAACTGCCCCAATCCCTCCTCACCACAACTCAGATCTACGTAGACCCAGAACAGGGTGCAGATCCTAAACCAGACCCTCCTACACCACCTGTGAATAAAGAACCGTCTACATACCCCGTTGTAGCTCTCGGAGGAACATTTGACCATCTCCACGCAGGACACAAGATTCTTTTGAGCATGGCTGCTTGGATAGCTGATACCAAGATCATCGTTGGAGTCACAGGTGCCCTTCTCCGATTCCAGTAAAATACAAATGTATTCAACGCTCTACAGACTCTTCTCTCCTCACCTCAAAAGCCTACCACGAACACCTTGAATCTCTCCCTACCCGTATATCCAACGTTCGCCACTTTCTGTCGTTATTCAGACCCGGCCTCGAATACGACATTGTTCCTATAAATGACGTTTACGGACCTACGGGCTGGGATCCGAATGTCCAGGCGCTAGTCGTCAGTCAGGAAACGCTCAAGGGTGCTGATGCTAGTGAGTACCTTTTTTCATCGAGTACGTGTAGCTGACGTTCTGTAGTCGCAAAACATCGCGCTTCGAAATCCCTCCCTCCTCTACGCACATTCGTCATTGATGTGATATCGCACGATTCAGAAAAGTTAGACCACCAGGATGCAGAAATGCTTAAGCAAACCAAAATGGGGAGTACATTTATTCGAGAGTGGATTGCCAAGAAGAAACAACAACTGTAAGAACAATGTTTTTATTTATTACTCGATACAACATGCAAAGGTCATTAGGTATGCGTTAGTAAATCATGAAAGCCGTAAAAGTGTGTGCGTGTAGCTAGATAGATGTACGTATAAGGTTAAACTATGATAAACAAGTCCATTAGATGCGAAACAACAAGCAAAACACAAAGGTCCGAAAGAAGCATTAGGGAACAAGTGTCCGACCAAAAGAGAAAACAACAGTCAATCAAGTCACCTAGACTCGCGTCCGTGGAGAGACTTTACTGGTATGTAGATCTTTAATGTCGAAAAAGATGCTGACACAAAAGGCTACGCATAATAAGCAAGCAGCGGCCGAAGAGACATTGTATGCATTACACCTATAGTCAAGTCAGTGTCAATTCTGCCAACGAGAATACTTTACTCACCACCCGTCAAAACCACCCGCTGGACACCTCTTACCCAACAGTATAAATACAAACACTGCTCCCCAAATCACTGTACCAGCTGCATCGACAGCAGTAATCTGCTTTGCCCATTTTCTTGCCCTCTTCCACTCTTCCTCCATAGCCAATCCAGCAAAGACACTCCGTCTCTTTGCACGTCTCCGCTTCCTCCTCGCAGTGTCTCCATACGCTCCAGGCATCGAAGAAGATCCTCTCTCCCAATCCCATTCGCGTTCTTCTTCTTCAGATTCTTCTTCCTCCCTTCTCCCACCAAATACGGTAGGGTCGACAATCAAGTTGACCTGTACGTCGCCTCCAGGCATCATCATTCCTCCTTTTCCCTTTTTGCCTTTTCCTCCCTTGTTCTTGTTCTTCTTGCCTCCGGGAAGCCCTTGGACAGGTAGAACCATCATCCCATTCGCAAGTGGATTGCTTGCATCTGCCGGACCTCGTTTGCGTCGTTTACGACAACAGCAAGGATAAAATAGGAATAGAAAGAGCAGACCGAGGAGAGTGAGGACAGAGACAACATAGAGAACATACGCAGGAGCTCTTCCCGACGGTGGTGGAGTTTCCTTTGGTTTGATCATTATAGCAGCGTATATAGATGGAATCGCTGCAGCAAGTGCACAAAGGATTTGCACCACTCTCATAGCTACCCTCTTCTTCGGACCTTGAGTGACCAAGTATCCTTTCCCATCCACGGTCCCAACTAGGGGTTTACCATTCTCATCCAAAAAATCGTCTTGGGGATCGTTAGACCCCTTTGATTGAGCATTAGAACCAAACTCTCTTTCGAGCATACGAATACGCTCTTCTTTAAGATCGTCGTCTATAGTCTGACCATACTCGGGAGGATCGGATGACCAGGGGAGGTAGTCTCTAGAGCCGAAACGGTTACTATGAGATAGAGTCGAGTGGGGAGGTGAAAACTCGTAATAGTCGGAATGTTTGAGTGTATTACTTGGGTCGAAAGGCGAACGCTTTTTCGAGCCACCGAATTGGGAGGAAGGGATGGGAGTGTAGATGTCTGGAGAGGAACGGCCGAGGTTGCCAAAGTTGTGCCATTCTCGAGAAAAGGAAGGATACTGGGCAATGTCTGCTTCGTCGGGAAAGTTGTTGTGGGAACGCCAGGATGAAGGACCATGAGGATATGAAGATTGGGAATGGGTTGGGGGAAGAGAGAAGGGTCTACGGGTTGAACGGGCTCTGCTGGTAGATTGAGTTGTTGAAGAGAGGGTATCTGCTCGAGAAATGAGGGACGGTGGTCGGTTTGGATCGAGATAGTCGTTGTCTATATGCTGATTTGGACGAAGGGTTCTAGCATAGTCTGCGAGGTCGAGGGCCTCGACGGAAGCGTCGGACGGTTCCCTTTGCTGTCTAGGATATCTCGAGTAGTCGTAGCTGTTCAAGTCGAGGTCTGGGGACCACGGCCGTCGCCCAAAGTGCGACATCCCAGATGCAGTCGTTACAGTCGTGAGTGGAGTTGTTTCGTGAGAATGCTATATACCTCATTTCCTTTTTCAATTTCCTTCCGTGTTACACTTTGTCACTATTCTACTCTCCAAAAACGTGCTTCATAAAGATACGCTTGTGCAGCTTGGATCCCTCAGCCTTTATTGCCTCGACCTCGTCCCCAGTCAAGTCTGGCAGCCCAGCAACAGCCAATGCTTCCTGAATACGGCTGACCTTGGATGACGTCCTATAAAATTATTAGCATCACATCAATTGACACACGGGCTTACTCACGTCACGATAATTATGCCTTCTTGCAGCAGCCACTTGGAGAGGACTTGTCCCGGGCTTACAGTCTTGCCAGTCTCTTTCGACAGACGATCAGCAATCGCAGTGATCACTGGCTGAACAGGGCCATCAGGGACTCGCGCAACAGGCGTCAAACCCCCGTACGACTCGAGTACGATGCCCTTTTCTTTACAGAATTCTATAGTGGGCTGCGCAGCTTTCCATACATAGGGGTGTAATTCGATCTAACAAGAAAAAGTAAGAAATCGTGCAATTTCTTTGTTTTTTCTTTACCTGGTTGGCTGCTGGGACGACCTTGGCATCTTCAAGGATCGTCTTGAGATGGTCCAGATAAAAGTTGGACACACCGATGCTCTTGGCGAGCCCCTCCTTCTTCAGTTCTTCCATTTCAGCCCACCATTCCTTCAATTTGCCTTGTTTCGCAGCTACGTGCGGAGAATGAATAAGATACAAATCCACATAGTCAACCTTGAGCTTCTTCAGAGATTCGAGAAGCATGCTCTTTGGCGTGGCTCCATCAGGAATAGTCTCTTTGAGCTTGGTGACAATATACAACTCGGACCGGGGAACACCAGACGCTATAATTCCAGCCCCAAGGGTTTCCTCGTTTCCATAAACCTGAGCACCATCTAGGTGCCTGATCCCAGTCTCGATGGCGCTACGAACGAATTCGGCGGCGTCCTTGTTGAACAATGCCGTTCCCGTGCCGAAACCGAGCCATGGCACTTTAGTACCGTCGTTGAGGGGGATGTGAGGTTGAGACATGGTCAATGTTGAGAGAAACTGGCGTTGAAGTCGTAGTAGCCTTATCATTGCATCGATGACGCCATCGACGCGGAACTTCCGAACTGTTCCCGTACCGTTCGGTAAGTTGAGTTGTTCAAATCGCCGGTGGGTTGAACCATCAGTGTCAGTGTCACGACTTTTCCTTCTGCTTTACGGTATGGACTCCACAAAGCCAGACAGCAGCGCAGAAAAAGACATTGAAGTCAGCTCCAGCAGGTCGACCCCTCAGGATTTTGTTGCATTTGACCACACGAGGAGACGGTTAAAAGTCAGTTGAACTGACGCAATTTCCGGCGGCTTTTGCCTGACTAACATCCCCTCTTTTACCAGAACAGGCATGTCCAACTTATTGCCATTGGAGGTATGTTTTCAATCGGCCGCTCAGGAACAATCTAGAATTGCTTTCTAGGTACAATTGGAACGGCCCTTTTCGTTCAGATTGGGAATGCTTTGATCAAGGGTGGGCCTGGTGTGTTCAACTTGTTCTATATTTATTCACTCGCTCACCTTTTCTTACAGCGAGTCTCTTCATCGCATTCTCCCTATGGTCTACGTTTATTCTTGCAATCAACAACTGCCTCTGTTAGCCCACTTGTTTATTTTCGACACATAGAAATGCTTATCTCTCGACTTTTTCCATATTTAGCTGAAATGGTGACATGGATGCCTATTTCCTCACCCTTTGTCCGCTACGCAGACCGTTTTGTCGACCCAGCCTTGGGCTTTGCTGCAGGAATCAATTTCTTTATATTCGAGGCCTCGCTGATACCCTTTGAAGTCACGGCGTTCAACGTCGTGCTCCACTTTTGGACAGATAAGATTCCAATAGAAGCTGTCATCTGTTTTGTATTGGTTTCTTACGCGTAGGAACTTGTCGTCCTCAATCATATCACGCGCTGAACTGCTTTTTTTTCTAGGTTCCTCAACTTTTACGCGGTGAAATACTATGGAGGTACACAAATGTATACCACGCTCAAGTCCCGACTCCAACTAATAATCTTATGCAGAATCTGAATTCTGGCTTGCAAGCGGCAAAATCATTCTCGCAGTCGGCCTCATCATCTTCACCTTTATCACCATGGTCGGCGGTAACCCTCTTCATGACGTCTATGGTTTCCGCTACTGGGACCCCTCCAAAGTCCAAGGAGCACCCTTTGCAGAACACATAAAAACTGGAAGCTTGGGCCGATTCCTCGGTTTTCTAGCTTGCCTCATTCAAGCCTCGTTTACCATCGCAGGCCCAGACTACGTCTCTATGACCGCTGGAGAAGCTCAACATCCTCGTAAAAATCTGCCTCGTGCTTTCAGTAGTGTCTTTTATCGCCTCACTGCGTTTTTCGTTCTTGGTACCTTTTGCGTCGGGACTGTTGTTTCGTATAGAGATACCGATCTTGTCGATGCCCTCTCGGACGCACGTCCAGGCGCAGGATCCTCTCCATATGTAATTGCGATGCAACGACTTCAAATACCCGTCCTGCCTCATATCGTGAACGCGTTGATTTTAACCGCAGTGTTTTCAGCAGGGAATAGTTATGTGTTTTGTGCGAGTAGAACATTGTATGGACTTGCGCTGGATGGAAAAGCGCCCGGGTGGTTCAAAAGGTGTAATAGGAACGGAGTACCGTTTTGGTGTGTTGGGTTGACTTTGGCGATTGCGCTGTTGTGTGAGTAGCTGATTTTCGATGAAAAGGTTCCCAAGCTTAATCAAGTCTTCTGCTAGCGTTCTTGCAGGTATCGAATAACTCGGCTGTGGTTCTACAATGGTAAGAGACTTCTACTGTTTTCAAACACTTTTTCAGACTTTTATGTGTAGGTTCGTCAACCTTGTTACAGCCTCTCAGCTTCTCAACTACGCTGTAATTTCTTTTACTTATATTCGATTCCACAACGCGCTCAAAACCCAAGGAATCGAAAGAGACACCTTGCCTCACAAGTCCCGCTGGCAGCCTTTTTGTGGGTACTATGGTTTTGTAGGCACCTTCATCATGGCATTCGTTAGTGGATACGAAGTGTTCCTTCCCGGAAACTGGGATATACCTACCTTTCTCTTTTCTTACACGATGATTGGCGTGTGTCCCGTCTTATTCGTTTTCTGGAAAGTGTTCCAGCGGACAGAGGTACGATCCTTGTTGAGACTAAGCGTTCTCCTACTCAAGTGTTTCCAGTGGCGAAAACTCGAAGATATCGACTTTTTCGACAAGGACAGAGCTTTGGTCGATCAATACGAGGAAGAATGCGTGGAAGAGCATCCGCACCCCACGATCATGAGACGCTTCTGGAACCTACTGTGTACTTAGCTGAAGGTAACAGATCGCAAACACATATGTATATGGATATACGTTGAATTTTAGCCACAAAAATGTATATTGGTTAATGTACAAGGTTCCCATTCCCATGTCACTTTCATGTTCATGCGGCGGCGGCAGCAGCAGCAGCAGGTGGTGGATCAGCAGAGCTACGGCCCTCAACTCGGAGATCGTAACCGTAACCGGTACCAGATGGTCCTTCGTAGTGCATCTGAGAAAGGTCGTAGTTTCCTAGAAAAGTGCAACATGATCAAGTCTTTTGAAAGGTGCAGATGGAAAGAAAACTCACCGATGAAACGCCATCCATCCTCCTTTACATGGTAGAGATTACAGGTGTTACCAGAGAAGGCATCCCTGTGTCCTGCAGCGTAAATACTCCTTCTGCCGAGCTCTTGTGCTTCTTCATCGGTGAGATCCCATCGGTATCCTTGGTCGAGGACACCGTATGCAAAGGTACTTCCGGAGCCGACAGAGAAGAGATCACCCTTCAGACGAGTTCCATCAGAGTCGACATAGAACACTGCGGGGCCCTAAACGTAAATGTTAAATGGGGAGCTCAATGATGAATAGATAGTACGCTTACGGTCTTGTCCCAGCCGCAGATCATGGTTCCCTGATCAAGAATAAATAAAAGGTCAACATAAAAAAAGAATAGGCTCACCATACTAAGTCCCATTCCTTTATACGAGTATACAAGATTGCTAAGATATTTACTAGCAGCAGATACAGATATCCGTTCGCGGTTACGCAATTCGTGAAGACGACAGTGCATGCCAAGATATGTTTCCCAGAACTGGCAGTCCGCTGCAGACCGTATGAGAAAGAGATATTCCGACAGATAGAATACAACCCACCTGCACCACCAGCCATAGTACCAAGCAAGTATGGGTTGATCTCAATGACCTTCTTGACAGTACCAGAGGCTGAAAGGTATTAGAAATAATGCAACAATATATAAATCGCCACACACCAACGTAGCTCCCAGCTGTCGCCCTCGAATCTACTGCTACAATAACACCTCCCTGAAATCTGAACGCTAGTGTAGTCGTTCCGTGCTGAATTTTGATTCTGCAGTTGGGATCAGCGTGGTCATCTGTGTGCAATCTCAGGAATGCAGAGGGCTAGTTTGCAGATTGTCATAAAGTGTTCGAATTGCGCATACGCAGAAAGGCATACGCACGTCTGGTACATTCGGAACAGTAAATGCAGGTACACCTTTGGCGAGACTGCCGAAACCTGCTTCTGAACCCCACGCAGCATCGGAGAATTCATCGTCTTCTACATTAGCTTGAGCTTTACGAAGTTCAGCGAGAGAACCGGTGGTGGCGAAGCGGTCGGCGAATGAGTTCATGATGGAAGATAAATGAAGAGTAGTTTATCGCTGACGCGGCCTACGCGTTGTTTGTCCGGATCCTTGCATTTGTTTGCTCTTACTGTTAGAAATCATCACTACTTCACTACTGCAAAAGTACTACCCTGTACAAGTTCCTGAATTTCGTACTGCTCATTGACGCGTTGTCACAAGCAAAGGAAGAAATTTCGATACTTTCCATCAACCTGCGGGCTTTCCGGACTTTCTCATTATTGCACTGTGCAACCGTTTGATGTACCAACTACCGCTCCAGAACTGCCGAGTCCAAGACGAACACTGTATATAACAATGTTTTTCTCAGCTAGGAACACAAGAGTTCCTTCCTTTCGACTTTCATCTTCGCAATTCTCACTGTATCTTCGTTCTTCTCGTCTCGTCCTCCTGGTTGAGTGACCTGGGCTTCTTGCTGGTACAAAATGCCTTCTATTCGATGTCGTAGCTTTCTAGGGTGCTGGGCTCTTCGCTCTGGTGTCTGGATTCTCGGTATGGTGAGCTTGATGCTTGGCGGACTGGGTGCTGCCGTGGCTTGGACAAAGGTCGACTTGATGATGGGTGAGGCTAGTTGTGTTCCTTTCCCAATCTCATGCTCAGGTTTTGTGCAGACGCGCTTCCGTTGCAAAGCGAAATGTTCTTGTTAATTCAAGCCGTTACTTTTTCTTTGCTGGTCATCTTGTCTTTGTTGGGGTAAGCGTTAAGACAATTCTGAATAGACAACAACTAATTCGCTATCAGCGTCATTGGTGGGGTCATGCAAATCCGAGGGATAGTATTTGTGTACCCCAGGTTATTGGTAGGACACTGCCTGTTGGTTATCCTCTCATTCGCATTATCTCTCTACTTGGCTCTCGTTCCGCTCGACGCGTCTGTTGTTATTCAATGCGCAGCGGGGACTAGAGATGATCTAATCGCGCAGTTTTGCAAGTCTGGATGGTCGATTGTCAATGGACTCTCTGTTTGTTTGCTTGGCATGGCTTTACCCGTACAAGTTTGTGCGTTTCTTGTCACTGTATATCTTGTACCAGTGTCACATACCTTCACAGACGCATTTATCCTCGCAATCAACTTTGCCGAAGACACAGAGTATGACGACGCTGCTAGCATCAGTATGAAATTTCCAGAGATCAAGTCGAGGAGCCCAATATTTGGTTTGTCGCCCAGCAACTACGACAATTTTTTGAAGCAAAGTGTTTGATTTGTGATTTTGGTTCGAAAACTCTTGAGGTATCTATTTCTACTTGGAATAGTACTGTCCTCCTTGCTCTAGAAATGGACGCATGTATGCTTCTATGTACTCTTTTGGAACACCTTCCTTCCGTGCATCCTCTATTGCCAAGTTCATCCGACGAATGTACTCTTCCCTGATCGTCCCATTCTCCAAGCGAACGACGTCCACATATACCGCGGCATCCATGAACCTCTTGCCCCTCATTAACTGACCGACTGCCTCTCCGTTGATGATTTCCACAGTATGCGTCTGTTTCTTGTAAACGGACGGCACACCCTCGTAGCGATCAAGAGTAGCCTCGTCCTCGGCACTGAGTTCGTATAAGAACCCATAGACGTGATCACCTTCAGACGGAATAATATTCGCAACTCCCCGACTGTTTATTATCCACCGCCTAGATGAATGTCAGCCAAGCCGCTTCTGAGAAAAGAAAGAACCAACCAATCTCTCAGTATTGCAACCCCTCTCCAACGAGAACTGGGGCAGCGATTCTGCATTTGTTCTTTCCACAGGTTGCTTCCATAGCTAAAGTTTACTGTCAACTTGCTTTCGCCATCATTCACACTGCCGTCCTCTGAGGGAATGAATCTCTTCCAATACTTTTCAAAGTATTCACTTGGAATACCCTCCTTGATACCATCCTTAGAGGCAAGGTTGAGTCTGGGAATATACTCCTGTCGAATAATACCATCCTCGACGGTTTCTGAATCGATATAAATAAGTGCAGCTATTGTGTCGCCACCCACATCCAAGGCATCTCCAGCACGTTGGATAATTTCAACAGGTAGGATTTCTTTGTGGTAATCCCTAGGCACGCCCTCATATGTATCGAGAATCTTCTCATCTTCTGGACTAAGCTCGTAGAGAAAGCCGTAGACATAATCAGAGGGAGATGGTACGAGGTTGGCGTATCCGTAAGTGTGGATTATCCAACGCCTTTGCCCAGCCAGTCAATGCAAGTTTGTGGGGTTCTCTGAGTGCTTACCAGCCTGAAAGTCGAGCAACACCTAGAAATCTACTAGACGGGCATCTAGCCTTCAGTTGGTCTTTCCAAATGTTACTTCCATAGCTAAAGTGTATCGTTTGAGTCGACATGAGATGCTAGCCGAGAGCACGCTGCACAGTTGACGCGAGAACCGTTCACACGCGTGCCTGATTTCAAAATTTTCTTTTTTCTCTACGCCCTTCTCCTTCGCCAACTACACGACCAAGGATCATCTAGACGTGAGGTCACAAAAATAATGGCAGATTCTCGAGGAAAAGCTTTCCCTCTTGCGGACGAGGATTTGACGAATACAGTCAGCTAGTTCGATTTTTGTAAATGCAGGCCGCTAAATTTCCTTCCGGTGTAGATTCTCGACCTCACTCAGCAGGCCGTCCAACACAAGCAATTGAAAAAGGGTGCCAACGAAGGCACGTAGCTCTCACAAATCTTACAAGTTGTTGCTAAATTTCAATCTTTTCTAGCTACTAAAACCCTGAACCGTGGTGTCGCCGAGTTTATCATCCTGACCGCTGATACTGAACCTCTTGAGATTCTTCTTCACCTACCTTTGCTGTGTGAAGAAAAGGCAAGTCCTCCCTTTTCTTTCTGAACTGCTCTGTTAACTCGTATCACAGAACGTTCCATACATCTTCCTTCCTAGCAAGGCGGCCCTTGGTCGCGCTTGCAATGTCACTCGGCCTGTTATTGCAGCAAGTGTTACCACCGGAACTTCGAAGGATTTGTCCTCTCAAATCAACACTGTCAAGTTGGCCATCGAAAAGCTGCTCATCTAAGAAATTGGCTACAGTTACTTTTTGGGATGTATTTGTTGTATCATAATATCATTACCCATTAATACTACCTCGTGTGATCTGCTTTCACCGCAAAACTGCTATACAAGTCATAAGGACCTTTAGAGCAAGTTTTCGACATTTTTGCATCGAGGATGTGCTGATGGTGACTAAGCACAGTGTTGTTTACAAGTCCTTTTCTTTTGACCACCATCCCAGCGCTTGCTCTTTCAACTCGGAATCCCTCAAACCCTTAGAATGTCCGGCATCTGCAGACCACGTCTTGCTGAAGAACGCAAGCAATGGAGGAAAGACCACCCATTTGTGAGTCAATTGTATTTCCTTTTCAGTATTTGCCAAAACTGTTCCATCCGCATCGTAATTGTCACGTCAAACACGGTCGCAGGACGTGTTTTTGTGCATTTTCCATTCCTAGCCACCCTCATGAATCTTCATCACGTATATACCAGTCTGACCTGCCGATTTTTTCAGGGATTCTACGCAAAGCCTGTTAAAGCCGCAGATGGTTCAATGAATCTTATGGAATGGGAAGTTGGCATTCCCGGGAAGGCAGATGTGCGTGCTTAGACTTCATTTCCCTTAAATCAGCCACTACTGGACTCATCATACCTATGACTGGGTTCATCACTCTGTGTAGTTCACCGTCCATTGATGGTTTCACCTATGAATGGCACGTCTATGGCATAGTGCTCTTGCTGACCTTTAACACTATCTTACAGACACCATGGGACGGAGGCTTGTACAAGCTGACCATGACGTTCCCCGAAGGTTCTTCTCGTTCTTCTCGCTCCGATCTTTTGAACTAACAAGTAACGTGGACACCAAGATTATCCTTCAAAACCACCCAAATGTATGTTATCCTCCGTCTTCTCGCAATTTTACTGATAGCAGTCTAGGTAAATTCACTCCTCCGCTGTTCCATCCGAACGTCTATCCTTCTGGCACTGTTTGCTTGTCTATCTTGGACGAGGAAAAGTCTTGGAAACCAGCCATAACGATCAAGCAGGTGAGTTGTTGTCTCGACCAAGAGAATTATGTGACTCAGGATGTGTTAAGATTCTGCTCGGTATTCAAGATCTCCTAAACGATCCCAACGTTTTGGACCCTGCCCAAAGTGAGGCCTACACGATGTTCAAGTAAGCCTTCCAGCCAGATATTGTATCGATTCTTATCCTGACGGGTTCTTGAAGAAATGACAAGATTGCATACGAGTATGTCCATTTCTATTCTTGGAATTCGGTTGTTCAACGTTTTATAGGAAAAAGATAAGACAGCAAGCAAGGGAAAATATCCCCAAGTAAATTTTGGTCTTACTTCGTATCTTTACATCCCAGTCTGGTCGTGCTACGTTCTCTGTACCATGTACATATCTATGTAATATGGATTTCCAGTTTCTTTTTTGCCATCCGATGAGCATAATACCGTTGTACAAATTATTCGGTTCGGAGTTGAGGGGCTGCGCACGGTCGATCATGAGTTGTGAAACAGGATCTCACAGTATTTCCATAACTACAGCTTGGACTCGTACCATTACTACCCCACGAACGAAATTTCACGGATTGTCCTTCACAACTCAAAAATGGCTGCACCTCCACCTGTACTTGAAGTGCACACCCCTTCTTCTTCATTCGCAGTCGTACACTCTTGCAAGTACCGGTGCTAATCTTTAATTGTCTCTTTATTAACGTCAGCGCGACCCCTCTAGTAACTCAGGAATCTCTACTGTCTCTATGCGACAAGCTGACCCGTAAAGTGCATACAGCATACCATGGCGAACGTGTTGGGCCAGGGTGGTTGAAGTATAAGTTTAATGAAACGATATGGAACCTCGATGATGGTACGCCACTTTCTACGTTTTCCTTCATCTAGTCGGTTCGAACTCTTAGTGCAGATTCCGACTATACAATCTTTGTATGGCGTCAACAACAACAAAATCACTCTGAAGGTGACTCGCTGACCGCTGAAACTCAGAGCGTTGGACGCTCTTCAAATGCAATACGATCACCTGTCCTACACCTTCACAATCCTTCGCTACCACTCCCGGCGCCCCCTGAATACCAGAATCCAGCTTACTTCGTCTTCAATCAAGCTCGCACACGTCATACAAGCCCACCTTCATCTAACCCCTCTTTGCGCCCTTCGCACAAATCAAAGAAGAGCAAGCGAAGCAAGCTAGCTGGCGATGGCAAGGACGGGACACTCAAACACAAGAAAGAGTTTGAAAAGTTCCACAGCGAAAATGGTGTCAGGACTGTTATGGGAAGTATTGGTCCAGTACAGAATGGTGAGTGGTGCATAAACTGTTAGTCTGCAAGATCTTGACATTGTTGTTCAGTCCGTATGTTGCTCAAGTCGGGTTATCGTCACGTCTACATATCTCGCAAATTTGCATTGGAACACGGATTCATACCTGCTGATGCTGCTCCTGGACATTACGGTTATGGTGGACTAGTCAATATTGGTACTTGGCCAATCACCCTCACCCCGTCCACTTCTTCAGCCGACTCTGAACGTTCTGTGGCACCTTCTGAATCATCCAACACCAACGGGTCGACCAAAAAATCAAAACGATCCAAAAATGCAAAAGGGCCCAAGCCCACGTTAATGACCGTGTATCTTTCAGAGGAACCTCATTTCGACGTTGTTCTCGGTCGCTCTTTCTTTGAAAAAAGACAAATTCGTACGAGCGGAATCGACCTCACGGATGTGGTGTGCCTCGACACTGGAGAAAAGATTGAATGCGAACTAGTGATCCTGAAGGACGGTAGGGGCGAGATTGTCACAGTTACATAGCTAACGCAACTGCAGGACATTCATGACTGATTTATTGGTGTTTATCTCATTTAACTTATTTAATGGACATGATTTGTGACAGTAGGGTAGTGTGATGATATTAACAAGGGTGATAGTAGATGTAGGACATGATTGTTCAGTTCGTCTACAACAACACGACCACGACCACGACCACGACCATATGAATCACCGCATCTTGAGACGTTGAGAACGAGTGGCCTACAGAAAAAAAAATCAGTATAGGTTCGGGTGCAGAGAGGACGAACGCACTCTTCTCCGTTTCTTGAGCCTGGACGACGAGAATCAGCCACAAGTCACCAGCAGTTTGAATATTACTCACTTGTGCTTCTTCATCTTCTTTCTGCGTTTACGTTTGGTACTATCCATCAAAACCTCATCCAATTCCTGATCTAATCTCTCCTGCAACCCCACTCTATCCGCTTCTTTGGTTACATCTAATCCCAGTCGCTTTAAAGTCGCTTCCCAATCAGCAGTGGCCCCGGCGCGGTTCATCGTCAATGTGTAAGTAAGCTGTCGAGCAGCTTCCGCGTCACCTTCCAAGGAAGATTCAGGAGGGTGGTCAAAGAGATTCGGTGGTGATGCCTTTGTATCAGAGACACGGGAAGGATTGACCAAGGAGAATATACTCGTAGGCGGTGCACCCGCGAGTATAGACGACGGTTCCGATAAAAGGAGAAGAGGCCGATGCAGAGAGAAGAATTGATGCAGTTTAAGATCCTGGGCATCCAGTATTGGGTGGAGAGGAGAATGAACAAACGTGGCCTGACGCGAGGTTGAAGTATCGACGACATCCTTCTGTTTGCCCGGTCCACATTGAGACTCTCCGTTCGCCGCTATGTTTGCGCTAGGTTCTGAAGGAGACGGTCTATCGCTATCGTTCTTCTTGACCGCACCACTGGTAGGCACAGATTTGTTGTTGGGTTTAGCAGAGTTGAAATATCGACCTCCGCCTGCTTTAGAGGAGAAAAAAGAAGAATACGCTCTACGATATGCAGGCGTATGTAGAAAACGAGCAAGTGAAGTCATGACTGGCCTTGCCAGTCAAAACTGTAGTGCTGGAGAAACTATACAGAGTGACGAAAAAGGGCAAGCAATCGAGTCCATGGACCCACAAGTCACGTGCACTCAAACTATAAAAGTGAAAATTTTCTTGCTGCTTCCACTATCGCAACCCTTTAGACAGTGTTCAGCCCACTATCTTCCACGTAGGCTGCAACGATTCGGTTCTGCGAAGAGGAGATGTGATTGGTTTATAGAACTTACCCACTTTACTGTAGTGATGTGAGTGTCAGACCCTTCCTACATACGAAATATATATATTTTTATCGTATTCTTAATGGGATGCCTGTATGCTGTAAACTACAGCAGTATACGAGTCTAGGGATTGAGAGGGTTTCTTTGCGGTGGCAATAATAGACCAACGTCAGAATGTATGACTATCCGGACTGGAGTTATGAAGTGAACAACGTGACGTGTCCTTTCCACACCTCCACCTTCTCCTTCATACACTCGCACAGTTTGATACTGGTTCTTCTCTCTCGAAATGTTCATTATTAACTGGTTCTGGGACGTCCTTGCGCAACTCGGTAATAACTCAACTGCATTTCGTATACGCCGACTCACTAGTTGTACCAGGTCTCTTGCACAAAAATGCCAAAATCCTGTTCCTTGGTCTCGACAATGCAGGAAAGACAGTGAGGACTTGTTCTTCTCCTTTGAGGGGCTTAACATTGACAACCTCTCCAAGACTCTTCTCCACATGCTGAAAAACGACAGATTGGCAACGCTTCAGCCCACTCTCCATCCCAGTCAGTGCAAAACACGTCTCGTGCATATTTCATTCCCTCTCATATATCTTTCCAGCCTCCGAGGAGCTCGCCATTGGAAATGTCAAATTCACTACCTATGACTTGGGAGGACACCAGCAAGCTCGTCGTCTATGGCGCGACTACTTCCCTGAAGTCGACGGCATCGTCTTTTTGGTCGACAGTGCCGAGTTTGAACGTTTTGCAGAGTCCAAAGCTGAACTGGATGCTCTGCTTTCGATTGAAGAACTTTCCAAGGTTCCTTTCCTTATTCTCGGAAACAAGATTGACGCACCCGGTGCCGTCAGCGAGGAGGAACTCAGGCATCAACTTGGTCTCTACCAGACTACTGGCAAGGTTCGTAGCGATGTCCTGTCACGAATATGACTATACTGACGAGCATTTCTAGGGCAAGGTTCCTCTCAATGACATTCGCCCCATTGAGATTTTCATGTGCTCAGTAGTGCAGAGGCAAGGTTACGGTGAAGGTGCGTCGCTCGTTTTTAAGGTGTGGAGCTTTGTTGACTGACGCCTCTGCAGGTTTCCGCTGGCTGTCGCAGTACATTTTTCAACGGCCTGCGTCTTTGTCTCGGAAGACTATTTAGGGTGTTATTTGTCGGATGTCAGGATTTTCACCTTATACTCTACGCGTGGAACACTAGATATTGATGTTCTTACTTCATTCATGAATCTGGCTCTTTAATTTTACTGTCTACTTGACATGTCCTGCTCGCGTTGGTAAATACCCCGATGTTGAGGGTTTGCTTAACGGTACATTCAGTTCCATTTACATATTAGTACACGTTTCGCCGCTACTTTCCAAGTAATTTGGAATCCACGACATCTTTCGTGAGCCCTTCTGGACCTTCCCTTATTTCAATGACTTTGCCAACGTCGGCCTGGGGAAATCCATCATATTAGAGGTCTAAAGGGGGCTGACTACGTACCGTTGTCTGGAAATCGAGAAGAGCGCTAGCATGCAGCGTGAGTAGACTGATCTCACTGGATGTCGGGGCCCAGTTAATAAGTACAAGAGGGAAGGATTTCCTCCCATCAGAGTGGTTCAACTCATAGCTCAATACCACATAACGAGGACTGTTCTCGGGAAGTTCTGCAGAAGGAAGCTCGAGAACATTCAGATAGGGAGCTAACATTCAGACCCACCCTCTGCCAATTCCTCGATACTAATGCTATCAAACTGTTCCACTTCTTCCATGATGAGCTTTGCCTTGTTTATCTTGATGACAAGGGCTGCACTTCCTTCATTTCGACGGGCGAACCTAAACTTGCGGAGAGAGTCCTTGATTTCTTGTGGGATATCTACAGTACGAGACTAGCAATAAACATCAGAAACTGGGGAAAGGTTAGGCGATGAGACTGACCATGGATGTCAAAAGCAGTTTAATCTTATCTTATCGTATTCCGACGGAAGCATTTACGCGTGTGCCTCCGGCAAGCTATCGAGATTGTTTACACATGGGTGACTTCATAACCATGACAGGCAAGACAAAATTATTCAGCCTTGTGGGTAGCTCGCTACCTTCTTATCCTAAATGTCTCGCCCACCCCACGGTCGAGCTAGTTCGAACACTCCTTCTATTCCTGCCCGTCCAGAAAGCTTGGTTCTGGTCGATGGCGCTGTTAGCGAAGAAGCGACTGAGCTCTTGCACGAGTTTGTGCATCCCCACCATCGTCAAGAAGAGACGCTCTACGAGCCAGAACCCGTGCCGGAACTTGTGAAAGAAGAATCACAACTTGTTCCATGGTGGAAGAGACCTTCACCATGGTGGTGAGTTCACCCAAATCTTTCGATTTACTGCATTGTCAAACCTACTTCGCAGGCTTATATGCATGCTCCCTTTGACGAGTGTTACTATGGCTGCGACTCTCGCGCCAAAGGTGGAGATATACACATTGTTAGTGTGTGCACAACACAAGCCGGAGATCTTTGACAGCCTTGATATGTCTATTAATGCTATCAATGCTTTGGGCGAAGCAAAGCCCAATCTCTGTGCGACCGATCCTGTCGTTCAGGCCAATGTCGCCAGATTGTCTACCAGTAAAGCCCTTTCATGCACTGGATACTCATGTGTGCTAACTACAAACCCTAGCTTTGGCCCTCAGTATGGGGATTCTAGGTTGCCTGACTACTGGATGGTGGGGATCTGTAAGTGAACAAGCTTGCTGTCCAAGTTCTACCATCGAGAATGTCTCTCTAGTTCTCTGACCGTCATGGTCGCACCAAGATTATGGGGATTACCGTTATTGGTTTGATTGTGACCGATGCAGCATTTATTCTGGTCTATCACTTTTCTCGACAGTTGCCAGGCGGTTACTGGTTCCTTCTTATTGGCCCTTTACTGGAAGGATCGTTGGGTGGTACGTTTGTCAAGTTTGGTCGATATTTTGTTCCAAACTTTCTGTTTAGGCACCACGAGCGCAATTGCGGCTATGCATGGTAAGAAGACAGACTTGTCGTGATACACCACGATAACAAAATTCGCAGCTTACATGGCCGACACGACGACTTCTGCTACACGGTGAGATATACGCGCAATACGCCTAAATTCTACTAAATTCTTTTGCGTAATACAGATCTCGGGCCTTGTCGCTCAGTCTAGGTTTCCTATTCATCGGATTTTCTCTTGGCCCAACATTTGGAGGCTTACTCATTCGTCTTACGCACAAAACCATTTCTGTGTTTTACGTTGCCACCGTTTCGCATCTCATCTATGCATGCATGATATGGTTTGTAGTACCCGAGTCCCTTTCAAAGAAACAAATGGATCTAGCGAAGGCGAAATACAAACAGCAAGCAGCCGAAACACGTATGCAGGAGGTTCAAGTCGGCAAACTGGCTGCGTGTCTGGTCAAAGCAAAAAGAATATTCGGGTTTTTGACACCTTTGGCCGTTTTTGCTCCTGCGCAGGTCGTGAACAGGAGCCCGCTTAAGAAGTCGTCGCGGGATTGGAGTCTTACATTTATTGCAATTGGTTATGCCTTTACTTTGTCTATCATGGTGGGAAAAGCTACAAAGTCAGATGCTTCGTGTACTGATGACAATTCCAGGGATCATACACATACAAATTCCAATATGCCGCTGCTACGTTTGGATGGACTTCGGAAATCGTACGTTCATTTATTTCTAAATTGTACAGGACCTTGGCTGACCTCATTATGTTGACTCAAGATGGGATACTGGCTGAGGTATGTTGCCTATTGAATCTTTCTCTCGCAATTAATCAATCTCGTCTAGCCTTGCAGGCGCTGCACGAGCGGTCACTCTCACCGTCATCTTACCGCGTATGTTTTCTACAAGCAACCTCGGGACTATCTAATCGTACCTGTTGCAGTCGCCATCAGGCTTTTCAAACCTAAACCCACTCCCATTCGCCGATCTGAAGAAGAGCCTCTTATCTCAAATGCTACTCAACCACGTTCTCGAGCTCACTCTCATTCACCTTCTCGACTTACAGAACCCAACTCAAGCTCATTTGATCTCAAAATTGCTCGTGCATCTCTCTTGATCGAAGTCTTTGCTCACGGATTCATGGGATTAGCAGCCAACTCGATCACTTTCCTCATGTTTGGGTTGCTGGGCTCACTGGGAAGTGGGTTTTCTCCCGCAATTCAGAGTGTTACAGTGGAGCTATACTCTCGGAGAGGTGGGACTGAATCGGGCAAATTATTTGGTGCTTTAAGTGTTATACAAGCATTAAGGTTCGTGTCTACTGCAGCCCTGTGAAACTAATGATCCTGAAACCCGTCGCAGTTCTCAAATATTTGGACCTGCGATGTATGGACTGGTCTACATGAAGACCGTTGCTTCTGTTCCTCGCACGATATTTTTTGTCTCTGTCTCTTCCGTATTTCTGTCCCTTGTCTTTATTAGTCTGGTCCGCATTCCAGATGCCAACGCTGGCGTGGCTGCTGATCCAGAAGCCGGCGCCGAGGATATCAGACCTCAGCACATTCCCGAGGATACCTTGGTCAATGTTGGGGACGAAGATGAGGTACTTGTGGAGACAATTAGAAAAAAGAAGTCTCATGCTCAATTCGAATCATAATGAAGTAGTTTTAAATGCTTTTGTATGCATATATCAAGGATCTGTTAATTATGTAGACTGATATACATGCTCAGTAGTAGGACTTATAATGACAACTTAGTTTGCCCCGGTCAATACTGCCACACCCATTAGTTTGCCACGACGTCGAATGGAGCTTGAAGAGTATGCCTCTAAAAGAACGTTACAGGGACCTCCTTGTCTATGAAAGTTTGAAGGCTGACCTCTAAGTGGCGAACATTAACTAGTCAAAGCCTCGGTAACAGGTTTGCGACTCGGAAACGGTGTGGAGCGTGAAACTCGCAAAACGCTCTTTACCACAATAAGCAGGGATTCTCGGGGATATCGTTGCTCGTTTTCTTTCAGCTATCACGTCCAAGAAGCTTGAAGTGCGATCCGGATTCCGAAGCCTCACTAGAAGACTACTCTGTAAGGACGTCGCTCCAGCCCAGTCGGTTATGGAATGGAGCTAGATTTCGAGGAATCTGGATTAGACTCAACACCAGACTGATAATCTGACCAGAAAGACTTCGGAAGAAACGCTCTGGAGACGTCACTCAAGTCCTGGACAGACACCATGCTTCTTGAAGTTGTTCCTCTTTATTCTTGCGAGTCCTATGGAACTGTGTACCTAAGTGTTTGAATATGAATATGACAGTACGATAAAAAGAGTGTAAATTAAATCAAAGGAACGGTGATAAAAGTGTTAGCTGGGCATCAATTTTGATACAAGCACGTCGCAAATCTATGGTACATCCAACGAAACATTCGGTTCCGGACAACAATCTAGACAGATGACGGGGAATGATGTGCATATGGCTGTCCTGGTGGTCAGTGACACGCCAAGAAAGCGAGCTGTATGTGACTTACAACACTAGAGATTTCTACGGTGGGAAGAGCCTCTTTCGATCCTTCACTGGGAATTGACGACAAAGTATTTTGCTGCTGAAGACGTCTTCTCCTGTGTAAGACTATGAATAATGCAACCAGACCAAACAGGCCTAGAGCGCCGCCGACTATACCACCGCCGATCTTATCTCGACGGTCTTCCTCGGCCAGTGCTGCAGCAGAAGGATCTGGAGGGGAAGCAGACGACGTGGTGGCGGCTTCGGTGGAGCTGGTCGAGCTAGCTGAAACTGATGAGGTCGAGGTCGGCACTGGTGGTGCAGTAGATTCTGTCGCATCTTTAAGAAGTAGGTCAGACTTGCGAACACCATGGCGAAAGCTTTCAACTTACTGGCGTTCTGTTTAGCCAAGTCTTCGTTGAATGAGCCTTGCGACTGGGATGAAGATTTGAGCACTCGGTATTGCAGGCAATATAATTAAAATATACCTTGACGTCCAGATAGGCCCATCCAGGAACAGCGGTATCAGAGGGTATCGACTCAGGATAACTAAGTGAGCAAAGTGTCAGTTTGAATAACGATCTGTTCCCAGATGGTACCCACTAGGTATAGGAAGAGGCACAATTGCTGGACCATTCACTCCAACTGGACCGTAGATTAGAAATTATTTGATTCCAACTAATAGTCGCCTACCTTGCGATAGTGCGATTTTGACAAAGTCCACAAGCGCTCATCAACGAGTAGATCACAGTGTTGCACTGACAAGGATTACTGTCGTCGATGGTGGGTCCAAGGTAGTGGTTATCTTCAGGAAGAGGTGCTACATTGTAGTCTAAGACGGTCGTGTCAGGCTGATCGTTTACTAGACAGAGGGCTGGCTTACTTGTGTTGTAGCACACTCCAATTAATGAGGAGGCTACCTTACAGGGGCTTTCCTTGTGAGAGTTGAAACTCTGAAAATTGTGATAGGATATTCATGAGTATTAGAATTATGAAGACTGATCAAAATTGTACCCATTGGAAGGAGGAGAGAACACAAGTCGCGTCCGTTGACTGAGCAACGACCTCCAGCCAGTGCACGGGGATACCGATGAAAAACGAGAGAAGTGCTGCCTTGCAAAAACCTAGCTTCGAGACCATTTTGGTACGTCCAAAACCATAGAACCGCAGGAGCGTGTAGACAAGGTTTGCCTCGACGTTTTATAGACTCTCAGGTACTCCCAA
Organism: Stygiomarasmius scandens; assembly: GCA_037954225.1. Taxonomy (NCBI): domain Eukaryota; kingdom Fungi; phylum Basidiomycota; class Agaricomycetes; order Agaricales; family Campanellaceae; genus Stygiomarasmius; species Stygiomarasmius scandens. Next base: position 909,502 of record JBANRG010000004.1, on the reverse strand, counting down.
GCCCTGCAATCCGGAGCTCTGTGTCCCAGAAGGACAGGATAACATTACGCCTAAGCCAATGACAGTTCGCGCCCTGCTTTTGTTGAAAACTTCCCCTGGATTCTTCTAGGTACAAGAAGAGAGGATAAAGAATTCACAGGAAGCGACAGCGAGTATGCCAGAACTGACCAATGGCATCAATTCCACCAGCCTCGGTCAGGTCAGGTACACAGATGTACTTGATTGATGGGGATTTCAACAGACGATCTCGAACAATTCAAGCTATCCGAAGCACAAGTGGTGGCGAAAATAAGAGACTTTCGGAGGTATTGACGGAGTTACAGGGATGAAGAATTCGGTAGTTTACGTTGAAACTAGGCGGATGACGACATTCACGCCCTGCCCTCAAGTGAGATTATAAATGATCGGATTGTTCAAAATTTGCTTCTCATCTTTTAACAACTACAGGCGCCATTCAACCACATGTTGGGCTGCCTTATCTACAGCAGTCTTACATCTCAGGTGTCTAAGATTAAGAGATGCGCTCTTTGGCTGATCATTCTTAGATTCTCGGTGGATGCCGTCGGTCACCTAGCGTACCGACATTTGTACTCTTGAAAGTCATTACATGTAACGGTCGTGAATAAGTATGTACACTGTTCGTATCTGCTTAATATATAATCTCTGCCAACTATCCGCCTTGTTTATGAGTAATCAGCTCGAAGAGGTGTAAGTGCTCGGGGAGGTGAAGGCAAGCTCAGATATTCATTGTATGGATTCTAATGACAGCATAAGTTTCAATCGCTAAAAAGGGAAACAGATTTGTTACCCACAAATGTTTCCTCTGTACTCGCACTTGAAGAGGGCCGACCAAATACCTCAAGACTCTTTGAGAAGAAGTATGAGGTACATTTAGGTACAAAAGCACAAGTGCATTACCTGACTGGGGGCTTTATCCGGGTATAAGTCAATATATTGGCTTCCTCGCTGGCAATGGGGACTTGAAGCTCTGATATCGAGAACGTGTGTAGCCTTGAACAACGTGGAAGGAGCCATTTTCGTTTTGCTTTGCCTACGTCTTATCCAGATCACCGTAAGAAGAATCACCAGTAACAATACAACAACTCCTCCGATCAATCCGCCCGCAAGTGCAGAAGAGTTGATAGTGGATGACGAACGCTTTGACAAAATCGACTTTGATTCCAAACTGAGATGTCTTTTGATATCTGGGTGATACCATGAATTCTTTCTTCAAGGAAGTACGTAGCGGCCGAACCTGTTTTTGTTATCTCCTCAACTATTCCCTCGAAAGTGCCTGAGCCCTGAGGAAGCTTTAGATGCTTGTAAATTTAGATTGTAGAACGGCGACTGACACCCTGACATATCTTCAAACATGATGCCTCTAAATGTAAAGTTAGGTGTCTGCTACTACTATGGGAAGGGGTCTTACCTGAAGCTTCATCCGAAGATCTGTAATCGCAGGGACCTAGATGAGTGGAAAAGAATGATACTGACAGTACAACCACTCACCTTTGCTGCGGGACAGAATTACACCTTGGGAAGGGTTGGAGAATGCCACAATACCGTGAAGGGACTCACAAGCAACCGATACACAATTGTGTCGGGAGGTCTGAACATGCATCCTGTTCTGTTGGATGATGAGTGGTCTGCGTAGAGTTATTCCCTGATAACCACAAGTTACGGCGTGACGTCAACGGAGTATGATAGGAATAGGTGTTGGGACGGACAGAGACTTCCGGTGAAGGCTTTGACAACATTGGAAGGGTTGGGCAGCCTGTTGAGAACCGGCTGAAACATGTGAGCTGGAGATTTCGAGACCGGAGGGCAGAAACATACCCATTCCCAAAGACTTACGGGCGCCATTCTGCGAGCCCTTGAAGAAATAAAGAATATAGAAAGAAAGTACAGAGAAAGAGGGAGAAAAGCGTTCTGCCTCGCAGGACACCTTGCCTAAATGCCACATAAGTAGCTCAATACCATTTGACGGAGGACCCGAAGCAGGCGCGTGCCATGTAAGCAACACCGAAAGCTGTGTTTTCTCTAATGAAAACAACACCCGAGGAACGCCTTACACGGATTCAGCGTTTCAGGATCACGATCTACCCTGTTCCTGTTCAAGCGTGTTAACTACACATCGTATCGTGAGCGCTTACAATGGAAGGCTTAATACTCCAAACCTATGCTCGTCATACATGTTTGAATGGAGGATTAAGTGAAAAGATTCTCCTATAGCATACCGAGGAACGAATTGAACGGCCATGATACGCCGTGTCAGTATACGCCGCCGGTGGGGCGTATATCGAACAGGTTAAATCCATATCGTTGGGTATGTATAATCTAACGCTTTAAGTCCCAGAGCATTTGACAGAATATGATTGCGACCAACGGTGCCGTCGGCGCTAGCTGCTTGCCATATATGACGTTGTGAGAATATCTTAGTAAGTAGCTATACAGCTGGTTTGTGGCTGAATCTTTGTTTGGTGATGTGTTACTAAGCAGTCCCGGACGACTAATCGAAGTCCCATTTTTGAAACTAACGTTCCCTCCTCAAGACAAAATGGCCCCGACATCGACGTATGTGTTTTTGTTCAGCTGGAAACGATGCTCTGTTAATGATTGCTTGTTTTTAGCGTTCCGAGTGCTTCTGTTAGTAAAAATCTGCAAGTGTATCGAAAGATGTGATGCTTATTTCCCAACCTTTCATCAGGCTATTGAAGTGCCGGAGACGCTCCTCAAAAAAAGAAAGCAAAACGAAAAGGCCCGCGAGGAGCGTCTCGCTGCCGCCACCGCTGCCCGCAAGGTGATTTGTGTGTTCAAATTCTACTCCTTCATTATGATGCATACGATTCTTTCGACGAATGACTAGCAACCGCGATGCTGTCTTTCAAATATACCATCTTTCGGGACTGACTCATTTACACTTCCTTTCATTCTCGAACAATGCTGACAATCATTTCTCAGGCCAGCAAGGCAAAGCGAAAGGTCATTTTCAAACGCGCCGAATCATATGTGAAGGAGTATCTATCAAAGGAGAAGGAAGAGATCAGACTGAAGCGGGCTGCAAGGAGCGCTGGCGAATTCTACGTTCCCAGCCAGCCCAAGGTGTACTTTGTTGTTAGGATCCGGGGGTACGTTTTTCATCGTCTTCAGTATCCATTTACTTACCTTGTATTCCGTAGTATCAACGAGATTGCCCCCAAACCCCGTAAAATATTGCAACTTCTCCGTCTCCTCCAGATCAACAACGGTGTCTTCGTTAAGGTCACCAAAGCAACTCAACAGATGCTTCGTTTGGTTGAGCCCTATGTTACCTATGGGTGCGTTCATTATCCTTCAAATCTGATGGTGCTTGCCTTAAATTTTTTTCTCTGCAGCGAGCCCAACCTCAAGTCTGTTCGTGAACTGATTTACAAGCGTGGATACGGCAAGGTCGACAAGCAGCGCATTCCCCTCTCTAACAACGCTGTCATCGAGGAGGCTCTCGGTAAATACAACATCCTCTCTATTGAGGATCTCGTCCACGAGATCTTCACTGCAGGCCCCAACTTTAAGCAGGTGTGTAATCACTTTTGCTCTTGATAAGAAATCCACTCAATACTTTGAACGGCAGGCCTCCAACTTCCTCTGGCCCTTCAAGCTGTCGAACCCCAATGGTGGCTGGAGGACAAGAAAGTTCAAACACTTTGTTCAGGGTGGTGACTTTGGTGACCGGGAATCCAACATCAACAAGCTCATCCGCCAAATGAACTAGAGGTGGTGTTTTCTGTATCCATATGTACTAGGTGGCCGCGAGGAGATCATGGAGAGGGCTTGCAGCGGGTGGGCTCGGTCGTGTTCATGTCAGCTGAAAATTATTTTTCTACTCTTCTATGCGCTATGAGTAAATCATCATGAGTACCTTATGTCTGACAATGGAGTGGTCCTAGCAACGTTGTGGTTGAATTGAGCCGTAAACATCAGGTATCGTAGTGACATGATATATTTTACTGGTTCATGGAACTGGAGGCTAGCCTGAGATGCGGCGTTTCGCGATTTCATTATAATTTGCAACGACATCAATAGCGTCGTATAAAGCTATAGTAGACTTTTTACTCGCTTCTTTATCCGCACTCACCATGTCCCAGTTTCCTGCCCTCGCTCAACTTTTGTCCGCCAACTCCCAGTGGGCCTCGGACGTTGAACACGCTGAACCTGGTTTCTTCAATCAGTGCTCTCAAGGGCAGTCCCCCAAAGTTGGTTTCCCTTACTTCTGTCAATGATACCTCGATGCTGAGACACCACCTCAGGTCCTCTGGATAGGATGTGCTGACTCTCGAGTTCCCGAATCTGTGATTACTGGCGCCCGACCAGGAGACATTTTCGTCCACCGAAACATTGCCAAGTTGGTGTCCATTTATTCCTTGTGTTCGTTTCGTCTGACATCCGCGTCACAGCCAATTTCATCTCGACGACGATAGTGCCCTTGCCGTTCTGACTTATGCTGTTGATCATCTTGGCGTAGAACACGGTGCATTTTCTGTTTTTCTAATACGTTGTGTCATCCCAACCGAATGATCTTTTTGCCCATGGCGCTTTCTGTTTTACAGTTGTCGTCGTTGGGCATACCCAATGTGGTGGAGCCGCTGCTTGCTTTGGCGCATCTTCAAATTTCATTCCCGGACGGCCTATTGCAACTGTGCCTTCTCTTCCCGATAATGCTCCCATCAACCGTTTCCTTGCGCCTCTTACCGAACTTGCTGCTTCCCTCCAGCTCTCCTCCGCACCTGCCGAAGAGGCTGTTCCTGCACTTGTTGAGGAGAATGTCAAGATGCAGGTAGAGAACCTTTGCCAGACGTCCATCATCATAAACGCGTGGGCCAACAAGAGCCAAAAGGGCAAAGACGTATGGGTTCACGGCTGGGTTTACGACATAGCTCAGGGAAAACTGAAGGACCTTGGCGTCACCAGAGGACCCAGCACACGTTAGAATAGAGTATACGTAGATGCATATTTTTGGCTGTTGTTTTGTAGATGATGGTAAAATACTGATCGTACTAGTACTGATGTCATACATGTGAATTGATCTGTTTGCGTGCGGGGCTCAAGGCTGTTTGCTTGCTTTCAAGTGCAACAGTTGACTGCTTCGTTTTGAGCATGGTTTCCAGTCAGTCGGACCGGCTGCTGGTCCAAATTGCGTCCTACAATACAAATCTGCAGGGTTCTCAAGGTGTTCCACAGGATTTGGTCGATTGGTTGTCACCCACTTTGCAAGTTTCGACATTCCTATCTCGTGAGCCTCGAGCGCCGGATATTGTCGCTGTCGGCTTTCAAGAACTATTGCCTCTGCATCTCGGACGTACGCTCAATTCTTCTACAACGAGAAAGTCACTTAAATTTGGCCCCTAGTTTCTGGACTATCCAAACCTGTTATTGACGAACGAGCAGACCATATACTTACACAAATTGAGACCCATGCTCCTGGCAAGGAGAAATACACGCTCCTAGCCAAGATAGTAAACGCTGGTGTCGCTCTTCTGGTTTATGGCCGCGACGACAATGTTGGAAGAAGAGCTTGTGATGTCCAGACGACTTGGACAGGGTGTGGAGCTCTTGGATATATGGGTAACAAAGGAGCTGTAGGCGTCAGGTTTCGCATACCCGGTTCTGAGGGCGATATTGGGGAAACGTATACGTGAGTTCAGCTCTGCGTTTTCAATTTTCATATTTGAGCATTTCCCCAGGTTCGTTTGTGCGCATTTAACACCGCACGAAGAATATCTTTCCTATAGGATTGCTGACTATCACCATATTGTCGGTACACTGCTTTTTTCTGACAATGAAGACACCCGGAAACCTTCAACCATGTTCTCTACTTCCCACCTCTTTTTCCTCGGCGACCTGAATTTCAGGATTTCCATCCCTCCCAATTCGCCCGTTATTAATCTATCTTCGCCGCGCGAAATTTCGGACGCGTTGAAGAACGAAGATACTAGAGCTATCTTGAAAGACTTTGATCAACTCTCTATAGAACGGAAGAAGAATACAGTCTTTGTGGGGCTTAGGGAGGGAGAATTTTGGAAGTTTAAATGCAGCTACAAATACGAACTTGGCGCCATTGATAGGTATAGGTATGTTCTCTAAGCAATCCTTCGCTGATCAATGTATTGAGTTTCTCTAAAGCGCAAAAAGAGTTCCTTCATGGACAGACAGAATTTTATATGCTACGCATACTGACACTGTGGATACCCCGGACGTTTCAAACATCACCAACATCTTGTACACCTCTATCCCTTCTTACACGACCTCAGATCATGTAAGTGGCATTTCAAGTTTCGAAGGCTTCTGCTAAAAGTTGCATTTAATCAGAAACCTATCGTTGCACTGCTCCTAGTCCCACAACAAAAGAATACCTCGAAAACCGTACCAATCCTTCAATTACCTGCTAGCTATACCCCCAAACCTGATCCTCTGGCTAACCTTAAACGATACACTGGACGCGCTCTAGACAGAACGATAGGTATCATATGGTGGCTTCTCACCGTAATTGGGGCTGGCTCTGCTGTTGTAGGACTATTCAACTTTATTGTCGGATTAGGTGCATGGAATTGGTGGAAAGCTGCTCACTCGTCTATTTCTGCTGGGAATGGTAACTCGGTCTGATACTGTATAAAATGTATATAGCCTTGAGCAATGTATTGTCATCTCAATGGAATTAAAAAAAGGTTAATACGCTGAAATTTTTGGGGGTACCGCGGATCGAACGCGGGACCTTCAGAATGCAACCAACTTCAGTCTGCTGCTCTCCCAGCTGAGCTATACCCCCTTGTGTTGGGCAGCATTGGCGGAGGTATATTGGCCTGTACAACTAACTGACCAAAAATCTAAGTATGGTATCTACTCAACAACAATCATAGGGAACCTTCAATCTCCATTGTGACTGGGCAATGGTCTGAAGCACCATAAATCTCACTTCTAATCTCGCACTGTACGGCACCGTAAGATTCGCCTCGTAGAATAAAATGTAGAACGTACCATTTTGACTTGATCGACAATCCTCTCACTTAAAACGACTAGGGACGCACTGTATCGGAATAGGGCAGGATCAAAAATTTCAAGTACTTACACATATCAAGCCTCCATCCAATACCCTTGGCTCTACAGTTGAATCTGTACCCAAAATAGGTAAAATGTTTGTCTTTGGGGTGAGTGCGCCTCCAAATGTCGACAAACTTTGCGGTCGATTCGGTTTCTGGGGGATTGAGGATATTTTTATACGCGGTAGTCTCAGCTTCAGTATAACCGGGTGTCTTATTCCAGTTCCTCTTAGCATTGGAAAGGTCTGCACTCCAGAATTTAGTCAAAACCCTTGAAAACGCAAGAGGAGAGTCACGAACCAATCTCTGTAGGTGCAACGTTCAGGTCACCGGTCCATATTACTGGTTTCTTCTGGTCAAGATCTCGGATGTACTTGGTAAAATGTTCATTCCACTCGTTCTTGACATCCAGGGTCTATTCGTAAAATGAATCAGTCTGACTTCTTTGAAGATTTAGAAAGTTCCAAACCTTGAGATCAGATCCTGCATTTGGGACATATGTTCCGATAAGGTAATAGTTTTCGAATTCTAGAGTTATAATTCGACCCTTAACAATGGAAGGGTTGGGGTGCCCTGGCAAAGTCTTTTCAACGGAAAGAGGCTTGATCTTACTGAGCACAGCCGTTCCAGCTGGGAGATATGTTAGACATAAGGGGACAACGGTGTTGGTCCACTTACAGTAACCTTTCTTTTCTGCAATAGACCAGTAGCTATGGGGAAACCTGCTTTTCAGGGAAGGATCGACAGGTTCGTTGTTGACCTGAAGAACTGATGAGGAAAAAGGAAATAAAGAACAATGGTACAGCCATACCTTTGTTTCTGTAAGAACGAGAATATCGGGATCTTCTGCTTCAACATATTTCCTGAAACCCTGACTCGGATTTTCCAGAATCAGGCGCGGTAGAGTATATAGCTCGAATACAAACGAATACCTTCTTTTGACTAGTGGCGAGACCACAGACATTCCACGTGGATATGCGAATCGAATTTGGTATTCGAGCCGGAAAGGATATGTGCTCAGGGAGCACCTTGTTCGTAGGTTGAGCGCCTTCAACCGCGTCTGTTGTCGCGCCAGTATCGCCCAACTTGGTCTTCTTTGTTGCTTGTGACGCGTCCTCGGAGTCAGAATCACTCGCCGCCTTTCTTTTTGAAGAGGAAGCTCTTTTTGGAGGCATGGCGAAACGTGTTGGGCGCAATGGACTGACAAACAAAGAATACAAGGGGAAAAACAGGTGGGGATAGCTTCTGACCAGCATCAAGTCACGCCGCTCACGTTACCTTGGCTGCGTCGAATTGCCAAATTCGTAAAAATTGCTCGCCCAGTGGCCCTGATTCTAACATATTTATACCCTGCTGTTCTGTCCTTCATGCTGTAGCTCCTCTGATGTTAAATCACCTTGGTTTCTCTGCATGGGTCGCGGTTGATGGTGTCCCAATCCCCGAGTATCTTGTCGCCGTGAATTCTAGCACAAACCAGGTGTCTTGTTGGATTCCCTCATCACCAGGACGGGTACGACTTGCACCACACGTTCTTTCCTCACGCGTGTTGACTCTCCGTAGACCTTTTCAGTGCATTGGAAGGACCATGGGGGGAATGTGGATACAATCGGCTTCGTCATTCTAGATGGCAATGTTGTTCCTGGGCGTTTTCTATATGGTTCGTACAATCCAACTGCGCTTGCAAGTGCTGACCGATTCGCATGCTCAGGACATGGTGAAGCGATTCGAAATGGAATGCGAACCTCGACAAATAGCCATAGACCCTTCATGTTCCAAATTGTCCCAGAAGAATCTGGTACGTCTGTCTTTTGCGACTCTGGAGGAGGTTGATTTCAAACCTCGCGATGTTTTCAGGATTTTCTTCGTCCTCCAATAAGGACGCAGGTACCATCATGGTGAAGATCAAACGCGTCAAACGAGTTGCTCCCCGTCCCGCCAATAGTTTTCGAAGTCCCCCCGATAGTGCTATGGGTCGTAGGCCAGGAGAAGCATACATTGGGTATGTGCCGTCTGGGTGATCCAATGCATGACCCTGACATCGAGATTAAAGGTATGGTCCAAGTAGTCCTACGACCCAACAGAGCGAAACGACGTGGGACGTTGAGCCCTATGACGACGATGGCTCTGGATCTAATAGAGTGAGGACCCATGTCTCGTTTGTGTTCAGATACAGAACGCTAGGTCAGTGTCAACCGAGGTTCATGCTTATTTTCACCTCATTTTCTCAATGCAGAATTTTTGCGCGCGCAAGGAATTGTTGATCACGCTCCCACTTCCCCAATTCGCACTACAGTTCCTCGAAGGATTGTGAGTGCGCCAGTACCTATTGATCCAGCTAGAGCAGGTCAAGGCATGATGCTCCTCGACACCACTCCCGGTCAAGTAGTATCTGCTGAGACTAGCAAACATTCGCGTTATATGGTTCTGGTAATGTCGCTTCTAAACACATTGAAGTCGTGCTTTTTGCTGATTTGTGAAATGCCAGAGTGCTGCCTCACTGAGTCAAACCGCCGAGCCTGCTCGAAGGACAGTTAGTGCGAGGCAAGCTGACTATCCCGGCGAGTCGGTAATCAATTTCGATAATCCATTCCCAAACAGCCAGTACACGTATCCACCACCATCGTACAACCAAGGACACCAATGAATTTGCTACTTTTTACCATGACTTTACCGCTATCCAAACATTGTTGATGACACACATTGCTGTCCAAATTTTTTCATTTGCTATCCATTGCTGTCCATTTGCTGTCCATTTGCTGTCTTTTTGCTATCCAGATCTGCTGTCGAACTCCTTGTCCTATCTGTTGTCATCCCTCTATCTCGATCTCTTTCCAACATATCCAACCTACATTGCTATCGAATTGCTGTCTACCTGTTCTTCAAATTCCCTCCTATTTATCTACACCACTTCTGTCTCGTTGCTGTCTTTTTTGCTGTCTTTTTTGTCGAAGCCGTTTACTTACGTCGTTCTTGTTATAAATGTACAATTTGCTGCCCATCATATTCTGAGTAGTGTGCTCTCTGTTCTCAGCAACAAAGGAGTACGCTCCATTTCGCCGTCCTAATCCAATCTGAAGATTTATGCTTCAAGAGAGTACTAGCCGGGTTTCTGCGAGAGCCTCAGTTCAAAAGACTTTTTTGCGAATCTCTTGTTGGATCAATATTTCAGGTATTAGCTAGGCAATCATTTGAAATGTGAAGTAAGAATCCATTGCCAATCTATCGAACGTTCTATTACTCGGACTCCTCCAATGATTCGCGCTTCTGTTTTGAAAGTAGCTTCATACGACGAACATAGCTGAATGATGGGTTACATCAAACGAGGGACACGAAAACACAAATGCGGTGACACATTAGTATCCAGTTCAATCATGAGACCATGAACACGTACTCGTCGTACTGGCATCTAAAATTAGAGAGGGAAAGTAAGTGACAGCGAAAGAATACTATGGTTGCAGACGTACTTCTCATAGGCATGTTTCTCGTGCTCGCATTCCCATGGAAGATAGTTCTTGTCTTTCCGACAAACATTCAGGGGAATGAGGAGACTGTGCAATGAATGTGTGCGAAGATAGTATAAGGGTTGTGTTGGTTTTGGGAACATCACGGTTAAGCCATTGGCCGGGAGAGAATACGATTTGCAGTCGGAATGGAACCGGTCAGCAGATTGTTCCAAAGAGAGTCCAGCCAAGGGGGGCGTGCAAGAGAAAACAATGCAAAAAATGGTTCAGCATCATCAATCAAGAAGAAATTTACTTCAAGGACACGCACGCTGAACAATGATCCCTCCAACCAAGAGGTAATTTAGCAGCCTTCATCTCTTCTTGGGAGGCAACCGTTGAATGTGCCATATTGTCACCAGCTCCTAACAAGGATAATTTGAGAGAAACGCGTTATAATACACAGAACGTGTTGGTAGCTGAAGTGGTTTGTTGGAGCCGATGATTGGCCGTTGATTGGCTAGACAATGCAAACATAATACACCCCGCCAAGTTCACTTAAAATCTGGAACTTGATTTTATTTCCCCAGGTTCTTACAGTAATCTATCATTTTAACCACTCCCAAGCCAGACCGACTCCTAAGCTCTCTTCTATTATATATTCTATACCCGGCGCCTTCATACAACCTCATCGCACCAGTCTGGTATTCAGAAGTATTCAACACTATTCTAGATAGCCCGTATGCCTTAGCCCTACTCTCACATACTCTCATCAAGGAGGAGGCAACCCCGACTCGACGAAAAAGCGGAGAGACGAACATTCTGCGGATTTCCCCTGTCTTTGTACTGGAATTGGGCACTAGATCTATGTCACAAAATGAGCCGGCGAAATGGGAAAGTAGATAAAGCGTACCGAGAGCTATCATTCCGACAATCTGTGTGTCATTGGCAGAGGTCTTCAGCTCTGCAACCCAGAGCGCCTTGACACCAGATAGAATATATTTGCTGGCGTCGGCACCGTCTTCCATTGGCACCATTTGATAGTAAGCAACAGGATCCTCGAGGTCACTTCTCAAAGTGTCGGAAACTGCGTCGACGAAAACCTCGATGCTAGCATATGTGAACATGCCCATGAATACTATATCAAGTAACGCGCAGGATAGCATAACAATTGAGGTTCTTCCCGACATGAAATAGCAAAGGGAAGAGGCAAAAAATAACAAGCATCCAAGCAGTGAGGGGTAGGATTTTAATCGTGTTTTGAGAGCAAACCGAGCCGGGGAATCAGCTGTAACATTAATGTAAGGTCAGAATTTTATGGAAGAGAGAGAGCGACTTTCCTCCGTCAAGAAGACACTCTCGAAAAAGATTCCTAATAGCCACAGTATCGTGTGGACGGCAGAATCGAATATCGACCCCAAGATTTGGCGGAATGCTCAGGACCTTGGTTTCTTCCGAGGCCATAGTGTGCAACGCAAGGAGCAGACAGGATTACGGTCATGTTGAGATTGCACCTAGAAATATGTCAGATATGAGGTGAGTTACACGCAGATTTGGAAACAAGTTTTGAGGGCGCCTCGTCCACTCGAATCCCGAACGCTCCGAAACTGAAGTACGCTTCTTGTGTTTGAAAGAATAGAATGAGGAATATTGAATGGATGTAGGAGGCATGAACAAGTACTATTAAATGTATGAGAGTGAGCCAATGTCTGCCACACCGATGGGATGAGAAATCGGTAGACGTGAGATCTGCTACGTTAGACGGAGCAGGCAAAATTCCGAGCCGTAGGCGAAAAAAGAAGGGAGCTTGGTGATCAAGACGAGCACAGTATATCAAGGATACCGAATTCGCATCTAGAATCGGGTAAGAAGCAAGCACTCCACCGAGGGGAGTATTTCATCAGTCAGCATGCCTGCAATTCCGGTAAATTTGCTATAATATCGCCCCGGACCAGAGTCAGTGAAATTTGTCCTTGTGGCTGGCCAAACGCGAGTCATCAGTTCCCCTGTAGTAGGAGAATATGATCAATAGAACTTTGAATTCACTTTCTTGCAGTTATAGGTCCCATTTAAAAAAGAAGCCAGAAAAGACAAGCTGGACAATCTAAAGGATAAGCCACAGCGTGTAGTACAGAAAGTTGTGATCGCGTCTCCAGAAATCGAGATTGGCTTGGAGAACGTTGAGGAATGAGGGCAAGCATGTCTCCGCGGGTAAAACTTGCGAGCCGAAGGATTTGGAGAGCCCTCATTCGAACCCCTAGCGCTCCGAGATTGAGCGCGCAAAATCCAGTGCCGTATTTAGCACTTAAAAAGTTGTATGAGAAAGTATGAGAAAGTGAGAACTTGAGGCTACGAGGTAAGCGATTCAGTCGGTAAAGACTCAGAATGGTGACTTGTGAGAAAGTACCGCTAGAGGCAATGTTTGCCCGCCTTCCGTCACTTGCTGCTCGCCGTGTTCGTCTTTCCAAGGTGTTGAATCGATCGTGGTCTTCATTTACTCTCGGTGACAGTGCGTTGACTATCGATGCTCTCAATAATACTTCCTTTCCATATGTGTGGTTAAGAGACTCCTGTCAGTCTGCTGAATGTGTACATCCCACAACGTCACAGAAACTCCACCAATCTTCTGACATCCCCTTTGATATCAAACCCATTATCGTCCAACTTATCGACGAAAAGTCTATTGATCCCGGATTCCGCATTCAGTGGCAAGACGGCCATGTATCGTCTTTTAGCAGATCTTTCCTGGAACGTCATATATCTCTAGACAATCTGGCCAAATTTCACAAAGACCCGCCTGAGAAGCTATGGAACAAACAAACTATATCTTCCAGTGATGGTCTGTTTTTAGGTTACGGGGATCTGAAGAATCCAGAAGGATTATCAAAGGCAATTGATCAACTTTATCAGTATGGACTGGTCTTTATTGTATGTTCTGAAAGATTATCATTTTTTCTGAATCTGATCCACCTGTCTCTCGCAGCGTGCTGTACCAAATACTGAGACTCACTTCGATAGGTGTGAGTTGCGAAAGCTAGTATCGATCTTTGGTTACGTGCGAGAAACCTTTTATGGCAAATTTTGGAACGTCGTGAATACCAACAGCCAGAATATAGCTTATACCAACCTCAAACTAGATTTACACATGGACTTGATGTGAACTCAAACATTGTCTCATTCCCTACGCAGCAAACTAACTTGTAAAACCCAGGTCCTTTGAAAGCCCACCTAGATACCAAATTCTTCATTGTATTCGCAATCGCGTTGAAGGTGGTACATCTGTTTTCGTCGACGGCTTTCATGCTGCAGCTCACCTGCGAAGCACAAATCAAAGCGCATTTGATTTACTTGCTTCTACGCCCGTCCCTTTCCAATACATCTACGACGGACACCACATTCATTATGAGCATCCCACCATCGAGCTCGACCCTGTGTCTCCCGGAGCAATCAAATACGTGAATTACGCCCCTCCCTTCCAGGGTCCTCTGCACCTTTCCACCTCACTCGAGTTCTACAGTGCTTTAAAAGCTTTTGATGGTTTGCTTCACAAGCCAGATAACGTGTATCGTTATAGATTAGAAGAGGGCGATGCAGTGATTTTTGATAATCGCAGAGTGCTGCATGCTAGAACGGCCTTTCAGGAGCGCAAGATAGCAGGAGAAGTAGGGCAGGCGGATGATGGACCCAAACGCTGGTTGCAGGGTTGTTATTTCGAAAGTGAAACTCCTTGGTCAAGAGGAAGAATGCTGAGATCCAAAGAATGTTGATTGAATTTTTTGACTTCTTGGATGTTTTTGGTTACGAGTTCATTTGCATAACTTTCACAGCTCACAGCATCATATATCATGTTAAAGAAGATTGGGATTCCGCTATGCTAGAAATACAAATGGACAGTAATAAAAGGAAATTCCATCCGCTTAGAGCTTGCTGCCAGGGGTCTTCTTGATAAACGCGCAGCCATCGCCCAAAGCAATCTGAAAGGAGGGTGATTAGTTTCACTTCCAGCACTCTGAGAATGACATACCTTGCCGCTGTTCAAATTCTTTGTAATGAAGGTCACTTCAGTAGTTCCATCTGGCCCTGGTCCGACTTCCCATATCTGTGTCTCAAGAGCATCTCCCGGTTTCACCGGTGATGTGAACCTGACACCAAAGTACTTCAATGCTGTCGGGTCATTGTTGGCAACGGCTTTGAGCAGTGCACGGGCGGCAAAGCCGAAAGTCGAAAGCCCATGAAGAATGACACCACCAAAGCCAGCAGCCTGTCCAATTCTTGGATCTAAGATGGCACTGCTTAGCATGCATGTTTGCGAGTAGCACCAAAACTCACCGATGTGAAGGGGGTTGTAGTCTCCACTGAGACGGAAGACAATGGCCTGTTCGGGTGTAGTCTTGTCCTGAACAGACCAGTCTGGCTTGCGATCCTTCGGAATGGGTTTGGCTTGAGGAGGACCAGCAATAACCTTGGAGAACTTTTGTCCAGTTGCTTTAGCTCCAATATTGAATGAAGAGCTATAAAGTTTGGCATATTCCACGCCTTGTGGGTCCACGAGAGTGTTTTCGGCCGTCAAGATGATACCTGATTTGTTTTCAACAATTCCGGTGTACCGTGTCTTCCACTTCCAGCCGGGTCCGCTTACGAGAGGGAGGGGTTTGAGAATCTGGATTGACTGGGAACCATGGACCTGTGCAGGGATGCGAAGTTAACGGAGACACTGGATGTAGGGAGGTCTTGGGCGTACGACTCGGTTGGGGTCCAGACGGGGCATTCCTGGGAGAGGGTTGGCTTTCATTCTGTCAGCAAACAAGTTGACGTCCTGGCCATCACCCTTTAGCTGAAGCACCACGGGATATGTGGGGAGGGCTGCAAAGGAGGGATCAAGTTCTGTTGGAAGAGCTCAGTTCATGAGAAGCTTGAAGCGATCTAAAAGGACGCACCATAGATGAAAGGGAAATCATCCTTTTTTGCACCGACACCAACCGCGTATGTGAGCAAGTCGCGCTTGTTCCAGGAGACCTTGATAGCCAAATTTTGAGTAAAGCAATTTTACGCCGAACTGTAACAGACGAACCGGCCTGTCAGGCAGTTGGTGGCCTACTACTTGAGATAGAGAATCTGACATGGTTAGTGAAAGAGAATCAGAGGAATGTTGCAACGTCGGACCCCGCACGGATATAAGTGCACCGGTCCGGGTATTAGGATTCAAGATACCGGTACACGTGCAATTGAGCGCGGGGAGCAGGCCGAGGAACAGACTCAGCAGTTTAGAAGAGGAACATGTCATTTAGAGTACGTTTAGACTTCTGAAGGAGCGTCCGATGAAAGGAGTGGCAATATACGGAATGATTCCAACTCAAAAACGTGTATGATGCCTGAATTTATTCCAGACTACTAGCCTATCCAACTTTTGAAGTCGAAAAGAAACCAGAAGTCTGCCTAAAAATCGCCATGGAAATCAAATACATTCTCTCAAACTTGAGATCTTGGGAGTTGAACGTGTTGAACTTCCGAATGCTGGCTGAGTGGTCGAAACTGAGTCACGTGTACGCGTCGCGTCTCGTTTCGAGTCTTGTCTTTTAACGCAACCCAGTGGTCCTGGCAATCCGAAATGCCACTCGTTCGCATAGAGGTATGCGACTTCAAGTCCTACCGGTGTGTTGTCCTTTTTTTCAGCTCTGCCCAAAATGAGTATAACGCGATTCCAGAGGTCATCAAACCATAGGCCCCTTCAAGAACTTTACTTCAATCATTGGTCCGAATGGTGCTGGCAAGTCAAATTTGATGGACGCCATCTCTTTTGTATTGGGAGTCAAGAGTGCGCAACTCCGAAGTTCCCAACTCAAAGACCTTGTCTACCGTGGTCGTCGACTAGCAAAGGAGGGTGTTGAGGAACCGTCGTCTATGGCTATGGACGAAGAGGAGGAAGAGGGTGAAGGGGAGGGAACCGCCAAGAAGGCCTGGGTACTTGCCGTATATGAAGATGCTGATAAGAAAGAATGGAAATTTCAACGGACGTGAGTCTGCCCGCAACGGAACTGTTCACACTCTAACTTGCGAGTCAAGGATCTCTGTGACCGGTGCTTCCGAATACAAGCTGAACAACAAGATTGTGACTTATTCCGCGTATAACGCTGCACTCGTTCAGCACAATATTCTCGTCAAGGCCAAGAATTTCCTCGTGTTCCAGGGTGATGTCGAAGCTGTTGCCTCTCAGTCTCCGAAGGAGCTTTCACGACTTATTGAACAAATAAGTGGCTCTCTGGAGCTTGCAACTGAATATGAAAAGGCAAAAGAAGAACAGGATAAAGCCACAGAAAATGCGACTTTCAATTTCACAAAACGACGCGGCATTGCTGGCGAAATCAAGCAATACAAAGAGCAGAAAGGAGAAGCCGAGAGGTTTGAACAGCTGGCACAGGAGAGGGTGAGCGTGTTCTGATCATTTCTGTTTGAATGCCTCTGATTCTCCGCTTGTAGGACGAGCGCATTCTTCATCGCCATTTGTTCAAATTATACCACATTGAAGAGTCCATCGAACACAACACGAATGAGATCCGTACTCGAAACAAAGCACTCGTGGACCTGAGAGAGGAGCAGCGTACTCACGATGAAGCTCTCGAAAAGGCCCGTGCAGAGCAGGCCAAAGCCCGTGGTTCTGTCATCCAAATGGAAAAGAAGATCAAAAAGGCAGAAAAGGCTCTTGACAACAAGGCAGGCCTTGCTTCGACCATGATTTATAACTGAACTAAATGATAAATTTAGAAACCTGAACTCGTAGCAGCTGATGCCCAAATAGCACACTCGACGCGAAAGATTAACAATGCTCAGAAGAGTAAGGAAGAGATCCTGAAAACTCAGCAAGAAGTCCAAGTCAGGGTGAATAATCTACTCTCCGAGTTGGATAGCGTGAAGAAGGCAGCAAATGCTGCTCAAGGTACGCATCACTCGTTAAACTTTTTCTCATACTGACGTTAGTACCAGAGGAACAGCGCAAGCAATCCCAGCACAACCTGGCGCTCAGTGAAGAAAGTCTTGAGGAATACCGACGATTGTATGTTGTCAATGCTATGCAACAGCCTCTCCTGACTCAAGGTCCTCTAGAAAAGCTTCTGCCAACTTACTTGCGATCGACGAACGACAGTCACTAGAAGCCCTCACTCGAGAAGAAAAAATCGCTAGTCGGGCTCTCAACGTTCTTCTTGAAAAGCAACACAGCTTAGAGGAAAAACGGGATCTGCGGATTGAAGATGTCAAAGTGCAAACAGCTAAAAAGGCAGAGGTAACACTCAGTCTGTCGTCAACTATCACAATTTCTTCTGACTTGTGTTTTAGCTGGAGGAAACCATAGCTGAGCTACAGAAGGAATTGGCGAAATCAAAACAAGAGTTGGAGAACCAACAGTCTGAACGTACCAAGATTTCGTGCGTATCGCTCTCTTATTCCATTCACAGTTTCTGAAAGCTCGTATAGGACACTGGAAGCTCAGGCAAACGAGAAGTTGCAGAATGTGTATCACCAACTTCTTCAAGCCAATGTTGACAAGAATGAGTCGGAGAAGGAGAGGAGGCTGAAGGAGATGTTGTCCAACTTGCAGCGTATCTTCCCTGGTATGTGTTTCCGTCGATGTGTAATATCAATCGGCTGAACACCAGGTTCGATTAGGTGTCCGTGGACGGGTTATCGACTTGTGCAAGCCTGCGCAGCGCAAATACGAAACAGCAGTGGCTGTTGTTTTAGGACGAAATATTGATGCTGTCGTTGTCGATGAGGAGAAAACTGCTATCGACTGTATCGAGGTGATTCTTTCGAGTCATTATCCATTCACGTCATTAAATATTTTGCCTGAAGTATATGCGCAACCAAAGAGCTGGACACGCGACTTTCATTCCTCTTGACACTATTCAAGTCAAACCCATCAATGACAAGTTCAGATCATTTGCCAAAGGTGCACGCTTGGCCGTTGACGTCATTCAGTACGAGCCCGCTGTTGAGCGTGCTATGCAGCATGCGTGCGGAAATGCCCTAGTATGCGACTCGATGGAAGTGGCTAAATATGTCTGCTACGAAAAGGGACAAGAGGTTAAAGGTGCGTGTCTACTTTCCGGTTATCGGGTTCTTTGCGCGCTCATCTTTTCCTTGTGTTCCAGCCGTCACGCTAGAGGGGACCATCATTCACAAGAGCGGTCTCATCACTGGTGGACGTAGCACCCACGGGAGCGAAAAAAAGTGGGACGAAAAAGCCGTTGAAGGTATATGACAATTCTCTATCAGGAATATGCGATCTGAGTCCCGCTTTAGGTTTACAAAGACAGCGAGATGTGCTTTTGGCGCAACTACGTGATTTAAGCAAACAAAAACCTCGCGGAAAGACAGACGAGACTTTGCTGTCCGAAATTTCTCGCCTGGAGTCGAATATTACTGTTGCTAAAGATGACCTAGTAAGAAACATCCCAAATTTTGACAGCCATTCTCAACGGTTTTCTTCAGAATGCATGCAAATTACGACTTTCTGGCCTTCAAGAGGAACTCAAGCATCTTGAACGGGACATCAAGAAGAACACCCCCGAGCTAAAGAAAGTGAGCAATATTTTGCTGCCCCCAGATGATTTGAATAAACGTCCTCGCCGAATTTTAGGCACAACGAACGCACGATAATTTACAACAGCAAATTTCTGCCTTGACCGAAACTATCAATGCAGCAGAGGATGGAGTCTTTGCATCATTCTGCAAGAAGATAAAGATTTCCAATATCCGCGAGTATGAGGAACGTCAACTCAAACTTGCTCAGGAGGAAAGTGTAGTGAGGCTGCGGTATGAAAATCAGATCGCTCGGTTGACACACCAGTAAGGCGCTTTGTTTCATTTGTGGAAGTGTGGCTCTTAGAGTCTTCCCTAGGTCGGAATATGAAAGTGAAGCCCTCAAATCTGCTCAGGATCGACTGAGTCAACTAGAAGCTTTGTTGAAAACGGAACAAGCAAACCTTGTCAACCTGAACTCGCAGAAGGGGGCAATTCAAGATGAACTCACTGCTGCTGAGGAATCGATATCTGAGTTGAAAGAAGAGCTCACTAGGTTGCAGGAAACTCTTGATGAAAGGTCAAAGGAGGTTGAACAAGCCAAACGGAAGGCTTCGAAAACTTCAAAGGTTTTGGAGCAAGCTCTCAAGGAAATCAGCACTATGGTATGTATCAAAATGCGGTCAAGCGACTGTATGACTGAAAAAACTTCAGAATGACGAGATAGAAAAATTGGCACTGGAACGCTCTGCAATCTATCGCCGATGTCGTCTGGAGGAAATTAAGCTGCCCTTGCTTCGAGGAAATCTCAAGAACGTGCCTATGGAAGAGGTTTGGTATTTCAGAGCATCTTTACAGCAAGTTCTAACTTTGAATGTCAGAATCTTCGTGACGAAGTGGCTATGAACGTAGACGAACCCGAGGATGGAACTCAACACCCTAAGCACGTTCAAGATTATGGTATTGAAGTCGACTTCAGCCTGGTAGATGATGAAGAACGCGAAGTATGTGCACGATAGTATCTTTTGCAGACAAGGCTCATGATTTTGACTCCAGGACGGCTCTCCTGAAGCTTTGGCGGAGCTCGACGCTGAGATAGCCAAACTAACGGCAGACATTGAACGAATGGCTCCAAACATGAAAGCTATGGAAAGGTGCGCTTACATCCGTTTTCTAGCAGGCCACGGTGCTCAAGGGTTCCTAGACTCGACGACGTTGAAGCTAAGCTTGCAGAAACAGAGAGGGAAACGGAAAAGGCGCGCAAAGATTCAAAGAAGGCTAGAGAAATTTTCCAAGACGTGCAACAACGAAGGTGAGGTCTTCGTTTGAATTTACCTACAAACATCTCATCTTTGAGGCTAGAACGGCGTTGTTCATGAAAGCCTACACTCATATATCAGACTGCATCGACAAAGTCTACAAGGATTTGACTAAAGGAAAGGCGGCACCGATGGGAGGTGTCGCGTATCTGAGTCTTGATGATGCGGAGGTCCGCAGCGTCTTTTCTGTTGCATTCATTAAAGCTGATAACTTTTCGTAGGAACCGTACAACGGAGGTATCAAGTACCATGCCATGCCTCCCATGAAACGTTTCCGGGACATGGAACAACTTTCCGGGGGAGAAAAAACGGTAGCAGCTTTAGCATTGTTGTTCGCTATCCATAGGTCCGTCTTGGCCGGCTTTCTTTTGGCGTTAAGGCTAATCTTTTCTAGTTACCAACCCGCTCCCTTCTTCGTGCTCGATGAAGTTGATGCTGCTTTAGACAATACCAATGTTGCCAAAGTCGCCAACTATATCCGCAGTCAAGCATCCGACACTTTCCAATTCATTGTGATCAGTCTGAAAGGTTCGCTGTATGAACGCGGCAATTCTCTCGTTGGTATTTTCCGTGATCAAGATGTGAACAGTTCTCGCACTGTGACATTGGACGTACGTGCATACGTCAGACAAACCCTTGAATCCAATTGCTAATGATGCATTTATAGCTCACCCAATATGATGAATGAATGTTAACCATTCCATTTTCCTTCTTCCAATCTGCTTGCTATCGATGTGATTGTATTTGAGTTGTGTAATTCTAGCTATATCACTATGTTGTTACTGTACTTTTATGGACCTAATGAACTGCTTCAATGTGATGTCGGACGTCTTGAAGATCCTGAGAGCACGCATCAACCTGGCTTCGGTGTTGAAGCTGCACCGTCAAATATGTTTCTGGCTTGTCTGAAAGGTACCCGTTTCAATGTCAAGCCTCAAGCAGCTATAGAACATATCAACTTTACGTCTTCATCTTGGTATCCTCCCTCTTTGTCTGGCGCATCGTTGTTGTGCAGCTTAGCGTTTTTCAGGGGTAACAATAGAGACCGCAGTAAGACTGACATTTCATGGCCCGCTAAACCGCTGTTTTCTGGATCCGATAGTGATGGTTGCCTCAGCTTTTCGTAACCTCCAAAAAAAAACTGAGGATCTGGCAGTTAAAAGGCGGTATGAAGGATAATCTTTGCAACCAAGCAGCATGTACTTCCCGAAAATTCTCCTCTTGACTTTCCTTGCGACCACTTCGTCGGCGTCCGTATTGATGTGGAGACGTCAGGATATTCCTCGTAAGTCGTATACCATAGAGTGAATTTCCGGCGACTTAGTCTGGCATTTTAGAATGTGCACTAGACTGCAGAGCATCTACAGACCTCGGTGGGTGCGATCCTGAGGATAGCCAGTGTCTATGCAACGACGAAGACTTTGTGACGAAAGTCAAAGAATGTATCAATGAAACCTGCAGTGCCGACGACGTTGAGACGGCCATGGAAATCATAGCAGCACAGTGTAGCGATGGTGGGTTCATTCTTGTCTTATTTTGAAGGTATTTTGCTGAAGGAGATGACAAGTTTGAACGCAAACGTATGAATCTGATTGTACGAGATCCAAATTTGTTACTCTTGTAGACATGTATGTAGAGAATTGCAATTATAGACTTGGGGAGAGTGAGACGCGTAGAGACAAGTGCCGTAATTTTTCTGTCGTTGCTGGCTACTTTCATGGCCTCTGACACGTCTGTAACACTTTTCATCTGGCCTGGTGCTTGGGGCCTTCCCTCAGTAGATCCAACGTGTCTTTCCACAGTAATCTATCTGCAACTAACTATCCCAGGTCGGTTTACCATCATAGAAAGTGTGAACCCGGACGTCTCTCCAACTGGTGGGTGGGTATTGCTGGATTCAGTAAACTTGGGGTAGAAATAACAAGACTTTAGGGCAATTTCCCTTCCTTAAACATGCCGATAAGGCGTTTGCTCCATTTTCAGCCATAATGGAATACGTTTCGACTCTTCAAGAGGACCGCGAATCCCGACTCGACGCGTCGCTGACTATGCTTCAAAAGTCTCAACAGGTAGCTTGGTTGGCGCACGCTGAATCAAACTTGGGAGATCTAGTGGTGCGTTATGTCTCAAGCTTCTGTGTCACAAGAGCTGACTGAGGTACTACCAGGCTCATATGTTGTATGCTCTTCATGCAAATTGGACCGAGCTCACCCATCCGTCGACTGTGCACGATTATCCTTTTCCCGCAAAATATTACAGTCCCCGTCGAATACGTGAATCATTACGGCCCCGATTAGAATCTGCTGGTCTGTGGACTTTACCTGGCATCGAGCAAGAGAAAAAAGAGACTACATTCAAGTTCAGACGCGACGAAAAAAAGGAGGAAGTAAAACCTAGGGACAGATTCCTACGTGTGTTCGAAAGAGAAAAGGTTAGTACTACTGCGGACCAAATCGATTTAACTGACGCATCATCTGCTGCTGAAGGTGCTGGAGAAAGCTCGGTCAATACTTGATATCTATGCCCGGCTCTTGGGAGACTCTGCTTTCTTCCACGGCGACCGGTATGTTTTTAGTGCTATCTTGGGTCAGTTACTGTGATGACCTTTTTCTTAGACCGACCTCACTCGATGTGGTCGTTGCTGCTCATGTTGCTTTGCTCGTCCATCCCCCATTTCCTGACCCACTTTTGCAAGAGCTTCTCCAAAACTCATATCCTGATCTTGTTTCGCACTCTGAACGGATATACACTCAGATAAAAGACAGCCAAATACCGACTCGTCGAGCTTCGAAAACCGATTCTCTCTCATCGCTATTACCCAATATGTCCGACACCGATGATGTGTGGTTAATTCGACTGAGATGGGCATACCTTGGCCTTACTCTCGGCGGCATTGTGGCATATACCGCTTCTGCGATCTCCCGTCGTCAATAAATGTTAAGTAGTTGTTTACTTTTCAACGATATAAATAGACCACCCATGTCACATTTTACAATTACATCCTACAGCAGACACACGATGCCTGCTTGTAGCACTAACGGGAAGTACACTATGCAAAGGAAGGGAAACAACCAAACACCTAAGAACTCCCAATTCCAACTTAATCTCTCCAGCGCCAACGTCCATCCCAGGCTAAGGAGTAAATATGGAGAGAATTTCAGGGCTCGAAGCGACAAGCTATTGGACGCAGCGCTGATTGACAATGGTAAATCGAGAGAGACTGCCAATGCCACCGCAAGGGAAAAATTGAGGACGGTCGTTGCAGAAATGATTGTTGACGCAAAACATTGGTTAAGAGCTTTCAGCACAGATGATAATGGAGCTTCGCCTTCACGATTGCCTTTTGAGCGGATGGCAGAGACGCCGAAAGCAAACACAGAAACAATCGCCAAAACGAATGGCAAACCAATCTGTTTCAAAGCTACGTTCAGATAAATGAGACTGAAGTCTTTTTCAACTCACCGAGCTCTCCGTGTACCACCTACTGGACATCAACAAGTACATTGCAACGCCTAGCAAGTGCGTCGCAGTCATTATGCACAGAGTACGAATCACTGGCCTGGAACGTCTAGTCCACTTTGGAGCATCGGACTCGGATTTGACTGTGCTGTCTGGATGTTCCAGGATCCATCCCGAATCAACCCACCCTTTCAGGCCTCCGAACATCAGACCCACACTGATCAATATCGCACTAGGCAAGAAATTCCCAATTTTCAAAAACCGATTGGGTGCAGTCATAATGTAAAAAAAGAAAGAAGCATGCAGCCTCTCCAAAAGGTTGTTAGCTGTTCTCAAAGTAGACTCAACAACTCTAGATTCGTCCGATTCATTAAGGATTCAACAATATCTGGTAATGTCACTCACCGACCGAGAGCATGGAAACCGTGCGGTCCAGTGGCGGGCAAGGCAAACACAGTGAAGGCATCTATACGGAATCTAAAATCCATTCAATGGCAACATCGACACATGCACAAATGGACACGCACTGATGGAATAAACCGTGCACACCACTACCACGTCCAGAGGCTTGATGAGCAAGATGCCGCCTGATATTGCGAGCATTGTATGCATACGCTCTGACTTCAGAATCGTCTCTCAATGCACTGGGCATCCATTCTGGAAGCCAATCCAATTCGTTGCGACGATCAGGGTATGTCCTAGGGTCGAGATGGTCATACAGTACAACTGGTATACCCATTCGGGAGCAAATGACGTGGAACGAGTTCATAAGATCCTGGTTGGGTAGTCGTCCATTAAGGCCCTCTAAGCAATGTCAAATTTTGTAAGTGCAGACCAGAGCAACAGTCTCACCATAAAAAACGCCTAGATGCGAAAACGAGTGCCCTGGGTAATCAATATTGAGTGCTGTCCACACAACTCCAGAGCTGATTTCAAGTCTTTCTACTTCCAGGTCTAGATGAACTCATATTCAGCATTAGCGTAAAAACTCGAGCGAAATACATACTGGATTGGACTGAGCCATGATAGGCACTCAACCATGCTTGCATGCCATCGAGGTAACCGTCATTTATCACAAATATAAGATCCTTGGCCCAGAGGGAATATTCTAGACATTTCTGATGATCCAGAGGATACAGGATTTGAACAGATTAAGGGCTCACGCTTGAGAAAGTTGGCCAGACCAAGCACAGTAGCTACTCCTCGCAAATTCAAAGTCCCATTACCATCATTAATCCTGCTCACCCACGATGCACTAATGATGATGGCTTCTACCCCGGGCGCCCGTGGCGAGGAAAGAACTGCATAGGTATTTGTTCCGTTGATGTCCTGAGAGACAGCTTGAGAAACACTCAAAAAAGTTTCAGGAGACTCACCTGAGAAGTCCCAGTAAAGTGATAATTTTGAGTAGAAGAGAACATTCCAATCTTGCGAAATTCGGTAGACAGGTACTGCGCTCGTCTGAACTATAAGATTAGAATTCACGACAACTGAGGTGATAAAGTAGCTGGTCTCTTACTGTTCATTCGTTGCATTGGAATCCCGTAGACGCTCCAAGTCTTCAAGGTAGCGGTCCGAGTTGTGAACGTCGCCCCAGCTCCAGTAAGTGTTTACCTGGACACATAATGAGAACACCAATCTCGTCACGATTCGGGACGCACGTTGCCAGGCTGAAGAGCATTTTCGTCAATGTATATATTCCTTCCCAATCTAGGGGAAGGCAGCGCAAGCAGCCATATACATCCTAAAACTGGGAGCAACAAACTTGCAAGGTGTCAGAGTGCATGACTATTGTTGTAGCAAGTAGTCAACGTACCGAATAAGTTTGATCCTCTGGCTGATAGCAGAAACGACAGCTTTTCGTCTCCGGATCCTGACGAGGTTCGCATCGCCTCCTGGGCGAATTATTCGCCTGAGACGATCCATGGAATGAGAGTACTGGGTAGAAGTAAGAGATTAACGTGAGAAGTCACTTGACCGTGCTGCAAAGACTTTTAACAACTTATGTGCTAACCTACACCATCTCCAACCATTCGCGTCGATTAATCTACATTATTCCTTCCCTACATTATTTCCATGCCGCCAAAACGCAGAGGACGCGTTTCTCCGCCGTCACAAGGGCTAGCAACTGGGCAGCGGTTGCACAGAGATGCTCTTGTTGGTCATGCCACTTCACCCTGGGGTTGGGTTGGTACAGAGGCATCCAACACTTCCGAAATTACACGCGACCACCTGCTTGCCACCTGTGGATTGTCTGACCGCAATTCTCACTGCGTTTGCCGCAACAAGTTTACAGGAACTTCGCGCGACTCCAGTCCCGATCCTTTAGCAATTAAAGACACGGACGACGATGTGATCGTCATATCCGATGATGACGATGAGCCTGTGTGCAGTAAGAAATCTTGCAAAAACAATCCGTTTTGTTTGAACTATCTCGGTCAGGAGAAATGGGAAGAGAAAGGTGCGGCTTACTCCTGATTCTTTCCTAAGAAGATTCAACCTCTTTAAAGATGGGATGAAAGCAACTTTCATCAAGTTGGCTGACCTTGGAAATAACCCTCTACGAGACAGCCGAAAAACGGATCTCCCTGTTGGATTGAAGGTAAGATCTTGAAAGATGCCATCGGTCTCTCGTACTCATGGCTCTCCAGAATCTAGGAGCGACATGTTATGCTAATGCTTCGCTTCAAGTAAGCTTCTGACATTCTATCATCATCGAAATAACATCTCTTTGTAGGTCTGGTTTCGAGACCTCGCCTTTCGTGCTGGCGTTTACGATTGCAGACCTCTGGATGACCCCGAAAACAGATTTGAGGTGAAGAAAAGACTTATTTGACATGTTTTTGGCATGCTCATAATTCTCTAGGAGTCTCCGATCTTCCAACTTCAAGTAACTTTTGCCGCACTACAAAAGAGCCAGCAGAGCGTGTACAACCCCAACAAATTGATAGAAAGCCTTCAATTACGTACTGGGGAGCAACAGGATGCTCAAGAGTGCGTTGATTTCTTCAGTCAACTTAGGTGATCTTAACTCTGATTTTTAGGTTTTCCAAACTGTTCATGTCTCATCTTGATGCAGAGTTTAAGAAACAGCCAAATCAGTCTGTTAAAACACTGGTCAACAATCAAGTAAGTAAAAATATTTCACCTTTTGTCCAGCAAAATCCTTAATAAATCAGTTTGAAGGTAAATTGCTCTATGGAACCGTCTGCGAAACTTGTCGGTATCGGTCCGAGCGGGAGTCAGATTTTCTGGAGATCGAAGTCAATTTCAAGGTATGCCCTATATAAAGTTACCGAGCTTTCACCTTATTCTAGTTACCATTTTAGAACAACTACAAATTGGAAGACTGCATAGAGTCCGTTCTCGCGACAGAGACCCTGTCGGGCGACAATAAGCACGTTTTGTGAATGATAAATATGCTTTTATACTAACCTTGATAAAGGTATTTCTGTCCACAATGCGATAGCCTCCAAGATGCGAGACGAGAAATCCAATTGACGCGTCTTCCTCCCGTCCTACACTTCTCCCTTCTTCGCTTTGTCTATGATCTTTCGACAATGGAACGCAAGAAATCCAAGAATACCATTCTATTTCCAAAACGTCTTGACATGAATCAGTTCGTTGGCAGTTCTTCGGAACGCATGTCTCCAGACCGCGAGCAAAATATCTACGAGCTCCAAGGTCTGTTACTTCATAAGGGCCAAAGCGCATATCATGGACACTATGAAGCACAAGCTTTCGACTCAAGGTAGATACCACCGTTCGCTGTGCTCTGAAGCGTATTGACACCATTTTGCAGAAGTCAATCTTGGTATCAGTTTAACGACGAACTTGTAACTCCAATCAAATCACTAGGTGATAAGAAATACAGCAAAGTAGACGACGATGTCGAAGTGATCGAGGTAACTGACAGCAATAAGTAAGATACTCCAATTCTTATGATCCTCGTCGATGCTAAAGCTTCATCAGACCTACTGGTTCCAAAAGGAAAAAGAATACGACATCGAATTCTCGGAAACGCCAACGCGTGGATGATAGTGAAGTGGAGACGCCTGAGTTAGTTTTCTTCTTTTGTGGCGCTCGTCCGACTTGACATGTTCTACAGACCGACACCACCCGTAAATGCTTCAGAGGGAACAAGGTAAGATTTGCATTTTCAGCTTAATCTAATCCATTTATCGGTTCCTTCAGTTACATATCATCGAAAGATGCGTACATGCTTATTTACGCAAGAGTAGACCCGGAGGAACGTTCCAAAAACTCCATGGAGATTCCTGTGCCTCCACTGCGAGCAATGAAAGTCGTGGACGAGCTAAACGAATCACACAAGAAGGCATGCGAAAGCTATTGTATCAAGTACGTTTGCAGTATCATGAACTGTCTGATTCTCAACGGTATCTATGATAGACTAAAGGTTGTGGAGGACAAATTTGCCGAACTCAAACTCCAAGTGCAAGAAACATATGGCGATTGGAATGTTTCGTCTGCACATAAGGTACAACAATTAATGTTCAAGGGATTACTGTGTTCATTATTTCATAGGATTCCGTAGTCACTAGTCGCCAGGCGTTGGAGACTTGGCTCTCAAAACAAGCCATGCAATCTGCTCTGCCTCGTAATTCGGATGATCATTCCGACAACGTCCCAAACGAACCCGTGGTCATATCTGTAGACGATGTTTTGTGTGAACACGAGAAATTAGATTATCGAAAATCCGCCCAAATGAAGGTCATCAACAGGGTATGGGCTTGTTTTCATTTTCGAGATCGAGAATCCTGACTTCGCTGTAGAATGCCTATGACAAGATGGTTAAATACACCAAGTGTTCATTCACTCATGTCCTCTCGCCGAATGATGTTTGTAGGACCTGCGTCGAGGTTGCATTCCGTGGTAAAGAGATTTAATTTCCTTTATGGTCGACTTTCGTTTCTAAAGATGTCATAGAGCGGCTTTATCAAATAGAGCATCCTCGACTGGTCAAACAACTGAATGATCTGCTTGAGAGCGAAAACGACTGTGTTGGATACTGGATCTCACGGACCTGGCTGAAAGGTGCGTAGTATCCCCGGAATGCCCGGACAGTTGTTCATCAATGTTTATAGACTGGTGTTTGCAAAAGCCAAGGATGCATAAGCCATCTGAAGACGATCCGACCCCCGATGCGCCAGAATATTACAGACATGTTCGTTGTGAACACGGCGGATTATCTCCCGATACTGTTGCAAGGCGACGAATATCAGTTGAGGTACTCTATTTTATTTCTCAAAAGCGAATCATTGAGTTTATTTCAATCAAGGCTAGAGACTTATTGATCACCTTGTTTCCGACTTGGAAGCCGCTGTCGGTTGATGAAGGTATGGCAATGTCTCGCCTAATCTCGAGATCATATTCAAGCCCAATTATTCTGTAGAACTTTGTTCGATATGTGATGTGGCGCATTATGAAAACAAGTCCAACAATCTTCGTCACCGTAAACATGCAGAGGAGGAGAAGGTTTGGTCAACTCATTCCCTCCGTTGCCTTTTACTGATCCCTCTTACAGACCAAACTCAAGCAGATGTACGACTATGTGTTCGAGGGAAGCATGCTATTTCTTGACGACGGAGCATATGCTCTCGTCCCTATGACGTTCTTGCGGCGATGGAAGCAATGGCTCAACAAGCCTACGGAGGCTGCACGGCCCGAGTTGATTGATAACGAACAGTTCTTTTGTGAACACCAGAAACTTTGGATTGACCCCAATTGTCCATCCGACCTTTTTTCGACTGCCGCTATAGTCAAGCGTGCTGAATGGGATGTCTTGAGCTCTTTGTGAGGTATTTTGGCTAGTCTGACCATATCATGCTCTAAACGTCACTAGATATCCCGGAGGACCGTTGATTGCCATGGAGCGGGGCCCTGATGAGAACGAGCTGGAGTCCAAATTTTTCTTTGATTCTGCTGTTTGCGCTGATTGCAGATATCAAAGGTGCGGAACGTCCTAGCTCCGCTTTGGAACAAGTTGCTCACTGCTCGACCAGGAAAACTAATTGGGAAACTACTGACATCATTGTCCGTCTCTCCGATGGGAATACCACCTCGAAGGAGGACCGAAAACCTGCCACATATTCGCGCAAAAACGGTGCCAGACAATCGAAGCGTCTGCGTCAGGTCCGGGAAAACGGAGAAAAGCGCCGGTTGACTATTACAAGATCGATGTCAGTGAAGGAAATCAAGATAATGGTAAGTATATATTCCATGTTTCCAATCCCATTTTCCAACCCGCATTACCGCAGCTGCAAGAAGAGTTTAGCATCCCGACAATCTGTCAAACACTTTTCTACGAAGGAAAAGAACTAGATGACAATAGTGCGACTCCAGCCTCGTTGCAGATTCTTTCCAATTCAACTCTGGAACTTCGACAAGTTCGCGAAGTTCATCAACTCTCTGATTCTGAAGACGTCACTGTCCGAAAGAGAGAAGAGGGACAAGGTTTTAGCGGCACAGTTCTTGGATGCGGAACAATGCTCGCAGGCCCAGGTCCAGAGCCGGAAAACAAAGTGGTTACCAACCAAGATTTGAAATCTTGCCCTGCTTGCACCTTTGCAAATCCTCCCGATGCCTTGACGTGTGATATCTGCGATACAATTCTCGAGTGTACTAGGTAGATATATACATGATACACATATTTCTTCACTTGTTCGAATCAAAAACCCATGTAATACTACATGCAAGCCAGTTGTATCTAATAGTAGGCGTAAAAGGGGATTGCTGTGAATGTACGATAATTGTCGAGTCCCATCATACCCGAATCCTAGTGGACACAAAACAGCAAAGCAAAAAAAAAAACCAGAAAAGAAACAATAACCAGAACAAAACCGCATCAAGAAGGAAAGAAGAAGCGTAAAACCCAAAGAAATCGACTTCAAAGTTCCCAAAGAGTTATTATACAAAGTTCGTGACTGGAACAGGATAAGCGTTGCATATGGGGTCGGCTCTAGAAGACCCTGGTAGTGGTAACGCTGGCACGACA
Source organism: Stygiomarasmius scandens (assembly GCA_037954225.1). Lineage (NCBI taxonomy): Eukaryota > Fungi > Basidiomycota > Agaricomycetes > Agaricales > Campanellaceae > Stygiomarasmius > Stygiomarasmius scandens. The sequence goes on along the minus strand of JBANRG010000004.1, from coordinate 878,679 downwards.
AGATTGGTGGGTTGGGGGATTGGAACGTCATGCGGTCGTGAATGGCGAGAAGCCAACAACGATGAGGTGGTCTCTATGACGTCAACATCTTTTGACCCAACGCCCTGCATCTTCACTGCCTCTGCTAGTGCTACCTGTGTGAGATCAGTCATCTCGCCAACGGATGCTACTTGGATAGCCAACAAAGGTGTAGGAGTGATACCAGCGGCTGCGGCTCGGGGAGCAACGGCGGATTGCGCGGCTTCAGCGACAACAGCTTGGACAGCCACAGCTAAGCGATGTGTTTCTGGGGGAGTAGGACCTGTTAGTGCTTGATCATATGCAACCAAACTCTGCTCTACGACTTGTTTTTGTTTGACAAGAGTTGAAATATCATCTGTTGGTCGTGTGGACATTTGTTGCAACTGTGCAGCTTCGGTGACACGTTGTGCAACGTTTTGCAAGACTTCTACTACTCTTGCGGGTGCATTTTCTGATACGTTGTTGGGTTGAGGTGGCAGTGGGGGACTAGAAAAGATTTACTTCTCCCGATAATGACGATAGTAGAAGAGTTACACACCGGTACATATCGCTGGCACGCCGTGATGATTCATTCGCGGTGGGTGAACGAGTATTGAATGAAGCGTCAACTGCCGAACGAGGTGCGATGTTAATCCGAAAAGAGTGTGACACTTGACCTTCTTGACCACCTAGCATAAACTAGAATAACGAGTTTTAAGAAAGCATGTTTCCAACGTTTCTCCCACCCTGCCTACCTTTGCAATGACAGTGACATCGCAGCTTTGTGCGTCAGGAGGGGGAACACCCGATAATTCATCGCCATTCCATGATAACCAGGAAGGAAGTGACGGAGAACTAAAATACACAGGAACACCCTGGAAAGATGCTTGAGGATCCCAGACACGAGGCGACCAGTGCCAGCGAAGGCCACAGTAAGCGACTGCAGGGGGGGTCCCTGACAGCTTTCGATGAAAGGGACGGAATTCCCATTTTCCGTCGCCAATCTTTTTGGCTTCGATATTCCAGACGTGGTTCCCTTTTGTTTTAGCCTTTCTACCATCCTCATTGAAGCGCTGAATGAAAGGCTGTTTCCACAGGTAATGTCGTATCTGACGATAAGGGATAGAGTTCAATGTACACGCTGCAACCGCAATTGTGAACGGTTACCTTTTTCATCGGGATCTTTTCTTCAGGGTAACCTTGTCTGGCAAGCTGATTATCCCATTAGAATGAACAACGTTTTTTCATCATGGCAGGAGGCATGGACTTGCCTCTTCCAAAAACGCATTTGTAAAGGCCTGAATACGGAACTTGAAGGGCCGGAAATCAGGTGATTCATCCAAACGCTGCATCTTTTTGGGCATCAAGGTCTGGTGGATGGCTTCACCTTTGGCGTCAGTAGCCTCCACTGTGAAGAGAATTGGAAATGAGTTGGTGACGTCTAGGAACGCGGTAATTATAGAGAACTTACGATTGGAGCATATCCGGTTTAGATATTCGAAAAAGACACGATCAACTTCCGCACGGTATTCTTGAGGAACATCGGAAGTGACAGACGACTATAGATCGAGTCAATGAATGAGATCGGAAGAAAAGAGTATGCGATCGAAAATTTACAGTTGGATAGTTTCCGCTCCCGGAAGAATCATCTTCATCATAATCATCGCCATCGTCTCCTTCATCTTCAGGTGACGTGTGAGAGTGAGTGCTAATGGATGTATCCCAAGAGGCCTGAGAAATAGATGACGACGGTGCCGAAGATGTGGGTGTCCACTGAGAGGAACAAGTCAGAGAGGGAGTACTGAGAGGCGTGACCTCGGACTCTGTTCTCGAGCCTGGCCATACTGGCACGTCGACAAATGATTGCGTATAGGGGAATGTAAAGGGATGAGTGAAGGTTCCGCCGATTGAGCCTGATCGCGCCATTCTACCATTGACTCCAGGAACTGGAGTTGGTACTTTTGTAGAAAAGTTTGGATCCGAGCTGGATCGGGATGGAGGAATAGAAATAGATCCAGTGGACAACGAGTGACTGTGGCGGGTAGGAACGACACTCTCAGACCAAGCGCTCCTAAAGGGAGGAAATGAAGGTGGCGCAGCCTTGCCGATTGAATCAGAAGGCGGCGTATCTGGGTAGGGTGTGCGAGAGTAGGACTTGACTGGATTGAAGACAAAGGGCGATGGGGGCTGGTTGGGTAGTGCAGATTGGAGGGATTGTAGGTCGTGAAACGTCGGTACTTTGGGAATAATAGGAGCATACATGTCGTTATGAGAAAGGGGAAGGTCGTCTTGAGGCTCTGCCTTGAGAGACTTGAGAGGACGTTGCTCGTCAAAGTCGGACAAGCAGCGTTTGCGGCTGTCTGGAGGAGTAGGCAGTGATGATTGCATGTCTACTTGGGTAGGATACACTTGCTGCACGGCGTCCGGGACGGCGACGGGAGGCGGGACATGGTTTGGCGGGGTCATACGGAGGCCAGGCGGGGTGGCAGCCTCGTTGACAGACATGTCCTTCATTCCTGAAATAACATCGGAGACATAGGCCAGCTTCTCTCTGAGGTCATCGACTATTCTGCTTGCTTCGGCCCCCTTGTCGGATCTACACAGCACCGCCGCGGTCGATGCAGACTGGACGATTCTGGAAGAGAATGAGCAGGGAACGCAAAAAGAGACGGGCTACACACTCGTCGAGGATGTTGCTGCCAATAGCGAGCGCGACAGTCTCCTCTTGCTTGAAGACGGGGTTGATTGAGCCAGGAAAGGGGATAGATAGTGGTTGCTGTGAGGAATCGAGGGCAGAATGAAGAGAATAATTGTTGGAAGGAACGTGGGGTTGCTGGGAGGGAGAGATGGGGATTTTGACGGCCATGGAGGGGTCGACGGGGTCGTTGGGATGGAACTGGTCAAAGGTCTGCTGGGTGGGGATATAAGTAGCAGGATCAAGGTCGACAAAGGAGACCTCGTGCATGGCGTCCTGGACCAAGGGGAGAGACTGTGTTTCTGGAGGTTCAGCCATACCCATTCCAAGTGGTCCTCCTTACTCTTGTCACACCGTCACTCGTTGTCATTCTACTTTAACCGCGCATAATGATCAGCCCTTTCCATTCTTATTACTCTACTACACACATAGCTACATACTCAGTACCTGCGTCTGGGACTCCGAGACCGTTCTCTGTCCCGTCGACGATCGCTGCGTGCACACTCTATCAGTATACCACCCAAAGCCAATCAGTCTATGCACTTACTCGTACCGAGATGAGGAATGCCTGTCGTAGCCACGGTGATCCCGATCGCGATATTCATTTCTGTAGTCGCCCGACCGACTCGACGGTGCTGCAGGCGCTGCCGATGTCGACGTAGGTGCAGGTGCTGCCTTGCGCTTTTCTCGGTCTTCCTTGAACTTGCCGAGCATGTTTCGCAGCTCGTGATATCCCAAATGCATCTACTCAGCCTGTTAATACCAGCTTCTTGGTCAATCACACATGGCAACACCTACTTTGCCACCGAAGTGATCGGCTAATCGCCGATCAGAGTCCAGCACTGAAAGGTATGCACCGCAGACGTCGCATACCCGAAGCTTCTGGTGTCCAGATGCTCCGGACGTGTCTGTCAGTTGCTGAAGCTCTCGCTACACTCGCTCATGTCAGTACCGAGTCTCGTCCGCAGCCACGCATTCTCACCTCCTTGTCCGCCTTTTCACTCTTCAGGGCCTCGATGGCCGCCATCTCCCGCATAGACTCGTCAACCTTGCCTTGCTCGCCTATGTGTCAATCAGTCAGCACCAACAATGTACCCGTACAATCATGCACTTGCCCAGTGTTTCAATCTTGTCTGTGCCTCCCTGTATAGCCAACTCGATCTCTGCAATTTCCCTCATCAAGTTGGTCGTCTTGGCATTCTCTTCCGGAGTCTTCTCCAAACGCCGGTGTGCTGCTCGAATCCTTCGGTCACACTCGTCGACGAATGCGAAAATGTTCGATTCATACTCCATCTGGAACCGGTTGAATATGGGATCACTAGGGTTAGCCTCTTTTGCTGCCATAAACTCTTGCTTTAGTCGCTCTGTATGAGATTTTGGACATGCACCAAGATCCATTTTCTGTACAATTGTAAATTAGACTCTGCATCACCTAGCAATGAGAGGCCTCACCGTGTTGGTAAACAGTGTGTGCGGGCAAGTTCCACACAAAAAGTTTCTACACACTTTTTCGTCGGACCAAGTCAGGTTAGCGTTTGCTACACCCATAGCCTCTGGTCCCATCATTTGCTACAAGTGCATCAGCCCGTGCAGTCTCGTCAGCTACAACATTACGCACCTCCAAGAGCTTTCTCTGCATTTCTGCTAGCCTGCCCATCTTGAAAGAGTATCTGAACGCGACAGTTGGAAGTGAACAAAGTTGAGATGCTTATGTCATCAAGAAGATTGTATTGGACTATTCTACAGTACTCGAGGATCGGTGTATACAGTATATTAACAAGAAAACAAGGTTATCATACCATTCGCGAAGACATCAAAATTACAAGCATGAAGGATGTGCATGTCAATATGAACAAACTGCGAGCAATAGGCGAGAAACGATCGACAATTTCATTCATGGTTTTCCTCGACCGTGACCGCGACCGCGACCACGCCCTCGGCCCCGGCCTCGTCCACGGTTATCCTGCTTCCGTTGCGACTCGTTGTTACGAGATTCAACTGGTGAAGCACTCTCCTGGGGCTTTGATGGCTGTTGCTTGGCTTGACCGTTGCTTTTAGGAGTTGGAGGAGGGGTAAGGCCACCAAAACGCATCAACAACTGCATAATGTCGTCCAACTTTTCCGCAAGATTGCCAGAGGCACGTTTAGAGTACGTCTTCATTGCTTTTTTGCCCTGCTCCGAAGTAACCCAAGACCAAGCCTCTCGAATCTCCCGAGAACTTGCGAGCTCCTTGTCCAAAATCGTCCAAACAACTTCTGGCTCGTGCGAATAGAGGGAAAGCATTAACAGCGATCCAGATTCAGGGCATGCGTAAATCGGAGCCGAGTCTTCCTCCGCAGGAGCGTGATTTTCGAAAAAGTAATTGAGGACTTGGATCCGGCCAAACTGAAGTGCGATATGGAATGCGGTGAAACCATTGGAATCCTTTTCCTCGACATCGGCGCCTAAAGGTAGATTGTGAATAAAAAAAGAATGAAACGTATGGATAAAGCTTACCGTGTGCATCAAGCCACCCGACAAGTTCATGATCGCCTTTTCGAGCAGCAATGTGTAAAAGAGTCTCTTGATTATCTTTCGGAGGCGTGGTCACAAACTCTTCGCAGCCGGCTTTGACTTCACCTCCGGCAGCGTCTACATTGTCTTCCCAAATGCTTTTCCTGACCTTTTCTGCGTTCCCATTACGAGCGGCTTTGAATACGGCAGACCTCTGAGTTTGAGCCTGTTCACGCCGAGTACGCGCAGCTTCGTCAGCCTTTTTGCGCTGAGCCTGTGCTTGAGCCTTTTTCTGGTCAGCCTTTGCTTTTTGACGCTTCTCCGCAGCCTCGCGTTCTATAAACATAATGAGCGTATGAGCATGAGCATAACTTTTGGTATCCTACCCCTTATTCTCTCTTGCTCAGCCCTGTCCTTTCTGATGGCTGCATCTCGCTTCCTCCGAGCTTCAGCTGCGTCCTGCTCCTCGCGAGCATGACGAAGACGTTCTGCGTAGGCTCGTGGCGATTCTCGAGGCTCGGGCGAAGAACGACCAGGATAAAACGGGCGTCTGTGAGATCGACCTGTTACGATGAACAGATCAAGCTGAATCTTCGAGGTGTGTAACGCTACTCACGGGCATGCCTAAAAAGATGTTCTTGCATAACCCGCTGGTAAAGGAAACTGCGACGCCACACATTAGCTTGGGAGAATAAGATGAAAAAAAATGGTTTACAGCATACTCACAGGTAAAAGTCTAGTTCTTCTTCATCATAGTCGTATTCGTCAGAGTAATATCCATCTTCATCGCCAAAACCAAAAGGTCCACGAGAGGTGTCGAGATGTTGCTGGAGCAACTTGTAGGCATGTCCTAGGTCTTGAAATTTTTGTGTGGCATTTGGATCGCTAGACTTGTCTGGGTGGCAGACAAGTGCTCGCTAATGAGGAGCTGTATGAGTACATCAACCATACAAAAAGAGAACGAAAAAGACCGACCTGCTTGTAGGCAGCCTTGACGATCTCCAAAGAAGCGCCCTAAACGACAGACACTAAGAAAAGGGGTTAAAGTAGAGAAAAAATCAGAGCAAACCTCCTCTACACCAAGCTCGGCATACGCTGCAGTAATTTCTGTACGAGTAGCCATGTCGAGAAGGCCAGGACGAGTGGCGAACGCGATGGACCTTGCAAACGCGTCTCCAAATAAAGACCAATAGACTTGACGCCAGCCGATCCAAATTTGTGTTGGCAAGTTTTCTTATGGTCGAGTCTCCTCCATCCCTCTTGACTTTGAATTCTCCATGGCTCGATGCAGTTTTCGGTAACAAGTGCGTGTTTTGCTTTTACTTTAGTGCCAAGAGCCTTATGTTCACCTCTCAAGTATAGCCCTTATTTCCAGGCCGGGTTCGGTCTTATGGTGATTATCCACGTCAAATTCCTTTGCCATATCTCTATAACACGTTTCCAAGGGCGTAGGTGTCTGTCTGGGTGCTTTGCGAAAACTAGCTACCGTTAGCAACGTCGCATTGCGTCGACGTCTCTTGGTTTCAGTCGAAATTAGCAACAAGGACCGCGCTTATCCCTGGTTTCTCGAATGGATGGCACACCAAAATGCAAGGCAGGTGATGGGAAGGGCATCACTCCTAGGTCGTCCTCATACACTCAGCGTCGAAACCACCGTTGAACAACGCCATAATGGGAGCTCAAATGTGCTGTTCAATTTAGTGGCCGGGACAGGAATACATTGGTTCAATTACCGTGGCGTTTGGATGCAGGTGGTTCTTGTTGTCAAGTCCATGTTGTGCTCTTTACTCAGACGTCTATCAGGTTGCCCGTGAAAGGGAAACCCAATCAATGCAAATGATGTCCGGGACCCCTTGGGAGACTGTCACTCTCACTACGCTCTCAAGAGATCGAGGAGTCTTTCCTCAGCTGTTGGCGGAAGCAAGAGACCTTGCAATGAGAGGTCAAGAAGGAAAGCTTGTCATCCATACTGCATGGGGTACCGAATGGAGACCGTTTGGACAGCCTCGTCGGAAACGGCCTCTACCAAGTGTGGTTCTTGATCAAGGTGTAGCGGAAAATGTTCAAAATGATGTCAAGGCTTTTTTGGCTAGACGAGAATGGTATGCAAATCGAGGTGAGCGGCATGCCGTCTTTAATGATCACCTCAAACTAATGTTATAACCCAGGTATTCCTTACCGTCGCGGATATCTTCTTTATGGACCTCCTGGGTCTGGCAAAAGTTCATTCATACAAGCACTCGCTGGTGCCCTTAATTATGATATATGTCTGCTTAATCTTTCCGAGAGAGGACTCGGTGATGACAAACTGAACCATCTTCTTTCGCATGCACCTGATCGAAGCTTCATACTCATCGAAGACGTGGATGCAGCGTTCAATAAACGTGTTCAGACATCGGAAGACGGGTAGGTATCATATACAGCTTTTTGATGGCAACTTTTCAATGTATCTTTCTTGCAGGTATCAATCCTCTGTCACCTTTTCAGGATTCCTGAATGCCATAGATGGTGTCGCTTCCGGTGAAGAACGCATTTTGTTCTTGACAACTAATCACATTGAACGATTGGACCCTGCTCTCATTCGTCCTGGACGTGTTGATATGGCAGAGTACATTGGCGATGCAAGTCCTCAGCAGGCCTACACCCTCTTCACGCGTTTCTTTGGTGCAGATTCCCCAGATCTGGATTTAGAGGAACTTGGTCAGACAGTACGAAACCTGGTAGAGGATGAGATGAAGAAGGGCAGGCGGGTTAGCATGGCAGCTCTGCAAGGTCTGTTCATTCGCAACCCAGAGCCCAAGGACGCTATCGTCGCCTGTCGACACTATTTTCACAGTAAAAGTACCTAGATCTACTGCTTGACTTAATACACTCCACTATTCAAATAATATAACAACACATGGGTGAGAGGGATACGGATACAGATTTTCAGAATACAGGTCGTCGTTTCCTCCCAGTAAACTTGGAATCTCTCGGAACACTTTCCTTCCCTCGCTTTCTGTACAACTGAGCACTCGTGAGTTGGAGCAGTGAGAAACATCGAAAGTGCAGACTCACCTCTTTCTTTTTCAATATCCAATCTCTGTCAATCACCTTGACATTTTTTCTCTTCCCGTTTTTATCTTTTGTAGTTTTCTGTCTCCTATTCTCAAATCGAGCCTTGCTATCCTCACCCTCCTCTCCATCAAGTCCTTTAGGTACCTGCTGTTGTCCGCCTCCTCCGCCCACAAACAAACACAAAAACACTTTTCTGGCCTTGTTCGAGTTGGGATAATCCACTACGATACCACCACCAAAACCGGCTTTTTGAGCTATTGATGTAATGAGTTGTATTTGATCGTCAGAAGAAGGGTAAAATTGAAAGACGGCTCGGGATGGATTTTTCAAGGCGGAATGCAAGGTGGTGAAGAATCGGTTTAAACGGTGAGGAGGAGAGGATGTCGGATGACTTGTTTCTGCATTTAGCAACCATTGTAAGACTGAGATACTGGGAGATGTAAGAGAAAGTTAAATGATACAAGTATGACAAAAACAAACCTGATAGCACCGTCAAAACTTCCTGGTCTAAAGCCGAATCCTTGACCGATGTCTTGTAGAAATAGATCTCCTTCGACTTCGCGTTCTAATGCAACCTCTGAGACAAAAGGTGAGTTACAGCGCGCGCGAAGAATGCTGAACAGGGCCACCTAGCATACTAGGGGCTATGTCAACCCCAGCCCACATGTATCCTTCCTCATCTAAAATTTCTCCAGACAAACCAGACCCGCAACCAATATCAAGTAAAAACGCAGGTTCGTCTTCGGGAAGGCTCAGAAGCTCCAATGCTCTATAAGTCATATCGGCTTGAATTTGCTGGTTGCGAGTACTGGATCATTGAAATCAAAATCGAAAAAATTTGAGTCGGATTCTATATAGCTTGAAACTGGAGACAAACAGACTTTTGGGTGTATTTTTTGGCCTCTGTATCTCCATAGTACTGTTAATAAGAGTTAGATAACGCATAGCAAAATCAGATGCTCATTACAATTTCTGGAGGTGCTTGGAGCTCTGGCCTTGACATTTTTTTAATTAAAGTAAAGGAGAAGTATGGGCGCGATAAGGTTAGGGTTTACCACTTTCTCCTCGTCCCAATTATCCATCATGGCGACTACAAGCAAACAATATCTTGCGCGGGGAGAGGACCTTTGGAAAGGTCGAGCAGAGAAAGTTGTCAGTCGTCAAATTCCCGTTTCCCATATGTTCCTCAATTTCGTACCGGTCAGAATGCTGAACTCTTCGCCATGACATACGGCGCTCTTGTCGTACAACTCATACAAGACTATGAAGATTTTGCAGAAGTCAATAAACAATTAGAAAAGATGGGATACAACATTGGAACGCGTCTTATTGAAGATTTCTTAGCAAAGAGCGGTCTGGGTAGATGCACTGATTTCCGCGAAGTAGGGGAAGTTATTGCAAAGGTGTGTTTGCTCAGGATTCTTTGAACGGTGCACTTCACGTTATCTCTCATGTAGGTTGGATTCAAATCGTTCTTAAACATAGTACCCTCCATTACCCATAGTGCTCCTGCGCCCAATCCAAGTCGACCGAATAGTACAGGTTCCGCACCGCAAGCCACCGAGTCTGGATCATCATTTGTATTGACTTTCGATGAGAATCCGCTGGCGGAGTTCGTCGAATTACCAGAGGATGTCCTAGAAGGCGGTTTATGGTTTAGTAACGTTTTGTGTGGGGTTATTCGAGGGGCATTGGAGATGGTGCGTTTTTAAGATCTCCCAATCGCACTTTAGTGACACACGATCATGATAGGTTCAAATGCAAGTACAAGCCGAGTTTATTTCAGATGTACTACGCGGGGACGAGACGACGGAGATACGGGTGAAACTCGTCAAATATCTAGAAGAAGAGGTGCCGGTCGGGGACGATTAAATCAAGAGTTCCTATGTGTATTTGTAACATCGAGTGGACTTGTGTAAATAAGCCAAATTTTGCATCCGACCGCACATGTAAAGCACAAAATCTAGAAAAGAACAGCTCAGGGTTAGAGGAATGAAAATATGAACATGCATACATGTCTAGTAGCGGTCCAGCTGGTTGAGTTTCTTCGCGGTCTTTGCATTGGATTGCGTGTTTTGACCTCTGACCGGTAGATGCATTGCGTGCCGACGACCGACATAACTGCCAATCATTCTTTGGTGAGCAATGTTCTCCCGAATCTCTCTACGCAACTCCGATTCTATCCTCAAGTCATTCAGCGGGTCCCGGGCTTTGGTTTCGGTCTTGGAATTGGCAGGAGCCTTTCCCAATGCCAGCAACCTCTCCTGCTTCCTTTGCCGCTGAGCTGCTTGCGCTGCGTTGAACTCTGCCTGGAGTTCATGTGTTGACATTTTCGCCGGGCGAGGGATAAAGTCGGGTGTTGCGAGGGGATAACGAGGTATGGGCGGAGCTGTTTTGGGCGACGAAAGAAAAGATGCCAAGGCAGTAATTTGGAAGGGAGTGAGGTCCTTCACTTTGCATCTATTGTGTATTTGGAACCGTGCACATAGACGATGAGATGTATGGTGTCCTATGCCATAAATCGAAGTCAAAGCAAACTACGTGCAAGTCATCAGGAAAGAGCACACTGGTAAAGGTTTGTAAAATACTTGCCCGTGCTAACTGATTGTCTGGAAGATTGATACCAAGAATATGGACCATTTTACACTTGCCAGACTGGGAGGTTTGTTGAGAGAGACGCGCGAGAAATTTCGTTCTCCGACACGCCGCAACAGCTCACGCTCTTACACTCATCACTAGATGTCGACAAGCAAAGCCGAAGGCAGACGCGAGGATGCTCTCGTCAAGCAACGAGATCAGATGCGTGAAGAATTCGAGCGCCAGAAGAAAAACCTCATAAACGAAACTGAAAAGGCTCGCCCGTCTTCCAACCGCTTTGTTGGACAGCATGATTCAATGGAAGACTCCCTTAAACACAGCACTGTTGGACTTGTTCATCTAGAAGAGTTCCAGCAGAAGAGGAAGGAGCTCGAAGAAGCAAAGGCCAGAGAAGCTGCGCGTACGAATGAACTCAAGTATGTCACCATTTCCATTACCACTCTCTTGCGTTCGGGTTTTGTTTCTAGATGGCTTACAGTACATGGAGAATTTGTTTAGGGATGATACAAGGAAGGTGAAGAAACGAAAAAAGACTGCGAAAGCCACTTTATCATTTGCCATGGATGATGAGGGTGAAGGAGAGGACGGTGTGAATGCATCTGGGCGCTCAACTCCTAGAGAGGATTCGGAGGAACCTGCATCCAAACGAGGCAAGTTCCGCAAGAATCCCAATGTCGACACATCTTTCCTTCCTGATAGAGAACGAGAAGAAGCCGAAAGAAAAGAACGGGAGCGGCTCCGACAGGAGTGGTTGAAGAAACAGGAAGATATGAAGCAGGACGATATTGAAATCACCTACTCTTACTGGGATGGTAGCGGTCATCGTAAGAGCGTCACGGTAAGCTGTTGCTCGGTGGGCTTATTTGATAGCGAGTTGACATGGGGTCAGTGCAAGAAGGGTGATTCTATCAGTACCTTTCTTGAAAAGTGCAGACAACAGTTCCCTGAAATTCGCGGCGTCGGCGTCGATAATCTTATGTATGTCAAGGAGGATCTTATTATACCCCATGTGAGTTTTTGTGTGCTCGATACCCCTTCTCAAAATTGATCACATTGAGCAGCATTACACATTCTACGACTTTATCATCAACAAAGCCAGGGGAAAATCAGGCCCACTTTTCAACTTTGATGTTCACGATGACGTCCGACTGCTGGCTGATGCGACGAAAGAAAAGGACGAATCTCATGCCGGTAAAGTTGTTGAAAGAAGCTGGTATGCTCGTAACAAGCACATCTTTCCAGCCTCGCGTTGGGAAGTGTTTGACCCAGAGAAGAGCTACGGGAAATACACTATTTCGTAGTTATCTGTATTCTGATTTTCGTTTACCATGTATGTTCGAGGTAGTCTGAAAGAGGGGCATGTAAACAATTGACATCACGTCACTACCGCAACTGTAACGCTTCACTTTCCTGCTACAACGTCTTCTATCCGCCAGTAATCCTCAATGGCTGGAACAGGTCCCCGTGAAAATATCTTTGCCACTCGAATGGCCCTCACAAATACCAAGTTGAGACTGAAGGGCGCACAAACTGGACATTCTCTCCTGGCCAAGAAACGAGATGCGCTGACCACACGATTTCGATCCATTCTGAAGAAAGTCGATGAAGTATGTCACCAATCGTTTCATCAAACTAGCGAAGTGCTCATCTAGGACCGACAGGCCAAAAGGAAGATGGGTAGAGTGATGCAGCTGGCGTCACTTTCGATGGCAGAGGTTACGTATGCGACAGGAGACATATCATACCTCGTACAGGAGCAAGCCAAATCTGCATCTTTCAAAGTGAAATCAAAGCAGGAGAACGTATCTGGTGTTGTCCTGCCAGCGTTCGAGGTGGAACGTGTACCAGGATCTGGTTCGTTGTTTCCAGAATTCGTCTTTGCCCTGCTCAGCTCTGCTCCCGGTAGACTTCAATCTTACTGGTCTTGGCCGAGGTGGACAGCAAGTCCTGAAAGCGAAGGAGGTTTATGCCAAGGCCATTGAAACCTTGGTCGAGCTTGCATCACTCCAGACAGCATTCACCATTCTAGACGAGGTCATCCGGGCCACCAACCGTCGAGTCAATGCTATCGAACATGTTGTCATTCCTCGATTAGACAATACTATCAAGTACATCATGAGTGAGTTGGACGAGATGGACCGTGAAGAATTCTTCAGGTATGTCACTAGTTTCCAGCCAGAAAATTTGCTCATTTTGTCTACAGACTGAAGAAGGTGCAAGGAAAGAAGAAAAGGGAGAATGCGGTCGAGAATCCTGTCGCCCCAGAAGACATGGGTCAACCCACGGCCTTTGATGAACCACAAGGTAGCACGGATCTCCTCAGTAGCAAAGACGACGACGTTATCTTCTAATTTACATACGATTCGGACCTTTTCATCACCCATGTAATGCATTGTATACCAATAAATTCACTCTAAACGCGCTCAACTACCTCAGGCAAAAGAACTTGTCATTGCACAGCGAGTGTAACAACAGACATAATCGACTTGTTCCATGGCGAATCGTTTGAAAATGTGCATATGTAGGAGGAAAAGCATATGACTCGACGCATAGATACATGGAATTTTGGAAGAGGGAAGGCTAGTAATCGTACAAAGGGCTCCAATTACTATATGCAGATATCAGTACACAGCTTGGGTACTAGTGAATTACACTTACGTCGACCATCTCAACATCAGCGTTGGCCTTCCTGTTTTTCCTGTCAAGGATTGCTCGCCTTCACAGAGGTCAGAAAACATCGGAAACGAATATCAAGATGGAGTGCACACCTATCCTTGTCCAATTTAACGGTGGTGATCACCACATTGCTCGGGTGAATGCCAATCGAGGCAGTTGCACCATTCGATTTGTCCCTCTGCACACGGTCGACGTGAATGACCCACTTCTTCCTGTAAACCTGGGTAACTTTGCCCTCCCGACCCTTGTATTTTCCGCGCACAATCCTGACCTCATCGTCTTTGCGAATAGGAAGCGAACGAGCCTGGAACATGAGCTCGTTTAGTAACCAGGAAAATCTCTGGAAGGGACACTCATACGTTGTGCTTGGCACGGAGCTCCTTCGATAAAGGAGAGGACATGATTTTACGGCGAATGGAAGAGGGGGCCGCGAAGTGGGCCTTGCGAGCTTTGCGCCTTGAGGAAGAAACGTCTAAATTTTTGCCATCAGCGTCATCCAAACTTGTTTTCACGAATCCAGCACGAAAAACGAGATAGAAACTTCGGAAAAACTGGAAGAAACAGAATGGATGCAATCTTACCAGCAGAGTATTTCATTGTCGTTACCTGTGCCTTTGTTGAGGATTTCCGGGGTTGTTGGGTGGGTTGACACTCGAGTGTAGTCCACGCGAATCTCTGCAGAAAAGGTTTTGGACAACAGATACAAACAAACTCCTGCCAATTTCGTATACATGCTCGAGTTTCAAAGATGTAACCTCACGCAATTTGTCTCAAATCTTTTCAACTGTCCCATTATAAAAGCCCAAATTTAGAGTGCATAACCTCACAAAATCTCTGCCAGAGGGACCTATAACGATTAATGTTCATATATGGTCACAGTGTGGGAATACACAGCTAGTCAAACACCACCATGTCGTCTGGACAAGTACGCTCGATGAAACTCAAGTTCAAGGGCGAGAAAACGAAAAAGAAACGTACAAGAGAGACAGAAGACGACCTGGGAGAAAATGTGGGGGTCAAACGCTCGAAACGAAAAGAAGACGACGTTGATCCAGAGACATGGGTACTCCCCGAGAATCCTCTCGAAATTCGTGGTCCTACATTCATAATTCATCCTTCTGATCCGTCCCCAATTAGCTTAAACTTCAACTCTACCACGAATCGTGTCGTTCTTCATACTCTTGACAAGGCCAAATCGGAAACTGACGAGGAAGTCAAGCTTCTTGACCGTACTCCTGCAGACGTGGCTCAGGTTTGGGTTGTCACTAGAGTTGCGGGGTCTCCGACAGTTAATCTGCGTTCCGGAACTGGAGAAGGCAAATTCTTGTCTTGCGATGCTCACGGGATTGTTTCTGCAGACCGGGATGCTCGAGGTCCTCAGGAAGAATGGACACCTGTCATATTACCGGACGGAATGGTCGCGTTCATGAATATCTACGAAAAGTATCTCAGTGTTGATGAAGTCGCTGGAGGTTCATTGCAGCTTCGTGGAGACAGTGAAAACGTGGGCTTCAGGGAAAGGTTTTGGGTGAAGATTCAAAATAAATACAAGAAAGAAGCACATGAAGAGGAAAAGAAGAAGAGTTTGAAGGAAGGTATGGCCGGAAGCTCAAACATTGATGAGGCTGGCACAAAGTAAGTCATGGTAATTCCCAGTGTTCGTCTCTTTCTGAACAGTCCTGCAGTCGTCTTTATCAGGCTTGGGGTGCCGGAAGGAGTATTGTCTCCTCCGATGATAAAAAGGAGGTATGCTGATAGGTATTAGCATTCGTCACCGTCTAACGGATATCGTCTAGCTGAAACGAGCAAAGAAAGAGGGTCGCCTACAGGAAGCTTTATTGGACAGACGATCCAAGCTCAAAAGGTTTGTGCAGTCTCTCGGATGCAGTAAGATGTGTGCTGAGCTATCTCTAGTGATCGATTCTGTTAACCTATTCTTGCTTTCCACTCTTCCGGACCTGTAGTATATGTCTATATGTATTCTATCTATCAGGTAATAGTTGGATAATCTCCTTCGCTAGTATCTCCGATGTCAACGGTAGCCCCGAATTTCTTGCCTCGATAACATGTTTGCACTTCAACGGATCGGCAGGTTCCAATGAGTTCGTTGAGAAGATTTTTGAGTTTCCTATTCGAGTCAACAGCTTTGAAAAATAATACTCACAAACATATGACCCGTTATCTAATATCGGGATGGCCCTTTCGTTTACTGTCTTGGACTTGACGCCTACGTTTTCCTCTGTATCATATTCCTTTCTCTAGAGGCCTCTCGACATGTCTGAACAACAAACGATCCCCACATTCAAGCTCGTTCTAGGTGTGTTGCTGATGGTCTCGAAGGAGGTGACTCGAACTAACGCGAAGTTCAAATTTTCTTTCATCGATTCCACTTTTTCTCTCGACCTTGCCTCAATGACATCGATCCACGACACCTGCTCTTTCTTCCTACGAATACACTGGACTAATCATCTGCAGTTGGCGATGGTGGTACCGGAAAGACTACCTTCGTGAAGGTGAGTTGCCCCTCGCCTCTTGTTCTCTTTCAGATCAGACGCTGATCACTTTATCGAAATAGCGCCACTTGACTGGTGAATTCGAAAAGAAATATATTGGTGCGTTTTGCGATTAGTCGCGTCTGGCGCTGAGTTCTCGCGCTCTGGTCAAAGAAGTATCTGATCAGATTCATTCAGCTACCCTCGGTGTCGAAGTTCATCCTCTTTCTTTCTCTACCAACTTTGGTACCATCTGCTTTAACGTCTGGGATACCGCGGGTCAGGAGAAATTTGGTGGCCTTCGAGATGGATACTACATTCAAGGTCAATGTGGTATTATCATGTTCGACGTGACGTCGCGTATCACGTATAAGAACGTTCCCAATTGGCACCGTGATCTCGAGCGTGTCTGTGAGAACATCCCGATCGTGCTCTGTGGTAACAAAGTCGATGTCAAGGTTAGTTGCTCACTCGCGGTTTGAGTTGCTCTAAATTTTTTCGTGGCAGGAACGAAAAGTGAAGACTGGTGCTGTCACCTTCCACCGCAAAAAGAATCTCCAGTACTTTGAGATCTCCGCTAAATCCAACTACAACTTCGAGAAGCCTTTCCTCTGGCTTGCGAGGAAGTTGGTCGGGTGCGTGCCTTTATTTCAACATCTACTTACTTCAGCTGATGCAATCGTGTCTACAGCAACCCTACCCTAGAGTTTGTTGCTGCCCCGGCCCTTGCCCCTGCTGAAGTCCAAGTGGATGCCGCTCTCATGGAGCAGTACCAGAAAGAACTGCAACAGGTACGTGAGCAATCGATCAATGCACTCGTAGTCTCATTGTGATCTTCAGGCCGAAGCTGTTCCTTTGCCCGAAGAAGATGATGATCTCTAATTCCTTGCTTTGTCGCCGTATTATAATGTCCTTGTTCCGTCCCTCTACCATGTTTCAATATAGCAACCGCACCAATCTAGTCACTGTTGTCTGTATTCACACTTCCTTACTCTTGATAATGACCAGCGAATCCCTGAGCTTATTACTTGGCTCAGGTGCAGTTAAATTCGTCGAGATAATGTAAGTAGACACAAGTAGTAATGTATGTGTTCATTGCAGATTTGATGCCGAACGTTCAACCAGAGATTCCGAGCAAAGTGACTCACTTGTGGACGGGTATCTTCCGGTTCCGTCATAACTCACAGACGACTATTTTTGTCCAGCGCACATGTAAGGGAGTTCGGTCATAATCCCGTTTATCCGCAAGATTTTTTATCCGCACCCGGAGGTGAAAGTAAGCCTTTTGCCTGGGCAGAAGAGAGCACAGAAAGAGTGAGATATAGAGACCAAACGACAAGGTCTTACTTAAATTGGCTTGAAATCATTTTTCAAACCGGAAGATGGGCGGAAAAACCGGTGCGGAAGCCCAACGGAAGCCTCCGGCACTTTTTTGCGGCAATTTTGATTTCGGCATCGATCCCTTGCTGAGAAATGAAATTGTGGAAGGCATGGAATCTGGTATTTATTAAGTACCTTCATTCCCCAGGGTACCCCAGAGGCTTTCCTAGTTAACTGTCACGACCCTTCACGATGTCTGCTACTTCTCCTCCTAGTCTTCAAGCGGATGACCAAAAAACTCTTCAGGATCATAATGCAGTCAAGACAGGGGAATCGTTAGAGGATTCCGACCAAATAGTTGCTCAAGACCGAACCAAAAAGAAAAAGCCCGGACAATCATGGAAGAATGATGAGACCCACATAGTACCAAAAAACAACCTCCCTGTTGTATGTTTTCTCGCACTCTTGACGGACAATCTTAATGCCCTAATGTGTTTCCGGACAGGTCTTTCTGGGATTTATGTGCACCGTCTTTCTCAGTGCTATGGATCAAGTGCGCATATGCGATGTCAAACTTTTTCTAAACTAATTTTGCATCTTGTAAAGACTATTGTCGCAACCGCACTACCGACTATTGTAGGTGACCTTGGGGGAGGAAAGGATTATAGCTGGGTCGGCAGGTAAAGCATCCTGACACTCTTACTTCCACGGTTTATAAACATGTGTGAACCACAGTGCATATCTGTTGGCGGCTGCGACACTCTCGCCTTTGTATCCAAAGCTGTCGGATATTGTCGGTGAGTCGCTCACAGCTTCCGAAGGCATCGGCACTCGAGTAAACGTCTACCGCAGGTCGAAAACCCGTCCTTTATGGCAGTATCGTCATTTTCCTTGTACGTGAAGTTTAATCTCCATACGACACCCTTTCGAGTTCAATTCCGATTGATAGATAGGATCGGCTTTATGCGGTGCAGCTCAGTCCATGATCTGGTTGATTGTCTGTCGTGCGGTCCAGGGCATCGGTGGCGGCGGCATCATTCAGCTGGTGAGTCTTTTTCAGTGTCATCGCCATTCTCCTGCTCCTCTCTTACAACTTGTAACAGATTAACATAACAATTAGTGACATAGTCCCTCTGACAGAGTAGGTTGTGAACATTTCCGCTAACTGGATTCTTATAAACAACCCATAGACGTGGAAAGTACGGAGGTTTCATTGGAGCAACATGGGGGATTGCCTCCGTTGTAGGCCCTTTGCTCGGCGGTGTAAGTTGTAAAAAACCTGGTGGCTATCGTCCAATCTAAATTCTGCCTAGGCACTCACAGACCACGTCAGCTGGAGATGGTGAGGGTCTCTCTGCTTATACGACTTCAGTTACTAAAAAGAATCCCTTGCAGGTGTTTCTGGATTAATCTGTTCGTAGGATAGCCTGTAGTGAAACTCGTGCCTTTTTTCTGATGCATACCTCTCTTTGTTAGTCCAACCGGAGGCGCCGCCCTTTTAATCCTCTTCCTCTTCTTGAACCTCAACCCCAGACCTCACAAGACATTCGCGGAGCACGCTCGCGAATTCGATTTCATCGGATTGATCCTCATTGTTGCAGGTGTTATATGCTTATTAATTGGTTTTAACTCGAGCGAAACATCCTGTAAGTGCCTAGCTTTAACCGGAAGAGGTATGATTTAAGCTATTTGTCAGGGAATTCCTCAGAAACAATCGCCCTTGTCACTGTTGGAGGCTGTCTACTCGTTCTCTCCGGAATTTATGAAAGCTTCACAACAAAATCTGCTATATTACCTCGAAGGTTGTTCCAAGTATGTCTGAATTGCCTCTTCCGCAGACATTCGTTAACGATAAATATCGTAGACCCGTACCACGTCAATAATTCTCGCTTCGGTTTTCTTACACGCAGTAGCTTTCTTCACAGGCAAGCCCACTATTTGTAAACATC
Source organism: Stygiomarasmius scandens (assembly GCA_037954225.1). NCBI lineage: Eukaryota > Fungi > Basidiomycota > Agaricomycetes > Agaricales > Campanellaceae > Stygiomarasmius > Stygiomarasmius scandens. The sequence goes on along the minus strand of JBANRG010000004.1, from coordinate 859,398 downwards.
GCGATTTGTTCTTACTCTCGATCAGGCGCCTATTATCTTCCTGTCTACTTCCAGATCCTCGGTGCCTCAGCGACAGGCGCTGGTGTCAGGTCAGAACTCAACTAAGTGACAGTAATAGTAATCACTGACTTAGTCCTTATGTACTTAGAATGATTCCTTTTTCCTGTGGCGCTTCCATCTTCTCTGCTGTATCTGGCATCCTTGTCACTAAAACTCGCGAGTACCGACCAATCATGTGGGCCGGCTGGGCTGTATTCACCTTGGGATATGGCTTGATGATCATGTTAGATGCTAATTCAAACATGTAAGTACTCCTCTTCCATTCTTCTATTTGTTGATCGTGGTTCCTGAATTGTACTTCAGTCCGGAAAAAGTCCTTTATCCTTTTGTGGGCGCAATAGGATTAGGGTGTCTATTCCAGGTGAATTTCAAGTCTATTTCTCAGCAGAAAATGTATACTCAGGATTTAGACCCCTCTCATCGGTCTCCAAGCTGCCATGCCTCTGAAAGACATGGCCACCAGCTGAAAGACATGGCCACCAGCACAGGTGCTTTCGGATTCATCAGGTAAAGCCTTTTATTGAATGATACATTCCCCTAGTAAACACGTAATCACAGGACACTTGGTGGAACTGTAGGAATTTCCATTGGACAGGCCGTCTTCTCTAGCGTGAGTGATACTACAAGCACAAACTGGAATTAGGATCTGAAATGTATGCTCTAGACCCTCAGGCGAAGGCTAAGCAAGATACCCAACCTCTCAATTGATACTTCCAGTTCTGCCCTGAGCCAAAGTGTACGGCATCTGAATGAAATTCCTGTAAGGCCAGACTATTTGTTCGCCAACTTCAAGTTTGACCTAATCTGTTTACACAGGACCCGACTCAAAGATCTCAAGTCATTCAAGCCTATGCACGATCTATTAGCTCGATATGGCTTGTCTGCACACCCATCGTAGGGGTCGCCTTCATCATGGGTTAGTTTCTTGTCCATCCTCTGAGTGATCCACAGATTGACGCTTGAACCAGTGCTCTTCATACGAAGGTATACACTTGATCGCAACACTGTTCACGACGGCAAGGTGAAGAAGTCGGTGGATCAGGACATAGAGAAGGGAGAGGGAGGCGGCCAAATCAGTGATAATGCAGATGAGACTTCGGAATCAAAGGACGGCCACAATGACACAAAAAAGGCCGAAGCCACAGCAGTCGCTGAGAAAGTATGATGACTTGCATAGCCTGTAACGCGTAGAATAGATTGTCATGAAGTTAGAACCATACCAGGGTAATACTGTTCTGATATCAATGCAGACGGCCTGAAGCAGTGCTGGAAGCGGAAGCATAATTGAATTTTGGAGTGTTGATATCCACGTGCTACCTTCTAGATCCTCCCACTCTCAACCTCCGTCGCCCGCTCTCGACCCTTCACTGACTCCCGTCGACGACGACGACAACAACCATGCCTTCAGAGTCTACCGTATCTATTGGCGATCAGTCCTTCTCGGACACTCAGCAGAGCCAGGTTAAGCACTGCAGTAGATGTCACACTCCCGTCGACCCCGCAAACTCTGTATTTCTGCTTGGCGCAGAAGCTATCGTCTGTGCTGGTTGTCAGGCGTCTTTTTCTTCAACACTTCAGCATAATCGGCGAGAAACTTCGCCGTCATTCGCAGACGTTGATGCTAGCTTGGCCTCCGTAGCTTATGCCGAAGACCACGTTTACCAGGATACAGACATGGTTTTACCAACAGTCCCCGAATCCGACTGTAGTTTCTTTTCCGACATATCATCGTCATTTTACCCGTCCAAACCTACACTATACTCTGCCCATTCAAATGATGCATCTTATTCGCCCCATAATTCATCCAATTTCTCTCTTCCTTCTTCATCCACAGTTCGTGTTGGAGTTCACGACCGTGGGTCAAAATATCCTAGTCCATTGACCGACATCACCCGTCTGCGAGTGCGCTCGCAAGGGCACCACTGTTTATATCCTGGTGCCACTTTTCAAGGAACCCAGAAAAGTGGCAGGAATAGTTACGATGTCAATGTCACTATCGTGGTATGACTTGTCTCTTCAAAATCTTTTGTCCCAGTCTAACTTTGCTCGCAGGACGTAGACTTTTCTGTCTCTTTTCTCTGCGGGTATCTTCGCATTCGCGGCTTAACGGACGACTGGCCTGAATTAACTACTTATTTTGATGCTGAAATTATTGGAAGTCGATATGGTTTTTTGACGCAGAATTGGGGTGCTACTGAACAGGAGGATGTCGTCCATTGGTCTCGCTTTCCTGCTTTCCGTCATGTCAAAAATGAACTCAAGAAACCACATTTGACCATGAGTGATCGAGACCGTGGGGCTGTTTTCATGAGGTGGAAAGAAAGATTCTTGGTGCCTGACCATCGTGTACAAGACATCAATGGAGCTAGCTTCGCAGGTACGATATTTTATCCATCATTGAATTCTTTCTTGACAGGCATTCTTTTTTTCTTCAGGGTTTTACTACGTCTGCGTAGACTTTAACCCTTCCGGTTCCAAATCTTCTGAGCACATGCCATTGACTCCTGAAAACCACGAAATCGACGCCATCTCAGCGCAAGCCCCGCCCCCACCAAAGTCGGAAAGTCCTACTCGTTCTCGCAGGGATTCCAGCGCCAGAAGGCGAGGTCATTCTCCGTCTGCCGGTCCCCGTCAATCTGCGCCAGTAGCAACAATGAGCGGATTTTACTTCCATCAAAACTCTGAACCGTACGTATCACTCTGATCGTCGGTCATGGGATTCTAACTGAAACAATTTTGTGCAGATATCAACAACTGTCGTTGACCCATGTCCCAGAACGTACTAGTTCAAGTTTTGAATTCCGCTGAATGATCTTTTGACGGTGTACTGTTGATTTGGACTGCTTTCTTTTGCTTCCCATCTGTGTTTTATCAGTAGTGTACTTGATTTTGCTGTTTGTAACAATTGTTGTCGTTCTCCTCTCAACTCAAGAATGTTAGTAAGGTTCCGCGGTCAACTGGTCATTCCTTCGATCTATGACTCCTGTGGAACACATGCAAACTGTCTATCCAAGTATATTCTCCGTCGGACTCATTGCATATGCATATGATTCCAGACCGGTTGAAAGATTTCTGCAAGCGTTCCGTTGATATAGCTCCCGCTAGGGAGGTATAAACACCGAGGTGGGAGTTTAATTTTCAACATCCAGGATCGACAACTCGAGTCCGACTCTAAAGTTCAGTATCAATGTCGGACTCTGATAGAAAGGCAAGGCCACGTGTGGCAATAGTCGGTGCTGGGTGCGTACCGTGTGGGGCACCTTGTACTTCTTAATTGACTTCTTTTGTGCAGAATTGCGGGTATCTCTACGGCTATTGCGCTGCGAAAGCAACTGCACTATGACGATTTTACCGTAAGTAGCTTCGTCCTCCCAACTGCTTTCAAGCGGGCCTCCTAAAAAGTCTATAGATATACGAGAAGGCAACTGCGGTGGGAGGAACATGGAGGGTGAGTGGAAATAGAACTTGGGGATTCTTTTCCTGATTCGAGGTCATGCGTGCATAGGATAATACCTATCCGGTCAGTGTATTCAACCAATTCCAGCCATCACTAATTAACCCTTCAACTAAACAGGGCTGTGGGTCCGACATTCCTGGGCACTGGTATAGTTTGTCCACCGAAAACAACCCCTACTGGACTAGCTATTATGTCAAACAACCCGAAATTCGTGCATATTGGGAGGGACTTTTCCAAAAATACTCATTAGGCAAGAATACCGAATTCAACACGCTCTTTCAATCTGCGGAGTGGGACGACGAGGCGCAGAGATACGAGATTGTCCTTCAAGACACTGCTACAAAAGAAAAACGCCATACTACTGCGGAGGTCGTGATCTATGCAATTGGAGGCTTCATGGACCCTGTGTTCCCCAAGGATGTACCGGGGAAGGAAAATTTCCAGGGTTTGGTATGGCACTCTGCACGATGGCGTCATGACGTGTCCCTTGAGGGTAAAAGGGTTGGTGTTATTGGGAACGGGGTGCGTGGTCTAAAATTCAGACCTGAAAATACTGTCCTCTTATTTTGCCTAAACATTTTTAGGCATCTGCGTGAGTTTTTCAAAGCCCTCTGTAAGGAGACTCGTGTTAACCTTGGCTTAATCTAGAGCTCAGCTGGTTCCCGAGATCTCCTCGGATTCCTCTGTCCAGGTCATCAATTTCTGCCGTACCCCTCAGTGGTACGTTCCACAAGTAAAAGGTTTCCTTTAGACTTGCGAGCCGTATGCTCACTATCCCCTAGGGCAATTATTCTTACCCAAAGTGGATACAATGGATTTTTGCCCATGTACCTTTTGTCTTGAGATGTTATCGAAGTATGATTATGGCTAGAGTATGTGGAACCTCATTCGAGTGTGACGAGAATACTCATGAGAAGTAGAGCGATATATCATTTCTTATCTTCCGGAAAAGCAATGAGCGTCTTTTGGCTCTAACAAGGAAGGTGAGCTAATTGTAACCGCTACTTTGGCACTGTACTGAACGATTCGCAGCAAATGACCAGCTATATCGTCAAGAACGCTCCGAAAGATCAGTTGGACAAGTTAATTCCAGATTACCGTAAGCACACGAATAGATCGTATCAAGGCGTTTACCACATCTCCTTGCTAGCCCCTGGTTGTAAACGTATTCTTGTTGACCCCGATTACTTGAAAGCTCTCCACCGACCCAACCTTAGTCTCAAATGGGACGCTATCGACAGTATAATAGAAAACGGCATTAAGCTGAAGACTGGAGAAATCGTTCCACTGGACGTGATTATATTTGGCACAGGCTACTCTCTCGCGAGTATCAAACTTGCTACCTCCGCCGATCACTCGAGCTAACAGACCACTAGGAACCGGCGGACTTCCACATCCGAGGAAGCAGGGGGACTACCATAAAGGAATACTTTGATTCCAAGGGAGGGCCTAATGCCTACCTCGGCGCAGCAGCCCCAGGTTTTCCGAACACTTTTATTCTTTTAGGCGAGTAAAGTGCGATTTTGTCGACTAGGCTGGTCAACTGATGTGTTGAATCTATACAGGCCCAAATGTGGCATCGGGACATGCATCCGTTATCTTCAGTGAAGAAGCGCAGGTAAGCCGCAGTAGAAGCAAATGAAGATGCACTGCTGATAGCAAGTTTCATGGTAGATCCAACTCGTTTTGCGAATGATCAAACCCATTATCGATGGCAGAGTCAAGTCTGTCGAGATTAAAGACAGCGTGACAGATGAATACAATGAATGGCTGCAGAACCGCCTCGAGACATCCGTCTGGAGTGATTGCAACTCGTACTATCATGTTGCTGGGACGAAGAAGAGCAAGATTGTCGCCACGTTCCCGGGACCGGTGGCCCTGTTCTGGTGGCTCACGAAACGGACGTCATGGGAAGATTGGAACGTTGTTGGTGAGGGGGGTTTTAAAGAAGGACGGTTTGGGATTGGCGGGGTGGTGGTAGCCAGTATTATGGCCTCTGTAGCGTGGTTTCTGTTCAAGTAGATTTAGTCATGACGTCGACTCTAGTTATTTGCAGGTCACGTGTTCGGCATCTCGGCGTAGAGCGCCTTAAGCTTGAGAAAGAGTGTTAGCTCTGCAGTCAGCAGTCGGGGACCAGAGGCTCACAGAGTGTGACCGAGTACTTCCATTCCTTTCTCTTCGTCCTCAGCTGCATGCACTAGCTTTGCTCATTCTTCTCTCTCTCTTTGTCGCGTCCTCGGAATTTCTACATCCACGTGGTCTTTAAACACTTCTTTTCTCATTACACTCCGTCATTCCACTCCGTTTTCTTCAACCCTCAAGCTATGCCCGAGAACTATGTCGGCGTACATTATAGAGTAGGCCGCAAAATCGGAGAGGGTTCCTTTGGTGTCATCTTTGAGGGTTCGTTAGCATCCACACACCCCCTGGTCCACTCTCATTGTCTTCCTCACAGGCACAAACCTTCTCAATTCTCAGACTGTGGCCATCAAATTTGTATGTCTCCAGCTTCTGCACTGTCCACCAGGCTCACCCGGCAAGTATCTCTAGGAACCCAGAAAGGCCGAAGCACCACAACTGCGGGATGAGTGCCGTTCATACCGTATCCTGTCAGGGTGCAGTGAGTGTTTTTCGACTCTATCTTATCGCCAGCTCATCACCCTTTGCCAGCTGGAATACCTCAGATATACCATTTTGGACAGGAAGGGCTGCATAACATTCTCGTGATAGACTTATTGGGGCCAAGTCTGGAGGACCTTTTCGATATGTGTGGCAGAAAGTTTTCCATCAAGACTGTGTGTATGGCTGCTCGGCAAATGGTGCGTCCTTTTCATTCCCGTCGACGTCATGAACACCTATTTTTGTGGACAGATTACTCGAGTGCAAACGATTCATGACAAGAACCTCATATACCGTGACATCAAACCCGATAACTTTTTGATTGGCAGGCCTGGCACCAAAGGAGCAAATCGTACGCAATCATTCCATTTCCATGTCGCCTCATATGCTGATTTCCTCTCCAGTCATTCACGTTGTGGACTTTGGAATGGCCAAGCAATATCGTGATCCAAAGACAAAACAGCACATTCCTTATCGTGAACGAAAGAGCTTGAGTGGCACGGCCCGGTACATGAGTATCAACACACATCTTGGACGAGGTGAAATTGGTTTCTTTGTTTCAAGTTTATTGATACTAAATTGTCGCAGAGCAATCACGACGAGACGACTTGGAAGCCCTTGGCCACGTTTTTATGTACTTTCTGCGAGGCAGCCTCCCCTGGCAAGGTCTCAAAGCAGCCACGAACAAACAGAAATATGAGAAGATCGGTGAGAAGAAGCAAACAACCCCCATCAAGGAGCTATGTGAAGGATTCCCAGGTGCGTATTAGGTTGGCATACTATTTGGAAACATACCGATGTCTGTTACAGAGGAGTTTGGTATCTATCTAAACTATGTTCGCAAACTTGGTTTCGAAGAAACCCCTGATTACGAATTCCTCCGCGAGCTCTTTGCCAAAGTTATGAAAAACAATAATGACGTTGACGACGGGGTGTTTGACTGGAACTTGCTTAACAGTACGTGTTGCTTTCGATACCCAGAATCATTTCCTAAATTATTACCCTTGCAGACGGAAAGGGATGGGAAGCTTCAGTGGTTCGTGGTCTCGATCTCAACTGTAATTCTGAAACTAAACATTGCCTTTTTCAGGGTCAAAATCAAATGTTGACTCAGATGCAAAATGCAGGTTTAACAACTGGCCGGAGAGAGCATCGTGACGACCGACGACGAGCTTCTCAAACCGGCAATATTGCACCTCCCTCTCCTGCAGTCGTTCGGCACAACTCGAAACGTAAAGCTCCGGCTGCACTCGCACCAGGAAGCAATACACCCGGTCAGGTAACTCCCCATTCTGCTGCTGCCCAGGTGAACGTACCAGTTGGCACTCCACAGCAACGGACCAGTGGACACCACCCATACGCATCTGGTGGTTATGATTACAATGCTGACGATGGATATGCCCAGCAGCAACAATATGAACGTGCTTCGCCCATGGTATCAAGCGTGGCTGCTCCTCCGGCTTTGAGCAATGTTCGTGCAACGGCTGGTGACGTTGGAGTTTCACGAGAATACGATGGTCAAGACATGGATGAACCTCCCCCGAAGAACACACTACTGCGTATACTCACTTGCCGGTGTGGGTAAGCAGTGGTTCTTGGTCTTGCGTCGACTTTTGTTTTCTTTTCTCGTTCATTCTTCATTTTCATTATATTTTCCCTCATTGCATATCCTTCGCTCATGTTTCTATACCCTCTTATCTACTCATTAATCTCATATCTGGTCCTCCTTTGGTCATGTTCATGTCGATTATTCTGGTATCATGGAGTCTACAAATACACTTAACAGCTGATAATTTACAAGGCTACATGGACATTCAAGTTGATCAATATTTTTTGAAAGTATCATAACCAAGTAGCTGAATGAGTAAAGTCAATGGGAACTGCAGTTTGTGTGCTCTTCCATCTCTTCAGTCTAAAAAATTGGAATCAAAATGATGCTCTCAACAGTGGGGACATGGATTTTACCTCCGATGTCCATATCTGAGCCAACGCTTTCGATTTCATCACGCTGCAAAGAACTTTGCGATGGGCCAGCTGGTGGCGGCCACTCGTGGTCGGCTTGCCTGGGAGGATGATTCATGTTTCTAGGTCCAGTCGGTATATTAGATCGGTGAGGTTCATTTGGCGGGCGTCCGAGCAACTGATTTTGAAAGTGCCTTGGGCCATATGCTTGAAACAAGGTCAGACAAGGAACATACAACAGGTAAAGTTATGTACTTGAACTGAAACCGTTCCTGGGATAAGGAGCATGCCAACCGTCCTAAAGGACGTTGGCATCATGTCAATGTACTCGGAGGGTTAACTCACCTGTGCTGTTTGCCACATGTTGGTCCGACCCTCTGCGGATTTAAGTCGCCGGTCGAGTTCAAGAATCCTTTTATCCTTTGCACGAAGCTGCCACCTGAGAGACTCATTCTCTTCATCCTTTGCGGCAGCTTCCCGTTTCATGTTCTGGACCAAGCCCTCTAATTCTTGACGGGGGCAATGCGAGATGTCCAGCCCTCCGACAATATCTGCATCCGCTGGGCGGTATGGAGGATAGACTGTATTCGAATGCGTTGCGGGACCCGGATCGAGAACAGGCCTGGTCTGAACCTTGTGGATTTTCAGATTTGCAAGCTTGGACGCCTTCTCGTTATTCTGAACGCCGCTCTTGATAGTAGAAGGTTGCCAAGATGTTATCGGTTTCCGAATGACCGTGTTGGGCCTCGTTCCGGGTCTATTGATGGTTCTTTTCGAAGATGAAGGAACAGGGCGGTCAGGTACATTATTGGCTGGAGTATGGTCTAGGCTTTCGTCGGCAGAGGCGTCTCCCTCGCCAGCAGATGAAAATAAATCCAGAGATGGACGAGGTTCTTGGATAGATTGCGGTGACTACTCAGGTCTATTAGCTGCCAGAAAACATAAATAAAACCACATACCTTGTCAGAGCTCTTTGCTTGTGTGAGCCTAAGAGATGCAAAAGTAGGAACCAACACACAGTCAAACTCTAACCGAGAATGGGAAGTGGTTCGACTTGAAGCGGGTCTAGAGGATTTAACAACGGAACTTGAGGGCGGTTGTATATCAAACACAGAAGCCATCGAAGTTATAGATGCCTGAAATCGTTGTCAGCATTGTTAGGAAGCAGCAATATTATGAACTCCAAATAACCTGCGTTGAGACAAATGATCTATCGTACCATCCCAAAGCCAAGTATTCCGGATTAAATGGTTTGCACGTCTCGAAACTCAAAGCAAGGTTAACCCTTTGTATTCCACTGTCAGGTCGAGTTCCCGCCTCTTCGCTCGTCCTGAAAAGATGGAGCCCGGATTCATAGTTGCGTTTCGAATCTGCGTGGCTCTGATGGTGGCGGTTGGGTTGGTATTCTCGTTGCAGCATGACATCGAGTGCATGTAAATTGTTCTGAGTCAGTAAATGAAGCAAACACCTTGCTTTGTGGCAAGCTGCACAATTGATTACACCATAGGATGGTACATCATGGCGGGGCTTCTTGTCCGATATCTTGCTGCAAACCCTACTCTGATACTGTGTCTGTGATGTGTGAGTACCTATCAGATAGTAAAGGATGTAACAACGCCACCTGAGCTTTACGAGCTTCTGCAAAGATACAAGCTGCCCGGAATACTCCACGGCGACCGTTGAATAAGGAACTAGATCAGATTTAGTCGGAAACTTTGCGAGCAATTCTATACATACTCTTCAGATTCAAACGTTTCCCATTCTATTATCTCTCCACTGTCTTTATGTCTCCTTAGTACTTCTAGAGCATTGGTTCGAACTTGTTTCAGAACAGAAAACTTTCGATACTGAATTGGTTCCATGTTTTTGCATTTGCAGCTCCTTCCTTCGATATAACATCCAGGGCAGATGGCTAGTCCATCTTCCCAATTCTCCTTGCTGTCGCCCTTGACACAGTCCTTGCAGGCAAAGTAGCTCTGAAAGATATCGGCACCGCAAAAGTCACATTGAAGATCAGAAACTTCGTCATGAGATCTTGTAAGATAATGCATTGACTCGTTGTCGACATCGTATTCATCAACAAGAATGTCGTCAAAGATCTTGCATGCGAGATTGAGCCTTCGTAGCATTGGACCGCGGTCTGCATCTGCAGGACTTGTAGATAGATCCCGAGTGAATTTGCGGACGGTATGATAGAATGTTGATTTTACGCGGTAGGTTTCGGGTCTACACACCCTAAATGCCATTTTCAAGCATGAAAAGACGGCAAAGATGAAAAACTTTTACCTGCGGTACAAGGGAAGCTCATGGTAAAAGGCAGTTATCAGCCCGTCAAAGGTCATTCTTGACCACGACATCTTCATGGTGATGCCACCATAGTTTACAACTTGGTGACAACTCCTTGGAGGAACGAGAACCAAGTCACCGACAATCTGTTCCGCAACGTAAACGTCAAAGGGAGCGCGCGAAAACTCTTCCAGCGTTGTGACGTGTGTCTCATGGTCCAATTCTTGATTCAGAGTATGGAAGAATTCGGATACCCTCCTTGAGTCGCTGTTTTTTGTCATGAACCAGAAAGCCGAGCCATCTTTTTCGGTGTAACACATGAGATTGTGCCCTGAAGACGCACAGAGATCTTTGTGACTGGGAGTAAAAGTATCGCCAATGCCAAGATAGCACATGAGGGTTTCCACAGATGACTTGTATAAAGAAATTAGTGTCGCTTCGTCCACTCGAGTTTGCCACTCACATTTTGAGGAAGAGCTTGCAGCAGGTTTTCGTCGTTATTTGGAACGAGTTGTGAAGGTACGACTTGAGAGTTTATGAGCCATTCCGACCACTCTTGGGGGCATTGTACATCCTTGCCGTAATACCTTTCGCGTTCTGAAGAAAGCTCGGTTGGAAGAAAGTCTGGCGAATTGGACAATGCGTACCCGCCACTTCTATGAACGGAGGAGTTTTCCGAGACCTCGAAAGGAATTCCTGCACAGGTAATGTTGTATCACGGTAGGTGTGGATGTTTCGAACGTGTATTTCTGGAACGGCCTCTTGAGCAATCGTGCTGCGACTTGTGAGTCAGTTACGAGACACACCTTGGGGTCCTTTGTCGCTCAACCACTCTGGGGTAAACATCTTGGGCCACTTTTCATGCTTGTGAAAGCCCTCGATGATATAAGGAATGCCATCTTGTTCGTGCTGGGTGATTGCTGCCTGTGTTGCAGTTGCATCGAGAGCTGATACGCGTGGTACGGGAATAAATGGTTTGTGAGATAGGATTTCGGATAATGCCCAGCCTCTCGTAGTGGTGAGGTGAACTCTGTTAGGTTCCACCACTTGACCCATGGAAGTGTTAGAAGCGCAGGCAAAGCATGAACTCGCGAGTGTGGGAACTTTTGACGAGTCTATGGTGATTTGTGGGTTGTCTCTGTCTGGGTGGTTCTGGATACGCTGTCTTTTGGGCGATTGCATGATAGAACGGTATTGTCTGTCTAGACTTGTAGTCTGCATAGCATCAGATTCTTTGATGGTCACAACAAGCACTGTGCACATCCATCTTGACGCGTGACAACGCGCGCTTCGACGCGTCGTGTTTTCCTCATCACCATTGATCATGTCCGAATTCGACTTTTGGGAGTTCGTGGCTTGTGCTAAATGCCAGCTGCCTTTTGCTTCAGGATCAACAGTGCCTTTCTGGCTCACAGAATGTGGTCATACCGTCTGTAACAACCATCTCAGTGTGTCGGCATTTCTTCTCGTCGTTGGGCGTTTCTCAGTCTTCCAAAGATGCAGACCAAAGTTGTTCGGTCTGCGCGTCTCCAGACATTCAAGTCATACCTCTTCAGCAAGAGATGGATGCTCCAATGTCAGAATGGTTCAGATCAGTGCCGCACATTCTCGATGCGGCTGCGTTTGCGGCAAAAGTACGAGGATCTCGAATTACCTCCTTGCTTCCAACTCAATGTCACCTCAGTTCCAGCAAGAATCCATGGCATCTCAGATAAGAACGCTCAAAGCAAGGCACCAGCAACAACGATCGTACACTGAACGTCTGAAGAAAGAGAATGCAGAGTTGCGGCAGTAGGATATGACTCAACTTCTGCTGCCTGATGTATTCTAAAAGTGGATCTAGAACAGTGGAAATGTTGATGGCCCAATTATCAGATCAAGCTCCATACGACAACCAAGAACCCTCCAGTATTGTCAATTCGAATGGCAAACGACCCCTAATCGATTCCGCACAGTGAGGGCAGACAGGCTTGCGCGTTTGCGTTTGCGTTGACAATATTCACAGTAGGCCTCCGTCCACGTCGTCCAGCCCACATTCAGCTATTGGAACCAACAGACTCACTATCCCTGCCGGCCAACAACCTCCGCATCTGTCCTCTAATCGAACCACAGACCAAACCCACTCGTACCAAGAAGAATTGTCGCTCGTTCATCAGAGGCCAGGTTCGAGTAAATTCACACAGTGAGTAACGGGTTTATGCCATGGGAATAAGTGCTTAGCATGTTCTATAGGCAATACGCTTTTGCACCCTCAGGGAAACCCCAGATGCGACCTCCTACCCACCAAAGCACCCATAGACAGCCAGGACGAAATACTATGCTGCAAGAAAAACCTCAACCCCCCTCCCGAATGATGCCTCCTCCGCGAATGCCCGATAACAAGTCAGCACCAACAAGTCATAACCGCAACATACCTCAATCCCGTCCAGATGCGTCCGCGTCCAAATTCCACAATCAGAACCTTGCATCACCTGCGAACCATCGCTTTCCCTCTGGTAATAACGGAAAAGCTTTTGTACCTGCTGCGCCCGTGTATCCGCCTGAAAGGTTGGGAACCGGTATTGGACGCACGTCAACTGCGCATGGCTCGACCGCAGTGGACAGTAGGGCGTTGCCTCGCTCGTCGCAGCCTAGTGTGGGTGGAGGTAGTCATCGAAGGCCTTTTGTACCCAGATAGATGATATTCATCTACATATTACAATTGTAAATGTAAATGGAAAAATGCAGTGCTTGCTCAATAAGAAGCTTTGAAGATCCCTGCAGATCACATCGGGAAAAATGTCCGGTAGGCCGTGTGAGTTTATGCGATCATAGGCGCAAGTCCCTCGTCGTGAAGGCTTTGTCTTTGTTCTTTCTCCACCCTCCACTACAGCTCTCATTAAAGGCCAATCTTCACATTCCTTTGCTCGAGAATCTACTTTGAAACCATGGCATATCATGACCCTTACAATGAACGTTCTTATGGTCGCCAGCAAGACCAGCATGGGGATTCAGAATTCAATCCGTATGCGAATAATCAACAACCTTACGCTACCTACGAGCAAGGAGGGCCTTCTCATGATAACTACGCGACTGATAATTACAATGATAATTATCGTAGGTCTTCGATAGGTGGACATGGTTCCTAGTTTTGATTTATCTACATAGGTCCCAAGGAGTTCAGTGCTGGAGCAAGGGAAAAGTGAAAGATTTCATTGAATTGTGCTCATAAACATTTCTCATGTTTAACAGAGGATCAGCAAGTCTTCGACGGTACCGAGACGAGTACAGAGGGAACTTGTGGACACGGGTGTGTTATTTTGTCAGTTTCGTCTATGCCGAGTTGCTCATTCTGCGCTAGGGTGGAAGAGGTCGTTGTATAGGCCGATTCTTATGCTGCACCATCATGATCGCAGCTTTTCTGATTATAAGCATTGTCCTTGCTCTCGCTTTGGTACGCTCTTCCTCCCAGTCTTGACTTGAACGAACGATAAACTGTTGTTCCACAGTGGATCCGTCCTCCCAGCGTTGTCATTGGTAGTGCTGAACTAGATCAGAGTGGAACTGGGGTGAGCAGTCGTGTTCTGTTTGCCATTCTAGTAATAACCGCGTCGGCACAGGTACAAATTCAGGATACCGGCATTGTAGTGCCTCTACAAGTGAATATCACGTATGTTTCGTGTTTGCAGACTAAATGAACGCAATCTGATCAGAATTTCTCATAGTGTCACTAATCCCAACTATTTCTCTGTCAACCTCAAGCATCTGAAGGTCGAGGTGAGTCTTGCAGTGAACGACCATATCGAACCCAGTAAACACTGACATGCAACAGTTATCATATCCTGTCAACAATAACTCGACTTCGATTGGACAAGGATCCAAGGATGACATCGTTTTCCCCTCAAACTCGAATTCCTCCACCACTTTTCCATTCAACATCGACTACGAGTTTGCAGATGACCCGAATTATGCCGTCCTTCTTGACATGGCAACTAAATGTGGTGTTCTCGGTGGTACCAAGAGCGACTTGACCATAAACTACAAAATCTCTGTAAGCCCTCTGTACCCCATGTTCTTCTGTCGAGATCACTGAGTCCCAATCAGATTGGCCTACGCATTCTGATCGTCAATATCTCGCCTTCGGTTTCCAACTCTTTCAGCATATCCTGCCCGCTCAGTGATTCAGATCTCCAGGTTTGCTATTAATTAAACTAGTCCGTGTGCGACGACTAAAGCTGTTCTGTAGGACTTGTTGGACAAATTCAACCTTGGTAGCCTCATAGGCGGATCGTCGGGCTAGACGCAGACGCAATGGGCATCATATTGCTATTCTACAAATTTACTAATTTCCCGCATGGACATTTGGCATTGACGTTGGACACTTTTAATCTTAGTTGATCTACTTACATATAGTTTTTCAGAACTGTACTATAATAAAGCAATCACACTATCAATGAAAGCTTGACTGATAAAATACTAGTGTCGAGACAATACACAGAGGATACAATTTGACAGTTCCCTCCTTTGAAGTTCGATTGATGAAAAAAAAAACTTGTTGTCGTCTCTACAAACGACTTGAGATAGCAGATGATTCATAAATTGAGCGTAATAGATTAGCAAGGGTCTTTGCCAGAACATCTGGTTCTTCCTGGACGATCTATGCATATTCCAATTCAGATTCAATACAGCAAGCAAGTGAAGACGGACGACCCACCATATGCCCTACTTTGGGTATCTTCGTAACGGACGTGGCATACCTACATTTATTAGGATCTATAAGGGATTCTTTGACGGCACGAGTCCTGATAATGTTCAGAGATTATCAGGAAATCACGATCAGTGATGGGAAGAACCCACAAGAAATCATCAATTTCCCCATACAAGACGTGTGTAGGTATCGACTTGCACACAAGAGCGAACGCTTCTACAGCGTCGAAGAACGCCGGATAATCAGTGTAAGGTTCAGCTTCATGACGTTTTGTACATCTGGTGGTCACAGAATCAGAGCCATCTGCGTTTTTTCTTAATTGCAACCCATAGTCCTAGTCTTGTTTTCATCATTCAGCCCCTGCAGGATGCTTTAACAACGTACGACATAGAGCCTGAGAACACGAGGATCCCAATTCTTCCATGGACGCGTTTCACACAACCATTGATGAGCGGCATCAGAGCTCATCCAGGAGCTACGACTTGTCATTATTGTGTTTTGAAAAGCCTTGATGCGAGGCTCGGGATTTCCAGTGTGGAAGAACTCTCTGTCGAAGAACGGTGGTTCTATTAAAATAACGCCAGCGTATGGCAATGTTTGGAGGAATTTTGTGGTGCCCATCCTAATTCAATATGGTGAATCAAGAATGAATAACATCATAAGTAATACCTCGCAACTCACGCTGCTATTGTTCCTCCCGAGTGTGCAATAAAAACCAAACGATGACCTCGTACATACACTGACTTGACGAATTCAGCCAAGCCCGCCGACCAAACATCATGCCCTGGAGTCCGCATCAGCTACAAAAGTGCTAGCCGGGGAAGATTTGGACAGACCAACAGGCTTTTCGTGGCGCAAAAGAGTCTCTTCGTTCAGAATTGCAGATTCCCCATGAGTCTGCCAATCAAATGACCAGGCCTCTCGAACATTGTGGCGAACGTTTTCGTCTTCAAGTAGTCCAGAGATGACCGGCTCCCAAGTCTCTTTGTCTATAAATATGTCAGTCATTTATTCGAAAGCAAGATTGAATTCCAATACTCAACGGAGACCTGTACCGTGCGTGAAGAGTAGCGTCAGACTAGACTCGGAGATCTGAAGTTCAGAAGTATATCTCTTTCCAACCATCCATAAATCGAATTCTTCCTTGGTTGAAGTTTTGAACTTGTAAGATGTGATGCTCATCATCTCGCAAATGGCCAAGGAATGCAGGAGTTGGTCATAGCAGCGACCTTTTAAACACTTCCGGGACCTGGTATTTGTAGGCGGCCTTGATTATGTTTTAATGTGCACGGAGTTGAGCTCCTTATTCCTTCTATCCGGTGAGCGCATGAGTTCCAGCCTCTCACAAATGACCCGAGCTTCGCCGTACTTGAAGCAAATAGGTTGGTCATTGGACAACTTGAGCTTGGATGAGTTCAATTTGTTGAAGCAATACTGTCGGTGACGTAAATGTTGGCGGTGTATTATAGACTTTATAGCCATCTGAGCTGGCTGTATAGCAATCTATCACCATGTCCGATCCTTCCACGACCCCAACCTCTCCTACGCTTACAGAGGTAACGCCTCCCCAATTGACAGAGTCTGACAGACGCAATGTTTTCGAACAACTCTTTCGACGACTAGCTGCCCACCGCAATACCGCTGAACTTTATGCATTGACGGAATATAATCTCTCGACCTTGGTAGAACCAAAGAAAGATAAACGGAAAGGGGATTTCGTCCGCGATTTGAACAATTGGGCACAAGAGCTTTTGAATACGGCTTGGACGGTATGCGGAGACCCTAAAGGTGGGGAAATGCATATCTATCTCCGCATATTGACAAATCAGATCCCCTTCAGAGGAATGTCCCATACTGGATAAACTCGCAGATACATCTGTCGGAGACCTACCTCCACTGCCATCCGCCCATGACCTTTCTCGCCTGATCAACACTATCCTCTTTATACACATCACCGAAACTAAGCAGTATTCTGCACGCACACGAGCTTTTCTCTCCACAGCGTTCTTGGTATCCGGTTTCTACGTGACGCTGAACGAGGAAGCTATTGTAAGCATATTAAAGAACCCTGACCAAGCTATCGAGCAAGTTCAACGACAAGCACGCGATGCCAGGGAAACGCATGCAAGAAGAGGCAAGACACTACGAATGATGGGAATTGGTGTTGGCGCTGTGCTCGGCGGTGTTCTTGTGGGCGTAACTGGGTGAGTATTATTTCATCTGAGGCCTTCCCCCAGGAATTAAGACTAGATTCAAGAGGTCTGGCTGCACCATTGGTCGGTGCTACAGTGACTACAGTACTAGGTTGGCTTGGAGTCGGAGGCACAGCAGCTGGATTGCTGGCGGGCGGCCTTGCTAGTTCTTCTGCAGTATGCGGTGCCCTATTCGGAGTTTACGGTGCAAAAACGACTGCAGACATGGTACAACGACATACACGAGAAATTCGTGACTTGGCGATTATACCTGTGCGCACAGACGAGAATGAAGAGACGCTCGGTATCCGACTTTGCGTCAGTGGTTGGCTCAAGACACCTCAAGACGTTACACTGCCTTGGACAATCTTTGGGGGCGATGATACTTTTGCTCTTCAATGGGTCGGTCGCATATTCTCTCGAGAAGCAGTAAATTTACCCCGTTTTATAGGAAGTGAAAGCCCTACATGACCTGTCTACTGCGCTTTACAAACTGATTGCGTCCAATACCATGAAATACATTCGGGCTGAAATACTCAGGAGAACGGTCTTTGCTAGTTTGATGTTTGCGCTTGCCCCTATTTCTTTACTAAAAATTGGTGAAATCATTGGCAAGTTGTGTTACATTGGCAGTTCAAGCATACATTGATTCAAGTTCAATTTTAGACAATCCTTGGATGAACACCAAAGCTCTTGCGGTAAAAGCAGGCGCTGTTTTGGGAGATCTACTGGCCAAACGTGCTTTTGGAAACCGACCTGTCACTTTGACAGGATACTCTCTAGGTGGTCTTGTCATTGTAGAAGCTTTGAAGCACCTAGCCTATCTTCCTCCTTCTGAAACGGCTCATATGATTCAGGACGTTTATTTGTTTGGATGTCCTGCAGGCACTGATCCTAATGTATGGGCGAGCATCAGGCGTTTGGTCACTGGCCGGATCGTTAATGGATATGCAAAGGATGACTATATCTTGGCTCTGCTCTCGCGAGCATCTCAGGGAAGTTGGAAAATTGCTGGTTTACATCCTATCGAAGTTCAGGGAATCGAAAACATCTTGTTTTCCGAGGTGGATGGTCATCTAAAATGGAGAGGCTTGGTCGGGAAATGCTTAAGGGATGTGGGAGCACCCGGCGTCATCGATGAGGATGTCGAGGCTCAGCTCAATGATATCGCCTTGGAAGACAAACGAGAGTTGGACATGAGTCCTCAAGAAGCGGATGAGATATTGGCCAAGGGGCCGGAATCCGCTACTGCTACGGAGGAAAGTTCGACGCTTACGACCAAACAGTCTTCATAGATACCCAGAATTTTGTAGGATATATATTACACGTGCGAATACAGTTACATACCGGAAAGTATAAAATATAGCAATAGACCCAATCAAGATGCCACAGGTACTGCTGTGGACGATGATGCTGCGTTGACTGCTGGGCGACTTCGGCCCCACTTCACATTGACTCGTTGCTCATCTATCTCAAGACCGTTTGCCCAAGCTTCTGCTGCACGTTCTGCAGAGGAACGATCTTTGAAATTGATAAATGCACAACTATTTGTGGATCAGATTTGAGCACGAATCGAGATGTATCTTGCTTACCGTGACTTTGCGACATGAACCACTGATTTTAGCTGGTTGGCATCAAGGAATGGGAGTGACTTGAGTACTCTTGTTCGTATACTTAATTCAGTCGAATCCGCTGACAGAGACGACAAAAACAGTGATGTCTAGGAATATATTAAGACATCTGTTCAGAGGTCCGTTCACAGAGAACTCACGATATTGGTATCCTCCGGTGGTTTTAGACCTTGGTTTTCAGCGTTGTTGGCAAGAATTTTGTGGGCGACAGGGTCGTTTTGACCATGATAACGGTCTTTGATATTTTGGTGGGATAGTTCGTTGTTTTCAGGCTTTTCGTGACGATAAGGACATTCGTTGCCACGATTGCATTCTCCCTTGACAAAGAAGGAACATATCTTTGGTCGATTTCTCTTGTAGTAAGGATCCGTTCGGGCCAATTGCTTAAGCATCTCCTTCCCGGCAGACGCGGCCTTACCGGTGTCGAGGGCAGACTTGTTTCCATCAAGCTACGAGGAAGATGTAAGTTACAGGGACCAGAAAAGAAGGCTGACGGCGCACCTTACTCTCCATGTTCTGCGCATAATACTCTCGGTTTATGTCACTTGTCGGAGCCTCATTCTGGAAACCCAACGCGGTATCACGAACTTGAGTTGGAAGTCCGTATTCCAAGTCAAGAAGGCAAGTCTGGCAGACGTTTTTTATCTTGGCGCATGTTTGGCAAATGACAGTGGTCTTGAAACGACTACCCGAGCCCGGATTCCAACGGAAGACAGTGAATGGTCGTGCGCAGGTACCACAGGAGCGGCCATATTCTTGTTTTGACTGTAATGCGAAAACTTAGCGCTTGAGAACAGCGGGCAAGACGGGACGAAATACCATCCGAATGAACGGGTTGTCACCGAGACCTGTACACAAGTCAGTTTGAGAATTAGAGAAATTACAGGTAACACACATGTCTCGCAAAGAATAGGAAATTCGCTCTGTTCCCATCCTGCCTTGTTGATATCGGCTTTTGGAGGCATCGAAGTAGTGGTTGAACGCAAAGTTTAGTGCTGACTAAGGAGACGCGGTCATTTTTTCGACCTTCACGCCAATGGACTCTCCCATAGATCCCAATCTCGGTAGCGGCTCATTGCTTATTGCATGGCAGCTCAAGGACAAGAACGTACTCATTGTAGGAGGTGGCGAAGTCGCTTCTCAACGTGTCGAATCCATTCTTGTGACGGATGCAAAAATAACTATTCTGTCTCCCGCAGAGGGCCTTTCTCCTCGTACAAAACGCTTCCTCGAGCTCTATCCAGATCGCATTACATATCTTGATCGCTCTTTTACCAGTCCGGATGAGTTGCACAACATGGACATGGTCTTGACTGCCGTTGACGACAACGACCTCTCGTTGGAGATCGTAGGAATGTGCCGAAACGCTAGGATTCCTGTGAATGCTGCCGATATCCCAGACCTTTGCGACTTTTATTTTGGTGCCCAAATTCGTGATGGCCCATTGCAGATCATGATTTCGACCAACGGAATGGGCCCAAGACTCTCAGCACTGATAAAACAGAAGATTCAAGGAAGTTTGACGGGTTGCGAAGGAGAAGCTATTAGGAAAGTGGGCGAGTTAAGGCAACTGCTGAAGGTCTATGAGCCGGGAGTGGGAGGGGCTGCTGGACGAAAGCGAATG
Organism: Stygiomarasmius scandens; assembly: GCA_037954225.1. Classification (NCBI taxonomy): domain Eukaryota; kingdom Fungi; phylum Basidiomycota; class Agaricomycetes; order Agaricales; family Campanellaceae; genus Stygiomarasmius; species Stygiomarasmius scandens. The sequence continues at coordinate 838,880 of JBANRG010000004.1, read as the reverse complement.
AAGTGGATGACACAATTGTGTAACCAATGGGATATGGAGGAATTTGCTTCAATGGACGAGGAAATGATGAAACGAATTATGGAGGAAGGTTGGGCACAAGACCGTTGTCCATTCTATGAGGAAGTTGGCGGGAAGAAGAAAAGTCGTACTTTTACTGCCTACTCGCCGTCGTGGTCAGGCTTGCTTGTTTCCTCCCTTAGCTTTATTGCTGGTCTCTCTGTGGCTTCTCTGCTCCTCACCCGTCGCAGATGAGAATATAAAGGTTTGTATTTTCTGGATGCCTTTTTCAACATGCTGTTAACAAAAGGTCCAGAGTGCATGCACCGTCATTTCTTTATTGTAACATAGTGGAATATGTATTTCTTAGCATGTCGGACGTACTCGATTTTTATTCTTTTCTAATACGTCGGAAGCTCTGGTTTGCGCCGTATTTGCGTTCCGCAAATCAAGCTACTCTCAAATCCATCATCAGCGTTCATGATACACTTGGAACCATTGATCAATCAATGCTACGCTGAAGACTAAGCACATCGCATACGGCACGCGTGACTTCATCCTCTTGTCTACTTTACCATCATGTCCTCTGCCAAAGTGGAAGAGATTATCGACACTACTCAAGACCCTGAAGGTTCTGAGGACTCGGAGAACGAGGAAGGTAATCAGCAACCAGAGGAACCGACTACTTCCTCCGCTTCGACGAATAAGAAAAAGAAGAAAAAGAAATCCAAGGCCATGAAAGCTCTCAATGCACTGACTGGCAAGTCAGATGAAATACCCCAAGCTTTGGTTGACCGCGTATTGGAAACCGTCAAGTCTGAAGGAGTCGAGGGTAGCGATCAGGCGAATGCAGAGAACGTGCGATTGGCGTTGGAACAAATGAAGATTATGGATGTGGTAAAGGGCAAAGCCGGGATTGGAGGGAAAAACAAGAAGGATATGGGAGAACATAAAGTCAGCTCATAGCTTTGAGATTGTCAATGATAATTGTTACTCATTCGAATCTAGTTCTGGAGTACTCAGCCCGTTCCTCAGATGGGTTGGTCATATTCTTCCATCCAACTTCTGCGAATACTAATAACTGGAACCAGGCGAAAACCCTCCGATCGAAGATGGATACATCGAACCTTCGAAACCCCGAGAAGAAGTTCGTCAGGAACCGTATCCTTTACCGAAAGACTTTGAGTGGACTACCGTTGACGTCAACGATCCTGCTCAGGTCGGTCTACGCTCTTAAATCTATTCCTTGGTACATCGCTGACAGATACATAAGAGTAAAGAAGTTTACGACCTACTATCATTAAACTACGTCGAAGACGACGACGCGACATTCCGCTTCAAATACAGTGCACAATTCTTGGAATGGTAAGCTGTCCAGAAGTGTTGGTGATTCCATTTTTTGAGAGTGTGTCCAGGGCCTTGAAGCCGCCCGGTTACCATAAGGAATGGCACGTCGGCGTGCGTGTCAAGGCCAACAAGAAACTGGTAGGGTTCATTGCAGGAGTACCTATCTTGCTTCGAGTACGGAAACAGTGCGTTCTTTCAATGTCATTTATTCTACTTAATTAGATATTCTCTTCAGCAAGATAGAGGCCTGCGAAATTAATTACTTGTGTGTTCACAAGAAACTGCGGTCAAAACGTTTAGCGCCAGTCTTGATCAAGGAAGTGACACGTCAAGTCCACCTCAAGGGAATATTTCAAGCGATTTATACAGTCGGCCTCGTACTCCCAACTCCAGTTTCTAACACTCAGTGGGTCGGATACTCGGAGATTTCCATAACCACTTTCTGAATAATCTCTATGGCAGATATTATCATCGAGCCCTCAATGTTCCCAAACTTATCGACGTCAAGTTCTCCTACGTTCCTCGTAACATGACACTTGCTCGTATGATCCGGCTCAACCAATTGTCTGAAAAGACCTCTTTACCGGGCTTACGCGAGATGGAGGAGAAGGATGCCGAGCAAGTTGCAGCACTCTATTCCAAGTTCATGGAACGCTATGACATGATTCCTCTTATGACTGTTGAGGAAGTGAAACACCAGTTCACAAGTGGGAAAGGGACTGGGAAGATTGGAGATGCTGGTCCTGGAAGACGAGAAGGGCAAGTTACTTGGGCATATGTTGTCGAGGTGTGTATCTTGCCAAAAAATACATCATCTCTTTCGACTGACCTGTACATTTTTAGGATCCCGAAACCCACAAGATAACAGACTTTTTCTCCTTCTATTCTCTCCCTTCGACAATCATCAATCATCCAACCCATTCCGTTTTAGAAGCAGCGTATCTTTACTATTATGCTTCGGACGTTGCTTTCGAACCGAATGCTGACGAAGATGGAAGCCTCAAAAAGAGGTTGCAAGTTTTGGTCGGCGATGCCCTGATTGTTGCAAATCGAGCAAAATTCGACGTCTTTAATGGCTTGACGATGATGGATAACATTCTATTCTTGCAAGACCTAAGAGTAAGTAGTTTTGTATTTTGCGGGGGAGCGATACTCATGTATGTACAGTTTGGGCGAGGAGACGGTATATTGAATTTTTACCTTTACAATTGGCGGACAGCAAAACTGGCCGGCATGAATGCTGAGGGTGGTAGATCCGCTGGAAGGGGAGTCGGAGTGGTCATGGTCTAATACAAGATCCAAAAGTAGAATCGGAATCAATCCATTTTTTTCTCCTTAAAAGCGAGATCGTGTTTGCAACTCGGAATAGATACACACAACGATAATATATCGTAGCATGAAACAACAGTTATGTTTGAGCGACTCCACGACGACGCTTCTTTACTCTATCTGCGAGTGATTGTTCACTCATATCCGGCAGAAGGGTATCAGAGACTGCAGATGGGTATTCTTTTTGAGGTGTCAAAGGTGGTGTGGGTAAGATGATACTCTCATACTCCTTGCGGCTTCGCTTATTGGAAGCTTTTGCAGGTGAAAGAGATGGCGTAGGTGTGGGAGACGGTGTCTGTAAACCATAAGAGGAAAATGATTTGAGATCTGAGGTAAATAAGACCTAAAGATGAATGAGTATGAGAATAAATCCTTAACAGGATTGAACTCACCGAGTGAGCCCATCCGGCATAGTCTCCCCATACACCAACCAACTTTGTGTTCACCTCTTCATATATCTTAGGGGTCATGTTGACTTTCTTTCCGTTGAGAGTGCCCTTTAAACCGTAATGCTTAATAGCAATTTGATGAACATGAGTGTCAACGGGTATAACTTCCTTCTACAACACGGTCAGAGTAAAAATGCCTGGGAGTGCGTTGTACAAACCTTGTCTAAACTCATAAGGAGAACACAATCGGCCACCTTGCGACCGACACCCATAAATTTTAATAGTTCTTCGCGAGCTTGCTCTGTCGTTTCCTTGCGCAAACCCATAAGCCACTCCTCAGATGAGCTTCCATGAGTCTCTACAAGCATTTGCGCCGTTTTCTGGATAAAGTCCGCACGATACCCAAATCCCAGAGAACGAAGCTTTGCGCTCACTTCAGGTTGAGCCAGAGCTGACGGTGGAGGGAACGGATGATATGGTACACAGTTTTCAGGACACGAGGGGTCAGGTATGTGAAGCAGAGCTGGAGAGTAGTGCGTGCACAGATTCTGCACCATTTTTGTGATGCGAGAAATATTGTTATTCGAACTACAAATGAACCTAGAAGATCATTGAGCGTTTTGCGAGCGAAGACCGCGGTACAACGTACGAAATGAGGTTTTCCCAAGGATCTTGTCTTAACATTCTTATGCCCAAGAAACGTTCTCTGAGTCCGAGAAACACCTTGTCGCGATTTCCCCATTCCTGGTACAAATTGGCCAAGTCAATGTCGAGTTGAAAGTAGTCCTTTAACCAAATGAGTGTTTCAGCATCGCGCAGCCGAGTCTGTGTTTCTGATGGCTGAGGTTCCGGATAGATAGAGCGGTAGAAAAGATGAGTAGGAGTCTGGCGGAGACAAACGACGCGGTCGCGTAGACAGAGACGGTATTCATGAGACGCGTCGCTAGGTTGAGCTAGGGAAAATATAGACCAGCGGAACGACTGTCCACACTTGAGAACAGCATCGAGGGAGAGCTGAACGAGGGGGAGTGGCAGAGAATGAAAGGCGGACATGGACATGATGGAGGAGAGAAGCTGACCAAAGGTCATTGTCAATCAATGCCTTCAGACGGAGACTCGTTCCTGCCCCGCATCCAGTCAGTCTTTTACGCCGGTTTTGATGCGGTCGCTGGTCCAAGAATCATTGCTCAAGTCCCAGAAGGTCTCATTGCTGTCACTCAGCATACAACCTCTGTCCCCCCAACTCCAGCTGTAGAAAATCCTCCTAGTTTGTTGTACTCACCTCGCAAAACTCGTTCTACTTCGACCAACCATACTCTCTTCCATTTTGAAGAGATCTCCAAATATGTCATTCCTCCCCCTGCACTTTGTGGACGACTTGTAACATGCTCTACTAGAGGACATCGCATCATTGGCTTTCCTTCACTGCTGAGAGGTCAGAAATACCAACGCAATTTCTTCCGTTACAATTTGTGTTTTGTGTTTGAGAAGAGTGCAGATCTCAGCTGCTATGAGCCCATAGTTCGTAAAGTCAGCCGTGTACTGTCTTCTTGCGAGGTACGCTGAATTCCTTGTTTTCTGCAAGTTGTCTAATAAATACTATCTCAGGCTGAATCGGGTTTCTTGTCGTCCTCGAGTGCTTCTACAATGCATGCCATTATTGAGCAGCTTTATGAGGATCTGAACTCTTATTCCGAGACCTCAATTCCCATTGATCACTTCAACTCTATCGAGCTGAAGATATTCCCGTTTTACCCCAATCCTCAACCTGTTAAAGATTGGATGGTTCCTGTTGCTCTCATTAACCTTGAAAGGAGAATCGAAGATAATTGGGACTTGACAATGGTCAAGGTATTACTGGTTTAACGTATGCTTCTCGATATTGACGCCTCTCCAAGGTATGCAGATTCATCAACGGCGTCAACCATGTTAGTCGGATTGCACACCTCGCCGAGTGCGATATCGACTTGACTAGACAAGCCATTTCTCATTTATTGTACGTGTAAACAATTCGCGTTTCCGTGTACTAAAAGCTTCTCTAGATATTACCAAGTTATAATGACGATCGACATTTTCCAATACTCTAACATGTACACATTGCGAAAAAGTATCCAATGGCTTGCAGATGAAGCTCATGTCAAAGAAGAATGCGGTCCCTACTGCACAAAACCTGGTAAAGAAGCTCTTTTTTCCACGACTCCTCACCAACTCATTTGTGATCATCAGGAAACACTGTCCCAGATTGGCCAAAGCTCTTGCATCTCTACTCTCGTTTGCGACCTGGCAAAACTATATCAGAGTGGATGGAGGAACATAACGTAAATGGTCTCGGAATCGATGTACGACGGTTCACCAGCTTTGGTGTTATCAAAGGCTTTTTACGTCGAGTGCACCGCTGGCCAGTGCTAGTGACCCCCATAAAACCCCCCGTGCCCACCGCAAACCCAGATATGAATCCAGATGTCCTACAAGGACGCAAACGCGGACAATCGTTCACAGAACCTGCTGTGCAAGCGACTGTCACTCCTATGGGCACCCCTTCGCAGGCACAACACCTCTTCCGTGGTCGACCACCTCAAACGGCGGCTGTCCCTGCTACATCTCTCAGTTCCGACCAAGCAACGAGTGCACCGACCACCCCGCACGAGTCTGCTACTTCTGGTGTAGAACCAAATAAAGAACTGGCGTTTTCCCCGCCAGCTCCAGCTTCACAGATTTATCATCGTACCCGTCGTTCTAGCGCTGCAGAGAGGATACTTGAGCAATTACGCAACCGTGATCAGCAAAATGTTAATAGAGTAGCGCCTCATGCCAGTCCGCGTACATCATGGCTTCAATATCCAGCAGAAAATTCTCCGTCTTCGACAGTACCTGGGATGCCTGGTATCACCACAACGTCGAGCACACCGCAGGATAATCCAACTCCAAATTCTACCGCTTATCTTCCAAGTGCAAATTCTAGATTCGTTGCTGGTGGAGCAGCAAACGTTCAACCTGGTCTCAAGTCAACATTGATCGTACAACGACCGCGTTTATCTAGGTCGCCTTCTGCCCCCGTCGTTCGCACTTTGAATGGCGTATTGGACAAGGGCGATGCTGCTCTTCCCTTGCCGGTGATGTATCCACCAGAGCTGATAAAGTTGCTGGATGGTGATCATCATACTGATGAATTGGCCGTCAAGTTTGAAGCTGGATGGCCGTTGTTGGAAAAGTGGTTGATTGAGATCGGGAGTGGGTCGGGGCCGGGGGATTTTGGGAATATATCTATCATTTACAGCTGAGTAGTGTGTAGTGTAAGATAGTGAAATCCTGGTCTATGGTCTATGATACAAGAACACCTGTCGTTTGAGCTGACTGCCGCTGACGCGCCAAATACCGTGCTTGAGACCACTGTGATTCCTCGAGAGCCTGCTGATCAATATCTCGTAGAGCTGGTGACTGGTCTGTTGAAGTGATGGTTCCACAGCCTAAACACCAGTCGCCTAACCAGACGGCAGCTACTTGTCCTGGAGAGACGCCTTTTTGAGGTTCGTTTATAGTGATGGTAACATGTCCTTCAGGAGATCTAGATGGCGTTGTCAGTATCGCTTCAATGAAAAGAGGGCGGGACCAACTGTTTGACTGTACAAGGCGTGCTCTGCGCACGATGACGAATTTTTACCAGGGCACAGAGTCCGGATTCAGAAAAGACTTCTTGAGGTGGAGAATCTTTCCATATCCAAGTCCAGTCTCGGGAGTTTACAACGTCCATATAGAGAGCGCCGTGGTTCCTAAAGCAATCAATATGTGGTGACCTGCAGCAACTACAAAAGGACACACCCTCCAGGCACAACATATACAGTATTCGATGAAGGGTCTTTGCGAGCAACAAACATTTTTTGAGCCATACCCGGAATCTTTGCTTTTTGCCCAATGGTATAACCCCAAAGGCCGTGATGCGATGCTACTGTTTTTCCAGTTGTCAAGTCTACAATGGATCCTGGATTCGGAGGGATATAAGACGCTAAAACCGCTGAGTTTGGTCAAGACGGTGAAAAAGGAAGCGCCAACGCACAAAGAAAATCGCTGAATTTGCCCCTTTCACCTACAAAACAGAGGCCCATACTTTCCGCACGCTCGGCTGTTTCGAGACGATGCTGCCGTGCAAGTCCGCGCACTTGGACTTTGCTTAGAGAGCCCAACGGAAAGAGGGCACGAGAAAGGCCTTGCTCGGATATGGATGAAAGGTAGAATGATTGGTCTTTGAGCTCGTCTTTTGCAGTTAGGAGTTTGGGACGTCCGTCTGTTGACCAGGCTTTGCGGGCATAGTGACCTGGGGAAATTTTATAAAGAGGCCTCGAAAGAGTGGATGGATTTACCAGTTGCGAACCAGGAACGTTGGCCAGTACGTGAATCTATGGGGAGATGTTCCAACAATGCACCAAATTTTATTTCTCTAGAGCGTGGTCTAGTATTCAAAGTCGGCGTATCAAGTAGTATCGCACCTGTTGCACCATACATCAGGATTCGGAGTCTGGCCAAATTCCCATATACGTAGAGCTGGTTCGAATATTCTATTCCAATATTGCCGAGAAAGGTCAATCTGACTTTGTGAGCAGGACGAGTGGCGTAAATGCGAGTACATACCATTTTACAGGGGATATCTAGTGACTTGCAAACTCGCTGAACATCCTGCCAGTCTTTTTCCCATTCACAGCCTTTATCTGTGCCAGACTCGTCCCGAGTGTCCCAGTTGCGCATGAAAATAGCAGACAAATCATAGTCCTGTGAAATCTTAGCATTGGGAAAAGAGTCTGAAGAGACTATATGTACTTGATCAGCAAGCAGCCTGGCCGCTACTGAAGAGTCGACGCCGCCAGACATTCCAACCACCACTGCAGACGCGTAAGCAAAGGCACGGAGAAATAAAGGAGACGTATACCTCTATCTCCAGGCCTCGGAAAACGGGACAGAACACGAAGCATTTTGAAAACGTGACCAATCACGACCGCGTTTTGTTTATTTCGTGTCTTGATCTCGACCACCACCGGCTTCATGCCCACAGAAGCTCCCCGCAAAAGCAGCATCGGAAACCTCAGACGCGGTCCACCAAAGGCCCATGTCCCCTACCGTGGCGACAACCGTGAAGTTGGCAAGAAGACCGGTGTCAAGATCCCGCGTGTTCAGCCTGGCTCAGATGGCTTTGAACCTTTCGAGAATGTCATTGGCCAGGCCGACGCCATGACGCCTTATCAGGTCAAGGGTCGCAAGAGGAATGGTTCGTTGGCAGCGGGCGAAGTGGATCCCGGTGACGACGACGAGGGCGAAAGGAGCATGGACATTGACAGTACGTGTTATTCCTCGCTGATTCTCTAATTATACTCAACAAACCTAGGTCCATTCGACTACATTTCTAATTCTAGACAGCCCATCTCTCCAGCTCTCTCTCGCGTCGGCTCCTCTCGCGCTGTCGCCCGGCCGTCCATGAATAATTTCGACGAGCTCCCTTCTCCTCATCTTCGCACCGGCTTCAATGCCAGAGGTGCAAATGGTCACAGTGCAGGCCCATCGCGTCTTTCTCGTCATTTTCCATCTGATGGAGAAGACGATCTCAGTATCAATAATAACACTTTTGACGACTTTGATCCCGAACCTCCGGAATCTTCCCCGCAACACCATCGTAGCTTCACCGAGTTGGATCAGGATGGCGACGACGCAGACCCTAGCTCACCAGCTGCATCTCCCAGGTCTCTCAAGCAGAGACAGAGACAGACACCTCGCCGTTCCCCTTCACCTCCGGTGGATCCAGATTCCCCGTCCCCGCCTCAGTCCGACATCGAGATGGAACCGCCGCAGGACTATGATGATCCAATGCAACAAGAAGAGGAGGAGGAAGAGGAAGAGGAGGCACCACCAAAGAAAAAACCCAGTCCTCCACCCAAAAAGGCCAAGGAAGTTCAGAAAAAGGCGGTCACTAAAAGTGGCGGGAAGAAGGAGAATCGTGAAGGTGTGTCCTTGTCTCTACCCCTACACTCATCACTCAAATCTTTTCCAGTTATTCCAGGTACACGTCGAAGCTCTCGTAAAGTGTACAAACCTTTGGAATATTGGCGCAATGAAAGAGTAGTATACGGACGTCCCAACAATGGGCACATCCTCGTCCCTCATATCAAAGAAATCATTCGAATACCCGAAGAACCCAAAGCACCTTTAGGAACCAACAAACGCAAGCGTGGTAGAAGCAAGACGGTTCAACCGCGCGATGGCTCGGTTGCTCGAGTTCAATCAAATCCAGAAGAAGGCTGGGACGATAAGACGCCAGAGAAGAGTTTTGTGATTGATTGGAAAACAAAGACAGAGGTTGAGAAGCGTGAGTCTTGTCTTTTGTGCCTGTATGCAAATCTGTTATTGTAGAATTTAGGCATCACTTGTCTCGCCAAGTCGATAAATCCCCAACCAGCGGCGAATAATGAGTGGTTATTCCAGAAAATCTTTGGCGATGATCAATTCATAGCTGCTGGGCAACTCGTCATTCCCGTCGATGGTCGAAAGCCTAGTAAATCCACCAAAGATAACACCTACGTGAGTAACATCTTGTACTTCATACACCAGACGCTAAATGTCCCACAGATATTCTACATCATCGAAGGTGCGATTAATCTAAGGGTTCACGAAAGCAGTCTATTGTTATGCACTGGTGCAATGTTTATGGTTCCTCGAGGTCAGTCTCACTTTAAATGGGCCGAAAGGTCTGCTGATATATGGTCTAGGCAATCACTATTATATCGAGAACGTCGGTACCCGTGACGCCAAACTCTTCTTCACTCAAGCTCGTAAAATCGAGGACGCAGATGAGCAGGAGCGTGCAGAAGACGCGAGGTCTGTTCCACCACGGTCTTCGAGTACGGCAGGACCAGCAGTAAAGCCAAAACCGGGACCGTCGAAACGAGCAAAGACGTCTGGTGCATGAATCAATCATGGATGTGATCTCTTCTTATTTGTCATCGACTCTTTGGATATCTCTTTTCCGTAGCATTGTATACTTTTTATCGTCCACTAGCATCATGTAACTTTATTGACCTTTTTTTGACTCTTTATTAGTATGTATGTCTAGTTATGTCCATCCATGGATTTGCCAAGTTACATGAATTCAAAAGTATGCACCTATCAAATACTCAGCGGAGGCGGCTCCTCTGGCGCAAGTCGAAGTTGAGCCAACTCTTCGTCGTAAAACCTATTCAACTCTTTTGCATTCGAACAGAACTCATGCAATTTGACTCGGATCCTCTCAGCTTCGACAGCAGGTCTATGATCCTTGCTCTTCATGGCTGTTCCCATCCTTCCTGGGCCCATAAGCCGATTGGTCAGGAACAAGAAACCCGACCTCTCCCCCAACAGCTGCACGAAAGCGACTCCTGTGCGATGGACAAACTGGGAATATTTAAAAGGCGAGCGTCGATACGAGTAAATGACATCGACTTGTTCAGGGTACAAATCAGCTGCTTCGACATCGATGATGAATCCAAACCGCCTAAGGAGAGCATATTCAAAATATCGATTGACAAGAGTGCCCTCCGGGACACGAGCATGGAGGTCTGGGACAACCGGACATGGAATACTCAGCCTGATTGGAAAGCATGACTGGAAAGCATTTCGTTCCCGGATGTCACCGATTTGGTCAACATATGCTTCGACGAGTTTGAGCCCATATTTTTCAATGGTTTTATTCCATTGGCGGAGTTGATCTTCGATATAGCGAGCGGTTGTCCCAATCCATTGTAGTTCGAAATGGAAGACAGTGGTTGGATTGTGGATGATATCGTGGTGAAGAACAACTGTTTCAGCCTGGTCGCTGCGCTGTGATGGGGACTTGAGTAGGGTTTGGAGGGGAGCATAGCTTTCTACGCACCTTGTTTGGGTCTATATCAATAACCATACTCTGACTCAGAATAAGCCGTTTCTTATTTCGGCGAGGACTAGCATTCTTGATTCTCGATACACTTGACGGATAATAGCCTAAGCGCGAACCAGTATCATCAGCGACACCGTGTCTACTCCGGAACCACGTTCTACTGGGTGTCGATGGAACCGCAAATTCTGGTTTCAGGCGGTAAAAGTAATGACTGTCCTGGCTGTAAGCCACCGTAGAAGAGTGGATCAGAGTACTCACCCATCCAGAAAGCCATGATGACCTCTAACATGCTCAAAAAGACCTTGCTCCTGCAATTTGACGCCCCATTCCACTCCTTGGGCTCTCGAATTGACATCCCGAAATTCGCGAACTAGCCATGACACGAAATCGTAACCAGTGAAAGAGTCGGGATATTTGGAGCGGTGCCATTGATTATGTTTAATTGGGACACCATCTTCTTCCCGCATTGCTTTCGCGATCGCGGCGAGAGACATTTCCCCAATCTCTTTTTCACTCTTCAATTTTTTTCGCAAAGGACCAGCAGCATGGATTTGGTCGAGCTGTGTCATCAGATTTTCGTCGAGGACAGATGCAGCGGGGCTGAGTGTTGTTGGGAGGAAACGAGTCGGGACAGTGGCAACCCCTTTCTCTCTTTCGTCCGGTGATTGCCATTTGAGCTTTGTGAATTGCTCTTGAAGCTTTTCCATTCCCAAAATACGGGCTTCTTCGTCGTTTAGTTTTTCTCCAGATGGTCCCACAGTGATGGTCGGAGATTCCAAAGTAGGAATCACAACGAATCTGGTTCTCCAATATCGTAGTGATTCGTTGAACTGACTTTCATAGCCGGCGACAGTCATGTCTAGCCTAAAGAAAGCTCTAAGCATCACAAAAAATTGAACTACGGATGGAAGAAACAAACCTATTCCATCCATAAATCTCAAGGCCGTGGTTTTTGAAGACCGTTTTGTGTTCGGTGTACCCTACACCCAGCTTTGGCCATATAAGACATTGATAATCAAAGGGCTGAATTGAGGGCATTCGTCGTACATAACGACGAACCTGTATCGCTTCCCCGGTGTAAGAGATGCGATGGATCTCGTTGCTCATACTCAGGTAGACTGGATCATGAGTAGACTGCAATATTTCGGCAGCACCTTTTGGCCTGGGGATCATGTCCTCGTCTGCGGCCAGAAAGGATTGGGACCTTCTGAAGCTAATTCTTTCCTTGGGCTCTTCCTGATTGTCCCGTTGTGTGACAAATTGAAATCCTTGTGCCAGCCTCACTGCTGCCATACCTCTCATCACGACGAGAGCCCAGGCCCGGCGAAGCTCGTCTGCATTTCCGGAGGGTGGTGGAGGGTTAACCAAAAATGATCGCATCTCTCTGGGGTCGACTACAAAATCGTAGGAAAATACATCATAGGAACTCTCCAGTTCCGAAACAGTGGGAAAATATTCGACAGTAAGCGGCAGGCAGCAGGGCGTGACCATTGAAGCCCACTTTATTTCATGTTTGAAAACAGGAGCAGGATAAGAGTGCTGCCACCGCGCTGCCAGAGAAGCTTGGTGATAAGAAGTGGCGGCCTGGGGATTTGAAGGGTTTGTGCGTGCAGTTGGGGAAGAAGATGGCAAGATTCCTAAAACAGTATTCATGCCCCTTCTTCTGCCAAAATGATCTTCTTTGGGTGGTGTGTTCAAGGGTGATCTGCGCAGCATAGCAGCTCTTCCTGGAGGTAAGGAGTCTTCATCGAATGGTCGGTTCGATTTAACGAGCGAGCCTTTAATTGTCACGGGAGCTGCAGTTCGAGGATTATGTCCGGGAGGCTTGGAGAGTGGAGATGCTCGAGTCGGTGAGGACGAAGTCACAGCTGAGCTTGCATGCTCAGACGCCGAAGCAGACACGGTCGACATTTGCGGTTCAACAGGACCACTTCTGAATGACTTGAACAACCAGGAAGGAGTCAACCTCGAAGCAATGGAATTGCGTGATGTACCTGAACCTGAACCAACTAAAGTCATCGAATTATTTGAATGTATAGAACGCAGGGAGCGAATGGAAGACTGGGATGGCGAGGAGCTCATCTTTCCGGTAGACAGAAATGGCAACTCGCTGTCATCGTCGGCAGGTAAGTCGTGGAAGATTCGAGTCGGGGTTTCCTCTATTGAAGGAATCTTGGGCGACATCAACGAATTGCGATATGACCCCCTTTTATCTGATACCGGACGTTGTAGAGCGTCAGCATTTTTACCTCGTTCGGTCGAAATAGAGGAAGAAAGTCGTTTGGATTCAGTTTTGAGCGCGAAGACATTGAGATCAAATTTCTCTGTGGCGACTTTGGATAGGGGAGACGTATCCTCCTCGTGCAAAAACGGAACCTCAATTGTAGCCAATACATCGTGTTCCAAAAGTCCTAGCATCTGTATCTCATGCATCTTTGCGCGCGCAACAAATCTATGTTAAGATGTGTATCAGTCGATTTGAAAGATTAAACCGAAAATTACCTGTCTTGACGAAACGGCAAATCAACCTGCTCATCCCAAAATGACATGGACACCCAAAATGGTTCCCACCAGATTGTGGTTTTTTCAGATCCTCCAACCGGTTCATCATCCGCTCCCCATAACGGATCTACAGCACGAGTACCATAAGGGCTGTCCTTGTCCGTTCGTCCCTTTGGTTCGTAACCCTGGAAACTGAATATCGGACTAGAGTGTAGGGGCGTTTTCGCCAAGGACACCAATTCCAACCCAAATCCCTGATCAAGCATCCGGTTGGTAGTGAGCTGAAGAAGCTGCTTCGAAACATGGAAGTAGCCTGTACCGGGAGTTATGAGGATGGTGGCCGCGCCCGTAAGTACTAGAGAACGGTCGATGTAGTGTGTTTCTGTCGGATAAAGATTGAGATTGAGGGCTTCCAAGATAGGTCCGTCATGGGCGTATGAAAGCCTTCCCACTAGACGGACGGGCACAGTCCCACCTACGTTAGGATCTGCCAAGGCACGATGGTAGTGATGAGTGAGAAGTATATCTCGCTGGAAATCCCAGAAAGAGTTCTTGAGACTGACAAGGGTAGGTTTCCATTCGTGAATGACTTCAAGATCCGTGATGACCTTGTAAAAATCCTTGTACCAATTTCCCTCTTCGTCGCGTCTCAAAGGTCCTGCCGCATACTCTATTTCGGACTCGTCGTAATATACGCGCGAAATCAAGCAGATAGTGACAGTATGATTAGTTCCAGTTTCTTGCCATCTAGAAAATAAAGCCGGAAGAAACGAATGAACAACTTTTTCGTTGAAACGTTCTCCATCGCCCGCGAATTCCCATAATTCACGACAGACTTGTATGAATATGGTTACTTTAGCTGAGAGAGATCGATACACGACTTTGGTTCTGGAGGTCATACAAGCGGCCCGTACCTAGCAACAAGTAAGATGTGCATTTGGGAGGGAGACAGTGCAGACATACCTTTTGCCCACCGACATAGATTCCATGAATAGTGGCAACAATACTGCCGATAAACAACACTTCCTGATCAGCATATATGCATTGGTTGACCAGGTGCTTGTTTAGCCGCCACATATCATTACGGCCTAAGTATTGATCTTGGAAAGCCAGTTCAACATAACTTGCTGAATACTTCTCCTTGTCAACCTGTCAAAACAATTAGAATAAGACTTCGACTTGAAAAACTAGACCCTGCCTTAGTGACGGTGACTTCACTATTATTCCTCAGTCCGAAAGCCTCTGCAATAGGCTTGGGAACTGAGATCTGGATTAGCTATTCAATACTCCATAACGACGGAAGAAAAGAGGACGTTACTTGTAGTTGATGTTTCAGGCCTCCATCGTCCCTGGGCACCACAAACAAGAACGAATCGTAATCAGGTCCTGCAGAGACACTCAAAATATCACCCTCCGCGACTCCAGGCCACCAAGAATGGTTGAATATGACGGACGGCGATTCCTTCACATCATGTACCCAAGAATTCAAAACTATGTTGTCTCCAACCAAGAGTGGGGGTGCCGTAGGAACTGGCAAGGGTCGAAGGACAGATTGAGACGTATTGGATCTTCTGCGACCGTAGGGAGGTTGTTGAGACTCGGCTCTCGACGTGCTCATCGAACCTTAGACTAGTAAAAATGCCGGTATTTGCCGTGGCATTTGATCATTGTCCCTCGGTCCTCAGGCCTCAGAGTCACTACTCAAAAATTGAAGTGATTCACATATATATTTCGACTAAGCAGTAAAAAGTAAAACGAATAATTGATATAAATCCTCTTGTTCTTCATGCTCGCTTCCGATATTACTGAAACCCGATGACAATGCCATCGTAGGCGGGTTTCTTCACAAAATTCTAAGAAGACAATCGGTGAACAAATCATATACCGATGAACAGAAACACAAACTTCATTCCAAGGGCATGCGGCGCCTTCGTTGGGGAATGCGCCCGGAATCCATGATACTAAATCGCTCTGAAAACCCAGATAATTACCCGATTCTTGCTCAAAAATCAAAAATCAAAAATCAAAAATCACTCACAAAGTCCCTGTAGACAATACAGGCGAGTCAACAGGCGATGATAACGAGAAAAAATATTTACGCACCAGATAGTGACTCCAATGCAGCCAGGAACATTGTTGCAAGCAGTTATGACAGTGGTATAGTCTTCTTTTTGCTGAGCTAGTTTTTCCGGAGTGGCGGGAAGATCCATCCTGATATCGAGTTCTGTGATAGCAACCTCTATCCCTAGTGCCGTGAATGCCTCTAAATTCTGTTGAATGTCGGCCGGAAGAGCCCCCACTATGAGGTGTGCCTGAATACCGACGCCATTAATGGGTATTCCACGAGACTGAAGGTCCTTGACTAGGTTTTGCATTGCAGTTGACTTGGCTCCAGGTCCCTCAATGTTGAAGTCATTGATCTAGAAGATGATGTCAGAGCTAATGAAAACCATGACGGAAAGTTGTGCATCACGTAGAGTTTGGTGTCGGGGTCTGCAGCTTTCGCGGCTTGCAGAGCGATATCAATGTAGGAATCTCCGAGCGTATCCGTGAATACGAATGACTGCATGGTTCCGTCGTCGTTGAATGGTTCTGGATACATTTCAAATCAGATTAGTAAAATGTAGTAAACAACCATTTTCACCGTTGACCACATCCCAGCTGTCTATTAGAAGGTGAGTAAATCTCAAAAGTCATGCCTCGAAGAGTAGCTTACAGCTGCATGACAGAGTTAGAACAAGAAAGTAGACGGGGACAACTTCTTACATTTCTCCCTTGTAACGACCAACTAGGGTGCTGCAATGGTTTTGGAGAATGCTGGTCAAAGTCGCGCTATCAAAGTTACCATCCGAAACCCAACTCGGAAGCTGTTCGTGCCAGACACAATTATGCCCTGAAAGAGAATTGTCTGCGAAAATTCTCAAGGGCCTCATGATCATAACATACCTCGAAGAAGTTGGCCGTTCTGCCTGGCGAGGTTTACAATAGTGTCACCGCCTTCGAAGGTAAAGTTTCCCCTAGAAGGCTCAGTAGCGTCCTGTGAAGATGTTAGTGACCTCGTTGTCTGAAGGCCTGCTCTCGTTGTACCCATTTCAGACTGTTTGCAGGCGTGATTTGACCAAAGGTAGCAGAATCATCGAGGATAGTGACATATTGAGTATTCGTTAGCTCAGGATTATCAGTTGCTGTTCCAAAGTATAATTTCCCGGCCGCAGTAGCTACATTATGTAGCTTGGCTGTTGACGTCGCGGTGGGTTCAGAAGAAGATGCCGTAGTACTAGCAGCAAACCCCTGCAAAGGATAATCAGAGAAATTCACCATGTTCGAAAACAACCATGCACTATACCGGTGTAGCCGCCACCAATAGGAAGACAAGTAAAGTGGGGGAGCTAAAAAGACTGTGCATTGTCGTGAAGCGGACCAATGTCAGTCTACTATTCTTATACTTGACCGGTTTTTATGATTAACGTCATAACAAGCACGATCGAGGGAAAGGAAGGACATCATTGTTTGTGAACTGGGAAACCGCTTCCTAAGATGTAGAAGAAGGTGGATGGGTGCAATAAGACGGAAAAAACTCGGGTCATGCCACCCTCTGGACTTTTTGGTCTAGTTCCAAAATTCAGGATTGAAGGCACTCCGCATAAAAAATAGATCAGTTGTTTATTCTTAAATAAAATGACATGTAAACATGCTAAGAAAGTTATGTAGGTCATCCCCATCACCGAAACAACCTCTACTAGCCCTTTCCAACCTATCATGAGCACCAGCCTGAGCGGTGCCTCCAAGTGCAGAAAAAACCAATCGATCGAAGTTGCCCCAGTCGATGAAGAAAAGACCAGAAGCTTGAAGGCATCTGACGTCTCTCTTGAGGACGGGAACGCGGACAAGGAGGCGGAAGAGCTGAAACCGAGCCCGAACTTTTGAGTCCTCGAAATTGTTCATAGAGAAAAATATCGTGTGCCTGCGGACTTTATAGTGCTGAAGCATGGGAAAGCATTTGTCAGTGAGCTCTCCACGTGAGAGCTACTCGGTCCGGCTTCCGAAAGGGTTCCGAAGAAATCACATTCACAAGCAATTCACAAGTGTATCTTCATGTCCCTCTCCAAACCCACCTCGGCCTTGAGCTCCATGATAGCTCACCTATCTCAAATCTTGAACCCTGATTTTATAGATCACCTTGTGCGATATCTGGGAACATGGAGTGGAACAGAGTGAGTATGCCATTCCAATGTACTGGTTTGTCTTGACGTATTCTATTCAGCAAGCTCTTCACGATATTGCAGTATACGCTGAAATTGCTGATTCCTGCCTTGCACATTCGTGCTCGCCTTCAATATCGCTCCGGCGTCAAAGTCGCGCCTTCTAGCAGTGCTGCTTCCCGAATGGGGAACTTTGCCAGTACTATCTCTGATTCACGAACGCTGTGGAGGTAAGAATTTGAACAGTTTGGATTGAGCAAGATGACACAAACCTTGTCAGGTTCTGGGGTTAGTCAAGAAAGATCTTTCGACTCTCGTTCTAAACGCGCCATTTTCGTCAGGTCTTCTGCCCATCATCCAATGGCTAATGTCGCTGGAGAGAAATCCTCATCCCACAAAAAATCTAAAAGACATTGAACGGCTACAAGCTTGGTCTATGTTGGGATATTATCCCCTAGAACATCTCAGTTACCTCGTTTCCCATGGCGTTATCCCGTCTCGGCTAGGTTCTTTCTCTTTGAATCCCGGTGCAATGAGCATTTGGTCGTGCCGATTCTGGGCTGCATATGTCGTTCTTCAAATTGCGCATCTGCGCGAAGACTGGAAGCTCCTGCAAGCGAGAACGCGTAGCTATCGCAAAGTCAAGGGTACTTCTCTCAATGACAACGAAAAGAAGGAGATTCAGAAACGCTGGGATGCATATTGGAATGAGGTCGTAGTCAATTTTGCAAATCTCCCTCTCGCACTGAACTGGTCCGTTTTCTGTTTTGATCCCCGAATTTTGAATAATCTACTTCAACTACAGGTCCATGCAAAATGACTTCATAAAAAGCGATGTACGTGTTTACTTTTTTAAGGATTTGCCCTCAAGTTGAAGCTAAGTTTGGAACAGGTTTTGGTTTCTATTCTGAATCTAGTAGCCGCCATAGCGTCATTCAGAAGCGGTTGGAAAGCTACCGCTCTTTCTTCGAGTGCAACGGATGTAGTACAGCCTCCGGAACCTCTCGAAGACGCGGTTGTTGCTACCGGATACGAAGTAACCGACTAGGACATGAAGGTATCTTGCAGGGATTGTGTTAAAGTTATTGAACAGACATTTTTTAGTCATTGTATTGTAGCTAGGTGTCTAGGTCATTTTCCAAAGCTAAAAATGGTACAGCTAGTTGTGTTTAGAATGCAATGGGTGGGATAGATTATCAGTTTTCTGAAGGATTTGGCAGACTGTCAATGTAATTAGCGGCGATATCGAAAAATGTCCAAAGAAGCCCATGAGTGGTTATGCTTCTCAAGGCAGAGACGCCCAGGCCCTGATAGATCCTAGAAAGTCCAGCCAAGAGTGGTTTAGGATTGGCGGGATCCGGTCCTGGCAATCTAGGTCAGTACAGAGCAGTCATTGAAAAGTTATGATTACCTCGTACTAGACGATACAGGGTCTCCCAGACACCCCGATACCGTTCACCTGCAAGAGCGCGCTGCTGCACTTTGGTTTTTACACTAAGAAAGGCATTAGTGTTGCAAAGATCAATCCCTTGGAAACGCGACTTTACACATCAAGAGGGTATATGAGAGCCCAAGAAGTGACCTGAGCGCTATTAGCAAGGCCCGTAGGATATCCGTTTACGGAAAACGTACCCCGGATAACGATCCGCACAAGAATGGAACGAGCGAAGCATGTATAGGCAACCAGGATGGTGTAGGGCCCTGCTCACCGGATCTCTGACGCCCCATGAGATGTCGCATTCCATCGTACTCCAAAAAGTACAGCGCGGTACCTAGTGTGTCCCGAACTATCACCAGATGTGAGATAAAATAAGGGGAGACATCATATGTACGTACTGAAATGGAGTCTGAATCCAGTGTAGAGGCCAGCAATGCCATTAGTCCTGAATATTTCTCGAACTGCTTCCAAGGTACCCGGTGCTTTGGAAAGACGAATGCCTTTGCTGGCAGCAATACTATACTCAAGCTGTCGTCTGACCTTGACCAGTTCGAACGCTAAGCAAGGATGCGGCCCATGAGTCAGTGTACGTCTGATAACTGAACGAATACTTACGAGCACTCCCAAACGATATCAATGCCCCACTCATAGCACCAGATATCCCTCCAATACAAGATGCATCAATGATACTGTCACGAGTAAGCCACTGGTGTTCTCGGAAGGTTTCTTTTGTGTTTGTGTAAATTGTAAAACTTGCAGCGCCTGTGAATTTGTCCATAAAGACTGAAAAGAGGTTAGAGTTTCTGCACTCACGAACAAAAGATATCGTCATTAGAGGAATCCATAAGCCACGGAAAAATCCTACAACTCCCTCCTCACGATAAACAATTGCAGCGAGACGCGGAACCGAAATAGGTGTTTTGGTAGTCTGTAATCTCGACTTCAAAGAATCCAACTAGCAAAAAAAAAATAAAATGGGTCGACATGGTCGAGACTATGAGAGCAAGCTAGACATACCGGATAACCTGCGAACGTAGAAATGTAACTCGCCGACAATGCACATACGACCGCTTTGTTTTCTATATCAACGAGAACCTGTGTCGGTGAAAAGAAAATTTCCAAATTGAAGGGTGCGTACGCCGAAGAAAATCATTGAACGCCGTTGATTCGACCACAGGACTGGACGTTCTATGATGAAATTGCATTAGATACCAGATGAACGCTGGAAAAAAATGAATTACCTTTTTCCATCCATGTAGCGTTCTGGCTGGACTGCTCCTCAGTTGAGTTTCATTCCCTTGCGCGACAAAGCGAAATTGTTGACGTCGACAGCAAACACCAGAAAGCTAATGGATGTAAGGGTCAAGAGCTTGTGGAAGCAAGGAGGCACAGTACAGCTCGACAGAGGTCACTTGATTGCTTGTATTTTTTTTATGATGTCATACACTCAAAAGCCAAAGGTGCTCAGTTTAACTACAAGTCTACAAGTCTATCAAAAACCCCCCATCCGCTTCTTTCCTGCTTTCTTTTTGGCATTCAAGTTTGGGCGGGCCCCAAATGGGCCGGGTAAAATCTGCGTACTAGCCATCATTTCCTGCGACTGTTGTGCATTCTCAACGAATGATCGGGAACTCGGCAATTGCTCTTTTTCCATCGCAGTTACGACTGGAGGGGGTTGGAAGATGGGAGGTTGTGATTGTATCTCGTACGCTTGCACTTTTGATCGTGTGACCGGCTGTGAGCTCAAAAAAGCTTTTGGATTCTCCCTCGGTCTCGGCTTCTCCTTCAGCTGTTCTGCTTTACCAGAGTACCGGTGAGCGACTTCGACTGAATCGGTCCCAATTGTCCAATCTTTTAGCAGTGTCCTGACACCTAGTGGGATCAAAAGATGCTCGTCGTGGTCCATCTTGTCGTAGTGACTATTCGTCCGTCTTATAGGATCAAGGTAATGAAAATTCGCTACTGGTCCATCAGAACCAATAGATAAAGCCTCCGTCAAAGTTTCAAGTTCTTTCTCGATTGCAGGTGAACGAAAGATTTTAGGAGCAAACACATCTTTTGAGAGTGTGAGATCCAGAGTCAATTGTTCACATGCTTTATTTTCGTACTTTCTGATTCTCGCTTGGGCGGGATGTTCTTGGGCGACAGAAAGATTGAAATGTTGGAGATGTCCAAAGATGGCATGCAAGTCGCCGGCGGAAGATGGATCGAAGATTTCTATAGTAGAACTGATATTGTGGTACCAAGGCGCCTTTGCTTTCAGATCTTCCATGGGAAAACGATTCTGGGCTATCGCTCTGTAACCGCGAGTGGAATTGAAGACACCCTCAGTTAGGAAATCAGCTCTAGAACCAGGTACGGGTTCCTTCCCCGAGCGGAACACCACGTCGTAACTATCTTTGTATGAAGTGAACTCTGACATACGTGGAACGCACACCACTTACGTAGTCAATGCATGTTCCAAGATTGGATCTGCCCTCTGCCAGAAAGAGGGAATGGCTTCAATCAATTCATAAGTTTCCTCTGCAGCTTCCTGCTCCCTTGAGATGTCTTCTTTCCAGTGAGAGGTGAAAGTGGCTATTTGCAATTAAAGGCGGGTGTTCGCAGAATTTAAGGAATCACTTACAATCATAGAGCGGACGAAGGTCGGCTTCAGCGTATTCCATCATGTCCAAAGGACCCAGATGAGGTTTGAGGGAGTTGGATGTCTTATCCAAATTATGAACTTCCCGAGACCATTCGAAAGTAGGAACTCTCATGGCATCGGCACTTGTCAAGTCGGTGCGGTAGATGGAATTTTGTGATGACAGGCGGAAAAAGCTAGCTGCAAAACCTGGAAGCTGTAAGATAGCTTGACCCAAAAAAGGAGCATCTTCTCCGTCAGCTGGCACGACATATGGAACATTGTAAGCGTGAAGAAGGCCTTCGCTGGAACGACCAACATCGTAGACGGTCACGACCGTGTTTCTGCGACTAGTCAAAAGTGTATGAAAATCCCCTGCATAGGATTACGACACGAAAATACCGTTCAGGTTCAAAGAACTCACCTTCGTTAGTTTTTAATGTGCGTATCGCTAATGAACGGTCCCAACGCCTCTTATGCTTGAATGCGAGCATCGGCTTGCGAGGCATGCGACGATCCATCCACAAAACTTGAGCTGTTGATGATAGCCGAACAATGTGATTGTCAACGCTGCCTTCAATTGAAGTTAAATATTCGCGAGTTTGAGAAACTTCAAATAGCTCGACTGCTGTATTAGTAGTCTTTCAGGTGGTTGACTACAAAAAAACGGAACAGGCAGAAATGAGCTTACGCGAAAATCAAGTTCATCTACATTTTTTTCCGAAGCAAGAAGACAACCGGCGCCCGCGATACTCTCTAGCTTCCAGAACTGACTAGTGGGTTCAACATTGCTTGTGTATGCACGTCGTCTAAGACTATATCAGGCAAGTTGCAGAAGAGAAATATGCGACTTACAGAGATTTTTGACCGTTGTAGAAATTGCATCTATATACGCCCCCTCGACTATTGCAGATGATAGGCTCACGGGATTCGAGGCAAAAGCTAATATCGGCCACTGGGCACTCAACATCATCACGAGTGATGCTCGCCAACTCTGACAGCTCATCATTCATTCGCAGTAAGAAGGTAGATCCTAGGGTTCGAATTGCTAGAATATCTGGCAACAATCGTCAGCCATTAGTCGTGACGGTATGTGTTGATGATCATTACTCTGGTCAACAAACGGGGAAGATACAATTTGTTGTAGAGGCGTAAGAAAGCTCCGAATGGGAACAGCATTCACTCTGAGACAGAGATCATCTTCAACAGAAATCACAGGTGATAAATCTAGATTTTCCGAGTTTGAGCTATATGCCAAGAGGTCTTTGGGTGTACTCACTTAGGTCACATTCCATTTCTCCCATAGGGAAGGCGAGGAAGGTGGGCCCTTGAGAAGATTTCTGACATACTTCAAGCAGATTGCCTTGAAGTGGATCATATCTATTTAGCGCGCGCATGATGGTGTCGTCTGCCGAGAGCTCGTTTCTGACAAGGTCAGCAGTAATATCCACATCGGGTAGATATGTTCGAAGGAAATTAGCCTATTTAACGTCAATGAAGGTCTCGTCTGGGTAATAACTAAAGCCATACATACACTTTGCTCTGCGCGCTGGGATACCGATGTGTTGGGAATTTGAAGAGGTGGTCGAGTAGAAGGAAAGACTTTCACTGATTCTGTCGCTCGTATTCGATCTGTTTAAGGGATATAGACATTGTTCATCTTGAGAGTATTGCAAACTCGCCTTTGAAAACTCGAAACGGCGATGTCCACTGAAGTCGTTCGTTTGTTTCGACTAGGTTGATGGCTTCCAAACGGCCAGGTTCTAGGAGAGGGTAGCCAGAGGGTTTCTCTTTCTCTTTTCTCTTCCTACTGGATGATTCTCCGGATTTTCTGATATTTGTGGGCCAGAATTCCATTCCATTTGGTGGTGATGATGAGAGTTGGAATTTGAAACTTTCTAAATATTCTCACCGCCAAGAAAATCTACTACTTATGTACATGTAAACATTATAGACAATAAAAGTAATCGAGTCCAACGATTAGCTTTCTCTTGCAGATGCAGGTAAAGAAACGCTCTGCAGGAAGTCAGCAAAATGTGCTGCAAGGATGTCATGTATCTTGCTCGTTGGATGTAGAAAATCATTCCAAACCGCACCGAACGGCTGTCGAATCTCTTTAGCCTTGAAGCCGTACGCTTCATATTCATCCAGGATATGGTTGAACACTTCAAACGAAGAAAAAAGTAAGACGGTAGAATCTGGATGGGATTTGGTGAAGGAGTCTAGTGCACTGCGGAGGTGGGTGTTCCAATTTGAGTGAGTCTCGCTGGCTGCCTTTTCCTGACGTTGGTGGACTGTAAATTAATATGTGTTGTTAGTACAGTTTGACGTAAGATTTGGCTTGTTCTCGCACCGCCTGGACATCGATGAATCGGAGGGACGTCAAAAAATAGGAAGTTTCTAGCTCCGGCGTCGTACAGCTTTTCCTGCAGCTCAAACAATCGAGCGATATTCTTTGCATGTTCCTTTGCGTATGCGCAATCGTTAATTCCGATCCATGTTACTGCGAGTTGTTCCAGTTATAAACTCCCTCCAGATGCAATGAGTCGTACCAAATAGAGAATCAGTTATATCCCAGGGAGCCCAGTCCGGTTTTTTGCCTACAGATGGCAAGAATTTGTCCTCGATTTGACCTGCAACGCCTGATACAGTCTGGCCACCGACAGCGAAATCATAGACGAGTATAGGTGCATCCGAAAATTCTTCAACCTGTACCTTTCCCTCGGGATCAAAGCGAGGAGAAGAATACTTGGTTATGAAGTGGCCGACCCAGTTCGGCGTACCTGCTTCATTCCACATGCACGTCTCAAGACCAGGAAATGGTACTCCAAGAGGATTCGAGGCGCTCGGATGAGGATCACTGCCCACATAGCCGACCGAGCTATAGGAGTCGCCACTATGAACGAGTTTAACTTCGTGAAATATGAATCGCGGCGAAATTCACTACAAGATCATTAGCTTCTTCAC
Source organism: Stygiomarasmius scandens (assembly GCA_037954225.1). Lineage (NCBI taxonomy): Eukaryota > Fungi > Basidiomycota > Agaricomycetes > Agaricales > Campanellaceae > Stygiomarasmius > Stygiomarasmius scandens. Next base: position 814,195 of record JBANRG010000004.1, on the reverse strand, counting down.
GCTGGAGAAGCCGGACCAACTGGAGGTGATTTGATACACTTTAGACATTTTTGAACGGAATTCGCGAACAAAGGACAAAGGGACTGTATATCTGCGCGGAAATATCGACTTCAGAAGGTCGGTGAAGGATAAGTTGTCAATCTCCTATAGCTAGTACTCTTTGGACCTTGAAGCGTTCGATGGCACAAAATAGAGCAAGAGAGTCAACAGTCACACGCGGCATGGCGTCAAACAGTATAATAAAGGTACACAAGCAATCAAGCAGTACAAGAGAACTATCCAGCAATTATTGAGATACTTGGAAATGCTGTTCGTCAGAAGTGCTGTATATATGACCGGCATCCATTAATTGATCTAGTGCATCACTGTATAGAAAAGACGTGAGCCATCAATATTGGAGAGAACTAGGTGTAATCACCTTATTACATTGGCTGCTATGTTTTGACCGCTTCGACTATTGAGAGCCTTTGCAATGGTACCGACGTGAACACCTCCTTCGTCATGTTCTGGTTGCTCAAGAATGACGCGGAGAATTTGGCGTTGTATGGCTGGTAAGCCAGTATATTCAGGATTTTCGTCGGCTCGTCCAGATGACTGAGCTGTATAAGCTGACATCGATGTCTTCGAGTCCACATTCTGTGCAGGTTGCGCACCACCACTGGCGGTAGGCTTGAAAAAAGTCAGACGAAATCACGATCTCCTATCGAAAACTGATTGACGTACTGAACCATTTTTGAGCATCATGGTTACATATACACACTCTAATATATGGAAATAGACCTCATGAGGATCTTGGACAGGGCGTATACTATTCGCATTGATATATCTTCGTCCGTTAAATGCTTTCACGTTGCCGGTAACGCGGACATAAGTATTTTCTCTAGAAAGTCATCTTAGTGGCGAAACACGGAGCTAGAAATAAGATCGCACTCGATAGTTCCCCATTTCAATGAATCCTCTTCATTGTTAGAATCGACCCAATGTCGCGCCTCCATTGACCCCGTACCGTCTTCAATAGAGTACTGACAGTTCGTCGTTTGTTTGTTTATAGTCACAACCTGACCGACTATTGTAACCTGCAGAGGGGTGAGTTGTTTAACACTGGGTGGATAGGTGGCAAACTCACTTGACCAATCTCTACACTGTCCACAGTCCACTCTGCATCTGTATGAGCTTGAGTTGCTTTCCAGAATTGCGCAATTGTCAAAGGTCTAATAGAATGAGAAATTTCGGTTTTCTGGTATCAAAGAAACGCGTTAGTTGAAGAGAACAGTTGATGGGAAAGTCACTAACTTCAATTGATCCTCCTCCGGGGCTTCCGCCGAATGGTGAGCTTTGCGTCGCGTAGAATCCACCACCTATGCATGTTAAGAAAAGAGAATAGCAGAATGTGAAAGTATTCACCTTGGCTCATGTTGTTGAGTAGAACAAGTGAAACACGCGATCGTTGGTTGACGCGTCGAAAACCGCTTATATAAGTGACCTAAACAAGTGACTTGATTGAGATGAGATTGTATAAATGTAGATGTAGAATTGTACACCGGTAAAATATGTAGTAGTTTAGTTATGTAGGATAATTTTTACTGTGCGTATGTGCCGCACAGTCGAGCAGCTCCTTTACCAATACCTTCCAATACAGTCTTCCGCGATTCGGTCAATTTCTTCGCTATCTGTGTCGTAAACTCCTTATCAATCTGTTAATATAGTCAGTACAATGGTACACCAAGAATCAATGCACAGACCTCTGAGCATCCCAGTTCAACTGAAGCGATGGCCGCTCGATTTTCCGCCGATGTCTGCGACGCCCCGATTGTCGCAAGTTCAGAAGAAACTTCTTGGAGAACAGAAGTGGCGTCGGAACGAATAGGCTTGAGTTTGTTCACGAGCTGCAATCGCAGTTCAGCTAACATCAATAAAATATGCTCGAGGTACTCACGTTGCCAAGTTTATGGACTTTGACCACAGAGGTGGACTTGAATCTAAGAGATACAGTCACCAGTAGAAGGAGTGCTTCTTGAATGATCGTCGCAGTGTGGAGAATTTGACTGTAGTTTCCACTGTCCTTGACCTCATTGAATCGCATTTTCATGGCTGGTCCACGTTTAGCAAACGAAACGAAAATCCTTGGAATAGTTCCATACCATCAAAGAACTTGAGAACAATCTCCGGAGGCTCAGTGATAGCAGGGGCTTCTTCATCTTTCTTGTGTCCATTCGAGTTGCCATTTTGCGGCGGGATCTCGACGCCTTTCAGAGGAAGACCTGTTTTTTGTTGCGTAAGCTTGGCAGCTTCTGCCAACACAACGTCGGGTGGAGGTCGAGCGTAATCATGGAACGGCTCAAGCCATTCTGCAAGTGCATCGGCAAATTGCACGAGTGCACGTTCATCGGGGGTTAACTAGGAAATATGTTTAATTTTATTTTCGACCAGGCAAAACTAGGATTACATACCTCCACCAGCTCCTCATCGCTCCGATCTACTAAACGTTCCTTGAGAGGTCGCTGCCTCTCTGGATCAAGGGACATTTTGGGTCGGTCGCCAACGAGGAGTTTTTCTTCTATGGTGTCGTCCAGATCACTGGCCATCATAAAGGTCCTAATGTACAATTTTAAGAAAGTCCATAGCCAACTTTTCTGCAACGCAGTATAGCGAGTCAGTAGCATGAAAAATAAAACAACAGATGCGTACTCCATCGGCTTTATCAAACAGTAACGTCAGTTTGTTTAAGGAATCTATAGCATGAGGCTGGTAATTGGGCAGAATATCAAAGTCGCGGTTGTCATGATGTTCTAGACCAACAGTGAGCAAGGTAGAAGTGCAGCTAAGATGGACACGTACGGCGGTCGAAAATGAATTTCAGTTCAATAAGTTCCATGTCGATAATATCATTAGAAATCACTTCGTGGGCAATGCGCATACGCAAATGCTCCATTTTGGTCATATCTCGCTGTAGGGAATTGTCCAATCGGTCTTCAAAAGTAATGAACTCAGGAATCTGCGAGTACTTTTCCGCAGTGAATGCGCGGATGACAAAGTCACTTGTCTGGTAAAGCAAGGTATGGAACAGTGCTCAAAACATATAGAGTCTAAACGCACCTCTTGAGAGTTAGTCAAATAAACTTGACTAGCTTCAATACATTCAGTCGAGAGTGTCAAGTCGCCTGTTGATCCCAGAGAGAATGCGGAAGTTCTGGAGAAAAGGAAATGTGAAAGAGTATCGTTTTGGACCTGTTTAATCCGCATCAAGCGGTAGTGTTCCAGAGCGAGGCTGGGTGCACCTAAAGTCGCGTCAGTTGATTTCAAGTAAACTATAGAGCAGCAGATGGATCATACCCAATAAACGATATAGCCGCACTAAAATGAGCCGCATCTGGAATGATTGCTTGCTATTAGACAAAGCATATTCCAATAAAATTATTGCCCTGTAGAGATATTGTTGGTCTCCTGTCATCTTCCACATGTTGATGATCGTGGTTCCAGCGAGAATTGCGAGGTCGTCAGCTGGCTGGAGCTCCGTTGTTGGAAGAGCCGCTCCAAGTGGAAGTGCTTTGAGATATTGTTGCGTATATTGGACTGCGAGTGCTTCTTCAGACTCAACAGTAATGTCGGAAGGTTGGAGAGTATGGCGCAGCAGTTTGTAAGAATTGATGACACGTTGGAGATTGCCAACAGTAGACTAGAGATGGAAAAACAGTTAAACCATGCTTGCTGCTGCATGAGAAAGTGTCAACGCACGGCATCTGAGTCAACGTCCTCCAAGAACGAAGTCCACGATCTTTGCTCGTCACCCTCCAAAAAAGTGTAAGGTTTGAGATCTTCGAAACAGCAAGACTTGTCTCCAAAGGTCTCAAAATACTGTCGCATAAGATTGATTAAGCGGTCTGGGTCTATAAAATGGTTCATTCAAAGCCCATAATCGTGTTCAAGTCTGTTACCAACCCGTTGACAAGTCGTGCTTTCGTGCACGAGTTTCCAGTTCTATGAGAGCCAGAGGGCCAGAACGATCCTTGTCGCCATCATTCTCGATAACTTTGTCTAGTACTTCCAGCGTGTAAGCGATTTGCTTCGAACACTGTTCCTTGGCGTCTTCACTGGAAGTCTGTAGGCAGGAGAAAGTTCCATCCAGTAAAGAAACAAATTCGAGCCAGTTGCGATCCCTATATCACAATTAGTTTGCAAAATTTCCTTGAGATATGCAACCTACCCTTTCTCAAGAATAAGCCGTTCGGCACGTTCACCTTCTTCTTTCGACAGACCACGGAGATGCATAATGTCTCGTCTCAATTCATTGCACGAAAGATTCGCAGTACAGATCATTTGGCCAACTTCAGTATCGAGGAGAGCAGCTGCATCGTCCAGGAGCGACAGTTCTTTGAGAATAGTCAAATGGAGGTAGAATCGATCAGTGTTGCCGAGAGGTGATGAAGAAGCCGAGCTCAGAAGTCGGTGGGCTAGCTTGTACAATATTTGACGCATGTTAGGTGGGGTGGTAGGATCATTAGCCTTGAGTAGCGTATTAGACATCGTAAGACGACTAGGGAGGGTTACACACCTGAAGCACAGCACTAATAACATTCCAATACAAGTAACGGTCCTCCTGGAACTGCTTATGCATCTTCGTCGCGATCTAAGATACGTAAAGGGAGTGCAAGGTTTATTAGGTATTCCTGACATGACGGAGAGAAAGGCTGACCTGCTGGGCAGATTTCCAGTGACCAGCACGAACATTAGCAAAGAAGGCCTGAACACCCAGTTCCTCGTTCGCTGGCTGCTGTTTGTAAGCTTCCTCAAACATGGTGACCATGTCTTTGTCTGTGAACGTGTCGGTTAGAGAACACGCGGCCAGAATGACCAGCAGATGATAACTGACGACGACCCAAACCACGAAGAACGTGTAACATGGCATTGAGAGTGGAGTCATCAGTGGGTTTTGACAGAAGCACCTCATCACAGAGAACCAAGGACTCTTCGACTTTTTGTGAACGGACTAGAGCAAGAGCTTTCAAAGCCTGCGAGAGACGGTACAACTTGAGTATAAAGTGTGTTGAATTTCATATATTGATACCTTGACTAGGTTGTTCTTGGGATTCTTTTTGAGCATTTTGTTGCAAGCAACAATGGCAGACTTGTTGGAACCGGTGTCCAGCGCATCTAGAAAAAGGGATCAGCGGCAGAAGTAGAGCTATAAGTAGTATGCGAACCGTAAATCGGACGAATCTGACGTTCGAGCGCTGAAGACATTCACAACAAGTTGAGAGCGGGACAAATGGAAGATGAAAGTGTAGGAGAAGAGACTGGCAAAACTTTTCAAAATTCAATTTAGTTTTTTGAATGTGCCGGAATTCCGTGGACCGCGTCTCTTGCCTCGATGCCTCCTCCAGTCTTGCTATCCCGGTCAGTCAACTCGACCCTTGTACATCTTCTCTATTGACAATCATCAAGGACCATCGATCCTTTCTTAGGCATCTTCACTGGCGTCCTGGCTTACTACTTGTACGAAACACACCCTCGGAGTGCGCTACCTCAGGAAGAAACTTTACTCGAACTTACTCGCTGGAAGATGGAGAAACGCAGGCAAGAGCGAGAAAAAAAGCAGATTGAATAAGTCATACATGTACGTCTAGACTTCCATACGTTACTTGGTACTTCTACGAAACATCTCTCACTGTGTATATTGTCATTAGTTTCAAGTTATCATGGGAAGTTTAAACGTGGTAGACCTTGGTTTCTAGCATCTCTTGAATCATGGACATTACTCTAGAGAATGTGTTTCTCTCTTCTTCGTTTAGTCCAGACTGCTCTGTGGTAGTTGTCTTGCGCAGCGCAATACCAACGATTACATTCTTGCGTGACACTTGCAAGGGCGAAGCTGCTTCGGCAGTCCATATTATGGTGGCGATCTGTGAGGCGTAGAGATTGTGTAATGTTTGAGTGTGTTCAGATGGCGCGTATCCAAGCAGTGGTGTAAGTTGGATCGCAATCGGAGGTGGAGGCAATGTCAGAGCATTTGGATAGAGAGGATCTGGAGGCGGAGCAGGTTGCAATGGAACCGTAGCTGGCAAAGAGGCTTGTATCTTTGTTTGGATCAGACAGCTGAAAAAGAAGGGAACGGGATATGTACCAAGTTCCCGACTTTGCCCACTTGCGTGACGAGCACAAGGACAGCATCTGCAAAGATTTGGATTGATATTTCCGTGTCCTCTCGAGAAAGCGTAGAAGTCATAATTGTTGCCCACGTGATATTCGCGACCTTGTACAATGCTGCCGTCTGTAGGGACACCCTCCAAAAGCAAAGTGAACGAAAACTGGTCTTCTGGATGGTGGGACTTTTATCCCCTCATTGAGCAGCCTCGTCCGTGAGTTTTTGGCTTCAAATTTCCTCGTGTCGGCTGATGTGTTTCCATAGTCCCGTAGAGTGGTCAAACTCCTCCGTCATATTTACCGCCCATGCTGCTCAACCCCTTGTCGTGGCCCGCCACTTTTCGTCTTCCAAACAGTTTACTTTACACTCTCCAAATCCCATTAATTCAAAACCAGCTTCGTATCACCCGCCAAGTATCATCACCGCTTCTCCCGATGACCAATGGCTCTTTGCATTCTTTCCTGGCAAGGATATGGATGGTGTATCTTGTTTATGGAAACGGGGATTTGAGGTCGACAATTGGGCAGTCCAAGAGTTTTGGACTTACTCTGCTCAGGCTGGAGTTGTTTCGGCGGATTGGCTCGGTGTACCGCGAGAGGTGAGTAGTCCGCCCGTCGTTCCGCCGACTTTTCTGACATAGTATAGTGGAACCCCCACCCTGTCACTGGAATACCTATCCGAAACCCTCACCGGGGACCGAAAACCCCAGCATCTAATCCTAACCTAGTTCTCGTAACCCAAGACCACTGCCTTACCCTCTGTTATTTGCGGCACTATTCACCCACCCTCAAAATGTTGCGCTGTTCGTTATTAAATTCAAACGACGCTGCCGAAAATGTACCCCGCCAATTTACTGATTCTCAAACCGACGCTGGCTCAATCCGAATATGCATAAACGCATGCGTAGGCATACCATATAATGGTACTTCATTCTCCTTGTTCATCGGCTTTTGGCTTATACTCAGCAGACTCATCGCTTGTTGTTGCTACGAGATCACAAACATTTCCCTTACAAGTCCTTCCTTCAAATCACAGTCAATTCTCTTCGATGGATCTTTCAATGCCTTTGGAACCCGAAGTTCAATCTGACCCATTGTTGGATATCAGAGAAGAGTGCATTGAGGAATCAGGGATTGAGCTTTGTGAAGTACAACTGAAGTTTGATGGTGCGGTGATGCGTAAGTCCTCTACTCCTTCACAGGATCAGTTGTCTGACGCGTTAATACAGGGTTGTCTGCCGAACCCATGACTTCCATTCAAGATAATTCTGAAAGACTCAAAGATATGCATTTTGTCCATAACGCCGCGTCCCCGAAATCGACGCCGTCGATGTACATGGTGGCGAGTTTTCTGGACTTTGATGATTGTAAGTGAACCAGTAGAGTCGTTTAATCAGTCATTTTCAAATTCACTCGTAGACAGTTCCCTTCCTAAATCAAGTCTAAAATCTTATTCATTCTCTAAAGACGCAGCTCCCGGCAAAAAGTCTTGGGTAGGATATGCAACCCGAATCCAGTCCGTCACAATTGTTGATGTTTTGTTCAGAAATGGCGACACGAATCTACGAGGTCGTTTGATAATCGTGTAGTAGGTTTCATAGTACCCTCCAAGCAAGTCGGCAGTCATCCAGGTCTACTTGCCGGTCTCTACGACACATCTGGTAGCCACAAACGAAAAGCAAGACAGTTTTCCATCGGTGGTACACGGAGACTAAAGGTGTCAGTCCCGGTCATAATTGTGTATGCCTAGACTGACAAAGTGTGCAGTCCTGATTTACAGGACGATGAACAGTGGAATCACCCGGCTCTAACATTCCCTGGCCTGAGAGGTGGAAGGGATCGTAAGGGACCCTTTCGTAATCTATGAATGAACTGACTGTTATTGCTAGTTCCTACGAACGTCTCTTTATCACCCAACGACGCCTTATTTTGTACCATCTCTTCATCACTTTGGACATCACAAACCTCGATCCACAGAGCACCAGAATACTTGGGTCACCCTACTCCTACAGACGGCGTTGTTTCTTCATTCATATCTTCGAAGCTTGCCGCAGCAGTAGTCTCTAGATGTTCCACGGGTGACCTCACACACATTTTGTCTATGCAAACTTTCCCTTCAAACGAAGTGGTCGACATCATGTATAACACATTTTCTATACTTGACCGCTGTGAGGGAGTTCCTTGGATAGCCCAAATTGGCCTTTGTCTAGAAGTTTACAGGTCGGTTTGATCGCATTTGTGTCTGTGTATGGCTCGTTAACTTGGATTTAGGTCCAGAGCTCACCATACCAAAAGTGAACTCGAAAGAAAACGATATACCGACAAGTGGCAAACACTGCACGACATCTGTTCTGTGGCAGCCTGTAACGCAATTTTCGAGGAGTGTAAACTAAGGATTGAAAATATAATGGACATAGGTAAGCCTATCGCTGGATTGCATTAATCGGAACACTGACTTCCGCTCAAGAAATTGTATGGCAGCTCATAGACTTGAGTGGTTGGATTGTAACACTTCTGGAGAGGCTCATGAAAGAATGTGTACTATCATTTGACTTTGGTGCTGGTCATGGTAAGTTTTCGAGAAATCTTGATCAAGCCATTCCGTCTAAAGTATGGATTCATAGATACAAAAGCAAAGCCATTGGACGCGTCGATATTTTTGCATCTTACTCATCCCATCGCCTTGAGAACTCTCAGGACCACTGTTAACAGTATGAAACGGTTCCGCCAGATAATTGACGGGTTGACACCCAAATCGGAAAATACTCAAATTGCGAAGGATGCGTTGGTCGATATTATCGATTATGCCGGTGTTGATGTCTCAGGTCTGGAGGAAATCCTGGACAAATTCAGTCAGGCCATGAATGACATCGGTATGGCAGAAATTTTTCACGGTGCTATCTTCTCTTAATGTTACATTGCAGATGAGAGAGACGTACGACGAGGCCTGGCGGCTTGCCAACCAACCCCTGCTATGCAGAGCAGACTGCAAGGCCTTGTAAAGACTATCTCCGAGTCTCACATCCTCCACAAAGCTCGTTTATTCATCAAACCGTATGAGCTTGTTGATGGAGTACCTCAACCTTTGAACAAGAAAGAGAAAACCAGAGACGTGGTCTTGAAAGGGATACTACTTTACCGGACAGCAGGGATGAAATGTTTACGTTGTGGTGGTAAATCAGAGTTAGGAAAGGAATCTAGACCGCGTGTGTGGGATAAAATGTGGAACAGACGATGTATATGCGCAGGCGAATGGGGCATAAATACTACGTAGCATTATTGTTCTATGTAGGTGCCTCATAATTTGACTCCTCGGATGTCCGTCTCTCCACCCAAGTAGTGTTTGACCGCACTCTTGACTTCGAAAAACCATTCGTCAACAATAGCCTTATCATACACATTGAGATCCCAAAATATGTTCAGGTGTAGTCTTTGGCGTGACGTGCTTGCGCCAAGATACAATTCTCCAGGGCGACAACGGAGATATGTAGCAGATGAATCAATGTGGAGCAGAGGGTGCTGATTATTGTTGGGGTTTTGTTGAATGGGGTAATCCCGTGGAAGGAGAAGATCGACCTGTGCACGCAGGTCGGTCATGCTTCCATCAGAAGAGTGAACAGTTCGACTCACATTACCCATGCTTGAACCACCATGTCCAGTAACAGGCCCAATTTCAGCTGCTTGTTCTGCAGAGAGCAGTTCCTCATGATCACCGGATCCACCTTCGCGCCAAATGATGGCTGAGTTCCTAGTCCGCTGCACGCGCATAGGAAGGCGAACTAATCCGATATCCAAAAACCTCGGGTGCTTGAAGAGATCTGCTGATTGCTTTTTGATGTTATTACAGCGAAGTAAAAACCGTTCTCGAGAAAGCAACGCATCGAAAGAAGGCAAATTGTCTCCGACGGAGAGGCCTGTTGCAGAGCCAAGCGGCATGTAAGGAAGAGTGAAGAAGAAAAAACTTATCGATAGGCAGATATTAGTGGATCCTCCGTCTTTGTACCAGGCGGTATCGAGATATGGACGAAGATTCAATGGACCACCAGTCAACATCGGTTCTCTTTTTCTGAATTCCCATTCTTCCTGGCTAATCTTGCCACAGAGGTACCTCCTGCAAAGAACCCTTGTCATGGCGACTTGTCCGAGCACTGGATAAGCGCTTCCAAACGTGATCCCATTCTTGCGGCAATTTTGGATTATGCGCAGAGATTCGTCTACTGAGAAATAATCGGCTACTGACGCAGACCGAGCAGGTTTTTGCATTGACTTTGTCGTCCAAATCCGTGGAAGCGTATGTCCACCCTATGCCAAAACCAGTGAATTTCAAAGGATGCTGGTGTAGCTGAAAGTACTCACAGTCAGCTTCGTATTCCTAATTGTGAGTAAAACCATTCCCATCGCTCTATGCCATCTCCTCTTTGCGAGATTCGAGCGCAAGTCGGGATAAAGAGTTTCTGAAGCAACGGCCAATTTCAACCGTTCCTCCAATACTGGTTCATTGGCTGGTACACCACCTGACAGATAGTCTAGGAAGGTAGATAGCATCGACATATTCGACATTCCATCGGTGATGCAGTGGGCAACATGAAGCATCGTATGGAAGTATGTGGGTTTGTCTGTTCGTCGGATTATGAAAAGACATGCTAATAGATCGTTGGAGAGAACCTGCTCTTTATTGAGGACAGAGTCCACAAACATCCGAGTTTCTTCTTCGGACGAGCATGTTTTGAATACGACCTCCCCAGGACTGCAAGATCGGAGCCGAGCTTCGTCCACCACAAAACGGACGTCATCCTTAGAAATTTCATTCAAGCGCGATCCAACTAGGGGATACTTTTGTTTGAGTGCAACCCATGCCCTATGCACATTCTCTACACTGAACAGTTCGCTGGATGCAGACTCAATGAAGGTGTTCTGCAGACAGTCAGCGGTACGGCTGAAGACGGCGTCCCAGTAGAAACCGAGCTCGTTCAAGCCTAGGATTCGTTCGTAGCGACGTGAACCGGAAATCGAGGAACATAGAGACCAGCCGATTGCAGACATGATTTCGCAGTGGTGGGTACGGAGGAAAGCGGAACGAGTGGCCGAGCGGTCCCATGTGGTCAGTATGCGTCCGGAGAAAGCAACCGACGGGAAATTCGAAGCTCATTCAAGTGTTGTTCATGAAGGCGGTAGGTAGAGCGCCTGTGCAGATCATCTGAACGCCGTTCATTACATAATTCTTTACGGTGTTGACCAGAACTACGATACCCAATACTGTAAAGATGCCCAAAGTCACTGTCCCATCGTTACCCATGTCCGGGTTATTTGGACTGATAAAACCGTCTGGCCCCACATCGATGTCCCTCCTGAACAGGATGCAACCCCTCCTATCCAAATCAAAACTCTTCGTGGATTTCGAGAAAGCCGAGCAATTGAAAGACGCTCCCAAGAGTAGAAAGAGGCGTAAAAGAGGCGGCGATGTTAAAGTCGGGCAAGGAGGTACTCTAGATCCACTTGCTGACGGTGTCATGGGTGCGTTCTTGGTAGTGTGGTTGTATCAGATGTTAGTTCTTATATTTATATTTAGTTCTTGGAGTGGGCAGAGCTACGAAGCAGTTGACCCAATTCTTAGATTGCACCAAAGTATGTCCTTTGACGATGTCGACTCTTTGCTATTAAAAATGTGTAGGAATACCGTACAACTTGCCTGCTGGGTTGCGAGACAGACTCGTACGATAGCGAAGGGAACAGGGTCCGCATTGCACCATGGAAGCATGTCACAAAGCAGCAAGTGGAAGAGGCACTATCCCAATTCACCGGTCAAATCAAACAGACACCCCCAATGTTCGTACCTTTATTTTGGCCTCAGCCCTTTCTAATTTCATTGTAGATTTTCCGCGCTCAAAATGGATGGCAAGCCTCTATACGAATATGCACGTAAAGGGATCCCTCTTCCTCGTCCCATAGAGCCTCGCGATGTCACTGTGCACAGCTTAGAGCTGGTTGAATGGCTCGGTAGTAATCACCCATTCACCTGGCCAGACAACTCTCTAAACGAGGACCAGAAAAAGGCAGTTGAAAAAGCTCTTCAGAGTGTCGATGAAACGATCAACCTGGAAGACAAGCCAGAAAACTCTACGACATTAAATGGCGAAAATGATGTTCCAACGGCTTTTGTTTTGCGCATGAGTGTGTCTGGTGGAACTTATGTTCGTTCTATTGTCCACGATCTCGCCAACGCTTTAGGAAGCGCCGGACATGTAGTAACGCTACAACGGTAAGTGGTTGGTCAAAATTAGACTGCTAATCGGATTGGGCTGAAATATAGAAGTTCAAAGCAGGGGCGATTTGTATTAGGGCCAAAGAGTGACAACGAACGCGCTTGCATTCCCTGGGAAGTCTTCGAAAAGGCACTTTCCGATCCCGGAGAAGCGGATGAGGACGGATGGGCAGAGTGGGAAAGGGAGGTAATCGAACACATAGAGGTTGTATAGTGAACACTCAGACATGGTCGTAAAAGTAGCGTAAGATAGGTACGGTAATTTCTTGTCATGAGGCCTTGTCCTCGCTCTCATTCTGGCATCTACAGAACTTGAGTGTTTGCTTTCTTGCCCAGACGGAACGGCACTTATACTCCGGCCCGGAAGATCTTCGGACGGACCGTCGTCAGTTTTCCTTGTACGTCGGGCCGATTAGGCTTATAAGTAGACTTGCAAATTTGGATTGATCCATCCACCCCTCCATCTGTGGTAATGGCAGCTATCAATGGTCACTCGCCCGCTCAAAGAAGGATTCGCCCCTTGAAAGCTGGTATCTACGCCCCGATTCCTACCTTTTTCCTACCCGACTCTGAAGAGCTTGGTCAGTCTACTTGACTATTTAACTTTTGGTAACCTGATCACATCTTCAGATATCCCTTCATTTGAGGCTCATGTTACCAAGGTAGCTACTGCAGGTGTTGGTCCAGTTATTGCTGGTTCCATGGGGGAGGGTTTACATTTATCGCACGCGGAACGAGTCAAACTTGTTCAGGCGGGTCGAAAAGCACTCGATAATGCAGGATTATTGGATATGCCTTTGATTGCTGGCACAGGCGCAGGAAGTACTCGGGAGACCATAGAGTTGACCAATGAAGCGGCAGCTGCCGGGGCCGACTATGTTTTGGTCATTGCTAGCGGTTACTTTGCCGGAGTACTCGCTGGTCACAAGGCGGCCTTGAAGGCATTCTGGACTGAAGTATCGGAAAAGAGCCCGGTACCAGTCATGATCTACAATTGTGAGTCTATTGTCGACATTCCTCCGACTTGAGTTCTTATATAGCTTCCGTACGGCAGATCCAGGAGCTAGCGGAGGAATCGATTTGGACTCCGACCTCATCTCAGAACTTGCCATTGAATGTCCTAATATTTGCGGCGTCAAACTCACGTACGTGCTACTCATTCGTGATGTTCCTATCTCCTGATATCGCAATAACAGGTGCGGTAATGTTGGCAAGCTGACCAGAATCGCCGACGTGGTTTCAGCGCCCGACTTCCCCCCTCGAAAGAACCCACACGCTCCTTTCCTTGTTCTTGGTGGTTTCACTGATTTCATAACTCCCTCGACTTTCTCCAACGCTCATGGTGCTATAACAGGGTTGGCGAACGTCGCTCCTGTGAGTGCCATCCATCGAATATATACTCGGGTACTGATTTACGATCTAGCATTCTATCGTCAAACTTTACGAGCTTTCCGTTGCTGCGACCAAAGATCTTTCTGTTCTTTCCAAAGCTCAGCGTCTACAGGGCATTATTGCGCGAGCAGACTATACTATAGCCAAAGGTTCAATTGCAGGCACCAAAGTTATTCTTGAGAAACTATACGGCTATGGTGGCTTGCCCAGAAAACCACTTCCACCTATGGAACTAGGTGCCGCGAAGGCATTGTGGGAACACCCTCATACCCAAGATGTCGTTAGATTGGAACGAGAATTAAGTGGCAAAACTGTATAGTTATTGTTATGTATCATACACTGTCTTCTGGAAGCCTACATGTATAAAATCTGTTCGTGGTGACAAACATCGTCGCTTTGCCGGATCACGGCAGCTGGGAAGCCTGGGTCTAGTGCAGTTCAAGTATCGATGGAAACATGCAAGGTAGACTGATGCGTTCTGTTTCCGTCAGCGTTTCTGAACTTTTGGTCAATCCTGCCGATTATTGGTACAACCGTATCCCTTTAGGATAACTGAAAAAGACTCCAGGCCGCCGTGAGTCCTAGATAAGTTTTGCCCTCCCACTCAGGCCCAGGAGCAGTAATTTTATACCCGGTAATTCCTCGGCATGGTGGAAAATTTGGCACCTGATGATATTGCCCCATGTGGAATGCGGGGTAATCATCACGTGATTGTGATCGGACCGCTTAACGGTGTCAAGGTCGAAGTCGAGGTTCAACTCGCACTCACACCCTCTGTTCTCTCCGTCCAGCCCTGCGCAACATGGCTTGCAGGGCATTTTATCACGGTCCCGGACTGAGGCACTTATCTCTCTTCAGACGGCTGCCTTTTGCTGTCCAAGGTTGGCTTTAAGGTGCCCTTTAAATCGATGAACACTGAGCGCTCAATTTGTCGCACGTTAGAGTTCCATTCATCTACCAAGACCCAACAAGATAAGGATACCACAAATGGTACTCCCTACTCTTCACTCACAGTTGGGGTCCCACGCGAAACCTTTCCCAATGAACGACGCGTCGCTCTAACACCCCAGAACGCAGGTAGGAAACTTATACGTTTTTGGGTTGACAAGGGACGCTGATTTCGTTCAGCCTTATTGCGTAAGAAGGGTTTTGCCGAAGTACTGGTCGAACAAGATGCAGGCACTCATGCTCAATTCACAAATGAAATGTACACGGCTGCTGGTGCAAAATTGGTTTCGCGCGAAGAGCTTTACAAAACATCGGATATAACCTTGAAGGTTAGACCGCCACTTCTTGGACAAGAAGTGGAGAGTTTGAGGGAAGGAAGCACCTTAATTTCATTCTTGTACCCTATCCAAAACAAAGATACAGTGGATGCACTTGCCCTACGGAAAGTTGATGCTCTCGCTGTAAGCAAAACACTTTCTTGATGTAAAGAAAATTGCTAAAGAAAGTTGATGTTAGATGGATATGATACCCCGGATTTCCCGTGCTCAGGTGTTCGACGCTTTGAGGTACTTTGAAATTTCAATGCCATCTATAAATCTTGTTGAGAAAATTCCTATAGTTCTATGGCAAATATATCTGGCTACAAAGCCGTATTAGAAGCATCAAATCATTTTGGCAGGTTTTTATCTGGTCAGGTTACCGCTGCGGGGTAGGTGTTGGTTTGGTTAGTTTCCATCTTAATCACTAAATCTCCATCTTGTAGGAAAGTGAGCCAAGATTTTGGAATCCAAACATTGATGACTATAGGCTCATCTCGTATCCTTACAGATTGCCCCAGGCAAAGTCTTGGTTATTGGAGCAGGTTTGTTTAATCAAAGCCTTGCAGTTTATTTTTGGCATTCTGATTGAGTCGTTTCGTAGGCGTCGCTGGTTTGAGCGCTATCGGAACGGTAAACCTTTTTATTTTTTTAGTATAATTGGTATATTGAACAAACTTGCAAGGCCCGGCGACTTGGCGCCGTTGTCAGAGGCTTCGATACTCGGTCAGAAGCGCGCGAACAGGTACAGTCGCTTGGTGCTGAATTCCTTGAAGTCGCCGTCAAGGAGGAAGGTGGGGGTGGGGGCGGATACGCAAAGGTAGACGACTTCTAAATCACTTCAGTCTATTTGACGCATGTTGGGAAAAAGGTTATGTCCAAAGAGTTCATAGAAGCAGAAATGGCTCTCTTTATGGAACAAGCTAAAGACGTGGATATCATCATCACAACTGTAGGTCTGGGCGTGTTTTCTAGTAACCGCAAGACTTATGATTGTGCCAGGCACTCATTCCCGGAAAACCAGCACCAAAGTTAATAACAAACGAGATGGTCGCCGCAATGAAGCAGGGATCGGTTATCGTTGATTTAGCTTCAGAGGCTGGTGGAAACTGTGAGGCCACAAAGCCTGGAGAAGTGGTTGTAAGGAACGGCGTCTCTGTCATCGGTGAGTCTTCTCTTTTTCCCTATCGATAAGGAGTTAGCTGATCATTCCAAAGGATACACTGACCTGCCATCGCGACTACCTACGCAGTCAAGCACGCTCTACTCGAACAACATCACCAAGTTCCTACTCTCACTAGGTAAAGATGGAAGGTTCTTCCTCGATCTTGAAGATGAGGTCGTCCGCGGCGCACTGGCAACGCATCAAGGCCACATACTTCCCCCCGTTCCTCGTGCGCTTCCTCCTCCCGTCACTCCTCCTCCAACACCATCCAAAACCGAAGAGGTCACGACTAAGGCGCTGACCCCATTCCAGAAAGCGTCTCGTGAAGTCGCTACTATTACTGCAGGCATGGGTGGTCTTGTCGCTCTTGGAAAAAGCACCGGCACGGCTTTCATGGATAACTTCTTTACATTTGGACTTGCAGGACTTGTTGGCTACAGGTGATGTCTTTCTTCACGCAAGTCGACTGGTATCTGACATAGATGTACATAGGGTGGTTTGGAACGTTGCACCTGCCCTTCATTCACCTCTCATGAGTGTCACCAATGCCATTTCAGGTCGGTGTATTCGATGTAACACGTCAGTTGAAGACAACTGATGATTACGCAGGAATGGTCGGAATCGGCGGATTGTTTGTGATGGGTGGAGGATACTTCCCTGGGACTGTTCCCCAAATTCTTGGTGCAGCGTCTGTCCTTTTGGCTAGTGTCAACGTCTTCGGCGGTTTCATTATAACGAAACGAATGTTGGATATGTTCAAACGTAAGCTCTTTCATGGCATCCTTCGGTATCATTAACGCTGTTGGTAGGTCCCACTGATCCTCCGGAGTACTCTTATCTCTACGCCATCCCTGCAACTGTATTCACTGGTGGCTTCTTGGCCGCAGCAAGCACTGGTATGGCTGGTTTGGTTCAAGCTGGTTATCTAGCAAGCAGTGTCCTCTGCATAGGTATACTTACACCTCTTCTGCTGCTGTCATTTCGCTGAATGAATACTTCAGGTTCCTTATCTGGGCTTGGTTCTCAGGTGCTTATGATGTCTCTTATTAATCTTTCACTTTATCTAATTGCACTATACCAGACTACCGCTAGACAGGGTAATGCGCTCGGAATTCTTGGGGTCAGTTCTGGTATCCTCGCCTCTCTGGCTGCAGTTGGGTTTCCCCCAGAGGTTCTTGCTCAGTTCGCTGGAGTTGTTGCGATTGGTGGAACGCTTGGAACGGTTATTGGCAGACGCATTACTGCTACTGAGCTGCCTCAGATGGTGAGTTGTTAGGCTGAGTGTAATAATTAGACGTCTCTCATACGATCGATACAGGTCGCGATGCTTCACAGCGTCGTCGGTCTTGCTGCAGTCCTGACTAGTGTTGGGAGTGTTCTTCAAGATATCTCCCATATCAGCACTTTGCACCTTGTCACCGCTTACCTAGGAGTTGTCATAGGTAGATTTAGTTCTGATATCACCCCAGTACAGCTGCTAATTTTCTTTTAACTCAGGTGGAATCACGTTTACTGGCTCAATAGTAGCCTTTTTGAAACTTGCAGGGCGAATGTCATCTAAACCGTTGGCCCTTCCCGCAAAACATATCGTTAATACTGCCATTCTGGGAGCAAATGCGGCCACCATGGGTGGCTTTGTCACTATGGCACCTGCCGTCCCCGCAGTTGCTGCCGCGTACTTGGGTGCAAGTACATTTTTAAGGTAGGAGAGTTTGGCTCTTCCTTGCTATGTTTGCTGAAGCCTGCTCAGTTTTGTGCAAGGCTTTACAACTACAGCTGCTATCGGTGGTGCAGACATGCGTATGTCTGATTCAATTCCTTTTCCTGCCCCGTTCGCTAATTTAGCATACCCATCTCAGCGGTCGTGATTTGCGTTTTGAATTCATACTCAGGATTTGCTCTGGTGGCTGAAGGTAAAGTTGTGTCATCTCAGCTACGTACTTGGCTCATAAAGAGTTGACAGGATTCATGCTGGATAATCCTCTACTGGTCACCGTTGGGTCCTTAATTGGCGTCAGTGGTTCAATTCTATCTTATATTATGGTGAGCAGCGATTGGACAATCATCTTTCGGTATCTGACAGAATTTGTTTCAGTGTGTCGCCATGAATAGATCGCTCGCCAATGTTTTATTCGGTGGGATAGCATCATCCCCTGTTTCCCAAGAGACCAAGATAGAGGGCACTATAACTCAGACCACCGTTGATGATACAGTGGATGCGTTGTCCAATGCTGACAATGTTATATTGGTAAAATTTTTCGTCCAGACTCTCTAGTTGTCGCTGAATCCGCTGCTCCTAGGTTGTGGGGTATGGAATGGCCGTTGCTAAAGCTCAATATGCTATTTCAGAAATTTGCTCGATTTTAAGGTCTAGGGGAGTGAATGTTCGAGTAAGTATGGCCATTGTTTTCGTTCAACGTACCACTTAATTATATGCAGTTTGCAATTCATCCTGTTGCTGGACGGATGCCCGGTCAATGTAATGTTCTGCTCGCTGAAGCTTCGGTTCCTTACGATATCGTGCTCGAGATGGATGAAATCAATGATGATTTCAAAGATACCGATGTTACTCTAGTTATTGGAGCCAACGACACTGTCAACCCTATTGCTCTTGAGCCTGGATCTCCAATTGCGGTACGAAAATTTTCAAATTTTTCTTGTGAATGCCTATAAACATGTCCTTTCAGGGAATGCCCGTCCTTCATGCTTGGAAGAGTAAACAAGTTGTAGTCATGAAGAGAGGCATGTCGAGTGGTTACGGTATGTCAAGTGTCGAACAGGCGGTGGCTGTTGTCTAATCTCACCTTGTTTAGCGGACGTTCCTAACCCAATGTTCTTCATGCCCGGAACCAAGATGCTCTTCGGTGATGCTAAAGATACCTGTGATGCGATAAAGCGAGGCCTTGAATCGAGAGCACAGTAGTCTCTGTATTTAGATCTGTAGATCGAGAAATGTTTTCAAGTTCTAAGTATGAATTCTTTTGTATGTATTTCTTGTGAATAGTCCTGGAGTGCTGTGTTTGTGTGGTGTATATACATTAAATAAGCTCAAATCGAGCCGAAAGTCAATCTAGGGTATGTCGTTAAGGTGGTTTACTTAGGGTATGCGAAATCGGGAAGCGGCAAGAACAAATGCAAAGGGGAAAAACGAATGAAGAAGTAAAAAGTACCAAATTTAAATAGATACGATTGTCACTTCAAAGAATCCATAGCTCAAATGTCCAAAAGATTACTTTTCCTGTAACGCCGTCATAGAACTGTTGGCAGACGAGGAAAGCGATGCGAGAGATATTAAGGATCCCGTCCGCGGGATAGGATACGAGACAACACCAGAGCCATACACAGGTACTGCGACTGATGGCTGTGCGTTATTTCTCCATTTTTCGTTCCACGCAGCACCCCACGATTTCAAATCCATGCCGGAAACAAATCCCACACGTTTGGCAGGTTGGTTATACAACCAGGTTGCATTGAGTACGATGGCAGAGCCGATGATGAAGGTCCACGATAACCGGAAATCGAAGAGAGCGACCGACGCGAGGAAAGAGATGACGATGCTGAGACTCGTTGCGAATCCTTTGAGGATGTTGTCCGAGTACTTGATAACCATCGCGGTAACGAGACCTCCCAGTACCTGAACCAAGACAGTTGCCCATGCCCATACACCAAAGTTGCTGAACAGTCCACTGAGCCAACCAGGCTGGCCGAAAGAAGGTGACGACTCTTGCGAGAAGACGATATGTGCAACACAGGGCAAGAGAGAGAACAAGGACAGCTGAACGTTACGGACCCAAAGGTCACCCTGAGAGTTCTTGAGAACCATCTCAAAGTAAACTCCTGCGAGTCCCGAGGTGAAGCAGGCGGCAACCACGGCAATGAAACCCTTCGTGGCATTCATGGATGGCAGGTCCGAAGAAGACTGATGATTACCCGCTCCTGATTGGATCTGGACGATGCCAACTCCCAGCGCGAGGAAGAAGAGAGAAACCCATTGTAGAGAGCTAAGCTTCTTGCGAAGAAGCATGACCGAAAATGCGGCGGTAGTTAGTATCTTCATTTGATAGCTGACTTGGAAGGTAGCTGCTTCCAAGTTGGATGCTGCGACATATTGCAGATTATTTTGAATGACTGGGAGATTGATACCATTAGCGCCCAAGCTGTAGACACATGTAAACGGGATCCCGCACCATATAGTATAGCAGGTATTGACAGTTTCCAACAGTCGGTACTGAAAACGTCTCTGGACAACTTGCGCACTCGCTCTGCCACTGCCAAAGGCCGACAAGTGGACCCTTTTTCAGACTCGATACGCCAAAAAGCAATGAGAAGCGATATTGAGCCTTTGAGAACTTCGTTCATGAGCACGGCAGTTGCTGCAGAGTACATGCGGGAGGGCGGGGTAGAAACTCTCGAGTAGTGCATTATGATCGTTAACATTGAGTTCTGAACGGCCAGCGTTACTAGACTGCGGATAGAAAACACGTTATTACAAGGGAAAGGCTCGAAAGCTAAACGACGCACGAGATGTATTTGAGTGGAATACCCCAAAGTGAAGGTACACTGGAGGCACTGGCATTAACATCGTTTGCCAACCCGAGGTCGTCCTCTTCGTTGACGTCAAAAGACCTGACATCGAGTTTGTGTGGATTAGTGCTGTGGGTTGGCAGGTGGGACATGACGGGCAGAGAAAGAAAGGGCGCCGACAAACGAAGACGAAAGGGAAGGCGAAAGAGAGGCGCAGATCTGTTTGGGCTTTGATAACCCCTCACCCGCTTGGCGATGTCAAACTACTGCGCAGCACGCATCTAAAAAAAATCTGATCGTTCTGTTGAAACAATTTTCTCCAATTTCCCATGATACAAAAGCTATACAAAATACAAATCTAGTTCTATACAGTTCGCGTCTTCCCTATGACCTCTGATTTGGGGTTGGTTTGAATCTTATCATCCTGTAATAGGCATGTTGCAACTCATTCTACTCTTTCGGTCTGCTTCATACATTCCGAATATACTGTAAGTGGGGCTGCGATATGAAGCGTAAGCAACTGGGTCTGTGTTCTCCAATCCCATCTGTGCTAGTGACGGAAGGGAAGGAGGAGACGGCACGCGAGGAGGTCTGTCATTGTGGAGCTGGATCTTTCCTTTCGGAACCAGATCATTACTGCTTTCTGCCAAACGACTAGATAGAGATTTACTAGTAGCGCTATAATCTGCGAGCATAAGGTTGCCTAGTGCGGTGCAGGTATCCATGGTGGAGCTCATAGCGTCGAATTCGGGGTACGGAGAAGATGGTGCAGGTTTCTTCAGTGGGCGCTTGTGAGTTTTCTTGGATTCCACGATACTCATCGAGTCGTCCGGCGTCAAAGTAGGCTGAGGTGATAGTGGCACGGTCTCCATGGGAGGAGACATCAAGTCCAGTGCAGAAGTGAGCGCCCTGTTGTCGCCGTCACCACGATGGATGGGTGGGAGCTGTTCTAAATCAAAAGCAGGATAGTTGACATCATCTGCCCTAATCTTGCTAGAGGTTGATGACGGAATGGAAGACATGCGCGGGTATGAGCCCGGTGTATAATAAGTCGACTTGATCTTGCTTCGACCGGCCGGAGTGGGAGGCACTTCTTGAAACTGTGCGAGAAACTTGGGTGAAGTGACGTCTACGCCATCGTACGCAATGTCTACAGAGGAAGACCTAGTGAGAATTGAGAGGCGGCTAGAATCATCTGCAAGGCGACTATGGCTCTTTCGAAGAGACAACTTGGAGTTTCGGTTCAAAGCGCGATGACCATCAGCCGTATAGGTCCTTTCATTGGATGCGACTGGAGAGGTGGGATAGAGCGAAAAAGACCGGATAGAAAGTCTATTTGGAAGAGTACGTGCAGGCTGGATTTGCTGCAAAGGGTTTCCGAATGGAACAGTTGAATCTAGGGCTGGCATGCTCTGAGAAGGCGGTGGACGTAAATAAGCTTCTGGAGTACCGTTACCGATGGCTGAGTGGAGCTGGTCGGTGGAGTTGTTACCATCCAACGCTGCCGAAGGCAACGGAGGTACGGGCGGGGGAGCCGCAGAGCCCAATTCTGGCTTACTCGCAGGTGTACAAAGGGAGTTATCAAGGCCCGTTTGGGAAGAAAAGCGCTCTGCGCCGCCAAATAGCGGAGATTCCTTGACCTTGTACATGTCATCATCAAAACTGTCATTTAGAATAGGCAACGAAGGTTTCGGCCGTGTGCGGCGAGCAGGGCGAGTACATGCTCTAAAGACAATAAATATCCCCAAGATGAGAAAGGCGGAGCCCACTGCGAGAAGAGTGATGATGGCCGCGGAAAGCTTGTGAGGTGCAAAAGAGTTGCGAGAAACCGCGGAAGACGAAGTTGCTGGAAGGAAAGTGGCAGAGGAAGATGGATGTTGCGATTGATAGGACGAAGAAGAGTGTGTGAGAGATTGAGTGTAAGAGGAAGCGGTAAAGGAGTGGGAAGTAGTAGCAAGATATGTTGAAAGCGGAAAAGGACTGAGAGTTGTACGAGATTCTGTCGCGTTCTTGAACATTGATTTGCGCGGTGCCATCGACCTGGATGGACGCGGCCTCCGAACGTTGATGGCTGGTGGAAGTAGAACTTGAAGAGACGCGAGTCGTCGGGACCCACATGGAACATCATACGCGACAGTCACGTGAGACGGGTAGATCGTCGTCATTCCAATTTTGAACGTCGACGACGCGCGCGTTCCTCCATGGCTGAGGGAAACGGGAATTCGTGTGTATATCTCTATTTCTTCTTGTCGTTTTGCTTACTTTGTATCGAAAATCCAGCGATTCGCAAGCTTCCCTGGTTCTTGCCAATCTCAAGGATCGTCGCGAACCGTCCAAACTTTCTAGTGGCTCAGAGTCGCACAACTCCCATGTAACGTGCACAGACTCGACTTTCTCGCAAAGAAATACTCTTGCAATCGCGCGTCACGGTCTTGCCACCCAGACCGAAACGCAACTCAACGACCCTGATGAAGGGTCTCAAAAGGAAAACATAAACTCTCCCCGTGCCCCTTCAGATCTCAAAACTCAAAATGATTCCCTTCCACCGAAAGGTTCTCGTTCACCGGCACCAAATGCCACAAAGGTGTGTTGCTGAAATGTATCATATATGTCTATTCCTTTCATCTTGCATTGTCTTTTCTAGCTCAAAGGAAATGCTGTTGCTTTTCAATCTCCGTCTCGACAAAAGGTTAACATTCTTTTTAATCTTACACCCACTCTGCCACTCATCCCTAACACACTTGTATTTCTTGGTCCCAGCCTACTGCCAACATGAACAACAATCGCCCACCACTCGCCGCTTCACGTACCAAAGACGGGTCTGAATCATCCAAAAACCGACCTAAGATTCTGGCCCCCGCCTCCGACCAAGAAGATTCAAGTCAGAGTCAGAACCAGGATGAGAGTCAGAATCGACCTGAAGAACCTCTTGCTATTCCTGACGAAGATTTGCCCGACGGGTATCAGTCATCACAAAACGATGAAGGGGCTCAGCCGCGTGAGGAATATCTCGACGACTTTGACATTCCTGTGGCAACTGGGAGCACTTCAACATCGCAGGACAGCCAGGATGCCTTTTGGAACGACCGTGACAATTACGATCCCAAGACACGGGCACAAGACTCTGACCCTCCACAAGAACAGAGTCTACAGGATCAGAGTCTCATAGAGACACAGCCTGCAGGAAGTCAATTCGTCGAGACTCAGCCGGTTTCCCAGATGGATGATAATAATGTGATTAACACCGCCGACGCTGACGAAGTGCCTGACGAGGATTGGAATCCACTGCTCCCCTCTGACCCAAGGGCTTTGGTAAACAACATTGACAAGTTCAAGCGTGCACGCTACTTTTCAGTTGTGAAGGAGTCCGCCGCTGCACGCAGTGCAGGTACGGATGCAAATCCTCCTTCTGACTCCAGACCAGTCGCCGCTGCTTCATCTGATGCTGTCCTTGACCAACTACTGGAGGAAACGCAACTAGCTGAAGAAGTTGATGTTCCTCGTCGAAGTTTCCCTCCTCCGAGAGTAGCTCTGCGAGCAACAGGTCATTCTGATTCTGGAGTTGCGTCCGATACCCTCGATATCGTACCGGATTCTGAACCTGCAAGAGGCTCCCCGGCTAAAACACCCAGCCTGCAGCAGCCTCCGGTCGCAAGCACGTCGCGCAGCTCTCCCAAGAAGCGCAAGCGACCCCTCCTGGAAGATGAAGAAGTCGTACCCGATTCCACAGAAGCCGAACCGCATTCAGATTTCAAGGGAATCGGTGAAGAAGAGGACGAAGACGACATTCCTCTGGCCACCATCATCGGTAACAGGGAAAAGAAAAGAGCAGATGAGACCGTCAATTCTCTGGAACAAATGCCTCCTCCGCCGCCGCCGCCGGTGAATATCTAGCTTTATCATATACAATCATATACTAATCACATCACGTTTAGGGCCGCTCCACTCGGTCCAAGGACAAACAGAAAGCGAGTACACCTGCGACTGTTCGAGGTTCCGCCCGTAGCAAGAAGACAGTTGGAGATAGCAATGCATCTACGCCTGCACCCTCGATTCCTGAAGAGACGCCTGTGAAGACAGGGTCCTCTTCCAAAGCCAAAGCCAAAGGCAAGAAAAAGACCCCTGCTGCCAAACCTGTAAAAGACACGCCCGCACCGAAACGACGTCGTCTCTCAGGCAACCAAGGAGCCTCGGGTTCAAAGACACGTGCTACCAGCGAGTTGTCTTCGGTTCCCGACACGGCCACAGAAATCGCACCTGAGGACGCTATGGATATTGACCAGCCTGGTGGTTCGTCGGTGGGCCGGTCGACTAGGAAAAGGAGCACGGTCCGAGCAGCGTCTTCTACTCGTACACCTGGTCCGGCTACTCGTTCAACGACTTCTGATACTCTCCAACCTGTCGAAAGAATTCGCGTTTTTGCCTTGTGGAAACAAGATGCTCATTATTACGCCGGAACTATATCGGCACAGAATACCAAAACTGAGACTTACACCGTGGAATTTGATGATAACACCATAAAGCACGATATCAGCATCGAAGATATGCGCGTTCTTGACCTTCGTCCTGGAGACAACATTGTGTATGGCAAAGGCATCATTGGTACTGTTGACCGTGTTGTGAACCCACACGTCTTTATCAGTACTTCTGGGAAAAAGAAAGCCCATAAGGTCCTACTCCAACAGGTCCTCATCTCGAGCAAGACGATCAACTCAGAGTGGGCGGATAGGAGGCTGACCAAGGAGATGGTCGAGCTGGTGGAAGACGAGGCGACTGGTGAACAGGAACCTCGAGATGAACTCGCCAAAGAAGTACCCGTGCCAGGGGACCACTTCCTTAATGGATGCGGCATCATTGCTACCTTCTCCGCTGGTCTACCCCAAGATGAACGTGAAAAGAATATTTCACGTCTACGTAGCATCCTTGCACGCCACGGGGGTCAACTTGTCGGCGATTGGCATAACGTTCTCACCCTAGAGGGAAAAGTTGGGCCGAAGAATGCTTATTGGTATATCGAGAAGAAGGGCGTATGCCTGAGGGAGGGCAAGGATTTCAAACGATTGTTTTTGATGGCAGATGAATTATCGCAAAAGACCAAGTTTCTGTTTGCTCTTGCAATGGGAGTCCCCTGCTTGGAATTGCAGTGGTTGTTCGAAGACGAAAAGGCAAAAGGCGATAGTGTGAGTTTCACCTTATAGTCTCCGATATAGCTACGTGCTTATACTTCATTTAGAAGATTCATGAATGGAACCGTCACTTACTCGCTCAAGGTTACTCGGATTATCTCAACGCCAGAATTTCACAAGCTATAGATTTGGATTGGGGCAATAGTCCTTGTCATCTCAAGGAAATCATGGAGAACCGTGTCCCGCCCAAGTTATTTTCAGGGATGTCGATTCTTTGCATTGGCCGTGAAATTGAATCAGATATCCGTGTACGCTTTCAATTTTACTCACTAATTTCGCTTCTCACACTACAACATGACAGAATCTACAAAGGGTGTGTAGCATCCCGCACATTGTTCTTGGGATGGGCGCAAACCGTGTTGAGTTTGCTATGGCTTGGAAGTCTGCTTCCAAGGAGAAATTGAAGTGCGACTACATCATTTTTGGATTAGATGCACCTTTGGAGGTTACAGAAAAAGCCCCCGATTGTAAAGTTGTTACCTGGAAGTGGGTCAAGCAGTGCTTGATCACTGGTCGTATGCTTCCCCTGCCAGCGCCCTAGCGGATTGGATCTCGTGAATGTTTTTGGTTGCTTGTTGTTCGCCTTGCAAGAAAAGGATCCGGTGTATATTTATGTACTACTATTGCAGCGCTGTATATATAGGCAGATCTTGGCTCGAATAAAATGATACGGAATGTTGTATGCTATGTGAAACAAAATCGCTATGTGGATGGGATGGGCTGTAACCAGTACAACACCTTAATCACAAGATTACTCCGCAACGCGAACATTTCTTTTCTGTATCGGAGCTGGAAGGGGCCCGGCAGTGAGTACACAAACGAGATAAGGTGCAAAATGTCTTACAATAAGCATATCAAACCACAAGGGAAGCACACTACGGCTGTGATGATTCCGCAGACTCCGTACTTCGTCTCGGGCTGGTGAATCCCCTGTGCGCACTGTGCAAATACTGCAGTGTAAAATTTTCAGGAGCTTGTAAAATACTGAAGAGAACGTCAATGCTTACATGCTGAACGGTACTGATCACCCAATTGTGCGTTGCTCATGGGTGGTGGTTGAGTGTTTACGGGCTGGTCTTGTGGGTAGGATTGACCTTGGGGAGGGTACGGAGAAGTATATGCGGGAGACGGTTGTTGGGGCGGAGGAGAGGACATGTTTTGGTATGTTCCAGGTACCTATCCACTTGGGCCTGCTTTTAAAGGCAGCAGCACTGTTTCTAAACTGGAGCCGAGCCTGCTTGATGGCCAGATTTCAATCAAAAATAAATGCAACGAGTCTGTGAGACCAGTGACCATCGCAAACCAACATTATGACCAGTTATGAGCGGAGCGCTCAACCAAGTAATTGAATCACATATGGAGGGAGGTCCTGGACCTGGCCGACGAGCTGGATGCCACATCAGATTGTTCGGAAATTTATCTTGCTTTATTTTTTCCGACGCGCCCAGCACATACATTCGAAAGTTGAGGTTCTTTTCTGATTGATCGTTGATGGTATAGACAGAGATTTGAGATTTGCAGAGATTGAACATCCGAAAATTCTGAACTCGTATGAGCATCAAACGTCAAACAGCGAGTACATTGTGTCGCGGCGTGACTATATCTGTCACACACGCGTTCACTCCACGTTCTCCGAACACGAACATGAGTGAAGAGGAGAATAAGGAATATGAAGTCGGTTAGTCTTTTCTCTTTCAATGTTGGAAGTTCAATGAGACTTACTTTCTTGTAGAAGCCATCAAAAGTGCATGTGTGGCGAGGAAGCCAGGTAGAGGGAAGAGACTTGTATGGGTCAGTTCGTATATTTCTTGGTCTACTATGCTTCTGACAAAAATATCTGCGATAGAAATATCTTGTCAAGGTATACTTTTATCTCTCCCCTCGGGAAGGAGGCTCATAAGCAAGTTTCAGTGGAAGGACTTCGATGATTCAGACGACGATACGTGCGTGCATTCCTGTGACTAGGAGGAGTTTTGAACTCACTTTCCTTATCAATCAGATGGGAAACAGTGGAATCTTTCAATGGTTCTGAACATCTCGTTGAAGCGTTTTGGGAACGGGCGAAAAAATCACTGAAAGGCAGAAACATCGAGGACATGAGTCTCTTTGAACCCGGGGAGGAGTTTGTCCCAGTCGGTCCGCGTGCGCTTGCAAACGATTTCAGAACCAGTATAATTGTCTGAATGTTTCTTTATTTAGCCCGTAAAGCTCGAACAGTGACAACAGAACCGGACCCTTCCGCTGTAGTTGAAAGTTCAATCCAAAACTCGCCCGCACCCATAGCAAAACGCAAGCAGAGATTATCTACTGTAGGAGAGGCTTCATCCGTTTCGGCTCCTCCCTTTTCAGACTCTCGCCCGAAACGGGGAAAGGGAAATCAATCTGCCGTTCACTCTTCTCAGACCCCACGACGTTCCCTTACTGCAGAGACGAGCGACAAGAAGAGTACAGAATACGAAGTCGGTCAGTTTTACGTGTTTCAACTACAGAGATTTCGCGATAAGATTTACGCTTTTACAGAGGTCATTACATGCGCACGTGTAGCGAGGAAACCGGGTAGAGGAGAGAGACTTGGATGGGTCAGTTCATGTCCTTTTTGGTTTTTATGGTCCTGACAAAATCTCTGCAATAGAAATATCTTGTCAAGGTATGCTTTCGCCTCTGCTCTCTTGCCTTGGGAAGCTCATGAACGAACTTCAGTGGAAAGGCTATGATTCAGAAGAGAATACGTGCGTACAGACCTATGACTGCAAGTTCCAAGCTTACTCTCCGTGCGAACTAGATGGGAAACGGTAGAGTCCTTTGCAGATTCCGAACATTTCGTTGAAGCATTCTGGGAACGGGCGAAAAAATCGTTGAATGGCAGAGACATCGAGGATATGAGTCTTTTTAGACCTGGAGAAGAGTTTTTCCCAATCGGTCCGCGTACGTTTGCAAATGACATGAGAGCTATTATGATTGTCTAAGCAATTGTCTACCTAGCCCGCA
This sequence comes from Stygiomarasmius scandens, assembly GCA_037954225.1. Classification (NCBI taxonomy): domain Eukaryota; kingdom Fungi; phylum Basidiomycota; class Agaricomycetes; order Agaricales; family Campanellaceae; genus Stygiomarasmius; species Stygiomarasmius scandens. The sequence goes on along the minus strand of JBANRG010000004.1, from coordinate 785,272 downwards.
AAACTCGTGCTGCTCGGAAAGCGACAGCAGAACCAGAGTCTTCCGCTGTAGTTGAGAATTCAGTTCAAATTTCGCCCATGTCCACAGCCAGTAGGTCAACAAAACTCAGACACAAATCATCTGTTGCGGAAAAAGCTTCGCCTGTTTCTGCTCCTCTCGTTCCAGAAGAACGGCCTCGCTCGAAGCGGGTAAAGGGAAATCAACCTGCCGTTCACACTTCCCCTACTCCATCGCGTTCTCTAGATGCAGATACAGGCGACGAGGAGGAATACACAGTCGGTCAGTTTTCTCTGCTTCAGTCGCGGAACTTTCGCGGAAAAGCTTACATTCTCACAGAGGCTATTACACGAGCACGCGTGGTGGTAGAATCGGACGGAGAAAAAATCTGGGTCAGTTATATTTTTCTTTAGTCTGCCCTATTTCTGACAAGGCGTTTGCAATAGCAATATCGTGTCAAGGTATACTTTTGTCTCTGCTCTCTTATCTCGGGAAGCTGATAAGCAGGTTTTAGTGGAAGGGTTGGGATAGTCCAGAGGACGATACGTGAGTATATTCCTGCTGGAGAGAGTGTTTCAAACTGATTTTCCACATGAATCAGGTGGGAAACAGTGGAGTCTTTCGCAGGCTCCGAACATTTCGTTGAAGCGTTCTGGGGACGGGTACAAAGGTCGCTTAAAGGCAGAAATATTGAGAATATGGATCTCTTTAAAGCTGGAGAAGAATTCATTCCAATCGGCCCGAGTGCGTATGCAGTGATCTGAAAGCTATTACGATTTTCTGAGTTTTTGTTCAGCCCGCAAAGCAACAGAACCAGAGTCCTCTCTAGTCGAAAGTTCGGCACGAAACTTGTCCATGTCGACGAAACGCAAGCGCAAGTCGTCTGTTGCAGAGGAAGCTTTATCTGTTTCCACTCCCGTTTCGGAAGATCGACCTTCTCGCTCAAAACGAGCAAAGGGAAATCAGTCCACCCCAAAGCAACCGACCTCTACGCTACGCACTTCTAGAAATCGACACGATTCGCCGGAAATCATACCTCCATCCGAAGACGACGAAGAAGTCATGCGCCCTCCTCCAGTCACCCAGTCGGGATCTACTAGCAGCCTGTCTTCTAGGAGAAGGCGTCGACGGTCTCCCTCAGAAGATTTTTCAGAGGCACCTGCATCCTCTTTAGTCGATGCTCTTCAGCGATCATATGCGATGAGTACAGAGGAACACGTCCCTGCCCACCGTACAAGGTCTGCCAATCCCCGTGTGAAGGTGACCGATGGCTCTACCAGCATGAACGGTGCTATCTCTGTCAAAGCGCGACTTTCTGGAAAGGCCGCGGAAGGCTCTGGACCGAGACCTGATTCGACACGGAAAAAGAAGTCGGGGCCAGGTCGTTCTTCTGCAGGTGCTGTCAAGAATACCAGCTCCCTATTGACATTTGAGAAGGGTCAGCTGAAGTCCAAGAAGGGTCGCTTTGCACCAGTTAAACCTCAAGAGGCAACCCAAGTAGATGAATTCGAAGACGATGTTGAAATGGCCAATCCTGAACCCAGCTCCAATTTTCCCGCTGGCCCTTCCTCCCAAGAGGCTGTTCCAACCAGCGAAGAACTTCTCGAACTTGCAGGCTTGAACAAAGACAATGCAGATGAATTAGATGATTTTGATGACAATGCAGAGGAGGCACAGGAAAAATCAGCATCATTACTGCAGCAGAGGTGTGTTCTTTCATCATATACTATGATCAATTTCTAATCGCTATCATCAGTCTTCACTTGGCAAAGGAAGCTCTCTTTCCTGCAAGTTTGTCAACGGCATCGAGTTCTCTCACCAATGCTGTTAGTGCTGCTTGGAAACGTTCTACCATTTTCGGGCCACTGTAAGCCGTGTAATCTATCTTATTCTGCAACGACCTGAATATCCTACTGCTTTAGTGGTCTTGCTTCCGAATCGAAACCCAGTGCGCCTTCAGAGTCGTGAGTTGAATAAATGTAAAGGTTGCTCGGTGCTAAACTAGTCTTCTCCAGCACTTCTTCGGCACCGTTTCTTCTCAATCTAGATATCTCCGTATCGGTGCCTGTGGAACTTGCTGATTCATCTGCTGGAACAAATCTTGATGCAGCAGTAGCATCTTCCTCCAAAGGTCCCCCCGGTAAATTCTACGCGAATGAGAGTGCGCTGAGGGTGCTGGATACTCTTCGTTCCAGCGGTTCCTCTGCTAGAGTTATACCTTCGAGAGATGCAACGGACTCACATAAGAGCGATTTTGAACGATTCCTCCAGAGACTGTCTGAAGACGAGCTGGTAAGATAATATACCCTCTCCTCAATATAGAATTAAAAACGATCCGTTCTATAGTTCATTGCTTCAGCGGGTAGTGACGTTCTGGTGTTCTGCTCTTCAGGCAGTGCCCTGATCTCCCAGAGATTGAACCTGCCTGCTTCCCTCATCAGTCATGCAGGGAACGTGTTGGTTAGTTGGGTATCCATCGATAATTTCTCTGCCTACGCCAATGTTATTATGGATGTAGATAGTCTGCGTTGGTGAATATAGTGTAAATATCTTAGTATATAGTGATGGTGTCCGCTTCAAGTGGACTTACATTAGACCAAACAAACGGACTTGGCTCTTGCTTGGCTCCTATAATAATACTTCATATGTTGGCACGGACACGTGACCTTATTTACCGCATGTACACTGCTGGCTTTCGCGTCGTTGTTCACTGCTTCTCATGCTGAAACGTGCTCCAACAACATCAGATGGTAGAAAGGTCGACAGACTCCAGGAAAGTACCAGGATAAACAAACCCTTCAAGCCCCCCAGCCTCAGTACCAACATCGATCGTGTTCAGCCCCACCGCAAGCGTAAACGCGTCTCCTACAAGGGTCAACAAGGTGATGCGTCAGAATCGGACGACGATGGAGGCTCGAAGAAAAAGAAAAAGAAGAATGGAGACAGGGACTACATGAATGAGGAGGAGCTGGTGGCAGCAGTCAAGCAATACCCGGTCTTCAAACCAAAGCCATTCGACCAGATCACTCGCAGGTTTTCGATGCCCACTATGCGCAATAAAGATGGAGAAAACATTACGCTGGTTCCGTCTAATGTCTCCCTAGGCATTCGTCCACAGGCGAAGATTATTCCACGACCGCTTCATGACCCTATGGAGGATCATGCTATCGTGTTGTACGACCCTACCATTGATGACCGAGAAACGGAGGAGGAGAGGATGGAGCGAGAAAAGGAGGAAGCGAGAGAAAGATCTTTAAAGGAGGCCCAGGAGAAGACTGCGGGGATGTACAACCCGCACAAAAGTCTAAAGGCACTGCTTGGAGAAGGGAAACAGAAGCAGAAACCCGACAAAGTCCCAGTGGTTATTGATCCGCGTCTCTCAAAGGTTCTGCGACCGCATCAAGTGGAAGGTGTCAAGGTGAGTGTTCGTTATTTAGGTTTTGCGCGATGCTAAACTAGCTCCTAGTTTTTGTACAAATGCACCACCGGCATGATGGTCGACAACCAGTATGGGTGTATCATGGCCGATGAGATGGGACTCGGAAAAACTCTGCAATGTATTACTCTCCTCTGGACACTTATCAAGCAATCTCCGCATGCCAGCAAACCCTCGATCGAGAAATGTATCATTGCATGTCCCTCCAGTTTAGTCAAGAACTGGGCCAATGAGTTAGGTCAGCTAATGTCTCCTTGCGTATGAGCGCGGATGCTAATCCTTCACAGTCAAATGGTTGGGAAAAGACGCTATCAATGTGCTAGCTGTGGATGGCAAAGGAGGAAAGGCTGAGCTCTTGACTAAAGTCGCGCAATGGGTTGCTGCTCGAGGTAGGAGTGTGACCCAACCAGGTGAGTTTGATGTTAATGGACTTTTGACAATATTTGATGACATGCATAGTCATGATTGTATCGTACGAGACGTTACGGACACTCACTGTCTATCTTGCAAACTGTACGATTGGTTTGCTGCTTTGTGACGAAGGACATAGATTGAAGAATTCAGGTGGGTATTGTTCATTGCTCATAGTCCAATATCTTACTTTCTCGCAGAATCCCTTACGTTCCAGGCATTAAATAGCCTTGATGTGAAGAGGCGTGTAATATTAACAGGCACTCCAATCCAAGTCAGTTATTCCGTTATTCACGTCTTCGTGTCACTCAAACAATGTTAGAACGATCTTTCTGAATACTTTTCGCTGCTGAACTTTGCAAATCCCAATTTCTTAGGATCCAAAAACGATTTCCGCAAGAATTTTGAGAACCTTATCATTCGTGGGCGTGATTCTATGGCCAGTGATGCTGTGAAAGCGGAGAGTGAGAAGAAACTGAAAGAGCTAGGTGGCCTCGTCACAAAATTCATCATCCGGCGCACAAATGATTTGCTATCGAAGTATTGTACGTCCTCTGTTCCTTCCTCCTCCCGAACCTTAACCGTCAATGATCTTTTCTAGTGCCAGTCAAATATGAACATGTCGTCTTTTGTGGCCTCTCGCAATTCCAACTATCGCTTTATCGTCTCTTCATCTCCTCACCGGAAATCAAAGCATTGCTCAGAGGCGCTGATTCGCAGCCATTAAAGGCGATCAACATCCTAAAGAAACTATGCAATCACCCAGAACTTCTCGATCTACCCAGTGACCTCAGAGGGTCGGATCACCTCATTCCAGAAGGCTTTTGTGGTCCAGGTTCGACAAGCAAGGGGAGAAACCAGTCCATACGCTGCGATTGGTCTGGTAAATTCATGGTCCTAGAGCGGTACGTGACTAGCACTGAGTGCTTACAAGGTCATCTAATGCATAAGCAGATTCCTTCACCAGTTGCGCACAGAGACCAATGACAAGATTGTCTTGATCAGCAATTATACTCAAACGCTGGATCTCTTCGAGAAGCTTTGCAGAGTTAAAAAGTGTGTTGAATCACATGCATCGTGTTTTGTAGCTCATACTTGACAGATATGGTTTCTTCCGACTAGACGGAACGATGAGCATCACCAAACGTCAGAAACTCGTCGATCAGTTTAACAATCCAGAGGGAAAGGAGTTTATATTCTTACTCAGTAGCAAGGCTGGTGGATGCGGAATCAACCTCATTGGTGCAAACCGACTCATTCTTTTTGATCCGGGTTAGTACTGTTTCCCTCAGCGAGGATGTTTCACTCAAATACTCCTAGATTGGAATCCGGCGGCGGATCAACAGGCTCTTGCTCGAGTTTGGCGTGACGGTCAGAAGAAAGAATGTAAGTATGAGAAACACCTCCCGTGGAAGTCTCTGAGTTTCGTCTAGGTTTTGTGTATCGTTTTATTTCCACGGGAACTATCGAAGAGAAGATCTTTCAGCGACAAGCTAACAAACAAGCCCTTTCTTCTGCCGTTGTGGATGAAAAGGAAGATACGGAGCGCCATTTCTCCCTCGATGCCCTTAGACAGCTTTTCCTTTTCAACGAGCAAACCCTGTGCGAAACGCATGAAACATTCAAATGTAAACGCTGCAAGAATGGCCGACAAATGGTCAAGTCTCCCGCTTTGCTCTATGGAGATGCTAGCACGTATGTATCTGCTTCATCTGTTCCAATACTTATCCTGACGTGCCTTTAAGATGGAATCACTTCACGAATGAGGAACTCAAGAACAATCATGACGACCTGCTTCGCGCAGAAGTTGGCTTGCCAGAAGTTTCTTTCGTCTTTCAATACATCAGTCATTAAAGTTGCATTAAAGGTAATATGCATGCCAGGGACGCTACCTTATTGTAACTTATACATCCTGTATATCACGGATTCACTGCTTGTTGTACTATAACTGAATCATAATCAACTAGAAATACATCATTGCATCCGAAAGCATAAAGTACAGATAGATGACCGCGAAAGTCCCGCGAATATTGAATCAAAGTATTTCATCCCAATCCTTCCAATCCTCATCAACAAGCCGAACTTTAACTTTTTCACCAGTAGGGCCAAAGTAGGATGCATTATACCAGGATCGCATTTCTTCTTCTCCGTATGGTCCGAACACTTGCTCGGGTGCCCCAGGAATATCCCATCTGTATTCGTATGATTTGTCTGCAGATGGAGGTACCCAAGATTCGTCTACTGTGCCAGATGACCGAACAGAGCGAACAAACTCTTCGTAGGTTTTAGAATAAATGTCTGTGTCACCGAGTGACATCAAATTGGATGCAAGATGAGTTATCCGCTCGACGTCAGAGTTCGCTGCTGTCTTTCCTGTTGCACTGGGAGGCACTCGTTGGTTGATGAATACGATGAAAGCAAGTTGAGCGCTTACGACTTGTTGGATTTTTTTGCTTCGGCCCCCAACCGCTGCAATGCTTCCAGGACAGACTCTCCCTTCTTTAGCATTGCCAAAAGTTCTTTTTCCATCGCTGATTTACCACCACTTTCCTGCAATTCCATTTCTTCCGCTTTCATCTTTTCAGCCTGGATGCGGTCTTGTTGTTTCTTGTGCTTCTTGGCTAGTTTGATTTGTTTTTCGTCGACTCCGTCCATCCAACGGTCATGGATCGCATGCGCATCAAAAGAACGGACGTAGGTACCATCCTCGGTGAACTTTCCTTCTTCCATTTCCTCCCTCATATTAAACGACGACAACTCGTATCCCATCCCGGCCTTCTTTCTTCTCTCTGCGTCATCTTCGTCTTCGGGTTCACCTTCTGATTCGTCGTCTTCGGAACCAGAGTTTCCAAACTCCTGTCCCTCGATATCCCCCAAACGCATGTATGATTCCTTCTTCTTTCCCCCAGATTCTTCTGCCTTTTGCTCCTTCTCTCCCATAGCGAACATGTCTTCATCTTCGTCCTCTTCCTTGTCTTTTCTTCTGCTCAGAACCACACCTTCTCCGTCATCACTGGAATCAGACTCATAGCCCTCGTTCTTGACGCGTCCTTTACGAGGCGCGGAAGTTTCCAGAGCAGAATCAACTTGTTCCGCAAAGTCTACAGGGTCTTCGCCAGGTTCTACAAAGCGCGTTTTCTTAGAAGAATGCGCATTTCCTGTAGATGGTTCGCCAGGAGTACTGGCTTCGCGTTTTTGGCCTGTTCGTGGAGGCATGAGAGTGGATATGAACCAATGGTTTATTTACCCATGTTGATGTCATACCGAAGACTTATTGTCAAGAAAGCAAATTTACAATTTCTTCTACCTTCTATACAGCAAATGCAAAGCGTATGGTACAATGATTACATTTCGACGTCAAATAATGCTGGTTTTCAGGCAAACTGAATGCGCAAAGAAAGACTGAAAGGTAGCGTAGAAGCTGTGACAGTGACCTCGCCTCCAGGCTCCACCAACTCTGAAACCTTCTTGCTAAGGTTGGGTCGAGTAGCTTCCTCCAACTGAGGAGGCGCCTGCAAATATATCTGTTTGGCGGGCGTCGATAAGGAAGGCTTCTTGATTTGACTGAAAAGACGTATATCAGGGGAACATTGACAGCGAGACAGAAAATAAAACATACATGTCTTGCTTCTCAGTCAGCATCTCGATAAATTCTTCAACAGTCATCTCAGAGCTTATGCTCATATCTTGAGCTTCCCCTCCACAAACAGGGCAATCATCTCGTTTCTCGTGTTCAAATGTGTACGAGTAAACTCCCTCTGTACCGATCAGCATGAAATAGTTGTTGAGATACGCCGCTGAGCTAGTGGCAATCTTGAAGGCTTCATTGCAACAAGCAGCTACAAAGGTTTCCATCAACCGGAAAAAATAAAATTTCGTCGTGAGACATACCGGCAATGATAGCGTTCGTAGATGCAATTGCAGGTATAATGTTCTTCACAACACCCTGCGTTAAAGACCAAGTGACGCCCTCAATTTTGAACTCTTGTGCCCGTTTAGCGGCCACGTTATACAGCCAACTTATGTGATCAGGATCATCAGTGTCCATCTTCTTGTCTATGAACAACTTGGTAAGAACGAATGAAAGAGCCTTTCACGCGCGCCATACCTCCATGAACGCGAGGCCACTCAAGAACCGATGCCCATTCTATACAATGTTCGGGGAGTCGAGGCGTATTGGCAATAGTACAGATAGGGAAAGCGGTCGGTTTATTAAGCATGTCGAGGGAGCACTCGTAGCAGGATGTTATAGTGGGGAGGATGACACGAGCTTGGCCCTTGAATCCTGATAGCGAATGAGAAGTGCTGACATATGATTTGGGATAACTACACTGACCTTCCGTTCCGCCATCAATGAGAGGTTTCAAGCTTTCTGGATTCTCTGGGTCGACAAGATTGACAAGGGTAGCATTGATCCATCGACGAGCTTCAACTGAATCGAGGCCACATATTACAAGGTTAAACTGCATGTAATAATCGTCATCTTTATCTTGGATCTTTCCAAAATATCTGAGAGAACATCGGAGATCTGTACGGCGAAAGAGAGACAATAACATACGGTGTGACTTTGACGCCTGGGACCCTCTTCATGATGAACTCTGCTGCCACTGTGGCTTTGGGCTTGCCAACATCCTTAGGCCTTTAGAAGACAATTTCAGCAGACATAAACGGCAACGCAACCATAGCTTTAACCTGAACAGAAATTGTCGATTAAGGTTACTGATATCAATAGTGTCCATGTCGATGACATGAATGTCCTTAAAGCCAGTGAGAGCCAGGTTTGCAAGGATTTCACAGCCTAACCCTCCAGCACCAATGACTAGGATCTTGGCCTCGTTTCTCAGAAAGTTTTTGACCTTTTTGAAAAAAATGACTTGAGTTTACATTCACCAAGAGCAAGGAGACGCGTCGTACACCATCGCCGGCCATGAAGGCCTCATCTGTACGGGGTCCAGGGGTATCTAGAATCTGATCTATGTGGTGGTAGCGGCCTTGCCAGTCGACAGCGTCGTTGGGAGAAGCCATTGCGTAGTAGAGTGGAAGTAGATTGGAAAGAAACTTAGAAACTTAGAAAGCGCGCGCGATTTTTGTCAGCACGGATTTTTGATTGAATTACTGTTTTTGAAAAACTACTATGGCGCAAAAAGGGTCTGTCATTCACTACAGTGGTCACCAATACCTTCGGTCTCGCCTCGTTCTGTCTATCCTCAGCGGAAAACCCGTCCGCATTGATAAAATACGCTCGGATGACAAAAATCCTGGTCTCAGAGGTGTCCTTCAAGCCCTACTCGCGTAAAAAATGTGCAACTTACACTCGGTGCAGATTTCGAAATCAGTCTTCTAAGGCTGTTGGAAAAGGTTACAAATGGAACTTTAGTCGAAATATCGGTAACCGGTGCGTTTCTTACTTTGTTTTCAACCTGTCCTACCCAACAAGCTTGATACAGGTACTGCACTGCTGCTGAAACCCGGCATAATTTCAGGAGGACCATTAGTTCACGACTGTCCTTTATCCAGGTCGATAGGATATTTCCTCGAACCTGTCATTCTGCTTGTCCCTTTCGCCAAAAAACCTGTACAACTTACTTTACGAGGCATAACCACAGATGAAAACGATCTCTCAGTGCGGTTCTCTATTTTCTTTGACTATAGCATACTCATATAGGTTTAGGCCGACCTGATAAGAACTGTCACCCTACCTCATCTACAACTATTCGGCATCTCAGACGGACTGGAGCTGCGCATTAAAAAAAGGGGTGCTTCTCCTGCTGGAGGAGGCGAAGTCCAATTTCTGTGCCCTATCGTTAAACAAGTCAAGACGTTGAACTTTGTTGATCCTGGTAAAGTGAAACGGATACGAGGTATCGCGTAAGTGGATTTCTTTTTACCTTTGTACATTGAGCAACAAGTAACTCACTTCCTACAGACACGCCGTCCGAGTGAATCCGCAGTTTTCAAACAGGATGATCGAGGCTACGAGGTCCATTCTGAATCGTTATATACCCGACATTTATCTGTATTCTGACGTATATAAAGGCGAAGAAAGTGGAAAGTGAGTTTTTTAAAAATATTTGAAAGCAGGCAGGGACTTAGTTGTACTACCTTAGGTCACCTGGTTATGCACTGAGCTTGCTAGCTGAATCCACGACGTCTGCCATGCACTGCTCTGAGGCTGTATCTGAACCTGGTGTTGCGCCAGAGGATATTGCCCTTCGAGCAACCAGAGCTCTTTTGGCTGAAATCCACAAGGGCGGCTGTGTAGACCAAAAACATCAAACTATGATTTTGCTTATGATGGTACTGGGTAGCGAGGATGTTGGTCGGTGCAGGATGGGCCCTCCCACTGCTCGAACGTATGTGTACCTTTTAGAGTTTTTTTCCCCCGGGAATCTGACAAACTTATAGCATTCAATTTTTACGAGACGTACGAGAATTTTTTGGAACTTCCTTCAAAATTGTGCCTGCAGAACCCTCTAATCCTGATTCAGCCCAACTAACATACTCTTGTTATGGCACTGGCTACGTCAACTCGAACAGGACGTTGGCATGATGTATCTTAGACGCGTTCGCATGTATTTTCTAGTGGTTGTATTTTATACGTCAAAAGCAAGCAAGCAGGATCGCGAATACGCGTTCATCCGTGAATTGGTATGCCCGTCATGAGCAAGGTTTACTGTATTGAACAATTATGCAGTAACAGTAGGTTGTGCTGTAGACGATGAGGTCTCCATAGCTCCCAGTGACACGTCAGTGGAATCGGGTTTGACTAGCTTGGGAGGATGTAAGACTAGGTTCCCTAATCTAGGTGGGGTTGTTCTACTAATGAACTCCATTTTGGTTGGTAATTTGGCTGCTGCCTGACGCAAAACTAGGAAGGCAAGAAATTTAGTCGTAGTTCATAGACAGCATGTTGACACCCACTGTCTCGAGCTAGCTCTTCACGAATGGGTACTCCACCAATCTCAAAGATAACACGTCCAGTCGGAATTCTGGTAGGATATGGTTAGACACGCATGTCAAAGTCAAAGGCACACTGGAACGTACCGAGCTGCCCAGAACTCGAAAGTTCCCTTTCCTTTACCCATACGAGTTTCATTTCCCTGTCATTTATACGTGAGTGTAGAGAAAATCTCTTTTGAAAACATTCCCGACCTTTATACAAACGGGAATATCAGGAAACACTCGAAGCCAAACTTTTGAGCCTTTGAGAACTTTCAACTTCCTCTTAATCACATCCTCGGCCGTGGTCAACTGCTTGGCACTGAACCTAACGCCATTCCCTTTTATCCTAATACCCCATTCACCGAAAGCAAGAGTAGTGCCCTTGATAGAACCGCCAGTTGGAATCGGAATGACACCTTTGTGTCGTTTAATGTATTTTACTTGACGAGGGGCAAGCTGACTGCGATTACGAGTGAATATAGTTAGAGGATTGGAGTTTAAAGAGACATTAAGAGAAGAAGCAGGTCGTAGAGGGCCAGACGAAAAGATCGACCTCGAAAAGGACGAGAGAGAGAGCATTGCTGACTAACCAGTCTACCGTTCACTTCTCGCGACCACCTCGCGACCAGCGGCCTCTTCACCGTCTTCCACCGCGATGAGCGACAGAAAACGACCAAGCGATGCCACAGAGTCTGGAAGCAGTAAGAAATTCAAAAGGTATGTGGTTCTTTCTTGTCTGCAGCAAATACTAATCTGCATTCTTTCTAGTGATGTAAGTCTCTGTCCCTCCATGTAACCTTTGCAAAGGTGATTATTCTTTTCAAAGATTTGTTCTGACGCGTTTCTATAACCCTTTTTACCTGCAGACCCCTTCTAATGGCCCTGCTACCCCCAATGAAGTGAGTACTAAGTTTTTTTGTACAGCCAGCCTCTCTGACTCGCTATCTCAGGTGCCCTCAGGTGCCGCTCTCATTGCACAAAAGAGGGCCGAAATCGCAGCCAAGATGGCAGTAATGAGGAACAATGTCCTCGGAGGCGCCAATGTTACTCTGCCTTCACCACAAGCAACCTCGAAGCCAGCTCCTTCTCCTTCTCCCATATCTCTACCTAGTAAACCTTCACCATCTCCTGTTCCCGGACTACCAAGTCGTCCACCGTCAGTCCCCGCTGTCCCAAGTCCTTTATCCGGGTCTGCACCTGGAACACCAACTCCTGGCGTTACCGACGACATCATCCGGAAGGTTGCGGAAGCCAGACGGAAAGTGGCAGAGGCTCAGAGGCAAATGGCTGTTAAAGACAACCCGTACATGGTATGTCCACTTCCGACGTTGCGCAAACCTGCGCTAATTGAGAATGACAGTCGATGCCCCAAACAGGCAAGAACAAGAACAGACCTCCTGAGCCTGCTCAGCAGGGTTCTGGGCTGAAAATGGCTGCACACCCTTTGCTGCTTGATACGACTCCGGCTGCGCCCCAGTCCAAAAAGGACAGGTATAAGCCTATGCAACCCAAATTCGCATCTATAAAGGTAATGAGCCTTTTTCGCAGCAATCAACGCCGTATTTAAATTTCTTTATTTTAGGCGAATGCTCGCAACGCTCCGACACCTCCCCCGCCTCCTCCTGCCCCAATGCCCATTATGGAAGCTTCTGCGAATCCCTACGCATCGTCCTCTAAAGATACTGGATTCGAAGGGGCACCCAAAGATCGTTCTGGACGTAACTTCAGATTTAATCCGAAGGGTAAATATGTTGCACTTGGTAACCAGATGCGTCAAGAGCAACAGCTTGAGGCTCTGAAGCAGAGAATTGCTGAAAGTGCTCGGAAGGCTGGGTTGGACGGAGATATGGGTATTGAGAGGAATCTCAAGGTTTGACACCATCAATCTTCCATTGTTTGTCGCTCAAGCATCTGTTTTCGACCCTTAGCGCGCGCCACCTCCAGAAGTTGAATGGTGGGATGAAGCTTTACTTCCAAATAAGAAGTATGATGATTTAGCACTCGGAATGGAAAATCTCAACATTCGGACCCACGATTCTCCTGTTACAATCTATGTCCAGCATCCCATCCCAATCCCTGCTCCTGGCGATAAGAATAAGATTGCTCTCAAACCCCTCAAGTTGACTACAAAGGTTGGTGCCATTGTTTCTGCAGCGAAAAACCGTTCACATTTCACTGGATATTAGGAGCAAAAGAAGATTCGTAGACTCAAGCGTGCTTCCGAACTTCAAGACAAACGAGACCGTATTCGTATGGGTCTACTACCACCCGACCCACCAAAAGGTGATTAGTTATTCAAATCACGTCACGCAGAATCCTGACATCGCTCGTCTAGTTCGTTTGGCTAACTTGATGAAGGTCTTGACTTCCGACGCTATCCAAGACCCTACTCGTGTCGAAGCCAAAGTACGGCGTGAGGTTGCAATGAGAAAACACAACCATGAGAAGATGAATTCAGAACGCAAGCTGACTGACGAACAAAGGAGAGAGAAAGAAGAAAACAAAAAGTTGGAACAAGAGAAAAAGGGTATTTATGGAGCTGTTTTCAAGTGCGCTTTTTCCGTTGTTGCACTCTTGACCACTTGCTTACATGTCTCTAGGATCAAGAAACTTTCCGACCCAGCGCATCAATTCAAAGTTCGCAAAAATGCCGAGCAACTCAATCTCACGGGCGTTTGTATCTTTAACCCCAATTTCAGCATGGTTTATGTCGAGGGTGCAGCCAAGTTCATTCGTAACTACAAGCGACTCATGTTGGCACGTATTGCATGGACTGAAGCTGCGAGACCGCGTGGAGGAGAGGATGTCGAGCTGGAAAATCCCGCATCAGACGCTGAAGATATGCCGGGAGTGAACGCGAGCAGTAGCAGGGTCAATGGTGAAGGCAGTGAAAACTCGTTGGAGGATAACAAATGTTGGTTGGTTTGGGAAGGACTGTTAAGAGATCGTTCATTCAGTAATTTCAAAGCAAAGAGCTGTCCAACCGATTCTGCAGCCAAGGAACTTTTGGGAGAGAAGTTGAAAGGGTATTGGGATCAGGCAAAGAACTGGAAGCCCGAAGAAGAGGAACTTTTCTAACTGTGGCTGCGCAGTAATCTTTCGCGTTATTTTATTGAATTACATGTCCGGTGTATTGTACAAGACTGGTCAATCGAAACTTATCTGTCTGTTCTCGTTCTACGTTAATATGCAGAGGAAGTGCAGGTGTACAATGAGATAACAAAATGCAACACTAATCACTGTCAATCATAATGACATCGTCATCGTCATCTACACCCCAATCGATATCCGGAGACGGGCTTCTTTCCTTTGCCTTGCCCTTTGAATTCCTCTGGGGTACACGAGGAACTCGAGCACCACCAGCACCTACTGTTCCCATTTCCCGAGGAGCACTGCTACCTAATGTTCGGCCCTCTCCTGTCCAAGAAGCAGAAGGTTCAGTAGTTTGCTTCTCTTTGGATTTGCCCTTGTTTGAAGATAAGGCTGCTTGTGGATTGGCTACTGATCGACCATTGAGACTCTGACCAGATCCACCAAACGCGGCGGTCCTCTGTGGAATCAAAGATTCAGTCAGTAACTCATCATCGGAAAACATAATCACGAACCGCTGAAACAGCTGGAGAGCTTGGCGGGCTTGGAGTCGCAGGCCGGACGTACGGTGTCACGTTGAATCCGAAAAATAGTTTACCAAAAGGCAAGTTCAGTGCAGCAGGAACCTTGTTATCTCCTTCTAATGTGTTATTCGATACTATACGGCGGTTACTGTGTCCGATGTCAGAAAGAAAAAACGCGAATATTTAAAAACGCACTCTGTTCGAATGATCTTGCTACCTTCGGCAACGCCCTCGACTTTGCGGTGGCTGACACCCTTGCCCTTCGTCTTCCGTCCCGACAGAGTCTCTCCCTTTCCTTTGAAGCTTTCCCAAGCATCACCATCTTTACTAACTACCGTCTGGCCCGTGCTAGCCCCCGCGAATCCACCACTAAGAGCGGATCCAGGTCGTGACGAACCAGGAGAAGAAGAATTAAGGTCGATCTTCATCTTGGACGCCATAGTGGGTGGCGGGGGAAGTTTAGGCCTTTCGGGTTCGACATATCCTACAGGAGGAGCGAAATCGACCTCAAGGTCAGTGTCTAGCACGCTAATGCCACCACCACCCGGGGTCGTCTCCATTACCAATAAGCCGAACACAATCGAATTGTAGCATATTTCGATTATGTCGCCTTGAGTCAGTACGGTGAAGTTACGAAGAGCTTGTTCAAGACTGGTGAGGTGATAAAAATTAGGGCATTTCAGAGATAGAAAACAACGTACACTGCTTTATGGTCAGAAATTTCAAGGAAATGCACCGATTGAGCTTGCAGTTTGACGAATTTTCCCTTTGGCAACACCGTCCCCGTGATACGAATGGGATCTCCTTCCTCAAGACGCAAAGTTTCCATCATCCAATGAGGGAGGTGCACAATACCCTCTTCAGCGATAAATTCCAGAACACCGGCGTGCGTCGAAGCTGCCGGATTAGATGGGTTTCGCAGCTGAAACATCCACGGCGATTCGAGATCCAGCGAGGTAAGATGTGCTAGTGCAGAGGGAGGCATAATAACTGACAGTGATTCTCTTTAGTCAACCCACGAGGAAAGCGTTAGGGATGACGCGTACTCTTGCCACCGTATGAAACGTTTTCTCTTTCTCTCCCGGGCAACATCGCGACGCTGTAAGCCTTGAGATATTCATCGTAGGATCTTGGTGGCGGTCTTCCTCCTATTCCATAACCGATGCCTTGTCCACTGTACAAAATGGTTATAAAAGCATTAATAAAACCTGTCTTGCGACATACCTAGCAAGCTGCGAGAGAAGCCCACCGGGCCCTTGAGGTCCAAACTAAAGCCATGCGTGTTACACATCAGAAAATCAAGCCAAAAGGTCGAAACTCACAAAGTCCATAGTTAATGAGTTGAAGGTAGAAGGACGAGAGGTCTGGTATTACGTATGCTACCGTGACTTCTCATTTTCTTTTGCTGCACTCATGGCGTCGACTTCTGCAGCTCCTACGTCTCAAGGAGCATCAAAAAACTCTGGTGCAAATGCCTCTTTCAATGACAAGGTTCTATATCCTACTTTTCCACTTTTTCGCCCTCATAATTGACGCGTGCCGCAGGGCAAACCGATGGAACTTCGGTTATCCAACATGGTCGCTGCTAAGGGTATGTCTCTCAAGGATTTACGACTTCGAGTTCATCTGGATTAATAATCGGACAGCGATAAGTGATGCTGTTCGAACGTCTCTGGGCCCTCGGGGGATGGATAAGATGGTACGTCTGATCCCAGATGCGATACATTTTCTAGAACCAACTGGACCTTTGCAGATTCAAACTTCCAAAGGAGAAGTCATTATCACAAACGATGGCGCGACAATCCTGAAAAGCATTCAAGCATTGCATCCTGCTGCAAAAATGGCAAGAACTTTGTTCTTCTACGACGCGATCGGATCCCTGACGCGCAAAACCCCTCTAGCTCGTCGATTTATCTGCTGCTCAGGATGTTGAGGCCGGTGATGGCACAACTTCTGTAGTCGTCCTTGCTGGTAGTCTACTGGGTGCTGCAGAGAAAATGCTTCAAAAGGGCATTCATCCAACCATTATTGCTGAAGCTTTTCTGAAGGCATCTGCAAAAGCCACAGAATATCTTACTGATATCTCGACACCAGTCGACCTCAATGACAAGGCTAGCCTCTTGAGAGCTGCAAGCACGTCTCTCAATTCCAAAGTACAGTTTCCATGTCCTCTGAAATATTCCAAGCTAATTCGTTACAGATCGTGTCCCAATACTCATCGACACTCGCACCGATCGCAGTGGCTGCGGTCACTCGTCTAGTCACTCCAACATCGTCCAACGTCGACCTTCGAGATATTCGCATTGTCAAGAAGGTCGGTGGTACGATAGAGGACACTGAACTAGTGGACGGTGTGGTACTCAACCAGAACGTCGTGACTGCTGCTGGCGGGCCAACGAGGATGGAAAAGGCAAAGATTGCGATCATTCAGTTCCAATTATCTGCACCCAAGCCTGATGTACGTAACTCGAAATCAGTTATTGCTGAAGGTATTGATTCGTATGTAGATGGACAACACTGTCGTCATCAACGATTATCGCCAAATGGACAAAGTCATCAAAGAAGGCCGACAGTACCTGTTGAACATTTGCAAAAAGATCAAAAAAGCAAACTGCAACGTACTGTTGATCCAAAAGTCTATTTTGCGTGATGCAGTGGACGACACCTCTCTCAACTTCCTCAAGCGGTTGAATATCCTGGTGGTCAAGGATGTTGAACGTGATGAAATTGATTTCTTGTCCAAGAGCTTTGGATGTAAACCTATTGCCGACATCGAAGCCTTCACGGAAGATAAGCTCGGATATGCAGATCTAGTGGAGGAGACGTCAGACTCTGGTGTTAAAGTGGTCAAGATTACCGGCGTCAAAAACCGAGGTCGTACCGTCAGCATTCTTGCTATGGGTGCCAATAATTTGGTTGTGGAAGAATGTGAACGAAGCTTGCACGATGCTCTTTGCGTTGTCCGATGCCTTGTCAAGAAACGGTAAGTCCGCGCAATATATTTTATTGCTATTTCTGATGGTGGTTTGTGCAGCGCATTGATTGGAGGTGGTGGCGCGCCTGAGATTCACGTCTCTCGCATGCTTTCTCAATATGCCCAATCACTCAAAGGCATGGAAGCGTATTGCTTCCAAGCTTACGCCGATGCTCTCGAAGTCATTCCTACAACCTTGGCCGAAAATGCAGGTCTGAACCCTATCGCTATCGTCACGGAACTCCGTAATAGGCATGCGCTTGGTGAGAGAAATGCTGGCATCAATGTTCGCAAGGTAGGCTTCTTTGGAATCACACTGTGTCGCACTATTGATTCTCTGTCAAAGGGCCTTATCTCCAATATCTTGGAAGAAGATGTCGTCCAACCTCTTCTTGTGTCTACTAGTGCAGTAGAACTGGCGACGGAGACTGTGTGCTTGTTGCTAAAGATCGATGACTACGTACAAGCGCGATGAATGAAGGACCTCCCAGAATATTTTAGTACAATCGTGGAAAGGTCTTATCTCTTGTAGAACTATTAGTAGAAGTAAAATAAGAGCGTTGCTAAACTGACTTGCCAGTTTGGGGTTGTGGGGATACATAAGCGACGTCCTTCGGTCCGTTGGTCGGAACTTGACGTTGAGCGAGGCTGGTTCCGACTTCTCTCTATCATAGGCCAAATGGCCACATTAACGACTTTCAGTTTGCTATTTGGTTATACCTCGATTGCTTGTTGGCTCGGTGCTCAATTTCCGTGCGCTGCTTTACTCTTTCTTTCCGGTTTTGGCTGATATCTCGCTTGCACTCCAGTCAAGTGGTCGAGAACATAAAAAGACAGTCGTGTGAGGGTCTTGCCCTCCCTTTTCTTGCCAACTGGCTTCTCGGTATGTCTTGTCGCATTTGCATGCCATTTGCATCGATAACATTATTCTCTAGGCGACATTTCGAACTTGATAGGATGTATCCTGACACACCAGCTGCCCTTCCAAGTGCGTCACACCGTTTGACGATATCACATCATTTTCATCTCTTTTTGCTCAGACATGGCTTGCAACATACTTTGTTTGTGTTGACATGGCACTCTTTTGCCAGTACTTCTATTATCAGCGCGTGAATCCCCAACCGTATGGACACCCCAAACGCACAGCAACAAGCACGAGTCGCCGCCTGTCGGTCACTGATCGAGCACCCCGCTATCGCACATTATCTGCAGTCGCAGCCAATGTAGCTGCTGCTGCTGCATTGGCAGCGGAACACGACGAACTCCATGGACCTCGACATAGTAAACTGTATGGGAGCCAAGATCGATTTACACAAGGCTCGGGCAGTCGCGTTTCCCGAGACACTACGGGAGAGGAAGAAGGCCAGGCTGCTCTTGCAGACAGTTTCATTTCGGAGGGAGGTTTAACTATTGGGAGGAAGCAGGTATCATGGAGCGTCGAGCGCAATAGCAGGAGGGGAGGAAGTGTTGGGAGATACTCTGCCAATCCGCATAACGCCTTTTCGTCCCATCACCACGTCCCAACCTCCGGCACTGAAACATTCTCGTCTCGAGGCAGAACGCTACAACGGGAAGCACCGTTTAATACTGATACATTATTAAGCTCGACAGTCCGAAGAGCCTCGAAAGCAAGCAGACAAGGATCTGGAATGGTTTTTCTCAGCGTCTTCGCTATGTTCAGTTTAGGGACCGTGGCACGCTTCCGTTCAAGTGATGATAGTCTTGCACATGTGGGCAAAGTCTTGTCTGTCCGACCGATTGCAAGTGCTCTCGAGCCAATTTATAAACCTGACATTTCTCTGGACTTGGCTGCCAGGCATGCAATCCGATCTGAACAATCTCATGTTCCCCCTGAAGAGGGAATCGCACACATCTCTATTCCAACACCAGACCTTCCAGAGTTGACGGCGTCTGATTCAGCCAGCGAGCGCGTTTTGGGGCGATTTTTTGCATGGCTTTGTACAACCCTTTATCTAACGTCAAGGCTACCTCAGATTTGGAAAAACGTGAGTGATTGATTACTCTATTCGTCTGGATACCCACCGTCTCTCCAGTATGTCAGGAAATCCGTAGAGGTATTAACGTCCTCACTTCCTGTTCACGGACATTGACTGACTCGAAATAGGGTCTTTCAATGTACCTATTTGTCTTCGCATTTCTAGGTAACCTATTCTACGTAGCATCTATACTCACTGCTCCAGAGGTATTTTTACCTCCTCCTGCGTCAACCAATTTTCTGAAAGAGAGTATACCGTGGGTGTTCTTTTGTCCGATTTCGTGTTCTATGTTCACTTGGCATACTAGTTACCTTTTGGGAAGTAGTGGCACCCTGGTTTTTGACATAACCATTGTCACCCAGTCTTTCATATACCGACCACATCCCCCACATCGAGGAACTCGCCATTCGCGAAATCGGACTACGGAAGAAGAGGCTGCACTTCTTGCTGATGACTCAAATAGAACGGGACACGATGAGGAATCTTATGTTCACACCAGTGGACGGACATGATATCACTACATAGTAATACTCTAGTATAGGCCCTGCCCCTTGTATAGAATATTTATTGCCGAGACAGATCCTTCTGGTCAACTGGACAACTCGACAGCAAATCAAACTGTAATAAAGCCCGATTCGTAAAATCGCTCTACGCAGGGAATGCTGACGCATCCAACTCATCACTTTTTATCCCGAACGCCATGCCTATGGACAGCATAGACAAGTCCCAGTTATCACCATACCAGCTGGTAACGTTTATCTAGCTCTAACGCAAACGGGTATCTCATGCATCGTGTACTTCCAGAGGGCCATGGTTCTCGATTATCTGGCTCACAGCGGTTACACAAATACCGCTTGCGCTTTTGTTCAAGATAGCGCCATTCGCCATCTGGATATGGATGGGGAAGAGGTTCTTCAAGCTGAATCAGGAGCCCACCAACTATCGGATTCTAGTCTGAAGCAGGCCGAACTGCGTAACCGTGAGTGGCCCACGTACTCTATCAGGATCTTCACGAATCAACACGCAATAGAAATCCGCCTTGAATTGCTATCCGGACGTGTGGACGACGCAACCAGCCTTCTCAACAAATACTTTCCCTCCGTTCTATCTTTGAAGGACGTCGATATTAGTTCCATATCATCCTCTCATGACATGGATTATGTTGCGTCCACGTCTGTACACCCTGCACATTTAAACTTGAACCTTCGTATCCAATCGTTCATCGAATCATGTAGGACTGTACCTCTAGAATATCCTCCCCTTCCTGCACAATCGACTCCGAAACCGAAACCCGAAGAATTCAGCGGCGACTCAAGTATAATCGACCACCAAACAAACCTCTTGAATAACGCCAAGAAGTTGTATGCGTACCTCCGCATGCTTCCTTCTAAACAAGATATCGAGCGGCATGAGATGGAACTCCAAAATGTCATTGGTCTACTTGCGTACAAGATCCCGGAAGAAAGTACCGTTTCTAGATACATGGAGCAAAGCAGGAGAGCAGCTGTGGCAGAACAAATCAACAGCGCAATCCTATGTATGTGTAATGAATGATGACCTCCCTTGTATAACACTAACAACAAACTATCTCAGACCACTCAAAACTCACACCCATCTCCCAGTTAGAGTATTACATTCGGTACAATTCAGTTGTTTGGTCAGTACTCAACGAACTACGCGTTAAACCGCGCCCAGATGCTTCTCTTCCTCCCACAAGTGACCAAAAGACTTCCAAATTGTCAGGCGGCCAAACATGCGAGGTATGCCAAATAATATGTACACCGGGGAGCTCTGCTCACTGACCCTTTCTCTCAGGTTTGTCCTCCTTTCGACATGCAAGAATTCCTGGACAGCAGGTCGTGATACCATCTGTGGTTTCGATTCTATCCCATACTCGCCAACGGATCGCACACGAAAGCTTTAAACGTATTGTTATTCAATGTATTATATCTACATCTTCCCACCTATGCCCGTTCACTTTTACCAGTACATCATCTGGGATAGAACATTCTCTTAAACATAGCATTCGTAAATGAGACCAACGATTCCAGTCCAACCTCCTCAAGCTGTTTGCAGTCTCGTTCGACACAGGGTTGAGCCATGTATTATACGAAAGGTCGAGGAAGACTAGTAGTGGGCATACCCCTGGCAATCTATGCAATGCTATAGTCATTGAGAGATTGATAAGAGCCATATGCGTAACTGTTGGCGGCAGTGTGAGGAGAAGTGATGGAGAGAGGCGAGTAGACATGGCTATAAAACTTTGCAACGGACTCGGCGCCCAGTCATCGGAGTCCCAGTCCTGAGAAACATTCCGGTCTTCTTCTACGGAAGACGTGAGATTTTTGTTGGTTGATGGAGATAGAAAGTAGGTTTCTCGAAGCGTAGCAGGGCCGACAAAGATGAGCTCCCCGTCTGCATGGCCTTCAGGTTCATAAAGAGGATATAGCATTGCACCAGACAGAGGGGAATGGACAGCAGTGTAACGAATGAGTTGCAATCGTAGATGAGGCGGCAAGCAGGGGACAATGTATTCTATGAACTCGGAAGGGCTGAATTCGTCTATGAGCATTCGAAGGCAAAGCGTTGTAAGGGAGGGAAGGCCTTGGAAGTCGTCATTAGGTTTATCAATGAGCTCATTGGTCGTTAGATATGATTCGTGTCGAAATCTTGAGCGATGAGCGAGGATA
Organism: Stygiomarasmius scandens; assembly: GCA_037954225.1. Classification (NCBI taxonomy): domain Eukaryota; kingdom Fungi; phylum Basidiomycota; class Agaricomycetes; order Agaricales; family Campanellaceae; genus Stygiomarasmius; species Stygiomarasmius scandens. The sequence continues at coordinate 763,211 of JBANRG010000004.1, read as the reverse complement.
ACGGCAAGAGCACTACGTCTCCAGGCTGCTGTATGGCGAGTGTCTTTGACAGCAGTAAGCGTCCAACTCTTCGGAGGGTCTGGGCCAGAATGTCTTTTCAACGCACTCTTAATCATCATCATCATCATTCCTTATATCCGGCAATTGGTCCTCTGCTAATGATGTTTCTAGGTCGACAAGATTGAATGGCAAAGATGGATGATTGTGAGCAGATGCAGAAGAGACGATATGAGCGCGGGATCGACGTAAATTTTGCGAATGCCTGTATTGTTCCCCTCTACAGCAAGGTAAATGTTCATGTCTGACTAGACTCGTCGAAGTTGTAGCGTACCTTAGAGTGTGAAGCAAATCATTGACCCGTCCTGAAGCCCTCGACATGCAAAGTGGAGAAACGCAAAGTCAACTAAAAGGAGTATTATTTTCCCGTGTACTACAATAAGAACATGCACTAAATCCTCTACTCCTGTGGAATAAATAGACTTCTTCTATATGCAGGAGCCTCAACGACAGCAGGCAATTTCTTTGCCAACTCGGTGGTTCCTGCAGGAAAAGGGAGATCATCTACGCCCTTTGGTAATACCTTTTCATACAACCCTTTTGCCTGATTGTGCATACTCAAGGCCGTCATCTTCTTCTTTGCGTCTCGAATCATAACATGAGCATCGTCTACTCCTGGCACCGCTCCCCGCACATAGATTAGGTTCAGCGACGTGTCGACACGGACAACATGTAGGTTTTGGGTGGTGACTTGGGTTCCGCCCATTCTAGCCGCCATTTTCTTGCCTGGCCAAACTCTTCCGGGATCCTGTCACGTACAGATCAGAAAACGCAAAGAGAGATGTACACAAAACCGAACCTGGTGAGCACCTGTAGAACCTCCAGACCGATGCGAGATAGAAACACCGTGACTGGCTCGGAGACCTTTGAAACCCCAACGTTTCATAGGTCCCTGGAATCCTTTACCGATTCTGTCTTAAGGATGAGCAAATATTCTAAAATAATTGTCGAGGTAACGACGTACGAGTTGGCAGTAACATCTACGTATTGTCCTGGCACAAAATGTATTGCAGACAGCGTCGTACCTAGATTGGAAATGAGCTACATGCAACATTGTTGAGGAAATAATATACGTGCCGACAGGGACATGCGCGTCTGGAGTAACAGGAAACTCTCGAACGATACGTTTTGGAGATACTTTTGCTTTCCTAAAGTGACCCAGCATCTGCTGCGATGTATTTTTTGCTGGCTTGTCGCTGGCAGCTACTTGTACGGCATGATATTCCGTGTTGTCTTTGCGTAGTGTTTTAATGTTGGCTGTTACCTGGCAATTCTCCAGCTACACGGCATTGTTCAGAAGGTCGGTAGAAATGAGAGTGATTGAAATACTCACTTGCAGAACAGTGACCGGTAGACGAGCACCCTGGTCGTTCCATAAAGAAGTCATTCCTCGTTTACGGGCAATGAGACCTGTTCGTATCGAGTTGGCAGTCCATTTTGTAGAAGCGGAGGGTGTCGTATCGGGTGACGAGGCCGTTGATGCTACAGGTGCGGCATTTGAAACAGAAGAAGAGTGTATGCTCCTGAAAAGAGAGGGAGTCAGTGGACGCTGGCCAAGGGCCCAGAGACGCTGCATTCGAAGAGAAGGAAAAATAAGGGCAGCACGTGGCCCGTGACATCAGCTGTAGTACTGGTACCGCTAAGTAGTTTCGCGTGCGGTCTCTTACTCTATCTTCCAACGACCTTCATGCTTATGACTACTTAATACTTCTTTCTCCCAAGCCACCCATGTCGTCTTGGTTTTCCTCGTGGCTTCCTGGACTTCCTTCTATCGACTATCTTCCTCTTCCCTCAAACATTCAGAGGCGATTCATATCCTTTGTCTTGAAACGATCTCTCGGACATTTGCTCAAACCAGGTCAACTAGATGTTCAGCAAATAGATTCCCAGATTGGCTCCGGCCATGTCCAAGTTAATGACCTCGAACTAGATAATCAAGTGCGTCTCTACCGTCTGTGCGAGACATCAACTGACATTGCATAGGCTATCAATGCTCTACTTTCAGGACTACCGTTCGAATTGTCGGATGGATCGATTGGCACTGTGACAGCACGTATTCCGTGGCCTAATCCTCTCACATCTTCTCTCGGCTTCTCCATTGGCTCGCTTCACCTTACTCTACGTCTATTACCTGTAGACAAGTCGTCACCAAACTACAATGTCAATCTCTCCGATTCTGTTGCATCATATGCCGAGTCTTTTATCCACGATGAATTGCACGAGAACGAAGCCTCCCTCAGAGCGTCCCTTCAACAGGAATTTCCATCGGACGATGGCGATAATCTTCCTGGTGGTTTGGACCCTTTTGTAGTTCCCCCAGACGAGTCTGAAGCATCCGATGCCGATCCTGATGGCGTCTCTCTTTTTGCCACTCTGATAGAACGACTCTTGTCAAAGTTTGAGTTTGACGCGACTGACACCAAGATAACTCTTATACATCCAAACAACAGCAGAGTTACGCTCACGATCGGTGAAATTTGCTATCGTACTAGGTTCCGGTCCACAGTAGGAGAGTCTGATGAAGGGAGCGGGGAGGTTCGCTCCATCTCGATAACCGGAATTACTCTGGGTGCCAGTGACCTTCGAGTCCCCCTGACGGCCGACTCACCTATGGCATCGGGTTCTGGTCGGGCACGTTCTTCCTCGAGTTCATCTTCATCTTCCATGGATGAAGCAGCACAGTGGACCATGTCACAGTCTATCGCGTTTCTGCCGCCACGAAATGCTTCTCAGGCGAGTTCTCCGGCTAGTAGTATGTATGAAAGCGCGCTATCCACTGGACGTCATGATACCAATATCCATGATCTTGTCGCCTTCAGCTCGACAGAAGTGGCCCATGTTGATAGTGAAGATGGAGATGAGGTGTTTTTGTCGTTTGGGACGGTCCCGGTGGTCGTCGAACTAACAACTCCGCCAGTGCACTCTATCGGCTCTGCGCAGGCGTCGTTAGAACGCTTGCAGCTCTCCGTGAAGACTGGGTTCATCAGTGTTGCTTTGCAGCCATGGCATCTTTGTATTCTAATGCAATTAGTGGACGTCTTTTCAACCTATGACAATCCTGCGCTCTCCGGCGGTAAAAAATCGTCTCCTTCTGACCAGGGTGCTTCGCCGTTCATGTTGGACAAGGATTTCACCGTGTCCGTGACCGGATTTGCTTTACTACTTCTTTCCTCTGCGGACACGCCGTCTTCCTTAGATCGGTTTTTCGATCGTCCATCGTCGACATTATATATTCCAGAACGTTGTGTGCGTTTGTTGGTCGAAAATATCTCTGCAGAGATGTCGCTCACATCGACTACATCGCACGGCAACAAGCAATCAGTCTCTAACCTCTCTTTGTCGGTGGGAGATCTATCCATATTCGCGTTTGGTACTCGTGGAAAGGGATCCCAACACGAGACAAGGCTATTAGCGTTCCCTGTTCTCATTACTGATCCTCTGCTATCAATGCAATATTCCTCAGATCACGAACATCCCGATCCTTCCGCGGAATATCCTAATCTACCTGTTTTCGATGTTATAGATTGGATGGCAGAGGAACAACAATCAAACGGCGCGAAGATAACGACGTGGAGGACTAAGCCTGGGCCAGGGAAATTTACATCAGCACATAACATTAAAGCTGTGACGGTGGCCATTAGACAGACATCCTCCCCGACTCCTAAACAAACATCAGCCTCTGTGACAGTCAGAGTAGTACCCGTTCATGTCTTCATCAATGCCAGCCAGGTGCTTAACAATGACGACGTCTCCGCCTACATCGAAGCGTTTTCAAGTCTCTCCTCTCGAGCTCAGACTACGCAACACGACGATGATGGTGTTGGTGATACACCACCCGCCACACCCAAGGAACGATATTCTCAAGATACTGAACGGGATCGTGAGAGGAGAAGATTAGAGAAGGAGGTTTTGGACGATTTGGATTTACACCATGACTATGGTATTAAGGAATCTATACCAAAAGCAACGAAATCTGGTATCAGTCGGAAAGATTCGACTAAGAAGGTGGGCCAGATTGTCAGGTTGAATGGATTAAGATCATCTAATAACGTTCTTTCAGACTGATCCCAATGTCAAAGATGTCTTCAAGCTCGAAGTCGAGATACCTATGATACGTGCACAGATTCGATGTCCTCTGCATGGTCGATCCAATTCTGGCGTTGTAGTGGTCGACGTTCATGATATTCTTGTGGCTCAAGGAAACACACTGCCTAGCAAGAATATTTCGTTCAATCACCCGTCTGCTGTAGCTGCGTCCTCTGATGCTGCTCTTGCATCGATTGGTTTCAAGAGATTGTTACTGTCTGTATCGGCTGCGAGGGCCAACAAAGCACATGCGGTCGTCTCTATCGGGCCCCTGGTCACTCCTTCCGACAAACCTGACCCTGCTGAAACAGTTCGGCCACTGCATCCAAAACTATCTTTTGTGGAATCTTCGGTGGCTTCTTATGCAAAATCTGTGTTGAACTTGTCTCTTCCCTCTATCTTCGTGGATCTTACTAAGGAATCTCTTGATTCTTTGCAATACTGGATAGATGATGTCTCACAGCTGGGTCAACTAGCATCAAATGGAGCGGACACTGACAGCGATACAGAAAAAGCTGCTAGTCGTAACCCTAGTCTCATCGGCAGCCGGTTTTTCGTTCAGTCCCGAAGCGGAAGCGGTGATACCAGTTTACTCAGTCCGGATATCCCACCCGCTGCAAGTGAGACTGTGATCAAGCTCCAGATAACGGAAGGTACTTCAATTTTCTTTTTTGTCTTGAATAACTTTGTTGACGCTATTTGAAGCATGCATAAGAATTAAACTACCTAGACTGTCAGAAGAACCTGTGGTCGTACGGCCTTTCGATATCTTGGGCTCGGACATCGATGTTTTGGTGGAGTTGAAACCTGGAGGAAAGGTATGACCTTCATCATAGCATACGGACTATCCATTAAGTCCGGTTTTTGACAGGACGCAACGGTTGTCACAACCAGTATCATGCAGTTGATTGCTAAAAATTGGAACGCCAATGATTCTGCTGATACCCTTCTCTCTTCAGTTGCCACTCGTAACTTAGTATGTCATTGTGCCCAGAGACTTATCAGTTTAATGACGTTTTCGTAGCTCTCAGCTCCCGAGCCGTTACTGAAGCTGGAGTTTATGTCTGGACAAATTCCGCAAACAACTTCCAAGGAATCTAGTGTCCGACTCTCGTTGTGGGGTTTCACGTACAACTTCAAACCGGATATAGCTTGGGTTACTGACTTTATATCGTTTGTCGCGGCGCCACCTGGTGTATGTAAACTTATCATTATTCTGATTGCTTTTCCTGAGCTGTTTATATGCAGGCATTCGAAAATGTGATGCCTAGCGAAAAAACTCGTCTCTCATTGACCGTCAAGGATAGTTCCATCAAAGCAACAACTCTTCATCATCCTGGTGCTCTAGTTCTTCACATGGGCATCTTGAAATTCACCATCAATCTCATTGGTGACTCCCCAGATCTAGCATTTGCTCTATCTGTTCCTGCAGCTGGAATCTTGGCCATTGATAATGTTGCTGACATCTCAACAGTCGACGGCCGTACTCCGAAAGACGGGATATCTCGCTGGAAGGTCCGCTTTCCCTCGAGAGTCTTAGAAAGCTTGCTCATGTATAATATAGCAACAAGGGTTTGCATTGCTGGCGGAGCTATCTGACCTTGCACTACAATATAGTGCCAACAAGAATCCATCATTCCCGGATATGCGGGTCAGTCATTAGTATCGTATAATCCGCCTGGTAGCTTTCTAACTCTGGGTCAGATTTTGATAGATGGCCTTCGCCTACGCTTGCATTTGTGCGCAGATACAGTGTCTGCTGTGTCACTTTTTATCTCCGACCTCGTTTCAGTTTTCAATCCACCGCCCGAAGAACAGTGAGTAGCTCTCAGACTTTCATTACAGGCTCTTACTCATCTATCATCATAATAGGGCACCTAAACCCAAGCGACGACCTTTTGTTGTCTCAGAGGACCGAGACACCAGCGGCCTCATGTGTCAGTGACTGATCACCATCCTGAAGGCAGTCGCTGATTCTTTTTCTTAGCGTCTATCGACGATCTCGCCTTCAAGCGAGTTCCTGAAATTGGACCAGCCCCTGACTTGATTTATGATGATCTGCCCAGAAATATGAATTTCTTGGACGTATCATATGGAGCTGCTGCAGGCCTTCGTGAGCTTGATGAAGATGATTTCAATGATTTTCCCGGTGGCGATGAAACAATTCGTATGCTTCGGCCTGGCGGTCTTCACATTGTAGAACATCATTTTGACAATCTTCCACCGACTCTCAATGATGGAAGTTCAGAGTAAGACGCCTTTTTAGCTAGAAAACAAACATTGACCTTAAGCTGACCTAGATTTGGCGAAACAAACTTGCTCGTGCGCATTCGCAACACCGATATATGTTTGTTCCTGTACGATGGCTACGATTGGGCCCACACCCGGAAAGTCATTCAAGAAGAGGTCAAGGAAATGCGTAAAAAGTTGGCCAAAATCAAGCAGCTTGTCGCTAGTGGTCAGACACAGGAACAAGCATTTGAAGAGACAAGCACGCTCTTGTTCAATTCCGTATATATTGGCCTAGAACAAAGTGTTGATGAGCTGGAACCCGGTGCTCTCATCGCTGCCATAGACGAGGAACTTAAAGAAGATTACGAAACAGTAAGCCAAAGTTCATGGCAGTCACTACGGCCAACTGTGGCCAACAAACCTGCCGCATCGTCGACGCGTTTGCGTGGTAAACGTTTGACGCGTTCAAAGGGTCCTAGTATCGAATTCAGACTCCATGGATTGAATGCAGAATTCGATCAGTACAAAACAAAGTCCCCATTAGTTTCTCGTACTTTTGCAACTGTGACAGATGTCGAAATTTTGGATCACATCAAGACTTCGACGTGGAGTAAGTTCTTAACTAGCCTGCGGTCAGATTCGCGGGGAAATGTCCGCGAAACAGATTCCAATATGGTAAAGATTGATTTGCGTACATTGTGTCCTGTTTCCGACCACGCCTCCGAAGAAGCCAGGTTAAGGGTTGGTACTTCGGAAATTTTTTGCTATTTTATTATTAATCATTTTTTCTAGGCAAAGATACTACCGTTACGATTGCATGTCGATCAAGATGCTCTAGACTTTCTGAAGAAATTCTTTAGTTTCAAAGATCCACAAGCTGCTCCTCCCTCCAACGATCCAGAGGATGGCATCTACTTTCGTAAGTACTTGCAAAAAAACTCGCTTCCCCTGCGTTCCCTGACACAGCCGTTTCAGAACTAGCCGAGATATTCCCTGTTGATCTAAAACTCGATTACAAGCCCCGAAGAGTTGACTACAGGGCTCTGCGCGATGGCAAGACTATAGAGCTTATGAACTTTTTCCATTTTGATGGAGCTGAAATGACCCTTCGGCACATCACTCTGTCTGGGGTATGATAAAAGTTATTGACAAGTAATTGGTTTCACTTATCAAGTCTGTAGATTACTGGCTGGCCGCGGCTTTTTGACTTGCTCAACGATTTGTGGACGCCTGACGTGAAGGCTACGCAACTAGTGGATGTCATTTCAGGAGTAGCTCCAATCCGATCCGTTGTTAACGTTGGTTCTGGTATTGCTGACCTCGTTCTCCTGCCAATCGCACAATACAAGAAGGACGGCCGTATTGTGCGTGGTGTTCAAAAGGGTACAACTGCTTTTGTCAAGTCGACTGCAATCGAAGCAATCAAACTTGGAGCACGTTTGGCGACTGGGACTCAGGTCATCTTGGAGCAAGCTGAAGGAGTATTAGGCACTCAGTTCAAACAACCGATCACAGCAGAACCCTTGAACATCCCTGTGGATGACGATTTTGCATTGTATGGGACAGACTCTACTGACGAGAGTGCGCCTATCAGTAGATATGCCGATCAGCCCGTCAATGTCAAGGAAGGCGTACAATCTGCGTATAAGACGCTGCAGAAGAACCTTAATTCTGCGGCGCAGACCATTCTGGCTGTGCCCATGGAGGTCTATGAGAGGTCTGGCAACGAGGTTGGTTATTTAGTTTTGAGACATCAAAAGATTTCATGAGGCTAATGTTCCATTAGGGCCCCGTCCACTCTGTGATTCGAGCAGTTCCAATTGCGGTGCTCAAACCAATGATTGGGGCCAGTGAGGCTGTCAGCAAGACGCTACAGGGTATACACAACTCCCTAGATCCTAATATCCGAGTGGAAAATGCTGCAAAATACAAACATTGACCTTAATTGCGCATTGCCATAGCATCGCATTGACATAGTTTTTCACGCTTGTACTTATATATGTGTATTGATAGGACAGACCATCAATGTCATAGCAAATAATTAGTGTACAGAGATACAAAACCGCAAAAGTGGAAATCATGGATCAGTCTACGTCCATTGTCATCGATCGACCTTCCCCTTGTATGAGGGCGCTGCGTGTCCTTGTGGGAACTTTGATTTTCTCCCGAACCTTTGAGGATTCTGGAGACTCGATAGGTGCCACAAGTTTTGTAGATGATTCTTTGGCTTTTTCCAGAGCTTTCTTGCGGTGGGCTCGTTGCTTTTCGCGGCTTGCAGCCATCCTGGATGGTCGCTTGAACATACGGATCAGATAAAAGCTAGTGTAAAACACACCTGTTCTTCCAAAACGCATGTTCCCTCTTGCGTTTGATCTCTCCCACCCGCTTCATGGCTTGTATCGTAGTCTGTACCAAGTCACGATCATAGCGGACAGGTACGTTCCGCCTTTTCTCAAAGTCAATTGTAGAGTCCTGGAAAAGATATAGTCAGTTGCGTGACAAACCGGCGTAGAGTTGCGCACAATAGTCATCTCCTTCCCTGCAGCCTTCCGGAACGCCTTGGTCCATTTTACTTTTCGGGGATTGCGCTTCATTCTTGAATGCCAATGAGCGAAATGCAACCAATACAGATAAGATACATTCTTACTTGAAGTTTTTGTGACATCTGAAGCGGGGTTGGATATGGAACTGATGAGATATAAATTGACTCACTTTGACGTGCAAAACCTGAACACCTTGGAATCATTCCGAACAAAGGCAGAGCCATGACCTGGGTAGACGTTTGTCGAGCAGAAGTAACATTTTTCTACCCGCATCTTGGCGAGTCTAAAGAGAGGAAAATTTATCTGACGTAATCAGCAGTGGGCTTCAATACATGTTCCGATTCGTCCTACATATCGATACAGCCTTGGTATATCTATTGTACAGAGTATCGATGCATATCGTGGAAATCAGTGACCTCGCCGCGCAACCTTCAAACATTCATCTTCAAGGCCTTTCAACCACACGACTTCCACACCAGCATGTTTCAGCTTCTGAGCGCCTTCGCAGTGAACAAAATCCTCAGGTTCACCCACACCAATAAAACAGCGTTTGACATTGGCAGCAACCAAGGCATCGGCGCAGGGAGCTAGCCCCGAAGTGCGGATTGAGCAAGGCTCCATAGTAGTGTACACATCAACCTGCGTAAGAATCTCAGAGTGTGAAGAGGTAGAACCCAATGACGGGAAGCGTGAAACAAGTTCAGAGAAAGGAATGGTTTGGAATTTGGCGAGCGCATTGGCTTCAGCATGGGTGTTGCCCGGAAGCTCCCTGGAGTATCCCGTGGAGATTACAACTGAGTCACCAGAAGACGGACGGGCAACCAGAACACAGCCTACGCAAAAAGCAGTAGGGGTGGGTTCGCATTTTTCAGCTTCAATGAGGGCAAGTTGAAGGAATTTGTGGTGCTCGACTTGGGATTCCATGACTGATCACTTGCCATTACATAATCTGACTGAGCCAACTACATTCGGTTCTTTTTGAGCGTCAACTCTTTACCTCATTCCACAATGGCCTCCCCTCTTTCTGACGATGGCCTCGACGGTATGCACAAACCTCAGGAAGATGAGCCGATGCAGGATGCCCAAGCTGGCGGAGACGAAGAAGGAGAGGGTGACGAAGTAATGCAAGGGCAAACTGACGATAGCTCAGAGGAAGAAGAAGACGATGAAGACGAGGAAAGGCGTATCAGAGAGGGCTTCATTGTTGACGAGGATGAAGAAGACGAGGAAGATGACGACGACGAAGAACAACGCCGGAGAGATGAACGCCGCAAACGGCGGAAGAAGAGGCATCGCAGACGACGTAAGTGTGTCCACTTGGAGCCGAGGCTGTTTTTGCTCACTTTCATTCAGGTGAAGAAGAAGCTCTCGAGGAAGATGACCTAGATCTTTTGGAAGAAAACACGGGAACCTCTTACAAGAAATCACGTCTCAAGAGACTTCGCAGACGTGGTGGGTCAGAATCGCCGCCAACTGCTTCCTCTTCGAAGCGCAGAGCAGTCGTGGAATCATCGGAGGATGACCTTGACGACGAAGTGCTCCCTGCTGTACAAGACATTCAGCGAATCTGGGAAGATGGCGGCCGAGATGATGAGGATGATGATGCGGATGGTGATATGGATGATTTTATTGACTATGATGACGGGGAGGAAGAGGGTGGCATGCCGATGGACGAGAGGGCTCGAGAAGAGCGGAGGAAAGAGAGAAGGAGAAAAGAACTGGAGCTCCGGCGCAAGAGTCGAGGTGCTCATCCTGAACTGGCAGGTATTGACGCAAAGTGAGTGACCCTTATGAGTCGTTTCTTAACTTCTGACTGGATTTCATTTAGTGCGTGGGCTGAAATCCACGATGTATTTGGGGATGGACACGAATATGACTGGGCTCTGGTCGGGGACGACCAGTTGGAACTAGAAGAAGAAGTACCCAAAGTTGACAAGAACCTTCAAGATGTCCGTTTTTTTAACAAGTGAAAATTTCTCGTTCTTAAATGCTTGTTTTAGGTGTTCGAACCCTCGGAGATTCGGGAACACATGTTAACGGAAGACGATAATCTCATTCGAGCTCAAGACACGCCAGAACGTATGCAGCTCACCACGTCTTCTCTTTCCGGTTCGTCTAGCATCTCTACGCACCAGCCTTTGACTTCCGAAGACATCAATAATGGCGGAGCCATGTGGGTGACGCAGCGTCTCTCTCCTACCAAGACTCGGGAATTCTTCAGCCCACAAGGCACTTTGTCGCAATACCGTACTCCCCTTGTGATGGCAGTCACTTTTGCTCTGCGTTGCATGTTTGTGGATGAATACGAGGTGCCCTATATCTGGACTCACAAGCGGGATCACATCTCTCATTTCGACCCGGAAAACCCTCGTAGTCGTCTCGAGTTGCTTACGCTGTCCGAATTGTGGCGAATTTATAGCTTGGGTCAAAAGTATCGTTCTCTTGTAGAACGACGTACTGCCTTGTCTGCTTCGTACGCCAGGTTGCAGGTGGAAGACGAATATTATCAAAACGATATCGTCCCCATGATTGGCAGTGTAGAAGTCGTTGCCGATACTACTGAATGGTTGTTGATGAAGTACAAGGACAAGAAGCAAAACAACGTATCTTTCCACTTTCACGATGACGAAGCAGAAGTGGATAGGAAACATAAGACTCCTAGTCGTGTTTCTGGCTACGAGCTGGCGAAAAAGAGTATAGTGTCGAAACTCGCCGACGTAAGTTTTAGATTTTCAATTGTCCCAATAAACTACTTATTTTGTGGTTCCAGGGTTTTGGGATTAAACCTCACGAAGTTGTCCGGAATTTTATCAATAATCAAAGTCTGCATTACGTCAATGACCAGGACCTTAATCCATCAGTCTATGCAGAGCAATTCGCCGACCCCGATCCGCTCCGAACACAAACACCTGAGGAAATGCTTCGTCGTGCCCGGATGATCTTTGCTACTGAATTGGGAAAGGATCCCCTGCTACGTGAAGAGATGCGCAAGCTATTTCTAAGGGATGCCGTTATTTCGGTTTCACCGACAGAAAAAGGAGTGGTCAAAATTGATGAACACAATATCTATTTCGTAGGTCTTGCTTTCATCTTTCGGATAAGTGCATGTCTAAAGGACTCTGTAGAATTTCAAGTACTTGCTGAACAAGCCCGTTAAAGATATGTTGGACAGCGCTCAGTTCCTTCAAATCCTCAGGGCCGAACAAGAACTTTTGGTCAATGTACATGTGTCCCTCCCGTTGGAGTCAAAAACGGCTTTTGAGCGCAGACTCTATGATGCTCTATCGTCGACATCCTTCAGTGAATCAGCGAAAGCTTGGAACGAGGAAAGGACTCGGGTCGTACAGGAAGTGCTAGAACAGCATTTGATACCCGCCGCGATAAAATGGACGCGGGAATATATCAGGGAAGAGGTGGAGGACAATCTCGCAAGTCATTGTGGAGACGTTCTCCGCAAGGTGAGCTCAATATGCAGCTTTGCATTTGCAAACTTGCTAAAATTTTATAGCGCATCGACGTTGCCCCCTACAAGGCACCACATATGCAGCTCGGAGAAACTGCATCGGTACTTGCCGTATCGTGGGGCAAGGGCGACCCACTCAAAGACGCAATCTCCGTCATTTTCATGGACGATGGAGGCCGAATGCGCGAGTACATCAAAATCGACAATCTGGGAGACTCGGATAACAGAGACGAATTCGTCGACATCATTAGACGTCGGAAGCCCGATGTTATTGTCGTCGGTGGATTTAGCATGGCCACTGCCAAGTTGTCGCAGCGAGTAAAAGAAATAGTTGGTGGCTCGCAAAACCCCGAAATAAATACACCTGCATTCGACATTCCTGTCATTTATGTCAATGACGAGCTTGCCAGAATCTATCATGTCAACGCTCGCGCCAAGGCCGAGTTCAACTCACTTCCTCCCAATGCACGTTATTGTGTCGGTCTCGCACGATATGCTCAAAGCCCTTTGGACGAATACGCGGCACTTGGACCCGACATCACTGCTATAACTTTTGACGACGAACAGCATCTGGTGAGCCTGCACTTTACGACTTCTCTGAATGCTGACTTAATGTTATGCCAGGTGCCCAAAGAGAAGCTTCTCGTTGCTTTAGAGCGCGCGTTGGTTGATGTCACTAACAAAGTTGGGGTTGATATCAATCGGGCTGTTACCGATCGGTATTACCAGCATCTCTTACCTTTTGTTTGCGGCCTTGGACCAAGGAAAGCGCGAGAGATGGTCACGAAGATCGATTCTTTGGTGAGGCGTCAGCTGGAAATTTTATTGTGTTTTCTCAGCTCTTTTCAAATGTAGGGCGGAAGTCTGGTGAATCGCAACCAATTCATCAAGAATGGCATCCTCACCACGAAGATCTTCTTGAATGCTGCCGGATTCCTTCGTATTCTGCAAGAGCAAGATTACATCAAGACCAAACACCGGGTGGATGATGACCAAGCACCCGATCCTCTGGATGATACTCGAATCCATCCAGAGGACTATGAACTTGCGCGGAAAATGGCTACAGACGCTCTGGAACTTGACGAAGAGGATATTCATGACGAGCATCCCTCTCACGTTGTCAATCTCATCATGCAAGATCACGATAACGACCGGAAGCTCTCGGAGTTGAATCTGGACGAGTTTGCAGTCAGTTTGTTTAACGTCAATCATGAACTGAAGCGTCATACCTTGAATGTCATCCGAGACGAGTTGCTCAAGCCCTTCGCCGAGCAGCGAGCACCTTTCCCTCCTGTAGATGCATGGGATGTCTTGACAATGCTTAGCGGAGAATCTAGGAAGACACTGGAGGTTGGGCTAATCATTTCGGTCTATATCTATCGTGTCAGACAGGGCTTTACTTCCGTCCGACTGGATTCTGGCCTGGAAGGCATGATCCAAAAGGAATACCTGACTGACAACGTAATGGACACCAAAGCAGCACCTAAGGGAACAACAATCCAGGGTGTCATTATCGATGTTAAACTTGACCTCCAGAATGATAATTTTGTCGTCGAGTTATCTTCTCGTCAGAGCGATCTTGCAGCGGGAGACACGGCGTTTCGTCAAGTCAAACGCGACCAATATTGGGACTTCTTGCGCAATGAGAAAGACCAAGAGATGATGGCTCGCAAAAAGAGAGCTGAAGTGGACAGGACGCGCAGAGTGATCAAGCACCCCAATTTCCATAATTTCAATGCTTCACAAGCGGAGGCCTACCTGGACAAGCAGCAGCGGGGTGACGTAGTTATTCGACCATCATCAAAGGGTTCCAACCATCTCGCCGTTACTTGGAAGGTTGATGAAAAGCTGTATCAGCATATAGGTATGCTCAGACTTACCTTACTTTTCTTGCGACTAAAATTTTCGTAGATGTCACTGAAATCGGCGCCGACCCTACCGGTCAATCCATAGGGGGTCAACTTGTTGTTGACTCTAGTCACACGTACGCCGATCTGGATGAACTTATCGTCAACCATGTGCAAGCTATGGCTCGTCGTGTGGAAGAACTTATGGCTCATGACCGTTTCAAGCATGGCTCTGAAGATGAACTTCGTGAGTAATACCATACTGATCCTTTTGTCATACTCAGTCTCTGTAGATTTGTTCTTGAAGAACCAGCTTGCAGCAAATCCTGCCAAGAGTATGTATGGTTTTACTCTTAACCGCAAAAAACCCGGCCATTTCAACCTTTGCTTCTTGGCCAACAAACAAGCAGCTGTTCAGACCTGGGTGCGTGTCCAATGAATTGAAACCGTTGCTGCATCGTATTCTGACGCTTGCCTCATCAGCCTGTACGTGTCACTCCAGAGGCGTACTATCTTTTTGATGCCGCCGCAGTTGGAGTTCCCGAACTCTGTGATGCATTCAAAGTCAGGTCAGTTCAGCCACTTTCTTTTCAGAGGAAACATATTGAAAATTTGGGTCAGGCATCTGCACGAATCTCAAAACTTTGCCAATGCCGCTGCGGGCGGCAAGACACCTTTCGCTGGAGGTCGCACCCCCGCCAGGCCAGGCCATGCTACACCTGGTCGAGCTTCCGTTCGTCAGCCCGTAGGTAGAACCCCGAATCCCTACGGTGGTGCAACGCCAGCTCCGCATTATGGCACCACACCCTCGAACTACTCTGGTCAGACTTCCTATGGTTATCAAACACCTTCTCATCGTTACCCTGGAGCTCCTCCCCCTTCCATACCTGGCCAGACTCCAATGGTACAGCCAACGGGAAATTCTAGCTGGCCAAGCCAGCGGTCTGGTTGGTAAATAAATATATATAACTTTAGCTCGTTCCCAATTGCTCTCTTGTTATAGTATTTGATCTGGTCTACTGTGTATTGTAATGGCTCTGAGTAATTCAGAAATTTCGCTACTAATGACGTCAACTCAACGTGTGCAATTTACAACCCACAACTGCGTAAACTTGCAAACTCTCTTCAACGATGGACTCTTATGAGATGACCGACCTTTCTAAACGTCCGAGTGAGGAACGGAAAGACGGGCAAACTTTGGAAGACAATTCAATTTCTTTGTGGGCAATGACCTCTGCTTGCTCGTCAGTACAAACCTTCGATATGACAATGTCTATCTCACCCCATTCCTAGGTTTACTCTTCTCTCTGCAGTCCTTTTATTTTTCCCGAGGCTATTGCTGTTCATATCGGAAACTACCTCTCCAGAAAGTAGACCAAACCTTACACCATTGGAAAGATTCCTTGCTACACATTTTGGTATTTGGCTCACTGCCATAGCCATTTCTCTTGTATTGACTGTAAGTTCTGGTTACGTTCGGAAGTTGAAATCTTACACCAGATGAAAAGATGCCTTCTTCCTCGCCGTTGCGTACGCCAAACGCATCCACACATCCATTGCTTGTGACAACCACTGCATCTAGTCTTTTCTCCGCCTTTGTGTCATACAACACCTCTTCTGTAGGCACACTTGCGACTTTATACACCATAATTTCAGGAATTGTGGGGATATGGGGACTCTGGGCTGTGCGTTTCTCAGATTTTGTCTATTTGGAACCGAACTCAAACGACATATTTCCAGCTTGTTTTCGAAGGCTCTTCCAGAGTTTCGAAGATGGGCGCTGACAAGCACACTTCTTCATTCATTTTTGGAAACAAGTCCTCGGCTTCCCGACGCAAAAAGCAGTGGAAAAAAGAAACCCGCAGTGATTGAAAGCACTTGTAACGATACAGCTGAGATTATTATATACAGAATGCAACCCCAACTGATATCCATTCTAATTTATCGAGGGCCATTCATGCCCATCATCTTGAACATGTCGGCCATATTAGGCATACCTCCTAATCCACCCAGTCCTCCAAGACCTCCGAGACCATTGCCCATTTGGGCCATCATTCCTTGAAATACATTAGTATAGAATAAGGGTACAAAACAACACATCTTACTTTGCATTTCCTCAACATCCATTTGATCGCCGCCTTGACCTTGCATCATTGCTCTCATCATTTCTTGCATACCACCGCCGTTTCTCATCTGACGTTGCATTTGCTGCAACATTCCGGGAGGCATGGCGCGCTAAATGGAAAGAGTAAGCGTGAAACGAATGCCGGTATTGATTTGAGCCCCACCTGCATGGCCTGTATTTGTGCTGGTGTTGGCATTCCATTGGCACCACGACCTTTACCGCCAGCAGCAGCCTGCATCTTCTGTATTGCAGAAAGCCTAAGAAATAAATCAACGGCCAATCCCGATACAAGAACACGATCGTGAATACTTACCAACCATTCTTTCCGCCGGCTTGTTTAGCCATGTTGGCCATCATCCTGTATTGACACAACAACTCTTCCACCTCACGTACGCTAGTACCGCTACCTTTCGCGACCCGCGTCACCCGCCAAGTCAGGCCAATAGGTTTTCCGTCCTTGCCCATTTCCATGAATGGAGAGCCGTCAGAATCCAGCTCCATGGCGTTCATACTATCAGTGATGAAAATCATACGTTTCATTCTCAAAGTTCCCTCTTCATCAGATCCTTGTAAAAGATCCTGGGGCAGGCCAGGAATCATAGAAGCTATTTTACTTATTGGACCCCTACGAGCTGTTCAGATTTGACAGTACCCATCGAGTGTCGCAAAAACTCACATATTCATGACATTCTGAATTTGCTCTCGCCAATCCCGTATGCTCAACTTTCCTTCTTCCAGCTTCTTTGCCATTTCCTTTTGTTTATCGGGATTCTGCGTCGCAAGATCTTGCATGTGCTCCATGAGTCCTTGCACATCTCCCAATCCAAGAAGTTTGGAAATGAATGGCTGGGGAGAAAATCTATCCAAATCGTGCAAGTGCTCGCCAACACCAAGGAATATGATCGGTGTTTGAGTAGCTGCGACGCTAGAGTGAACTAAATGAGTCTTGTCGTCACATAATAGCGGATAGGCACATACGCAGAAATGGCACCTCCTCCCTTTGCATGGCCATCCATCTTTGTGACAATAATAGCTCCGAAATCCGCACTCTCCTTGAAGGCACGACTTTGGGCTTCGGCGGCCTGACCTTTGGACAATTTCAGTTAATAACTTTGTGGTGACGAAGATAACATGCCTATGCTAGCATCTAGAATAAGGACGGTCATATTGGGATTCACTGCATCTCCAATCTGAACCATTTCCTGAAAGAGTTCAGATTCCTGCTTGTGTCGACCAGAAGTATCCACAATGATGACTTCGAAGCGCTCCTTCTTGAACTTTGCAACACCTTGTGCAGCAATTGACACCGGATCTGTTTCCGTGTAGGATCCAAAAAATGCGACTTTGGCTTTGGTAGCAGACTGTCGCGTTTGATCAAATGCGCCAGCACGGAATGTGTCCGCACAGACAATTGCAGATTTGAAACCTCTTTTCTGATAGTGCACAGCCAGTTTCGTACATGTCGTTGTCTTTCCGTTACCCTTATCAGAGTATGAAACGTTAGTATGGGACTCGTGAGGATATGGCGTGCTGCGCACCTGTAAACCAACAAGCATTATAACATTGGGCTGTCCTTTCTTGGGCTTGTAAGGCTCAACACCAGGGTCTACTAAATGCACCAGTTCATCGAAGACAGCCTGGAGGAAGTCGACACGTAAGATCCTGGCCTTTAGAAGTAGCACACACTTTTTGGATGAGATTTTTGCGATTGACTTCCTTCGCTTTGTCTGTTGAAGACGACTCGAGGGCGGACTTGACTTTGGCCTTAACTTTTTGGCGTAAAGATGCTACCAGTTTGACATTGACGTCGGATTCCAGTAGC
Organism: Stygiomarasmius scandens; assembly: GCA_037954225.1. Taxonomy (NCBI): domain Eukaryota; kingdom Fungi; phylum Basidiomycota; class Agaricomycetes; order Agaricales; family Campanellaceae; genus Stygiomarasmius; species Stygiomarasmius scandens. Next base: position 745,036 of record JBANRG010000004.1, on the reverse strand, counting down.
GCAGAAGTAATTTCTTTCAGCGTTGCGTCAAGAACCTGTGATTCGGAGTTGAGTTCAAGCAATAAGAAAGGAGATATGGATACCTTTTCGTCTACGACTGGCGCTCGATTGAGAGATGAAAGAGCGGCATTGAGCTTGCGGCCCAAGTCTGCCAAAACCATGTTTGTGGCAAGATCTCAAGTATGTAATTACATACTATATGGAACCAAAGCATGCGAATTCTTTGATCGTAATTAGACTCTATTAGACAACCACTATCATGGCCCACAGTGACTCTGAATCTGAACTCTTTGACGACGTTGAAGAGGAAATCGACGAGGAACCTGAAGCCGAAATTGAAGAAGAGCCCCTTGAAGCGGCCGAAGAAGCGACTGAAGAAGGCGACGAAGTGTGTTCTTGTCTGACGCTACTCTTGCTACCTTGCAGGCTCAATCCTCTTGTCCCCGCGACTTTCCCACTGTGAAGGAATCTCCTTCAGACGATTCTGAAGATGGATCGGACGAAGAAGGGTCCGAACGTACGGTTGAGATTTCGGGGGACACCCTGGCAGAAGCATTGGCTGCTGAAATGGCCACTGAGCTCAGCGGTACCCTATCACAAGGCCCACAAACTCAACCTGAACCAAACAAGGGTAAGAGCATGTTGAACGGTTTTGGATATTGTCTTGACTGATGTGCGATATCATCAAGCCCCTTCACCTCCTCCTTTACCCCGAAAACGATCTTTGTCACCAGCCGGGCTCCGTAAAAAGTCCTTGAAACTTAGGATTAGTCCCCGTACTTTTCAGGTCGAAGCAATATGTGCTCTACCGCATCCAGTCCCCACACACACACTAGCCGCGTCTAAATGCATGACACACCTCCTTACTGGTTCGGACGATGGCTACATAAGGGACTACGACATTTTCACAGCTCTAAACGGAAAGAACTTTTTAACTGCTCCGCAGCGTCATCATTCTGGGGTCGTTGAGGGCATTATGAAAGCCGGCCAGCTTCGATACTGGTGGGAGAACCCTACACCAAGCTCTGTCTCCGGGGAAGAAGATCGCTCTATATCACCGGTGTATAGTCTTGAGATGCATTCCGATGCACTATGGGCTTTGGCAGGCAGTGACGTGAGCTTTCGTATTCTAACGCCTTCTATAGCTAATATTTTACTAGGCCGGTCATATAAATCTTTTTACTGTAAGGCACGAGCCTGGCCGTGTATGTCATACCTTCCATGCGCATCGCGGTCCAGTTGCGTCCATGTCACTGGACCACGACGAGAAGAGCTTTTTTAGCGCAGGCTGGGACGGTGAGGCAATGGTATACTCAGATCTTCCGCCGGTAAGGTAAACAATACTGATCGTCTACTCCATATACAGCAATGGGATTTAAACACTGGTCAACGGATCCGAACATTCACGTCTCATGGTGCTCAACTGATGTGCATAGCCGTGAGACCAACAAACGCAGTCTATTCAGAAAACGGTTCGCCTCTAGTCGTCCAGCCCGAGCCCGAGAGTATGCCACCGCAAAACACACAATCCTCTGCTCCTAACGGATCAAATAATGGTCCATCTCAAACCGAATCTGACGCAAAATCTGATGCCTCGTTTGATCCCCTTTTCGATGATGAACCAGAAGACGGCCCAACGAAACCTGCAACTGCGAATGTCACAAGTGCAATGCAGCAACCTCCACGGGCTAGTGCAAGCACCGTCGCTCCTCCAAAAGGTGCTCCGCCCTTGCTCGACTATGATCGATACAAGACTTTCTCGCCAGATATCCTAATGACAGTTGCCATTGACGGCCAGATCATGCTGTGGGACAAGAGAATTAATTCTCCGGGTGAAGGTGTTGGAAGATTATGGATGAGTGAGAAAACACCTCCTTGGTGCCTTTCTGTACGAGAATTAATCCCAACATTGATACCTATTGACGCTTTAGTTTTAGGCCTCTTGGTCTGCAGACGGTAATCAAATATATGCCGGAAGGCGAAATGGGACTGTTGAGATATATGATGTTCGACAAACTGGTCGAGGCAATCTAGGACAAGGCCCTCGGTTGCTGAAAACGCTCCGACATCCGGTGAGCTCGGGCGTGGTCTCTTGTGTAGTTGGTTTTCCCGACAGCAAACATATCGCGTGGTCAGTCCGGATCCACTTTCCGTAGCCAAGTAGTAACTTATTTTCTCCAATATGTCAGTGCTTCTATCGACAACATTCGACTTTGGAATGTTGCGGAAGCCGTAGAATCTGACCTCACGGGCCGAACAAAAAGCGGAGTACAGTTTAAGATCATACCTGGTCATCACGGAGGATATATCTCACAGATGCGTAAGCCTGCTTCTGTATCAAGAATGGTCACTTGTTTACTAAGACTGTCACTGCAGTGGTCGATCCCGGAGCAAGATTTCTCGTGAGCGCAAGTAGCAATCGTGCGACTTGGCAAGGTGACTCGACCAGAACAGTATTTGTGCATGACATTAAACATATTCAATGAATTTGAATGACTTTCTCTAAAATGTTACTCTTCTGAGTGTGTTTTCCATCGGATCCGCTTCCATCATTGTTCTTCACGAGATCCTTCCCTGCGTGATAAGTTTTGATATAAGCGTGTGGCTCATTACTGGAAGCTCAAAGATTCGCACACTGTTCTAGACCTTTTAAACCCCGTTATGAAGAAATCTCGGTAAGTCTTTTGCTTTGCATGACCATGTTTTTGACAGAAAGAATCTGGAAATAGCGCAGCGTGACATATCTTTACATATCATAAGAGAAAAGACGACGCGACTTGAGGCTTGCGCGCTATGATGCTATCTCAGTTGATTCCTTTGTCCTCCATATGCCTCACGACCAGTCTCAACTCACTGGCCAAGTCTCTTATGTCGGTGAAGATGATTCCGAATATTTTCGTTCGTTATACGGGCGAAGATTGAATAACATGAATCACCTATACAGTCTTCCCGCGGACCAAGATGAAGTCAAGGTGAATAACAAGTCTGGGTTTCGATTTAGTCCTGACTCTCGAAAACTACCAACTGACAGCGTTCGGAGCTTCATCATAGAATGATGCAATTCGTTTTCAGTAGCAGGAACTATGTGGGGCCGGTCAGGGAAGCCTTGCAATTTGGCCAACACAGAAGAGGTCAGGAAAACATTTTAAAAAATTATTCAGACCTTGGGCCAACGACCCTTTCCAGTTCTGGATCTCGGCACCGGTGCTGGTTTCTGGCACGTTTTCTCCTTGCCGAGAAAAATGCTGGATACTCATCGATTATTTTTAAGGGCAATAAGTATGGCAGATGAATTTCCCCGGGCAGAGGTGATCGGAATCGACTTAGCACCTCTCCAACCAAGGTAAGGACCTAGGGTTTTCTCCACCGATCACCATTCATTTTATTACTCGCGGATCGCTTTCAACTGACGGTCTCTTTACTTTCTCTCCATCCATTCACGGGCATTCAGAAACGTGCCACCCAATTGCACGTAAGTCATCAATTCCTTCTTTTATTTCGCTGGTTTTCATGTTTTCCATTTCTCTTCATTTTAATCTTCTCTCGCGTACGACGTACCGCCTGACATATTAGATTTGAACTCGGCGATATAAATCAAACCCCAATCCTTTATCCTGATTGTTACTTTGATTTAATTCATGCAAGGTCAATACACACGGGAGTAAGTAAGCTTGACAGTCTTCAATTCTGGCCGTCTACAGTCCTCTTTTTTTTTCTTCGACAGCCGTTATTTTACAACCGGTAAAACGAACTAATAAAAAAACGTTGCTTCTAAACAGATCGCCGATTACCCCAAAATGATCCGGGAAATCTCTCGACTTTTACGTCCTGGCGGTCTTGTTCTGCTCATCGAACCGTCGCTACATCCTTTCGCAGAGGGGGATCGACCAACACCCGAAGCTGGCGCCAGTCACGTCCCGACAAACTCGGGTTGGTCCTCCTTTTGGGAAACCTACCGAGCATGCCTGACTCGCCAAGGCATAGACATTTCCATTCCGGAGCGATTAGCAGAGATTCTTCTTGCAACTGGAACATTCGAGGATGTGATTCAGAGGGATGGGAATATCCCGGTTGGGTTCTGGCCGAATGGTGCGTGTATTTTTTTTGGGTACGCATAGTTCCGATCGAGGTCGAGAGTTGGGTCGAGACGACAAATTTGTAAAAAGAAAGAATTGAAGAAGGAAGAAAAATCTTCTGTATCCGAAATCGTTCTTTGCCTATCGAGCTGACTTGCCGTTTCTATTCCTATCTATTCCTGTACATTGTAGATCCCAACCTCCTTACCGTCGGCCAACTCCAATGGATGGACTTTGATCTCTTCTTGCCTGCCGTTCGACCCTTGCTCCTTTCTCTCGGGCTTGGAGAACGACACGTCCTGGAATTGATCGCAAATGCCCAGAAAGACCTGTATCATCCTCCGGTAGAAGGATTGGGGTGCAGAGTACATATAGTACACGCGTCGAAGAAGATGTCGAGTTGATCAAGGTTGTTGTCAAAGGGGGCATTTAGATAAATGTGGTTTGTTTCAATACCTTGCATATCTCACGGGACATGTCTTTGGGATGGATACTTGTGGTAAAGTAGGGTGTCTCTTTTCATTTTTGGGCAATTTTTACGGGTATTATGTTGTGGCGTCTTTTGGGGGTAGCTTCGCGACCAAGCCTCCTGAGCCTTGCTATAATCCCACCAGCAGGACGCTTGGTCGCCAGGCTATTTTGGAACATCTGCAGTTTGGCATACACGTATAGAACGGTGCATACATAACATGGAACTTCATATACGCCTACATTTCCGAACTATAAATACTTACAGCTAGTACTCTTTCGATACTTGTAGTCATCTAAACAGGCGATTCTGCGGTTGAATCGGGCGTTATTAAATATCTGATAGTACGTTTCGGCCTTCATATAGAGTTAATGTTTTCAAGAGCATATGTCTAAAAGCAGCACATTACTTGCATTGCAGCTGCAGTGTACGTCGCGGGATGTCTTCAACTCCGTGCACGCACGGAATCTGCGTTTTGATTCCTTGCAGGCCGCAGGCTGAGGATATGAGACGCGTATCAATGAACTTTTAGTGCAACCAGGTTACTACACAACTCCGTGCGGAAACTGCGCGACATTTGGCTTGTAGGCTGATATGAAAGTCGATATGCATCAGTGTACACTATGTACTATGAACGTACGGTGCAAATCCGTAGTGCAGATAGGTATAAGGTAAGGAGCGACAGATAATAAATAACTAAGAGGTCATTAATCAAGCATGTATGTGAACAACATTAACAGTCCATTGTGAAATAGAACAGTAGAACAGAAGTCTGTGTATCCCAAATAGCGTCCATGTAAGTAAATATTCAAATGTCGTGTAGCATCGTTATCATCACCGCCATCTATCAACGTCCAGTCGTGTCACAAGTCAGTCACTGGTCGAGGCTAGCTCTCCTTGGAGTCCGTTCGAGCCAGTTCTTGGCAGCTGAAGGCGGGGTACTGTCCGGCCCATGACTAGTAACTAGAGGACTCGACTTTTTCACCGGAGTAACACTTCTGCTTCCAGGAGCGGAACTACTCGTAACCGTGTTGCTCAACAAACTGGCACCCGAGTTGTCTCGGGAATGAGAATTCGAGAAACTACGATCTCGGTCGTAATAGACGGAGCTAGAGGTGGGTTCGCGTGATCTGTCTCGGAACGGGTCATTGTACATTGAGGGAGAGGTGCTGTTGGTTGATACGCTGTTTTGAGTATAAGTGCTAGTGGTGTTGGGAGCGGTGGTGTTGGAAGGTTTTGCTGTAGAGGCAACTGCTGCACCACCAGCAGATGGGCCCATGACATCATCCACAATTCTTCCCAAATCAATGTCACTAACAAAAGGGTCTACCATTCGGCTACTTTCGTTGGGCGGTGGCCAAACGGCTTCATGAAATATAGAACCTGTGTCGGATGCACGGGCTCTGAGTAGCGAGGGCGCTGGAGAGTTGTGAAGAGAAGTAACGGATGCAGCATGTGGCGGATGATAAGCTGTAGGAACTGTGGAGAAGGTACTAGCAGATCTGGGAGTAGCGACGGCAACTTCATCCCGGTAACGTCTCATAGGAACGTCTTCGTGATCGTCGTCAAATTCCGCATCAAGAAGGCCAACGGCACCAGCGCCTTGGTTTTCGCGATGGCCACGAGCGAGGGCTTCGATAAAGCCACGGCGTTGTTTTTGGCGGCGTTTCCAGAGGAAGAGAGATGCTAGGACTATACAGAGAAGAGCGAGAGCAGCGGCAGTGGTTCCTGCAATAATGGCGGTACGATTGAGGCTGTCGCTGCCATGATCACTAGCATTTGTGGATAGAGATAGTTGGGACGTTGTCTATTAATTTTTTTTTAGAACAAGAACAGCAAAAAAGCAGAGGTAGGCCCACAGTGATAACAGAGCCATCTGAATTAGTAGTAGTTATGGTAGTAAAGGAAGCAGTTGCATCTGTGGTTGTAGATGACGATGAAGTGGTACTAGACTCTGAGGTTGAGGATGTGGTCGAAGTTGAAGACGTATCCGAGGTGGAAGAGGGTGTATTTGAGGAAGAAGATGATGGTGTATTTGAGGAAGAGGAAGGTTGTCGTGAAGAAGACGAGGGTGGTTGGGATGAAGAAGGCGGCTGAGAAGAGGGTTCAGATGAAGGTTGAGAGGATGGTTCAGATGAAGGAGGCTGGGAAGATTCGGAAGGAGGTTGAGATGACGGTGGCTGAGAAGATGGCGGATCCGAGGACGGTGAATCGGAGGATGGATTAGAAGAGTCGGAGGAAGGTTGGGAGACAGGTGGATCAGTTACATCAGCAGTAGAGTCGGATGGGAGAGCGTCAGTTACGCTCGGGATCGCGTCGGTCAGGGAAGCCAGGTCGTCAGAGGGTGTAAGTATTGGACTCGCAAGAGACATGTAATATTCCAAATCTTACCACGCTCTGAGTCGTGTTTCGGCACGTGGTCTTGCTCTTTCTTCACTTACTCAGTGGCTGAGGAGGTATGTCCTTTCATTCCTGCTGTGTCCTCTGTTCTCACCCAGCCTAGCTCTCTGTATAGGTAGTCGTCGTTCTGTAGACCCGTTCTTCGCTCTTAGTGTCCAGCCTAGGAGCTCTTACTAGTGTACTGTAAATCAATCATGAGTTATTACGAGTTTTATAGAGGGTCTTCGTACGTACCTCTGTCTTGTCTTCCAGCTCGTGTTTATTTCCCCACAGCATCGGCATGGCCCTCACGGACTCGCTGGACGAGCTCATCACCAGCGGCTCTATAACCCCGCAGCTTGCAATGAAAGTCCTGCAGCAATTCGACAAGTCTCTTGCAGACGTCATGGTCAAGCAGGTCAAGACAAAGACCACCCTCAAAGTGCGTTTCTTGTCATTTGCAGTGCTTTCTTCTCAACTCTTCCAGGGGCATCTTCATACGTACCGTCTCTGCGACGACGTGTGGACCTTTATCGTCAAGAACGCATCCTTCAAGATGGAGGGAAATGAGATGGTGCAAGGTCAACGCATAAAGATCATTGCGTGCAAGAACGGAGAAGCTGTCGAAGCAGGCAAAAAGTAGAGGATGCTCGCATGTACCTGTATTAGTTCCCAATATAGTATCATTATACTCTAGGTGTGACCGCTTGTGACCCAGCCATGCTTGACTTTCCCCCAAGTCCTGCAAGCTTGGCCCAAGCCCGTGAATCCCTCGGCCAGTCCCTCAAATCCCTCCAGGTTCTCGATACCGACATCCAAAATGCAGAGGCCCATCTTGCAGACATTGTCCGCGAGGCCCGGTGCCAGATAGATCGAATGCTTACAGACAAGGCCGCCCTCGAGCAGACCATTCTCAATACTAAATCTTATCTTGCTCCTATCCGGAGGCTTCCTGCAGAATTACTTAGCATCGTCTTTATGCTTGCTTTCGAGGACCATCCCTGTTTTTGCTGGGTCCTTGCTGCTGTCTGCACAGAATGGAGGAAACTGGCGCTCAAGATGCCCAAGCTCTGGTCCAAGGCAAGCACTTGCTTTTATCTTTGGAGGTGACCCCCTCTGATTCTTGCCCAGATTCGTCTCATTACGACCCAGCACTCGTCTCCAGACACTATCCGTCTTTGGCTCGAGAGATCGGGATCAAGTGTCCCTCTCGATATCGAGATCTTTCTCCGCGTGTCCAAATCGACACCGGACGCTTTCCCTTCTCATCGAAGCAGGCGTCGGCGTTCCTCTTCTCCTACTCCTGCCGCCGTATTTTATGCATCCTCGTGGCCTCAGCCTCTTACCGCTGCTCCCGGTCCGATTGCCCACTATGTGATCCCCCATCCCACACTTCCTCCCGCACATACGCCACTCGTTGTCCCTATCCCGAGTTCGGGTCCCATCATTCATGATATGTGGGGTCACTCGATTCCTTCCCCATCTCCTCGTGACCGATCTAACACCAAGGCAGACGCAAACGGCATTCGGAGCGGCTCCTGGGCACATATAGTCTTCTTTTACTGTGTTGAAAATATTCACAGATGGAAACGATTTGTATTCCGATGCCAGAAGCAGTTTATATCAATGCCTGCTCTCAAATCAATCTACGGCGATGCACCTCTCCTTACCGAATTTGAAGTTTCTTCAGCAGAGCCCGTGTACAACCAAGACTGGCCTTGGCTTCCTAGTCTCAATTTCACCAATTCATCCTCTTCGACCCCTGCCCCCGTCCTCACCAACCTCCGATGCCTGACCCTCCAACACGTTCCGTTCAGATGGTCCTCTCCCATGTTCCACACAAACCTTCATACCATCAACCTCCGCTCTCTTCCTAATACTCACCTCTCTCTCGACCGCATCCTTCACATCTTGGACGCAAACAAGGATACTCTCGAATGCGTCTCTTTCCATTTCCAAAGCGTCACTTCAGCCATCCTCCCATTAACACCTCTCAACCTGCCCAATCTTAATGAACTAAGCATCGGGGGCCACCATCTCCTCACTCAACTCGTCGACGCTCTCATCCTTCCAAATCTTAATGAACTCAATTTAGATATTGAAACTCGCGACCCCATCGAAGAAACCATCATTTCTCTTGTTGGTCGTATGGGTCCTGCTGGGACCCTCAAACACCTATCTGTAGCATACGGCTACGGTTGTGGTCGTCGAATATCCAAAGCCAACAAAAACCACCCTTGGGCAGCAGCTGTAGCCTCGTCTTCATCTTCCTCTAGCTCGGGTATAATGTACTATGGAAGCGGAGGTGTCATCATGTCTTGGACACTTTTGAGTGAGCTCTCGCAGTTGGAGAGTCTACGTGTGGGCGGAACACCGATGGATGCGTTGCTTTGTGCGTTGAGTACACCCGATGATGATCTGATGACGGGAGCAGCGGCAGCTGCCGCTGGAGCTGGTGCGGTACCGACAGGAGGAAATAGCTGGTTGTGCCCAAATTTGGTCGAGCTGGGGTTGAAGCAATGTCCTGGGCATTCGGAAGGTGTAGGAAAACTTGTTCAGATGATTGATGCCAGGAATCCAATCAGTGGTTTGCAGGGGACAGTTGTCAATGGCGTGGCGCCAGTCAGGCTCAAGAGCCTCGAGTTGTATGAAACGGCCTCGCTGGGTCCGGATGTCGTGCAGTGGATTGATAAACGAGTAGACGAGGTGGTGATTACAGAGAACGACAGGTATGATAGGTATGTAAAATGGTGAACCGATTAGCGAGTACATATCTCACTAGTCCTTTGTAGCCTCAGATCTATTCACCCATATCCCTAAAACGAATCTGTAGCATTTATTTATTATCTAGTGTATACCCTTGTCTTGATAGTTGGGCTTTTGTGTGTAAATGTATTTACTTACCTTGGTATATATGTATATATTCTCACTCTGGCAGTGTTTTCAAGCAGCAGTTGTAATCATCTCTGTTCCTAAGCAAGTACAACAAAGGAACGACACCAAACCTAACAAACTTGCGCGCAATCGTAACAGTAAACCACAACAGAGTGAGACTCGGAGTCATGGATGATCAACAAGTACTATACAACAACAAAAATGAGTGGACGGATTGTTCACGGCCAATCCAAAACAGCATCATCTAAAGCAAGGCATTCAAGACTGCTCCTCGGTCTTGGGGGTGTACTCTTGAAGAACGGTGAGCGCTTCCATGACCTTGGCGTTCATAGCGTCGGGAGACTCCAAGAGTTGGATTAGCTCAGTGTTGTCCATCTCGAGAAGCATACCAGTGATCTTGCCGGCGAGCTCGGGTTGTTGCCTAGAACAGAACACAGTCAGAGCACGTTCAAAGATAAGCTACTAAAATTACTTACGGAACAATCCTCATGTATATGACTTCACCCAACATCTGCTTTTGTTCCATCGGGCTAGCATTAGCGAGGGCAGCAGCATTGTACGGAGCCATTTCAGGAGCAGCGGGAGCCTGAGCAGGGGCAGCAGCGGGTGGTGCATTGCGAGTCTGAGGGTTGACCTTGTATCCCGGCTGTCCTTGCTGAGGACCACGACCCTGCGCAGGGCCAGCAGGAGGCCTGTTGGCGCCCTGACCGCTAGGACCCCTTGGAGTACCATTAGTAGGAGCACCATTGGGACGAGGCATGGGAGCGTTAGGCATGGTGGGGGAAGAGCCGGGGCCACGGTTTTGGTTGGGACGAGGTCCACCACCACGACCACCACCGGGATAGCCAGGCATACCGTACCCCTGGGGAGGCTGGCCGTAAGGTGGCATGGGCATACCGCCACCAACTTGGCCGTTGTTGGGACCGTAACGGGGACGGGGAGGCATCATACCAGGTTGACCATAGCCCATCATGCCGCGACCTTGAGGAGGGAAGCCGGGGCCGGGAGGATAGTACATGGGTCCATTGAGGTAACCCCCGGGCATTCCGGCGGCGGCAGCTTGCTGCATGCGAATTTGGTTGCGCTGAGCAATCTGACTCTCGAGCTGCTGCCTGCGCACTTCACGGCGTTGAGCAAGTGAGACGTAAAGGGGTTTCGAACCAATCATCTTGTTGTTCATCTCCGCGACTGCCTTGGTGGCCTCGTCGGGAGAAGAAAAGCATACAAAGCCAAATCCTTTGGAAGTTCCCTTTTCATCTCGCATGACTTTGCAGCTAGTGATAGCGCCAAAGGGCTCGAACTCGGCGCGGAGCTTGTCGTCGTCGAAATCATCTGCCAAGTTCTTAATGTACAAGTTGACTCCCTGGTATTTGCTGAGTTTCTCCATTTTGGCCTGCTCGTACGATTTGCGAAGTTCTTCCTCTCGCTCTGCCTTCTTCTGGGCACGGGTCACGAAGAGCTTGCGGCCATTGTACTCTTTGTCGTGAAGAGCATCAACAGCCTGTTGAGCTTCCTCGTGGGTCTCGTAGTTGACGAAACCAAAGCCCTTGCTGTTACCCTCTTCATCGATCTGGATAAGAGCAGAAGTCACGTTGCCGAACTGCTGGAAGAGCTCTTCAAACTCTTCCTGTCTCATTTCAGGGTCGAGGTTCTTGATGTAAAGGTTGGTGAATTGGGCCTTCATCTCCTCAATCTTGGATTGACGTTCCTACGTCAAAAATTCAGCATGCATCTAATATATCTAGCCGAAACACCAACCTTGCGAGAGATATGATGGCCGACATAGACCTTCTTATCATTCAAGAGCATACCGTTGACAGCCTTGATGGCGTTTTCGGCCGCTTCGTTGGTTTCATAGTGGACGAAACCATATCCCTTGGAACGACCGTGTTCATCGGTAGCGACCTTGCAGGAGAGAACGTTACCGAAAGCGGCAAACGTGTCGTGGAGAGCCTATCAATCCTTGTGTCAAAAAACGATTCCACTTGATCAGCCACGCTTAAATACCTTGTTGTCGATTTGTTCATCGAGGTTCTTAATGAAGATGTTGCCCTGACCGGTCTTGCGTAGGGCAGGGTCACGTTGAGACCACATGATCCGGCTAAAGACAGAAGATGAGGAAAAAAAGCTGTGGCGGAAATGCAAGACAAGACAAACCATGCACGGTTTTTGATCAAAGAGTAGTTGAGCTGCTCGAGAGCGCGTTCACCTTGATGAAAGAGTTGAATCTCTACATATTTAAGAGACTGGTAGTGGGACTAACCGTCATTGGCATTGAGATAATTGACGTAGGCATAGCCGAGCGAGCGACGGGTAACAGCATCACGGCAGACACGAATGCTAAAGCATTATGAGTTCGCTTGGAACGTAAGAACACGCGGAAAACGCACCTAGCCACAGGGCCAATCATGTTGAAAATCTCAAAGAGCATGGCCTCGGTGACGGTGGGGTCGAGTTCTCCGACATAGAGAGATGCGCTGGGGGCAGGAGCGACGTTGCCCTGAGGGTAGCTTGGGGCAGGAGCAGGGGCGGACATTGGCATCGGAGCAGAAGCGGGAGTGCCGGCAACCTCGGGGGCAGGAGCAACGGGAGCCTGAGCTTCAGCAACAGTGGGAGCAGACATCGTGAATTGAGGGTTTATGTTTTTAAAAAGGGAAGTTTGGAAAGGTTTGGGGTCGTTACTGCTTTATGAACTTTTTCTGAGACTGAGGACGAGAGATGAGACGCCAAAAGAAGAGTTTCTTTGTAAAGAGGCACTCACACAGGAGAGCAACAAACAACCGCTTGTATATAAAAAAGAAGTTTTTTATATAAATTTTTTGAAGGTTTTGGCTAGAAAGAAAATGAGAAACGAATGCAGAGCGAAAAATTTAGAGAGCTTGCCTTTAGATGATGGTTGATGAAGAACCTTCACGTCCTCCGAATGATCTATACATGTGCTCAGAATTTTTTTCACACGCACTGATCATCGGCACAAATATGCAAATTCGTTACAAGTCCGTTATTATTCGTTCAAAAAGACAGAAAACAACAGAGGAAAGCTATCATAAAGATACGTCTACAACAGTTCGTTAACCCCTCGTAAAGTATGCCTTGGCGCCGTGAGACGCTAGTTCTGTCTTGGCCTGTAATCATTAGCAGACGTCGAGCGGTCAGACTCATCAAGCACACCTTTTCCATTGTGTGCCCCACAGCTGTGTGATGGGCATAGATCTGAAAAAAAAAAATTAGCTAGGTTCGAGACAATGATCAACCACAGCCTCACTTGACGGTAATACCAAGCATTGCCCACGCCTTGGAGCGTCCAACCAATGGTGGCGATTAGTCCTAGAATCGCAGCAACCCAGTGATGGTTTGTAAACATCTGAACGGTCTGTATAAGACCAGCCGACCCAGTGCTGCGCAAAGGTGAGCGACCAAGTCTGAGCTCGGAGAAAGAAGGGTTGTTCACCTGGGGACACCAATTATCCTGGAATAGAGATTTAGTGACTGACGCGTCGGTTGACTCGAGAGTGAGCTCACATGTAAACGCTAAAGAGGAGATGCCAACCACAAAAGAAAAAGTACAAGTCTTTGACAAGGGGTGAGCAGAGATAGGCCTGGCGAATCACTGGCGAATCTTACAGTAATACAGAGATTGCTCCTAGAGCAGACGGGAATTTAGAGCGGACGGACTAGAAGCTTTAAAAAAGTCCTGACCTTCATGTAACCATTGTAAATGGGACTGGTATCGTCAAGTCAGAACGCGCGAGAAATAGCGGTGAATCATCGCATTAGCTCACCGGTACCAAAGCAGAAACGAAGTAATTGAAATCATGAAGATATAACTGTCTACCGTCAGTACGAGTCGATCCGAAAAGGAAGCAGACATACCCTATGGATGCACCAACGTCCCTGCCTCCATCCGAAGAACCAGCTATCAGAATGAATATGCAGGCGACCATGTTGATAATTAGGGTAGCAAGAAGGACAAGCCATAATTGGTAGAGACGGGTGACGAGAGGACGTGAAGCCTCGGGAATTTCATCTGCAATGTCGTGGTAGATGAGAGGGAAGACTAGCTAGAGGTGAGACATGGCAATTGTGAATGAAAGAACAAGACGTACAAAAGGGCCAATTTTTCCTGCCATGCTGCCTGATGTGCTGGGCCTTTGCGTTGAGTTCCTGCTCACGACGCTCGAGGTCCTGTTCGCGCTGGCGGATTTGTTCGAGTCTAGCGTCGACGTGGGGTTGGTTTGGGGTCGGATCTGAGAAGGGGTCCTCGTCTGCGAGGGAGTGTGAGGAAGCGAAGGGATTTTCAAAGGCGTTGGACATTATTGCTGGTGGAGCAGACGTGTTTGGGTCTACAATGCAGAAACGGAGACGATCGCCGATGCCGGCCTTTGCCGACCGTGACAGCCACACTTAAATACCAGCCTGCATATGTAAATCCAACCATTCCTCTCTTTTGTGGTGAGCTCTTTTTTGCTTTGCGAATCCTCCTTTTATCTCACTTGTCTTCTTCCAGTTCTTCCTTGTTAAAGGTCTCCACACTCGCTCTTTTTGTCTTTGACACTCCGCTCTCTTCCCAGCCATGTTCACCCTCTCCCTTCTCTCTGCAGCGACCCTCGCTCTTTCTGCCCTCAACACACAGGCCTTTGTCGTTCCTCGTACTAACCCTCCTCCCGGTTGGGCCGCAGGCTACCTGGAAGATTACCAGGTCTACCACACTCGCTACCTCGCTCTCGGCTGCCAGTTCCAGCATGGAAAGCCCTTTTTCGATACGTGCTGCCACCCTATGCTCGTAGGTCGCTTTTACGCTCTACAGGCACCATTTTCTCACATTGAAATTTTCTTTGTTAGGCGACCGAGAATTTGAAGGATAACCGAGCCCCTGAGTGCACTCCTTCCCCTGACGCATCCTCCTCAGCAGCTGCCGTTGTTGCTACTGAGGACTGCGATGAAGAGGATGATGAACAATCTGCATCTGCCCCTGCTCCAACAGAGGCCCCCTCGTCGGCTCCTCAACCCACCCCTACTCCCGAGCCCACTTACTCTCCCGAACCTTCCTCTTCCTCCGAAGCTCCCGCTCCTACGAGCTCGGCATCGGACAATGTCTCTACCGGAAACTCCAACTTGGACATCTCTGACGTTTCTGGTCTCGTCACCGGCGGATTGTAAGCCTTTTTTTCCTAATATCAAATTTCCGTTTTTGACTCGTGCCTTTCAAAGCGGAACTTTCTTCTACCAAAACGGTGTTGCTGGTGCCTGCGGTACCGTTCACAGCGACAGTGACTACATTGTCGCCATGGACACTGCTCAATACGGCGACACTAGCAAGCAATCTGGTCTTTGCGGTAAACAGGTCCAGATCTTCAACACCAAGAACAACAAGGTATATAGTGCATCCCTATATCACATTTTAATATTGACGGCGTCTTTAGTCCGTGACCTGCACTATTGCTGATGCTTGCCCTACCTGCAACAACGGCAATTCTATTGACTTGTCCGTCGGTGCCTTCCAGCAGATTGCAGACTTGTCTGAAGGTCTCATCAACAGTAAGTGTTTCCATTGCTGCCAAGCGATTGTATATTCATCCGTCTCCAGTCTCTTGGAAGATCCTCTAAATTCGATCCAACAAGTTTTTTTTTTTAGAAGGCTAGGCCTCTGTGGGTTAGTATGGGCAATGATGACAATTACGGCTGGTTTATGAATCACGAAAAAGACGACCTGGTGTTGACACGCTTTTCCCTGCCACATCTTCCGGTGTCATTTGCCCTTGCCCACTCCTATTTGCATTCCGCAAGTCGGCAGTTTTGATGTTTTTCTTTGCAGTTTTCTTATTGCTGTTTCGGCTACTTTTTTTTTCCTCCTTGTTGGGATCGCTGGTGTTTACACATATCATACGGACTGTTATGGACTTGGTACTTAGTGTAGTACTTGTACATAGACAGATCGATATTAATAATCTTTGTTGGAAAAAGTCTAGCGACGGGATCTTCCCCTATAACTTACTCCACGCGCGTCATGTCGATGCAGAGAATACTCGTTGTGGGTGGCAACGGGTTCATAGGTGAAATACACGTTCTTTTTCGTGTCTGAAATAATCTTGACGCGTGCCATCAGGCTCCGCAATATGTAGGATCGCATTAGCAAAGGGGATGGAGGTTACAAGTGTCAGGTCAGAATGTCGCTCGTAGCAACCGAAAGCTTTCCTCAGTCCGTTTTTCCAGCTCTTCCGGCCGACCGTACACTACTCCTAAAGGCCATTCGCCCGCATGGGCATCCAAGGTGTGGTTCTATTGTCCTCGTCTCAGATCTAGTCACCCAATCCTTCCCAGGTGACTTGGCTTCAGGGCTCTGCTCACAATCCTTCAACGTTTCATGATGCCCTTGCAAATGCCGATGGGGTCGTACATACGCTCGGGACACTGGTCGAAGACGGAGGA
This sequence comes from Stygiomarasmius scandens, assembly GCA_037954225.1. Taxonomy (NCBI): domain Eukaryota; kingdom Fungi; phylum Basidiomycota; class Agaricomycetes; order Agaricales; family Campanellaceae; genus Stygiomarasmius; species Stygiomarasmius scandens. The sequence continues at coordinate 728,788 of JBANRG010000004.1, read as the reverse complement.
AAATACAAGCAGGCCATAAGAGAAGGGAATATTCCACAGGTTCTTGGTGCAGTTTGCGACAATGTGCTTAGTGGAAAGAATCCGTTGATGAAAGGTGGAGAGGGCAGTTATGAGCACATAAACCGTGATTCTGGTGCGTTTCCCAATGGCTTTTCTTGTTTTGTGTACAATGACATTACAGCACTACGTGTTTGCGAGGCCTTTGTGTCCTCTGGAAAAGGCAAGACATATGCGTCGTCACCGCGTCCGTTTGTGTACATCTCCGCAGAAGATGTATTCCGGCCTGTCATCCCCGCCAGATACATTGAGACAAAGCGTGAGGCTGAGAAGGGAATCGAAGCATTGTTGAGTGAACAATATCGAGGGATATACATTCGACCAAGTATGTTTGCTAGTCTTTTAACATGTCACCTTTTCAACTTTTATCCTAGGCCTAGTATATCACTCTCACTACCGTCCTCTAACCACACCTGCCGCTGCCCTGATCGACTTTTCTTCAACAATCCACTCTAAAATCCCCCCTGGAATTCCTACTCCTTCACAGCTTCTCCGATCTTTCAATTCAATCCTTTCCGCGGGCAACACCAATTCTGAACTCGGGTCTCCCTTGGAAAGCATGGCAAATTGCATGACTATTCCTCCTATCCATGTCGACCATGTCGCAGAAGCCGTCTGTGCTGCTCTTACGAATCAAGATGTACAAGGCGTAGTAGGGGTGTGGCGTATGAGGGGTTTGATTGGATGGAGAAACGCAGATCAGGCGACTCTGGGGAATTCAAACCATACATATGTCTAAAAGTTTGACATCACTTGGGTCTGAGGGCCAGGGTTTTTAGCTATATGTAGTGTAGAACCTCTCAAGTATCGATAATTACTATCTCAGCTCATTATACTGAATCTAGACCTTATCGAACGATAAACATCGAGTTTGAATTATTTGCGAGAAAGTTGGGGTGTCACGAGAAACCCCGAGTCGCTGCTTATTAGTATGAAGGGCCAAGGTGAATCCGTTTATTCCCGCTCCCTCTTTCCTCCCCCACCCCCATGAACGTCCTCAGGACCGTCTGCCAGACACCCGTTGCCGGTCCCAGTTCAGTCCGGTTCATCTCAAATTCTAACTCGAGCCAAAAGGCTTTGCCTTTTTTCCTCAACACACTTCGAGGAGCTAGACAAGACTCGGAACACGAGAATGACCACCGACATGGGCGTATGCTTCGTATGCTCATGTTCGGTAAACCCGGCGCTGGAAAGGGTACTCTTAGCACGAGGCTCGTTAAAAAGTATGATATTGTCTCCTTGTCAACTGGAGACTTGTTAAGGCAGCATATACTGGAAAAGTGAGTACCATCATTCTGTTCGTACGTCATCTTAATTGATATCCTCTATTACTAGGACGGACGTTGGTCTTCAGGCGGAGGGAATTGTTGCTCAGGGAGGGCTCGTGCCAGACGAGTTGATGCTCAAGGTTGTCACCAGTAAACTCGACCTCTTGCACGACAAGCACTGGATTCTAGATGGGTTCCCTCGTACGTTGGCTCAAGGACAAATGCTGGACAAGCATCTCGGGTGAGATTTTCACGCCTTGTCCGCGCATACTCGTCGTGTTGATGTCCCGCGCAGCAAGCAACACATACCGCTGAGTCTGGTGGTAAATATCGATGTACCGGATGAAATTATACTTGGCCGAATTTCTGATCGTTGGGTGCATCTTCCTTCTGGACGCGTATACAACATGTCCTACAATCGGCCCAAGGTAGAGGGACTGGATGATGAGACCGGGGAACCACTTACTAAAAGACCTGACGATAACCCCGTAAGTTGTTCTACCTGATTCTACTGCTTGGAGTCTTATATTCAATAATTGCCTACAGGAGATTTTCTCCCGTCGTCTTGAGAAATACTACTCTATAACGGAACCTCTTCTTTCTTACTACGCTAATTCGAGTCAGAAACCTATACCCTCGCTTCCACACCGTAATCCACACCAACATCCGCACCAGTTGGCGTTCCATACGCGACCGCCACATCGTCTTGCTCTTCAGACATTAACAGGAACGACATCGGATGAGATATGGCCAAAGCTAGAGGCGGTAGTCCAAGGAGCTTTCCCGGGGCTTAAACAACGCGCAGAGAGCGCCGAGGAGAAGAGAAGACACAGCCTGAGCGATGCCATTGCGGCTGGTACAAGTCAAGACAGTGTAGAGACCGGGCAGAAGTAATCATGATACTGTCACGATCTCACTCTCTAAATTTTCTTGTTGTACTAGTCACTCTTTATTCAGATGGTGTATTCTACATCAGCTTGCGGCGGATTAATCTATGTTACATTTTTTATTTGAGGGCATACCTAAAGATCACTTGAGAATCAGTTGGGAGAAGAAAAAAGTGTGTTTACATTTTCACTGGATATAATCCTTCTTGAAGACCCTCTTGGACTTGCTCTTTTATTAATCGCAAACCAGCTTTCTTGAAAGCAGATTTCCAGGCCATATCAGATCTGCGAAAATCAGCGAGTTTGTAACCACCTAACGGCAAGCACCTGCCTTGTGAAACTGGAATCGTCCTCATCAAAAACAGTCTTCGCACTACCGTCTTCACTATCTGAACAACAATTTTCCTTCACAATGATGAGACTTTTTCCCTTTTCAATGTCACGCAGGGCATTTTTGCTGCGTTGAAGGAATGAAACAAGGTCTGGATCATCGAGATAGCCTAGACACCATTGACACCATATAACATCGAAACCAGAATCAATATCCGAAAGGTGTTCATCAGGAGAGCCTATTCTATCGAGCAGTTTTATTGTCGAATCTGCAACATCGGGAAGTGGATGCAATGGTCTGCTAGGATTGAATGCCTGACGTGTTTCCGCAATTATTTCAGGCGTAAAGAGCACGAGTGGTTTGCAACGAACCTGTAATATGCCTTGAACAAAAGTAACAGATTTTTGTTTTGTGACAAGAGCAGGCCAATCACGAGCATTTGCTAATGCTTGTTGAATAAGTGGAGCGACAGGCTCGAGGAGGAGGACGTGATCCACAAGATGCAAAAGAACATCACTGGTAACACGACCGATGCCTGCACCGACATCAAGAGCACGATAGGGTCGGTCCGGTGGCGATGACTCGAGAGGCTTTATTGCAGATGGAACAGTGCATAGCTCTGGATAAAGATTGAGAAGGAAAAGACGAGAACCTGTCGTTTCGACCATCGGAAGAGTACCGAGACCAAAGCCACCCAACACACCGTCCACGCTGGCCTGGGTTTGCTTCAGGAATTTTCATTCAAGGTAATAAAGTGAAAAATTACCTGTTGTTGACTCCAGTATGCGATACTATCAGAAACAACTGGGCGCATACCGTGTAGACTCGTTACCAGTCGATGTGCAAACACTTTGATGACAGTCGATCAAAGTCGTATGCAAAGCGACTGGGGCAGAATCCGGCACTTTTGTGAGTCGCGCAAAATCACGTGGTTGTTTTGACTTCAACGCGAAACTCGTCAAGCTCGAAAAGACTTGCTCCATTTTTTCGGATTTGAGCGAGCGAGTGATATGTACGAGGTTGAAAATTAATAACACCGTTTTCCGATTTAAAATATTTCTATACGTGCTGGAACTTTCCTATGTGGGAAATAGGAGCTTGTCTTACTTTATCCTCCGCCTCGACGAAAGGCAAAAAAGACGACGAGAAGTCATTTAAACCACCTGGCTCGGCACGTACTATCAGTCGGAGGGGAAAAACCAAGGATACTCAAGCACGAGATGAATTGATGTAGGGTCATCAACAGCACCAGTAGAAACCCCATCAGCCCCTCGTAAATGAAAGTCTTCTGCGCTGGGAACAGCCAGTGATGCTTCTGAATCCCTGAAGAGGAGAAGGAGGGGACAGAAGGTGGCAAGTGAACTCAGAGGAAATCTTGAATTGCCTCAGCTTCCTTTCGACGATTCACATAAATGATTGTCTGCGGGAATTGGAAGGGGTGATCACTGTTATCATCCGTTGATGGGAATAGAAATAGAAGATCCGCGAAGGTATGAACTGGGTGTTGAATGACACGGACAGATAACGCGACGTTGGGTTTCGCATTGGAAACAGCAATGTGAGCGCAGTCAGCCGGTAAGTCCAATTTTTCCGTATCAGATTGCGAACATCTTCGGACATGGTTGCCGAAGCAATGAGAACGGGAACAGGACTGGGACAACGAGCAAGTAGTTTCCCGACTGCGTCGTAATCTGGCCGAAAATCCCCGCCCCATTCAGCGATACAATGAGCTTCGTCAATGACAATAGATATGCAACCCCTCTTGAATTCATTCGTCTGCAAAAGTCACTCCTGAAACGATGATGTCAACGCTGTTTCCGAGGAGGTAATAATCACTCGGTATTTGAGGCGAGACTCAGTGGAGCCATCAGTGTGTGGTTCCTGTTATGTATAGCATGGTCGGTTCATTTAAAATAGAGAAATAAAAGGAAACTCTCTTTGGCATGGCCGGAGGAATTGACCGCTATTGCTGGAATACCCCTATCGAAGAGCTCTTTCGCTTGAGCTTCCATCAACGCATTGAACGGACTACTCACCAGAATAACTTTCTGGGATGCAGGTTCTTCGTCCCCAGGTTTCCAGTAATAGAAAAGAGGGTACCAGAATACAGTCTTCCCTCCACCGGTGGGTCGTACATAGTACCGAATCCTTGAATGATGTTACGGCCCGCTCTTTCCTGGTGTTCTCGCAGTGCCGAGATGCCAAAAACATTGCACAACATCTCTCTTGCTCTTTCAAGTCAATGTTACGTCGGTTTTGTGTGGCCATTGAGCTGGTGGGGAAAGGGAGACTCGGATATGATCGAGGTCCATAGCACGGGAACGGGAGCAAATTTTTGAAAAAGAAAAACGGTGGATATCTTGTATTTCATTGTAAAGCGATTCTACGTAGACGAAAGTAACGTAGAGCGGCATATTGGAGCAAGTTGTCGCGGGGCAGTCGAAGATTTTGTTGAAGTCAAAACAACCACGTGATTTTGGCGCGACCTCACAAAAGTGCCGGATTTCGTTTCAGTCGCTTCGCCAACAGGTTTGATCGACTTTCATCAAACCATTGCAGAGCGACTGATTCCAGTCTACATACCGTGTAGAACGAGTATATAAACAACTCGCAATAACGCGTCTCTCAGCTCAACCTCATGGATCCTCTTTTTTTGCCCGACGCCGATGACGACTCCAACCTCAATCCTCCCCCAGAAGAAATCGATATTGATGAAATCTTCAAGGGCATCGACGATGATGACTTGTTCAAGCCTGCACCTCCAACCAAGCGGTTTGACATTGCTGATGAAATACGCAAGGCAGACGCCCAATACAAGAAGAGAGCACCGTTACCTACACCGCGTCAAATTCTCCCTAGTAGCTCTCCACCGAGAGATCTTGGTGGCGAGAGTACAACTACCACCAAAAGGCCTACCGACGGGGTTGGAAAAGGATCAAAGGATGCAGAGCCAAAGGAGAGGAAAAAGCCAATGCGATTGGATGAAGCTAGGCTTGTGGGACCCACTGGTTTTCCCCAACTCATTGAGAACACCAAGAACTTTCGCATCAAGGGAAAAGGTCATGAGGTGCGCGACATTGGTCTTACGCGTTCGACGCGTTTTACTCACTCAGTTCACGCGTTTTTCTAGGCCAGTGACCTCAATCGTCTCATGCAAATTTACCAGTACTGGACACGCAGCATGTATCCCAAGTCTCAATTTCGTGACACGGTGGAACGTGTAGAAAAACTATGTCATTCTAAACGAATGCACGTACGTCGGCTTTTTCTTCTGTGGGCGAGTGCACCTCAAAATTAAGGATATAGAACAAATTGAGCATGTGGCGGGATGAAGCACATGGTATTAAACCGCAACCCGAGTCTGAAGACGAAGACAACAACGAAGTAATCGATCTCACGGAAAACACGCAGAAAGACGGGACTAGACGTGCACTAGCTTCGGATGCTGCAGATTATGCCTCTTCTTCCCCCGCTCCTACACGACCTCCTTCATCCCCAGGTACATCTGGGCGAAGCGACATCGAAGATGAAGCACTTGATGCTGCCATGCGCGATTTGGATGAAGCATTCAATGCAGCCCGCGCCGCTACGCAAGCTGTGTCGTCTACTTCTGCACCCGAAGCTCAAAAGAATACGTTAGGTGACGACGATGAGATGTGGGCAGCTCTTGGAGAGATGAATGGCTCTACGATCGACAACAATTCCAATACACGCGAAGACTGGGATGATGAAGACATGATGGCTGCCTTTGATGACGCGCATCGTGACGTTTCAACGGCTAGCATCTCAAGAAATTCTACCTCCAATGACATGCTGGACGACGAAGAGATGTGGGATATGGTACGGGAAGCTGAACAAGCTGGTACAAAAGAAAAAGTCAATACTGGTGAAGAGGCTGCAGTAGCTAATCCAAAGCGTCCGCTATCTATAGAGGAGGATCCGGATATGGCTGATTTTTACGAAGATCCTTGACATATTTATATTCGGTACTGTGTGCACTGTGATGTATTAGTTCGGAATAAGTCGTTTCGATTCGGAAACAAATTTAACAGGGGCGAAGGTTGTCAGTTTCCACCATCATGCCCAACCGTTTGTGGGTTCAAGTCCGTCTCTTTTCAGCTGCATCTACATCATCCAACCCGTTCCCATTCCCTTCTCATCCAAGGCCAACTCCTCACGAAATCTTCCATTTACCTTATACTGCTTCTCAGCAAGACATCAAAGCTCGATGTGAGCAACTCAGGACCTAATTCATATGTATTGATTCATTGAAATGGTCTAGATTATGAACTCGTTCGCAACTATCACCCGGATTCTCCGTCATGCCGACTGCTTCCAAGTTCTGAATGTCATGCTCGATTCCAAGCCATAACTGCTGCATACGACGCGCTCCGACGAGGTCGTTCGACCGTCGGTGTTGGCTCTCATATGTTTGACGAATATGCCACGGAAATCGCCAGACGAAAGCACATGTACTATAAACACCAATTCAGACGTCAACAGGCTGAGGCCAGGGCAAAAGCCAACTCGTCTACTTTCTATGCGGGTTCCGGTTCAAATACGGACGAGAAGATTGATAAGCTCAGGTGGAAAGATCAACTGATTCTCGTTTTGGGGGTGCTGGTGAGTGCAGGGTCTGTCTACCTAGACACTTACTGTTTCACTCTTTCCCTCTACTTAGTCGTTGTGCGTCGGAATTGCACCAGGAATTTTCATGTATCCCATTCACAGAAAGAGGCACGAAGATGCGGTCTTGAATCTATCCCAAGCACGTTCTGAGGCTCGAGAAGTAGGCGAGCAACGAAGGATTGGGGTGTCTAATAGAGCGAGGGACATACGATTCGAAGCTGCACAGTCAGCATCAAATCCACAACTACAACAGTCCACAGAACCGGACTAGTGGTCAGGACAATTCGTGTAAGCTAGATGAAGTTTCATGTATTTGTATCATTATCAATGTTTTGATTATGGTGAGGATGGCTGGGGTGAAAGGTTCTGAAGGGCTCTGAAAGGTTACTTTAACTACATTACACAAATTGAAGCATTGCTGGATATTGGTGCTACAGTGCGAGTAGCTATTAATATGAATATGTTAATACACTCTCCCCGTGGGTTCTACACAATCACAAATGCTGGCACCAGTAGTGTTTGAGTTCCCATATAATTGCGTTCAGTTTATATGTTGTGCCTTCAGTATTGCACGGGCTTCCAGGTCATGATAGTGATGTTGAAGTAACATATAAACTGAATGCCTTTTTCATTGATTAATGCACACTTCAACACATTTTTCAATGGTTTTTTCAAGGATATTCAAGATGTATTTCATACATGTTCCTATATAGATCGTGTAGTATATAAAAGTGCAGCTAATATTCCAGGTACTCTGGAGCCCATAAAACACACCGTCCACTAGCATTTCCACTAGCAACTCTTTCCACGATGCTTGGATGCGAACAGGTAACAGCTTGAACCGCAGTAATCCTTATGTCAAGTCAGCTTTCGTTATTCGTTCAGATCAAATGAAAATCCTACTTTGAGCGATCTGACAGTTTAGTGATGAGCTCGCCCTTGCCAGAGAAAATGTCCAAAGAATGATCCATGTCACCAATCTACGAAGATTATCAAGCCTAAACTTCAAGATAGCAAGCAGGTACTTACTGTGAAATGTGGATATACATCAGGATTGGGTGACCACTGAGCTCTTAATATTGTCAACCATTTTCCAGTCTGGCAATTATGTCGGATTTGCTGGAAGGGCCTCAACGACGGGAAAGGTTTACTAGTCTCAAAGACCGAAGATGGATAATCCCATACTATACGATGATGATTATTATGTTTCTCAAAGTGGAAGAATGAACTCACGTCGGATTTTGTCATCATAGCTTGTGCTAACAATGCTTCGACCCCGGGGATCCCAATACGCAGAACTGACGGATTTGTCGTGACGCCATTCACCACGAAGGCAGCTAGCACCATTCGTTGAACCCAAGAATTCGGCGACAGCGTCGGAATCAAAGTCTATAGTCGGCGTAACATCTGTGGATGTCGACGCGGTAGAACTTGCTTTTGATTTGATTTTCCCTAGCCTGCGGACATCCCATATTCTGGGTTGAAAATGAGAAATGATAAGTTAGAGCAAACTAAAGCCTCACTTTAGAGACCGACTGTTGCTAGCAGTCAACAGAAAATTGGGCCGTGTCGGATTTACGCTCACGCATCCTATCTTCTGATCAGATACTTGGTACCACCTGGGTTTTCCTTCGCGAAGATCAAGATGGGTAAGCCCACCAGAGGCATCAGATATCCACAATTCATTGCCTGTAGGGACAGGATCCATGCTACAAAGGAGGATATCATCTGAAGAAAAAATTTCTCTAGATACTCCTGTTTCGAATGCAAGGGCCCGAACAGTGCAATCGTAGGAAGTAGTGTACACCTATCGAAGTGAATCATAAGAGAGAAACTGCGACAAGTGAAGCGAACGTTACTGTGTGAGAGTCAAGAGGATCAAATTTGATACAAGAGATTGACTGCGAAGAGATTGTGAATAGAGCACTACGCGCGGATCTGCATATATACTCACAGATTTGGAAGTTGCTGGCCAGTGAACCTGCAGACGCCAATACTTTCCACCTTCTTGATTGTCCTCAGCCTCGGCGTCATCGTTGTCATCGCCCTCTTCTTTGGTAGCCCTTGCGTCCCAGACACCAAGTTGGCCATGCTTGTCTGCAAAGAATATTAGGCCAAAGTTCTTGTGAAGTTCTTGATATGAACCCACCTCCAAAGAATATGAGATCTTTGGTGGGCTCTGGGTGATACGCAGCGCTGTAGACCCTATCTTGGGTCACCTTTGCCCTCGACACGATCTTCAAACCCTTTAATTTCTTCCTTAGGTCAGCAATAGCTCGGTCATCCTCTTTATCATCTTCATACACGAAAATGTCAGAGTCCTCGGGTACGTTGATAGGCCGCGAATTTTGAGCAATTGACTGCAGTTCGGAAGAAAATGAAGCTACTACATCCAAATCTTCATCGTCAAGCAAAGCTTTTAGATCAAGCTCGTCATGACGGGGACGCTTTGCGATCCTAGCACGTTCCTCTGCTTCAATCCGTTCTTCAGCTTCTTTAGCACGCTGCTCCTCCATTTCAGCCTGTGAATACATCGCAATCTAGCATGAGAAAACTGTTCCATGATAAAACATACCTCTCGCTTCCTCTTTTTCAATGGACTTTCGCTAGGATCAATAACATTCCTGAGACGCGCAGACTGTCTTCGGGGGGCTTCAGCTTCGGATTTCTCCTTCTTTACTCGTTTGGCGGGTTGAACTGGTTTTGCTTTCGTGCTAGTTTTGGGTTTAGCCGGGAATCCCAGGTCTTGGACGGCTTGCTTCAGCTCAAGCTGCTCGAGAAGCGCGCGGTTTCGGGCAATGTTAGCTTCACGTTCTCGTTCACTGTAATGTATGTATGAGTCGGTTAATTTTGTTATTCAGAGACATACGCTTTAGACATGATTGTGAAGCAAGACTCCGAAGAATGGTTGACGGTGTGCACTGGGGTTGAGTACGTTGAGTAATTGAGCGAGTCACTAACCGGTATGTCACGGAAGCTGCACGAAAGGTCAAATCACGTGGCGTGACAATCAATACTCCACTTGGAACTCGTCATCGAAAGCCAAGATACAACATCGAAACAGTTCATTAAGGAGAGTACTACATATACGATAGCAATACCAGAGCAATACCAAGACATAAGCTTCATTAAATCAGAATAAGAGATCCTGTGCAGTCAACTTTGGAAGAGATCAGAAATCTAAATCGGTACAGTATAGAAAGCTACAGAGGGAGATGCAACCCAAAATGTTCAGAGTAGCAAGCCGGAAGCGGTGCATTCAGACATAAGTAAAAATGAAGGATACAACAAGAGGAAACCAGCGGTGGACCATATCATGTAATAAAAGGAAAGGAAAAAACTCCACTCATGTAACCTCCAACACAGAGATCTCGAGCAATCGAAAAAGGGTCGCATCCTTTGAGTCTTCGGACCAGCCGACGACTTCTCGCCAGTTGGCAGCGTTAGCTTCCTTCTCACCAGCACCAGCAAAGATTCCAACTTCGTCGTCAGATAACCCACGGAACACCAAGAACAATCGCGTAAAGAGACATGGATCGCAGGTTACAGTGATATCCACAGCGGCAGCGATCTTGCTAGGTGACAAGAAGCGGTAGGCGATATTTTTATGGGCAGCAAAAGACGACATGTTGTTGCTAGAAAATTGAGGAGATCAGTCACTGAATAAACGGCAGAAAAAGGTTTCTTCTGACTTGATAAACGTAGTACGTGCATGCAACGATAACCCAAGTTGGTCTAATACGTTCATAAGGTGAGGAACAAAATCACGGAAGGACATTGCGTAGCCATTGCGAGGAGCGATAATGTCATCGGGATCGACCAGTCCAGTGTCCGGTCTAGAAAAAGGTGAGGGCATGTTTGGGAGCATAGCGAGGTCACGTACATCACTTCATAGTACAGAGCAGTGAACACCATTTCACTGTCGAAATGCTCCAGAGCACCACCAGGATGCACCCGCATAAAATACTTGTATTTGTTATCTCCCAAGTCCTCTGCCTGTGGCCAAGTGGTCCCCAACTTCCAGTACGGCGACAAAACCAAAATCACGTCACAGTACGTCAAAGTTGGAGCTAGGATGCTGAGATGACATTTTGCAGTCGTTGGTTTGGAAGCGACAGCGAGTTTAGCCACAACTCGAGAGTCGAACGTGACATCGGGATTATTTTCAATCTGATTGACAATACGAGTGCCGCTGAACTCCATTTTATGCGTATCGCCGGAATGAACGATGTTGAGTTTGCCCCAGAACATCCCATCAACTGTGGTTCCGTCTTCCATTCGAGCCATATCAAGTTCATCAGAGGTGACTGTGGTCTCGAGCTCTACATGTTGTCCTGGTACGAGCTCGAGATTAAATGTGGCGTCCATTTCCAGGACAGGAGGGGGACTAAGAGGTAGGTTAAAACTAGTACTGGGAAAAACCATCACAATACGCACGGAGGTGGACTATAAGGTGGATATGAGTATACTGTTTTGCCAATAATAAGGGAGCACTTACGGAGGTTCATCAGGTGGAGGAGGGGCATCACTGACAATCTCGACACGAAGGCCCTGTGTTCCCATTGAAGCAATTTGATACGATTCTTCGCTGGTAAGCTAGAGGTAAAATCAAAATCGAGCTTCAACTGAAAGAGATCGCGAATACACACATAGATGAAGTTTCCAGCCACTAGGCGCTAGAGAACGAATTCAACACCACACCATATTTGGATAGAAAGTAACGCACAGCAGCTTGAATAGATGCGAACTCGATAGGGACCCGCAGACTAAACACAGCATCAGGAGGAGGTCTTGCCCAATCTCTAGCAGCCGCCTCAAGTTCCTGTAGATCCGAATGAGAACGATCGGTGATCGAAGAAGAAAGAGTACGGACAGCCAAGCTGTTGGGAAGCATACGGATAGTCTCCATATCGCCAAAGGCGAGAGTTAGCAGACGAGTCCTAGCAAGCGCCATGTGGGGTGGTTTTTCGGGTTCTTTATTCTTGGGTTTAAACCTGCCCCAGAAGGAGCCTGAATTAGAAGGAAGACTTGCACTTGTAGACCTGAAGGGAGAAAATTAGGTGAATGGTAGCAAAAAAAAAAAGGATTCGTGGACACACGCAGGTGACAATGAAAGCATCGACTCTTCGGAAGAAAGAGATTTGTTAGAGAAGAGTCATTCTAAATGCAACGAGGCCGTTATCAGCATCAGCACGTGCCATATTTTTCTCTCTTCCTGCCAAAAATGCTACATCTGCTCCGTACACGTACAGCTCTGGTAGCCCGACGTACCAGCGTCGTTTCTTCAGCCCGCAGAAATTTTGTTTCTGCTGTCTTGCTTAACAAATCATGGGACAAGCTCACCGTTGCGGACCTCAAGAAAGAGGCTAGAGCCCGAAATCTTCCGTCGTATGCTCTTCTTTTACAGTTCTCATATTCAATCCTCACCAGCTTCAAGAGCAGGAACCAAGGCAAACCTTATTCTCCGGCTCCAAGAACATGACAAAACACTTTCTTCCTCTGCGTCTACTTCGCAAAAGACTGCTGTAGTCCAAGACAACGCACCCGGTGTTCCTCAGCCTTCGAATGTGTCCCCGTCAGCCAACCATCTGAACATTGTCCTGCCCGATCTTGCCCAGGAGCCAGAAGAACCTCCGGTCCAAATTGTATGTAATCTAGAAGTTTCATTGTGCATAGCTAACATGTTTTCCAGCCTTCCGTGCCGGACAACTGGGATTCATCTCAACGTATCCAGGAGTCTGTATTAGAAGAGCAGTCGCTTCCCAAAATCGTGGTCGTAGCCGGTGCCGACACCCATCCAGGCGGTGGACCATCTCACAATCTTTTGGACGAGACGTTGGCTGTTTCTCAATCCGAAACAGTCGAGACATCTGCCAAAACATCCGTTCCGTTAGGACGAGGTGGCTTATTCGATGATATGGCCGAGGACCTTGGCATTCCTCATCCCAAGGAGATGAAAAAATCGATATTTGGACTCTTTTCTAAATCATCATAATTTACCTGGATGTTCGTCGAGGACTAATGGATTTTGCATTCCCAACTCTATAAAACGCGTCGTAGATGCGCGTCTTTTCGTCAGAAACAGGTGCTTTAACACGATTTTCATACTACATCTTCCCCCATGAGTGCGTAACTCCACTTCCACTGAGATTTACTATAGAGGTTCGTCTGCTGAGATGTATAAAACTGGGTGATGATCAGACAACGATGATCGAGGGTGAATAATACAGAAAATACCATTATTTCCTCTGATAAACGCGTCTCCGTACCGATTTGTTACGTTCCCGTTTACATGTTCTTCTGTCTGTTCCAATGCGATATTCATATATCCGTCCAAACATGAAAGGACGCCTTAATACCAAGATGAGCTTGCGGCGGTTGATTTTGACCAAATGTCATACCTCTGTAATCCACACCTGAGTTGAGTCGCACAATCACTCGTTTTCCGACGACACCCTTTAAGAAATCGGTAGGTGAACCAGAATGAATAGTCGGAGGTGGTGGCGGTGGTGTTTGGTCTGCTGGAGGAGGAGGCGTATCGTCCATGACGGCGCAAGTCAAGAGTGTATTGACCAAACAAACGTCCTCTTCCATTTGCTTTGATGTACGTGCACTCCTCTGTTCGTTCATGAAGACGCAATGATCCTGATTCAAATCTAGAGCGTCTTATGACGGACACCATCTCGAATCCTCCTTTTACAAGAATCTATAATTTTCGCGATGTCGGACGTGTTATCAACTCTCTTTCTGGAAATCTTACGGTCAAAGAAAAATCCCTTTATCGCGCTGGACGTCTTGACGATGCAACACCCACAGACATCGAAAAGCTCATATCTGAATACGGCCCAACTACCGTCATCGATCTACGCACCAAGTCAGAACACATAAAGCAGGCACAAACTCGTCAAGGCAAGAGTCGTTACCAAGCTGTAGTTGACGTCAAATTGCACACAGATGCATTCGTCGATAAAGGATCATGGGATACTGTGTACATCAACTTTGTTGGCCGCAAATTTGAGTTCAATATGCTGAAGCAGTTGAAGTGGTGGCAGATAATGTGTGTATCTATTACTCAACGACTGTATAATTTTGCTGAATCCTCGCAGATGGTTTCTAATTCTGATGCTGTTCCAATTCCGAATGTCTGCTATCCGTATTCTGGGACGCAACGTGTTGGGCCCGAAAGGGCTTTTGGGATTGAGTAAAGACTCATTGCGGTTTTGTCAAAACGAGATTTTACAAACTCTGGAGGTCATGACTGACTTCAAGGCGTATCCAATACTCATACATTGCACTCAAGGTAAAGACCGCTCCGGTTTGGTTGTCATGTTAGTTCTCTTTGCCATTGGGGTACCCTTGGAGGCCGTAAGAGCAGAGTACGCACTTTCTAACCAAGGCCTAGAACCAATCAGAGAATCCATGATCAAGGAAGTGGAAGAAATTGGGATGAACGCCGATTATACCAAAGCTCCAGAGGAAGTCGTGGACACTGTTTGGAATTTTTTGCAAGAGGAATATGGAGGTGTAGACAATTACTTGGATTCTATTGGGTTTGAAGAGCAGAAGCGACGACAGTTGCGCAAATACCTACGTATACAACCGTAAGATTACTCAATAGAAATATATCTTCAAATTCTCGCGTGGTGGAACCGTGAACGCGTACTTTACATATCTTATGCTCTCACTATCACGACCTCGGGGTAGCTTTACACGCTTTCCGCGTCGCCTGCTTCACACCTCCAGTCCCTGCTCGGGAGCACTAGTGGGTCCCCCGGACCCAATCTCTCACTTGCGTCCGGTGATCTACAACGACGTCCCCAAACCTCCACCTCCATCTTTGCGACACCATCCTTACTCGCTATCCGAGTTTGACCCCGAGTCTGAACGCAACCAAAGTCCTCACGAACTTCATTGGAAGCTGCAGAGACAACAATTAGATGATCTCAACCAGAACTTTTGGCTAGATGTACGTCTTAAATCTACTCTATGCGATTTAACACTCAATATTGTATTCAGAGCAACTGTCGGTTTGAAGCGGCAAAGCAAGCAGTTATTGAAAGCCTGTCATCTTCTTCCACTGCTCTAGATAAGGAACGCGCATTGTCCGAGTTTTACAAGCACTGGTTGATGCAGGAGCGTTCACGTCTCGACGAGTACACTGACGGTTGGCGGAGTCGCAATGTTGCGTGTATTCTCTTGTCTGCACGAGTCCACTGGCAAAAATTCGCTTCTGCACTGGTGAAATTAGTTACCTTTTCAAGGTGACTAAACTACTTTACAGCAGAGTATATTTTGGACTATATCAATACGAGCTTGCGCAATCCCCTGCTTCACATTTGCCCCAATTCCTCCACAGCAAGTTCCAAAACGCGGTGATGGATGCTATGCAAGACATCCAATTCTCCGAGTACATTTTGTTCATCCTCGTAGTCCTCTACTATCCTTGCAATCTGATCTTGAGGCATTCCTGGCCACCGCGATGATATTTCTTCGACTGTCGGGATCATCAGCGCTACGTCTGGCCCTTCAGGCTCAAGGCCCCTGGGGAGGATCTCGAGCAGGGTCACGTAGAAAGCTGTGTTTTGATATCTTCTGCTGAGTTCAGCATCGGGAACATTGGCAGTAATCCCGATTGTTTTCCAGCTGTATCCGAAATATATGAGCCATCCTATCGAGTATTAAACGCTATACTCACTCGTCATGAAGATATATCCGTCTCCAGACTGTGCGAAAGGCGGATTCTTTGCGAGCCTGAGGCAACTTCACACAGCCACTTAGATGTAATCCGTGTAGCGACAGAAAATAACATACCTGACACCTAGCGAGTAGATGTAACGCAGTGGCGTAATCCCCCGGAGTATCAACGTTGTCTTTCAAGGTCAAGACATCTACTGTGTCCTCGATAGACAGAACTTTTCCTTGAAGCAGTTCGCGCACAAAGTTTTTGAAGATCTTCCTTCAAGGTGAGAAAGATAAACCACAAAGTGCATTGCGCGGCTTACATGTACCAGTTCCCTGGTATTTTTGAGTCTTAAGGCCTTCTCATTGACGATGGTATCCAATTGCGTGTCGAGAGACCGTCTTCCACGAATATTTCCGAGTACACTGCTAAATTCTTCCAATAATGCCTGATGAACGCTCACAAAATCGAGGTCATCGTGGAATTCTGTATGACTGTCAGTTTGATAGAAGGCAGAAGAGTGTAATACAAACCATCGAGAAGACCTTCGTCAGCTGCTTGCTCCGATTCTTGCAAATGGGCCAAGTGCGAGAGTTTCCCGATACTTAGAATTAACTGTAACATGGCCAAGAATTAGTACAATATTTAATCTGGCCATGGGGGCAGACTGACATGTCTGGTTTCAAGATTTGTTTCCTTCGAAGCAGCCTGGGCGAGTGCTACAGCAGCTGCTTCATGCCTTCGTTTATTTAGGTCATGTAGCCATGATATTGATGGCTGTGGATTAGTCTCGAAGAATTTATCTAGATATCCATCATATGTCGACTCCTGGGCAAATATGACTCGAACTTCCCCTGAAGCGAAGGCATCAGCGCTGCCTTGACCAGTACAATATTTCATCTCACCATGCTGGATGTACCAACGATACAGCTCAGTCGTAAACTCTTCTTTGAACCGTTCAATATAACCTTGTATTTTGGAAAGATATGGATTTGATTCCAAAGGGAAAACAGTCTCGCTGTTACAGAGATCGGCGAGCGAGCGATAATCAAGGTACTTCTCGGCCAATGAAAAGGCGGTTTCAGCATAGCCATTGCGACCTGCATTAGGGATTAGGGAGAAATAGCGGACATTGAACTCGAAGACGCACGTAATATTTCCAATGTTTGTGGTCTCAACGCATCAAACTGCTCCTCAAGTTGCAGTCTTTCCGACTTTGCCGCTGCGTCTTCATTGCAGGCAGGGCTGAAATAAGAGTGAGAATTAAGACAAACACTTTGTCAGGTAGACTCACCTGCTGAGCCATTCTATCCTTTCATAGACACACGCCAGAAGAACAGTCGCTAACTCTGGTAATCTTAGGTCTAATTTTGCGCTTGCAGTCAATGTCCCGGCTTCGATTTCCGTAGTAGAAGAATTGAATACAGCAAGGACGGCGTCAATGACTCCAGGTTCACTGGTCCAAGCTCTGAGCATCGGTGGCTCAATTGCATACATCCCTAGATTTGCTTCGCGGTATCCAAACCCAGATTGCAAGACAGTCTGAAACGTTTGAGATGTCTGAGCAGAGATTAGCGCCACTAAACTTACCAGCAGAATTCTATTCGACTCGGGAAGTAGTTCAGCAATAGTCCTTCCTGTTCGCGAAGGTGCATTTTTTATCAAATCAGGAATCTTGTGCAGGATCATGCCCAGCTGGCTAACGTGGCGGCGGAAGAATGCCCGCATATGATCTCCTGGTTGGTCCTGTGTGGCTTCTCCGATTTGAACCATGTAGGTGAAGACAATGTCATTAAGGACACTGTGAGACGGGGACGACCTAGATGCTGCTCATCAGAATGATCCGAAAGCTTGGGGAAAATCCATACGCGGTAAGGAAATCGTTATGTTGGACCCACAAATCGTACGCTGCATTCAATTTCTCGGCATCTGCTGCCAGTGCTTGTCGAGAAGCTTGAGACATCTAAACCCAACGGTAAGCACGAATCCATGACAAGAAAAGGTTTACGAACCTTCAACAATACCGCATTTTCGTTAATGAATTGAATGAGCCAAGTCAGGCGGTCTTTTCTGGTCTTCAGTTGAACGCTCATGTCGTAGCTGTTCCGTACTAGTTCCGGATCTGCAGTGAAGATGACCAATGTCAGAATGCTTGTTCAAAATATTTCTTAAAAACCGTGCCTGATTCGAGAACTGCGCGACTGAGTTGTTCTGCTCCTTGCATCAGGCTCTCTTCATCAACTTCAGGCGGAAAACTGAAGTGGAGAGGATTCTGAGAGCAGCATGAAAAACTATTTTCCAAGTACGCAAGAAAGCACATACCAAAGGTAGAGAGCCATATAATATGGCTTGTGTCATAATCGACTTGATCAAGTGGGCACGCCCAGTTCTATGAACAGCAATGAGGCCAGACACAAATCAAAGTCACTGAGCCACCTACTCGGGATTAAATTTCAAGACTTGATCGATGTCTACATTCACTTTCATCATTGTGGCAGCGGTCAACACCAGAACAACACTGTCCATTTGCACGACGCCAACGCCTAGTGTACGATCTGATGCTGATTTGAGTTCGAGCCGTTCTTGATAATCCGTCTCTAAAAAAATGAGTAGGAAAGAAGAGATTGGACGCTGGCGACATATGGATCTTACCTCGGGCACACAATACCACAGCATCTCCGAATTGAACGCTGACGAGAAGGCCCTCTGGCAAGAGCTGAATTCTGGGATGCATCGGCGCTCCAGAAGAAAAGGTCTACGCAATTTCATGAGCCTGAAGACAAACAAAATGCTCCGACCCACTCACACTTTGATAAGGCACACTTTTTACGGATTCGACTCGAAAAACATCCCCAATCAACGAGAATTGTACAAGTGCGTAGATCCTCCTAACGTTGCTTACTTCCATGGACATGATAGTACTTTCATCTGTGCCAGCATAAGATACCAATACGACCAGTTTGTTGGCACTAAAATTTCATCAGAAAGGATACTCAAAGAAGAAGAAGGTCCTCACGCACCCGTCAATCGCTAGGTCAAGTAGCTCAAGGTCCATTCTGGCGTCGTCCACTTCGACAGTCTCACCGAACACCTTCCTAATAGCTGTCCTCACGGTGTCCGCAACATCTTCCTCTAGTATGATTTCCTCCCATCCTTCTAGTCTCATCTCCCACCGCTGAACACGGGAATCAACCAAGGCCCAAACTTCACGACTACCCTCGCTAGATTTGGCCCCAAGGGCCAGTGCGCTGACGTTCCCCGGCTCAGACATGATTTGCGAGGAATTTGAAGCAGATGCTGACTGCGAAAATATGGAGGGGATGAGACGGGACAGCGAAAGGGAGGGTGCAGGTTTTGAAAATCGACGTGAGGTGAGATGATATCTGCCTCCTGACGAGGTCAATAGTAATTGAATCAGAAGACCAGACGTCGTCGAAACAACATAGGTTTGAGACTGAGATAATAAGGAATGAGTATATGGTGACACCATAAAGAAAAAGGACGCACATCGACTCTCAACAAATTGGTGACTAGGTCTTCAGAATCGAGACTCAGATAGGTTGTTGTGTAATTTTCTCCACCTGCGAGTCCAATACCTATGCTATCCCAGAATCGAATTTCACCCGTTGTAGAGATTAGAATGAGTCCTGGTTCACGGTTGAGGCCATATGGAATAAGGGAATGGAAGGGGGGGCTAGTTTGATTGTAGTCCCAAGGGCAGGCAAATATGTAGCAGGTTGGGGTGCCTTTGACAGCCTATGTTGATAGTGAGCGTGCCTTCAAAACAGAACCAGAAAATACGCACTAGAGCGTGCTGCCACACAAAGCATGTCTGCATAGACACTACCAATGCAAATCCTGTCACCGTGTCTATTTCACCAGAATATAGCTCCCTATAAAAGTCTAGGAGAATTCTTGGAAACATGTCAATGGATGAGGATGCATGACCACATACCAGCATTTTTCAAGATTTGCGAAACCTCTACTGGTAAATCTGCATAAAACGAAACAGAAAGTTGGTCCGATTTCGCAAAAATGGTTTCGGCACGAGAAGAGGACACGAAACTCCGGTCTGAGACTACTGAATGGTTGTCGTCCACTTCCATTGCAGGACTGAGCGAGACATCGTCATTCGCGACTGAACGAAGTGGTGTATTTAAACGCGAGTTGACTTGGCCGGGCCTATTACGGTGGGGAGGGCTAGTAGCATTGTGATGTAGACGCGACGAACGTCGGGGAGCGGGAGAGGAGGAAAACGTAGCCATTAGACAGGTACTCGGAGAAACGCGTCAAGTTCAACCGTGTTTGTACTTGATTTGGGTACATAAACGACACGCTCAAAGTCAGAAACCGGGTATATTTGATTTTTTCAAGAAATCCCATTTATGACAGTACAATAACGATAACAAGCTTAGTACAAAAATACAAATCATACAGTGTATTGACTCCCGCGCAACTGCCAGTAAATAAAATCCGACGGAAACCCAAGAGCTAATACAAGGAAGAAAAGAGAGCGGAGAAATTATTTGGCACCAGCAGAGAACTACAGAATAAAATGTGAACACAGGCCAACGACTCAAAACAACAAAAGACTTGCCTTGGTCACAGACTTGGTACCTTCCGAAATAGCATGCTTCGCCAATTCACCAGGCAAAATCAACCGAACACTCGTTTGAATCTCACGCGACGAAATAGTAGACTTCTTAGAATACGTTGCAAGCTCTGTAAGGCATGTCAACAAGGTCCAACTAGAACACTATCATCCAGACGTACTAGATGCTTCCGTGGCGATACGCTCGAAAATATCGTTCACGAAAGAGTTTAGAATAGCCATCGCCTTGTTGGAGATACCAGTGTCGGGATGCACTTGCTTCAACACTATGAACGTCCATACGCGTCAGACACTAGTCAATGGTTCAATAAACAAAGCACACACCTTTGTAGATGTACGAGCTGTAGGTCTCCTTTCTGGTCTTCTTGCGCTTCTTCTTTTCACCATCGGCGGGTTTGCTCGCTGTCTTTTTGGCTGCTTTGGAGCCCTCGGTCTTGGCGGGTGCTTTTCCTGCAGTAGACGCAGGGGCTTTGGATGCAGTAGAAGCGGGCTAATTGAACGGACTTGTAAGCAATGGAATATTTCGAAAACGCATATCATATCCTTACTTTGGGGGCCATTGCGAACAAAAACTTTTTGCAACATCAAAGCATTAGATATGAAAGTGATACAAGAGATATTTGGCTCACAAATGGGTAGTTGTGTAGGCGAGGTGAGAGTAGAAGATAAAGCGTGTCAAGTGCGTGAAGAGATGCGCGTCTGACTTATATAGGGCCAGCTGCCCATATTTCAAGGTCCGAATGATTCACGTGACTCAATCAACAATCGACGCGCTGGTCACGGATCATCGTGACGCGTCCAGCCTGGCGCCTAGCCGTGATGGCTTAGAATTTTGTACGACAGAAGGCATTGTTATTCGAGCATTCTATTCTACTTCTTGTGACAGGTAACCACAAAAGTTTGATACGGATACTTGAAGATCCCTTTATCTTTGTCTATCCATTCTTTATCCTCTCCTTTCTGCAACACCGCTCTCACATCAGAGATAACCTTCTCTTTCTCGTCAGCGGGAAGAAGAGCAATGTAGCTCTTGCTGCATGCACGATCGATCACTTCTCCTTCTGAGGTTTCAAGTGTATATTCAAAGACTCGTTCTTCTGGTGGCTCGAAAAACTTGTTGTAAGCTGTTGTTTCGAAAGCTTTGCGCCAGAGACCGAGGCGGAATTGAGGACTCCCACCCTCGTGTTGTTCGATTCGGTTGCGCAGACCAGCAACCCATCGGGCAGCATCTCTGGTGAATCGCAAGCTAAAGAATGCTTCGAAACAAATCAAAAACAACTGTACCTGTCCTCGAGGTTCCATATCATTGATAGTACGCCGTTTGGCTTCAAGACCCTGGAAAACTCAGTGCAAGCACGTTCATGATCCGGTGCCCAATGAAACGCCTATAACGCTCAAACCCTGCATATCTGCGGGAAGAATCCGTACACACCTGAGCAATAATAATGACATCTGCCCAGCCATCTTCGACCCCAGTGGTATCGAAGGTACCCTCTTGAACACTTACTCGATCATCTGTTATCGTTTTTGAGAACACTTCCCGCATTCCACCACTGGGCTCGATGGCTTTCAGGTGAGCGACAGCATCTTTCCATTCGGGATGGGCCAAGAGGGCGCGAGTAAAGATACCAGTTCCCGAACCAATCCTAGCAAATGCAACATATTACTGAAGCGGCTTACAGGACAAGGTAATTGTTCAAACTCGAGGATGTTCAGCTTGGAATTCGAGCGAACTGCAGCCTTGATATGAGAGATAGCGGACTGTTGGTAAGAAGGACGAGCTCTATCAAGTTATAAGTAAGCGCAGTTCTGAACAAATGGGCTTCACAGACTTATCGTAAAACTCATTTGTACCCTGTCCAAAACCCTCTGCAGCTATGGAGTGAACATTGGACATGTTATGAATTGATATTCAGAAGAAGAACTAGTCGTCTTTTTATATCGATGCAAATCAAGGTGAAGGCGTGATTTTACTCCCATTTTTCGTGACTCGTTCACTCTGAGCCGCGTTTCCGGGACCGTAAGCTCTAAAATTAGGCCAACTGATTCAAGACCTTTGGAAAAGAGTTCGTCGCACAACTACTGACTCGGAGGAGTGTTTGGAATACGGCGCCCGGAAACGATTTCCCACAAATATTGCCTTGTGATCTAACCATGGCATGCCATCGCTGAGTATTCTCTGTCTTCTCCCATGTGGGCAAGCTCTTTGCAAAGCTTTCGACTACGCTCCGCTCTAGCAACTAGAAATGCTCGCTTTCATTCCGTTCATGTAAATCACCAGTCTTTGGACAGCTGGATCGCCGAACCCAAACATCTCGTACTCACAGACACCATCCATCCGGAGCGTCTCTCTGATTTTTACATTACCTTACCCACCCGGGACGGTATCAGGAAGCCTTTTCGTGAACCCCTGAAATCTCAACCTCTTGGCTTTGGACACCATATTGCGTTCTTCCATTTCCTGACTCCCGAGTCTGAGCTTCGTCCAGACGGTACCGATGGCGAGTTCTGTCCCCCGGAGCCGTTTTCGCGAAGGATGTGGGCCAGTGGGAAAATGACATGGGACCCAAAGAACCCTATGTTAATTGGGGAGAAGGCCAATGCAGTTTGGTCTGTTGACTCGATAGAGAAGAAGGGTTTTGAGAAAGGTCGACCAATGTTATTCGTCAACAAGAAAATTGAATTTATCATGGTTGGAAGCAGTAACCCTTCTTTTGTAGAGGAACGGGTTCATGTATATCTTCCAGGGGAGGCTCACGCCAATAGTAGAACTAATCGCGAAGGTCAGCTCATTTGTCGTCAACATCTCTGATTTCTTTCTCAGACAATGCCCTAGTCAAGGACATACCGACCTCCTCAGATTTTGTATACGAATTTACCCCATCATTGACAACGTTGTTCCGTTTCTCTGCCTTGATGTGGAACGCACACCACATTCACTTGGATAAAGATTACTCAGTCGTTCGTGAAGGGTACCCTGGTCAGTATCTATTTTCTTCCATCGTGCCGTATTTAATGTTCTGTTTATAGAGCGCCTGGTACACGGCCCGCTCACTTCGCTCATGCTGCTCGAGGCCGTGGTAGATCACAAGCCTGATGCACAAATCCATACGTTCGAGTATCGAGCTAGGAATCCTCTTATCGTTGGCCGAGCACTGACTGTTCATGGTAAATGGCGGGACCCGAAGACAGTCGATCTTTGGTGCGCAGATGAGGATGGCGTGGTTGGGATGACGGGGAAAGTAACATTGGTCTGAATGAATAGGCAATTGTTTTTGTACCACAAAGAACCATAGCCTCAGTTTGCAAGATCAAAGTTTGAATTTAAATGCATGAGCGGAAATTCCAGTACCTAGACAAGTTCGGCGCTTGCGACTTGGATCAACATGAACGCGGACGCGTCGCTGGTTTGTTGATCGTCACGGTCGCGTCAAATACCACGTGATCAACAAATACTTAAAGCTAACGCGACGTTGGTTGATCAACTTACACCACAACCACCACCTCTCGAGGACTTTTGTCAGGTATCCACTTTTTGTGTACGTTGTATATCTGCTATGTGTATACTTTTGCTGATCATGTCCTTGCTCATAGGAATCTTCATGGCTCCCAAAGTCTGTATTTGAAATCAGT
This sequence comes from Stygiomarasmius scandens, assembly GCA_037954225.1. Classification (NCBI taxonomy): domain Eukaryota; kingdom Fungi; phylum Basidiomycota; class Agaricomycetes; order Agaricales; family Campanellaceae; genus Stygiomarasmius; species Stygiomarasmius scandens. Next base: position 704,691 of record JBANRG010000004.1, on the reverse strand, counting down.
GTGTCCGTGGATGTTATGTTGACGCGAATCTAGCCCGCTTCCACTGCATCCAAAGCCCCTGCGTCCACGGCAGGAAAAGCACCCGCCAAGACCGAAGGCTCCAAAGCAGCCAAAAAGACAGCGAGCAAACCCGCCGATGGTGAAAAGAAGAAGCGCAAGAAGACCAGAAAGGAGACTTACAGCTCGTACATCTACAAAGGTGTGTGCTTTGTTTATTGAACCATTGACTAGTGTCTGACGCGTGTGGACGTTCATAGTGTTGAAGCAAGTGCATCCCGACACTGGTATCTCCAACAAGGCGATGGCTATTCTAAACTCTTTCGTGAACGATATTTTCGAGCGTATCGCCACGGAAGCATCTAGTACGTCTGGATGGTAGTATTCTGCCTGGACATTGTTGACATGCCTTACAGAGCTTGCAACGTATTCTAAGAAGTCTACTATTTCGTCGCGTGAGATTCAAACGAGTGTTCGATTGATTTTGCCTGGTGAATTGGCGAAGCATGCTATTTCGGAAGGTACCAAGTCCGTGACCAAGGCAAGTCTTGTTGTTTTCACTCGTTAACCTGTGCTCATTTTGCTTTGTAGTTCTCTGCTGGTGCCAAGTAGACATCGATATTATAGATATTGTCCGTAGTGCCTTCTCATAGCGCGCCCCCATCTACACGTCTCATTCTCAGCTGTATTCAGAAGAGTAGGATATACCGTTATGCGTATTGTACTGTAAATAAACAATTGTTATACCTTAGAAACCTTTGAAAGAAAATGGTCAAATGTGAGTTTTGGCACAAAAGCGCAGACCGTACCGTATTTATTCCCAGCCTCCTTGCGATTCCTGCGACCCTCTGCAATTCTCTCTTCCAGGGCTTCGCGGTTCTGATAAGCCTCATTCAAGAGTGTTGCAAGTTGGTGGCGTGAGCGGGCCACGCCACTCATTTTTGCAGCCTGAATGAGCGTTAAGCGGCAGACACGAATCGGACCTGACATAGACTTACAGTCATCTTCATCTTCGGCTGGTCTGGTGCCCCTTGCGCAACCCTGCTAATTGCTTTCCTCTCTTCTCGTTCTTTAACCTCTTTCTTAGCCTTTTCCATCTCTCTAGCAGCATCCACACTTTCGACGTCAGGTCCATCAGCTCCTTCAAATCCTTTGATAGTCCCTTTTTCCAGAGCCCTCACATAGTCGTTATATTGTTTCTCCCATTTCTTCCTAAAGCTTTCATAGTATTCTGGATCATGAGCAGCCCAAGCTCCGGATGGAAGTTGATAATATCCTGGGTTACGGTCTTCTAAGGAAGGTTCTGGTACCTTGAAGTCGGGAACGATAGGTGCAGCTGTTATCGTCGAGGTAGAGGAAGAAGCGATGCCTGTGGAATCCCGAGTGCTTGCGGAAGAATCTTAAGAAAGGTTCATGAAATCGAAAGTCCCTCGACAATAAAGACTTGCCTAATGAGAAAAAATCAACTGGCGGAGCCGCAACCACGGGCGGCTTTTTGGTAGGACCATCCAAAGACACATTAGATCTCCCTTTAAGAAGAGAGGGCGGCAAAAGCATCGTTGCTGAGGATGTCATGCTGGGAAAGTCGGAGGAAGATGAATCTCCGTGTGTCTGTATATCATCCATTGGGTTTGAGGACTGTGGTACATCGAATACTAAGCTTGGACCTTTCCCTGATCCCAAGACACGCTCCGTTGACTGAGGAACCGGATCCTTCTGCTTGGGTGCAGGAAGCATCGAAAAAAGAGCAGAAGAGCCTTTCCCAGTGTCCAGTCTCGGTCGTTTGGCAGGTGGTCGCTCGTCCTTGAGCTCGTCCTCATTTTGAGGATGTTTCAAGGTAGGCAGCCCGATGGTTATTTTCTTCTTCGGCTTGGTTGTCTTTGAAGGTTTATGCGATTCCTTTGGAGTTGAATCGTCACTTTCGCTTCCACTGCCATAATCTTCAAGACCCAACATTTGCGAAATGATGACTAGATGTGTGTCGGGGAAAGGAATGCACGTGGTTACGTAACGACGTAACTGAGTTCACCCTGAATCTGCAGAAACCATCATCATGCCTAAACAGAAAAACGTAAAACCTCCCAAGAGACTGCAGCAAACGACTCTTACTGGAACTGTTAAATCTCCTCGAAAGCTCTCAAAGCCTTCCACGCCTTCGAAACGCAAAAAACCCCAAGTGAACGAGGATGTATCCGACGATTCTGACTTTGCTGCCATCAGGTTACTCGGACCAAAGTCAAAGTCGCACAAGGATGATTCAGCTGCTTCTTTGAAAGTTCACAAGACCCGCATTTTGGACAGCGACGAAGATGAAGATGAGCTCAGTCCTGTAAAACCTTCCGGGAGTACCGAGACGCGCCCTCGCGAGAAAGCTGCTAGTTCCGCATCCAAAAGCCGGAAATCTCGACGTCTACCTTCTCCTGACTCGGAAGACGAACAACCTCCTCCCAGAAAACGAAGAGGAAGATTGATGAGACATCATAGTCCAGTGGCTAGTGACGATGAAGGTATCATGTCTGACGAGGTTGAAAAAGAACGTGAGCTGGTTTTCTCATTTATGATTTTGCACTTCAGCTCACTGTAAATTTTAGATATCTTGGAATCCCGTCTACGGACACGGGACAAGAAGACTGCATATCAGAAGAACCTCGAAAGACTGAAGAGTATGTATTTTACTTTGCATTCAGCCGAGACCGACTCATCTCTCATTCAAGGGCGAAAACAAGGGAAGAAAGAATCTGAATCCGAAGAATCACGCAGCGAGGAAGATAGCCACGAGGAAGAAGCCCGACCTTTCAAAGAAGCTAAACCTGATACCGACAAAGACAGTCTTTTTGATGGTAGTGACGATGACGAAGGTTCTGTTGGCTCTTCCGACTTCATTGTAGAAGATGACGGGGCCGACTTGGCAGCTCTACCCGCCGAATTCAGCATGGATGCTCATCAGGACCTTTCTCACCAATTCAAAAAAATCTTCCAGTTCTTTGTGCATGTAGCTGTGCGACCTCCTGTGGAACGTCACAAATTCATGGTCAATACGTTGAAAAGTAAGCGACGATATTTTCTCGAGAAAATTACTCTACACTAATATGCTACGCATTCGCAGAAGAGACCTATTTCTCGCTACCCTTGTCAGTGACTCGTCGAAAGCTTTCTGGATTGAGAGATTCTTTGGTTGCTTCTTCTGTATGGCATCCCAAATTTAAAAAGACACTTGAAAGATATCCTGAATTGGACATCGTCGAGCTGAGTTTCGCCGTCCCTGGATGTGATGCTTGCCATCTCGGTTCAAGGACATCTACTCTATGTGGCCGACTTCTAGGTCACGCCTATGACCGCTTGGGGTTTGAAGTTAGTACATACAGCGCGATTCATAGTTTTGACAGACTCACTTAACTGCAATCACAGGAAGTCTCAGAGGATGAATCCGAATCAGACAACCAGGACAGGGATAGTGCTGTCGTTACAGAGTATTCTTTAGGTCGTTTTTGCGCGCGCCGTGTTCGAGTTTATCACGATTTATCTCACTGGGAGGTCAGTTATTCACGCTCAGCGTCATGAATGCCCCTGCTTAATTTGATTGGCAGTACAATCTTTTCAAGACTATATCGGATGAAATGGATGAGCTACATATGGCAGCCGATGGTGATGCTGGGTTCGTGCGGGTGGCATACGCTCGAGGTATGAAGCCGCCTGAAGATCTTCAAGATGCCGACGCCATATGTGAGTGGCTAGATGAAAGGAAAGTAATTGAAGTAGAGTGGGGGAGACTGAAGGATATCATGGAAAGGTCGCGAGGCCTGGAGTTTGCAGCCAAGAAAGGAGAAATTGACTGAAGGATACCTGATTGTCGTAGTCTTGATACATGTACTACAGTTTTGAGACCTACTGTGGGCGATGCAAATGAAATGTGTAATTATATTATAACAGAACGCCCGCCGGCTTCCCGGCAAATTCAACACTGTTGCTCAGTGACTTGGCACCGCCGTCGGTCCATAGCTTTTGGTTTCTCCCTCTCATTTTCTATCCAGACATCGCTACTTCTTATTCCCTTCTTTGTTTATACCATGGCCGTCGAGCCTCTATTGGCCACCAGGGCCCAAAGGGCGTTCATAGCGACTAGTAAGTGAAAGACCTCCTTTCTTGATTCACCTTTAGTAACATTTTTCAGTTACAATTCGTCAGTCTCTCCTTCAACGTCATCCAAAGATCTATGACTCACCATCTCTCGCTCTACAGAGGCCATTGTTGTCCTCGTTATGGTTGCAATAACTTTTAGACTTGTTCGGCCTTCTTTTACCTTGGCTTGAATGTTGGGTTTGACGCCTTAGTAGGTTCAGGATAAAGTAGATTTTACATCAAATTCTGGATATAGGGTACGCAAATCATCGCTTTCATATCTCGGTTTCGTCTTATTTCCCTTCGAAAACTAGACAATTCCTTGCTATTTGGCACTCTTCGCTCTGGCCGAGTGAGGGCTTCTTGATTTTCCTATTCTCATAGGTGCTTACCCTGTTTAGGATCTTTGAGCTACTCATGGCTTACGATGCCTTGCGCCTTCGGAATGTGATCCAGCTGGTCGGCATTCTGTGTACGTCGCCGCCTTCTCCCAAACTTGTAACAACTGATCCTTTCTCAGTCTTCCATTTGGCTTGTATGGTTTTTGCAGCCGTTCAAGTACATCAAACCCACTCTGCTCTGGTTACCGGCTCCGACTCTGACTGTGACGCCTCTTCACCGAACCTGATTGTGCGTACTTTTCAATCCTTTGTAACCGCCTACGTGATCATAATGCTATGCTTGCAGACATGCGATGTTCCAGGATCTTTATGGAGGAAAATAGAACCGTTCTTAATCGTGGCTCCCTGTGTCATTGCAGGCTCATGGCTGTTCATGCTCTTTTGGATAAGACAACTTTATGCTGAGTTTGGGTCAGTAGCAGCACGACTTGATTTAGCAATGTCTCACCTCATGCTCATAGTTGGGCTATATTCCACATTGTCGGAGCCAATCCTAAAATGAAGAGTAAGTTTTTTTGAAGTCTCTGCAACTTCGAAACCAACATGCCTGTTAGCCATGTATCAATATTATCAGATTCTGATCTGTCTCCTCAAGTTTGATTTCTTCTTTTTCACCGCTGTAACGATGCAGGTATGGCGTAGTTGCTTTTGTTATTTTCATTGCTTATAACGCTGCTGAACCTCAGCTTCTCATTGTCGTCTTGTCTCGAAACACTGCCGAATTCGGCATCACCATTGCTGCTATCCCTATCGTCCTAACACTTCTTGCTCTGGCGGCTGTTGCAGTTCAGCGCGAATACAAGTGGTATGCTCCCTGCACGCTCACTTTGCTTCAGTTTATTCAAAGTTGCGACTAGGTTGATGTCTATATCTTTGGTCTTGATGTTAGCTGCGGAAACTTATTGTGGGTCTCCTGTTTGCCAATACTCTTTACATTGGTACTGATTCTTATGGTTTAGTTAGTGAGCTTCTCCCTTTCTTGTGACCCCCAAGCTATAACAGCAATGCTCTTGCACCTAGTCTACAAACTTGTACGCTTTTATCAGCCAGCATCAAGAGATCAGTATCAGACGACCAGAGCCTCATTAACAATCTTCAGTTTGTGTCGAGTTACATCAGGTCTTTATCTTATTCTCATTTCGTCGTCTTCAGCCATTGTCGCCTTTCTGATCCTCTTTGCGACGTTCGCCATTGGTCTGAAATGTTTTGCTGACTTTGACAGAGGTTTGCAAAGCTCGAAAGTCCATGGTGGGTCCTATCAACTTGTTGCAAGAAAACCGGGCGCATTAAATGGTAACTTACCTCCCTTCTTAGATGTCAACAAACGACCGAAGTACTCACAAACTGGCGGCTCTACAGGCAATATGACCGAACGCCAATCCTATAACGCAGGTACTACATTAGGACCGCGAATATCTATCGAGTAGACTTTTACATCAGACTTTTAATTTAATTATTCTCGAAGGACTCGACTACTTACTATCTATCCACTGTTTGAAAACATTGTACATATCCTAGTTGGTGTTTAGCATACCTCAAAGTCAGGCTTCTGGATCCATCACTGTCTTGTCGTCGAAACCCGGTGTAGCACCGGTATATGTGACATGTCACACATAAACTTCGAGTCGAAGCCTTTGACTTGTACTGTTTTAGTTTGTGCTGTTCAGGGCTACAACAATGTCGGAGACTCCAGAGTATTCGCCATGGTGGTTGCGTCTTCTGGATCGAGTGCGTCTGTCCTATTTTCTCTCACATGCAACCGAAATATGAACATTTCCAGACAAATCTGACTGTAACCGCCCTGACAGCAGCTTTCCTTGCCTTTACCCGCTCAGCTGGAGTTGCTTACTTCGCAGGCGGTGCGGTGACCTGCTCTCTGTCGGTGAAGATTGTCAAAAGATTTGTACGGCAACCACGTCCCATCTCACATCGGAAACCAAAAAAGTCATATGGGTGAGTTCTATTGCTTGTACATTTATACATGCCTTTTACGCCGTAACTGACCACGGTAGCATGCCGAGTACGCATTCGGCCACCATCAGCTATTTTGCTACATATATACCTTTGGCTTGTAGGTATCTTCCAATACACCACTCGCTTCCACAGCATATATCCATGCGTATAATTCCTCCTTTGATTGTGGTGCCGCTGGCGTCTCTCATAGCCGCTTCGAGAGTGTGGCTGGGCCATCATGACTGGGCTCAAGTTATTGCAGGATGTTCTTTTGGTATCACTTTCGCATTTGGGTGCTTTACGATTTGGAGTCATGGAATCAATGAGTACGGCTCGATCTTGGAACAAAATCTAGATTCGGTTGTTGGTTGGAGATGACGAGCATGTACTCTAGTAGACTTAGGGACATTTATGGAATAAATAGAGTGATCTGGCGCTAGTTTAGTAATGTGCACTGGAAATTCGAGAAAATCCATCCGATGACACTACGGTACTCAGAACTGATGACAAAAGAGGTTGATTCCTCAGGTATCTATATCAACCTTCAAGCCTGAGCAGGGCAGTGGCCCTAACTACGGACGCCTAACTTCAGCAGCTAGTACAGACGCGCTCTGTTTAGCATCACGTGCTACGCGTATCGCTTTCGCTCAAACCTCTACCGTAGTACCACGCAATGGACAACGAGGACCCAATCACACAATTCTTCCCCGGCGAGGAATCAGTAGATCTCTATGCTGTCCTTTCTCTCACCGAATCTGCCAAACCAGAGGACATCAAAAAGGCGTATCGTCGTCTCGCCCTTCAATATCACCCGGACAAGCACGCGACTGCCAGCGAGTCGGTCAAGAGCGACGCGTCTACCAAGTTCCAGCAGATAGGTTTCGCGTACGCGGTCCTCAGTGATGAAAAGCGTAGACAGAGATATGATAAGACGGGGAAGACAGATGAAGGCTTTGACCTTGCCGCGGGAGATGATGGTTGGGAGGCGTACTTTGAGGACCTCTTTGACCGGGTGACGAGAGGAAAACTCGATGAAATGAAGAAAGAGTATCAAGGTATGGTTTCTGGGCTCTTCGAAACTCACGACTCATCCATGTACATCTTAGGCTCATCTAAGGAAGTGGAGGATCTTAAGAAGGCATATAACGAAACTGAAGGATCTATTGGGGATATTATGGCCTTGATTCCTCATTCAACTCACGAAGATGAAGCTCGCTTTATCGTCGTCATTTCAAATCTCATCTCTAAGGGCGAGCTTCAGGTTCTTCCTACTTGGGAAAACACCGTCAAGGACGAGAAAGCTAGGCTGGTTCGGAAGAAGCAGGGAGAGAAGGAGGCTCGAGAAGCCGAACAGTTGGCCAAGGAGCTTGGAGTCTGGGATGAGTTCTATGGCAGCGGGAAGACAGGGCAGCGGAAAGGCAAGGGGAAGGGTAAGGCTGCTGCAAAGGGGAATGTCGACGGGGAAGAAGACGTTTCAGCACTACAAGCGCTGATCCTCAAGAAAAAAGAAAAGAATATGGACAGTTTCTTCGATGGTCTTGCAGCCAAGTACGCGGAACCGACGTCCAAGTCAAAGGGGAAAAAGCGCGGGAAACCCACTGACAACGACGACGATGACGAGCCACCAAGTAAACGCTCACGAAAAGCTGCCGCTCCTCCCGAAATTGATGATGACGAGTTTGAGAAGCTGCAGCAGAGACTTTTTGGTGACAAGGGCAAGTCTTCGGGCAGCACCTCGACAAAGAGCAAGGGAAAGAAGACGAAAACAAAGTAGTTCATGTCTATACCTATCATTGATTTATTTTTCGTTGCACTTACATGTTTTGTTGTCGGTTTGTTTTCTATCTTCTGTGTAGTTATTTTGTACACTTATTTTATTCTACGGAGACGAGCAATGCGATGTTCTATTAAGTACAGATCCCTACGATGCAAAGAAAATACAAGATTAAAGATAGCGAACGGAGTCTATGCCTAAACTTCTACGTGCATGTATTATAGCGACAAGTTCCTTGATACTTTCCTCGAGAATCACGACGTTGTCCAACAGCCTCGATAACGTGACGCTAGTAGACTTCTCACCCAACAATTCATCTTCGTCTTCTTCAACTGTGGAGGTCTCCTTGGGTCTTTCTGTCCATCCAGATCCGAAAACATCCTCCTCGTCCGCGTTCCATCTCGGCTTTTTCATAGGTGTCCATGGACTGGAGGCAGGTACGGGAGCAATGAACGGTTCCACAGATATGGCTTCCGTTTTCTGGTAATGCGGAGCAAAAGGACTTCCAGACAAAGCTTTATTATGTTCGGCTTTCGGAGGAGTCGAGGGAGGCAATGGTGTGGATGCAGTCTTTGTTCTGTTCTTCTTCGGTGTTAAGAACGACACAAAAGAGGATGAGGTGGACGGCTTTGGTTTTGGTTTGGACGGGGTGAGATTAAGATTAAGGTTGAGATCAAAGGCTGGAAGTAATCGACTGGGCTCCTCAGTGATGTCCAATGCCAAAGACAAGGCATCAGAAAGATTTTCAGAAAATAAAAGTCCTTGACGACGTTCCAGAAGGTACTGATCAAAGTTGTCTACCAGTTGGCGATATCTTTCGAGTTGCCCGACAAGGCCATGGAAGATAGTATGAACCACCGGCCTAGACTTTTCGTCGACACTCGAGGCAGGTAGAAAGCTTGTTTCTGCTGCTAACTTTTCCTCGATGCGATAGTCAATAGACCTGTCATCCCCGTCATTGTCAATGTCTAATCCCATATCAATGTCATCCACATTGCTGGGAGCCGAGTCATTGGAGGCAAACGTGAGCCAGCCTGCGAGAGAGCGGTCTGGATGGGTGGCCAATGTTGCCAACACGCCCGTCAGCGCAATATTGTATTCCGGAGCGTTGGAGAAGAATCTTCGCAGAGATTCGAGAATGATGGATAGTATAGGATCGTTGACATTCAGACGATGTTTGGAATTGCGTCTCGCCTCGGAATCAATACCATCATCGGGACTGACTCGATAGGCAGGTTGATCTTGAATAGAAGATATAGCATCACGAAGATAGTGATCATACCCCGTGCTGAAAGGGTCGGAACTATGGGATGGATCGACACGTGAAACGAGAGCAAGGTAGAGGTCCATTTCTCTCTCGTGAGTAGAGAAAGTAGTCTCAGGTTGATAGAACAAAGGTCCACTTGGGGTATCAACGACAGTAGGTTCTGCTCCAGGATAAGTAAAGGTGTCTTCGTCGTCTTCATCCACTATTGATAGTCTGGAATCTACTGAATTCATAGACGGTATCATGATGGGATGAGGAAAACTGGTCGCTGTAGAATCTGGTATGACCAATAAAAGCCTGTCAATGCAAACTTGGGGATGCCGCAGGAGCATTGATTGCAATAACTGCAGCGCTGAGGTGGCGGTTGCCTGATTTTTGGATCGCAAGTTGGACAGAAGCAGGTCTTTCAGGGTAAACCTAGCGATGGAAGTGAAGTATTCGGACTGTTTCTTGGTATCGGGAGCTTCCATTTCCAAGATCGCCATAGCGCTACTTTTACGTCTCCGGTGTTTATCAGCGGTAGTCGAGGACTTTGACTGGGGAGGAGCGGATTGGCTGCTGAAACTCATCAACGATTGTGGTCGAGGCTTGACTTTCACTTCATCATTATCTTCACTGAGAAGGAAATCAACTAGCAAATCCGCAAGCTGTCCATCCTGAAGAGTTCGTAGCATGACCTCGATATATGACATGATTGCTACGGCACTTCCATCTGCATCGGAACACTCTAGTACGGCGGGATAGAGGACATTCTCTAGAAAAATCCTGCGAACAGCATCCAAGATAGAGCTCACTATCGCACTGCCTACCAGCATTGAGGCATCCACGCTGTCTTGCACAGCATTTCGGTTGAGAACATCTTGGAGAAACTCGAGAAGTTTGAGAAAATGATCTAGTCGGGATTTGAAGTCTGGATTATTGGCGTCCTCGACTCCCATTGCAAGCTGCCTAGCTCGAGACACCTCAAGCATCTCCTTTTCGTCCTCTGACTCGAGCCATGTGCTACCAATGACCATGCCATTACTTTGAGCGTCATCTGTATTGGCAGCTGGCGGAGGATAAATTATTTTGGATGGCAGTAAAGAATAACCTGCGCCTAGACCAGCAGCCAGAACCTCTGGAAAATCACCATCGAGGATATATTCTGCCAGGGCGAGAGCTGCGTCAGTGATGGGATCTGCAGGGGTATCGGACGAAGTTTCCTCTCCAGTCAATCTATGTATAGGCTCTCCCGGAGACATGGCAACGTCCATCAATAAGAGCAGTCCGGCGCGAGCAAACTCGCCAATCTGTCCTTCCCGATGAACGAACCTGAGCAAATAGTTGAACAAGAGGAACTCATATTCTGGTTTCTTGGTCATGGAAGATACGGGTGCTGATGTCACTGTGACCTGAGAAGGTGTTGGAGAAGACGATCTACCAGCAGTGTCAGGCTGACGAGACGACGCATCCAACTCTTGTTCTTCCTCGTCTTCCTCGTCTTCTTCCTGCTCTTCGACCGCAAACAAAGGTTCCGAGCGGTACCAATGTTTATCGTGGAAGAAGATCATCAGCAGTTCACGATATGTTCGAATTCGGCTACACAATATGCATAAAAGGTTGACCACTGACAAGACGTGCATGAGTGACTGACAGAAGGAAATATCAAAGCGGGACGCACAATCTTCTTCAAATTCTGATGGTGGACTTCGAACGGCATTTCCTGCTGCACCCATCACTTTCCTACCACGACCGTCAAGCTGTTCATGTAGATCATCTCCTGCGCAGTTTCGGAGTAGTCGAAGGACTGCCCTATGCACGGCAGAATGAACTAGGAATTGCTCATCGAGTAGGACCACCATGTTTTGAACGGCACGGAGAACCTCTGCTTGGATACCAAACGGTCTGTCGTTTTCACTTAGTCGGACGAGGATACCGAGTACATCTATACATGGCTAAGCCGCCTTGTGCGTATGAAGATCATGTTACCCACCGTGTTTGAGCAAATATTCCAGGCAAGCACCGGTAGCACTACAAACTTCACTGAGCTAGAAGTGAAAACGGCAGGCGAAAGACGTGTACCCCTGGTTAATTCGCGTGGATTCCGCGACAAGTGAGTCGACCATGGTTTGAAGGTGTGCAGGGACATCGGTAGACTTGATTCCTCTTCGTAGTTGGCGTTCATCGGGATGAAGGAGAGTGTTCTGGCGATGTATGTAAGATTACAACGCACAACGGGGAATCGTGGAGGAACACACCTTGACATAATTCCATGAGACGTTGAATTCATGAGCATAGTCCGGAGGAGCCTTTGGAACAGGTGAAGCACCTGTCTTGATGAACTTGGAGAAATATTCCAGCGCCATAAGTTGAGCGCAGAGTTTAGCAAGCGCGTCAGGATGACAGTGACAAGTTGGCAGAGATAAGATTAGATTACTGAATGGGGGTTGACAAGATGCACGTTGTCAGAGTGTCTCTAGAAATGATTGGGATCATCCTTGGGCGCTGACTTTCCGTGTCATTTATACATTGTCAAGGATGGAGTAGTATTTGGTTCTTCATGTACCGTCATCCTGTGCTCTTTCTCTAGCAGAAACGATGCAGCATCGTCCTCGACTTTCGTTAAATGTTCCCCCTGTAAGTATGCTCCTGATATCTTATCTTTGTACCTGTGGCTGAGATAAGGCTAGTCTACTTGGGCGCAGGAAGCCAATGCCTCTTCATCTTTGAAATTCGCTCCTTTAAATCCGGAATCCCCAACCACCGCCATACCTCGCACTCCGATGCATGTGCGCAGAAAGACCTATGCCGGAGACTTGACCTCTGTTTCTCGGGATGTCATTCGCGAATACGAAGGGCGGATTGCTCTCCTCGAGTCCCAAAACGACCGTATATCTGTAGAGCTCGAACGGGCTCGCGATGCACTTTCCGATGAACAAGAGGAACGCAAAATTGAACGCCATTCGCTTATCCTTACTTCTTCACCGCCTCCTGTTGTTCCTCCTCCCACCGAGCTCGATGGTCACATAAATGAGCAATCTGAATTGCTCTACGAGCGCCGACTCCGAGTAGAAATCCTCGAGACACTCAAGAAAATTCGGGCACAAAACACCTCACTCTCTCGCGAGTTGAGAGAACAAAAGGATAAATCTGCATCTCTTACTGGTATTCTTGATGCAGAAAAGGAGGAAAAAGAACAGATGCGAGAAGAAATCACACGGCTCTCCCAGAAAAATTTTACGCTCTTTGAACATAATAAACTCCTCGTCGGACGGGATTCGATCCTGCAAGAGGAGATTGCCAACCTCATGACCAAATCTCAAGCAGACGACTGGATGCGTAACGTCTTGGAGACTGAGCTCCGGAAGGCCCGCCACGATTCTCCCAACACTTCCACCTTCCAACTCTCTCCAAATCAACCAACGACGATTCCGACGATTACCCTCGAACAGCAAGGTCCATTGCGACACCAGCTCGTTGCTGCTCAGGATGAGCTTCATATCACCCAAATTCGGCTTCAGACATCGGAGAAGAAGTGCAAGGAACTTGAGGAGAGGGTCCTCGGCTTGCAACAAAATATGACCCGTTGTCTCGACTCGTCTTCAAAAGCACTGGAAGTAGAGCGCGGGCTACGTGCTGAGCTCGCGGAGCACGCAGCCAATTTGGAGAATCAGAATGCTTCTCTCAAGCATGATTTAGAATCTGCCATGTTCGATCTAGAGACGTCGAGACAGTGCTGCATATCAGTCCAAGATGAAACTGTCTCTGTCGATCACCTCCAGACATTGGCGGACGAGAACGAGCAGCTGAAACATCAGGCAGATAGCATGAATCTCCAGTTGGAACAGTTGCGCAGGAGAAAGAGAGCTGATGGTCGTGCTGGGGCTTTGGTGCTGGAGAACGAGCAACTCAAAAGTCGAGTGACTACTCTGGAAATGGAGCTGGACAAACTACGCTGCAATCGTGATAAACCCCAGGTTGTAACAGGTCTCAAACCACTCAAATTAAATCAGCAAGCTGTATGTGGGGTAGTTCAAAAGGTGACAGTGGGCGTTTGGAATGTTTCGACGCTTCATGTCATACCTGAAGACACGGCTCTCATCGATGAAGACGTAAACGTGAAAATACTGCGTCGGGAACGTTTACTTGATCGTCAACTGCGCGCTGCTGCATCCAAGGTAAATGGTTCGCCCTATCCTTCCTCTCCTAATGAAGTAATTTCCACCGCGTTGCAGAGACTCTGTCAGCATCATCGTAAACGGGAAAGACGGCATGTCCGACCGGCATTATCTTCACCATACATCCGCGACGATACGACTAACACGCTGTCGAGTACCCCACAAACCATTATTGCTTCGTCGCCACATATGTCTGTTCCGCCTGATTCTTCCAAGACCTCACCGCTTCCGTCTGCAAGGTACAATAACTCACCACGGATCTATCCCCAGAAACGCCCTGCCGATACTATCCCTACGCCTATCGATACGACCTGTTCTTCTAGCCATCCCTCATCGCCCTTACCGCCAATGTATGACAGCCTTTCTCCCTCAACTCCGCAGAAACCCGCTCCACGAGTACCGCATCCGACGCCTATCGGCGAATTCCCTTCCGACGTTCCATTTTCTATTTATGCTCCCGATTCTCCTGATTCTACGGGCACAGCATCTACCCTTGTTTCGGCGGTTACCCCAGAGACAAAACTCCATCATCGAAAATCTGTCATGCTAGTGTCAGCCCTCTCTTCCAAGAAATCACATTCTTTTGATTACAGCCTCAAGTCGGTTTCCACTCTATCGGTGACCACAGTAAGTCGCACTTGTCTCACTCTTTAGATTAAGAGTATTTCTGACGAGCTTTGGAACAGGAGATTGACATCAATAATGAAAAGCCTAGGAAGAAGGTCAGGTTTAAGAAACCGCATAGGACTAGCGCGAAGGAACCAGCCAAGGAAAGCAGTACTCCCAAAATGAGGCGGGCTTCCGCGGCTTTGGTAAGTCATTTCCTGTCATTACAAGCTGCTGGTGTTAATTCTGAACTGTTTCCAAGACTGATATCGTTCGAAGTTACTCTGGATTCGAAAACCTTGAGGACTGGCTTATTGTATAACATTATTATTTACTTATCGAGCATGTAACCTTAGGGGAAACTGTACCACTCATTTAGTTTTATTAGGTAGCTACATAATTTATTCACTCATTATTTCTCTTTCGTGATTCAGAGTTCCGAGGTTGACTTGCAAAGGAATAATCAATATCCATTTGACTCTAATTCAAGGCTCACGTCCGTCCAGAGATTAACGTCCTGTACCGTATTAGTGGTGTTACAAACGATGGCAGATGTGCAAGATATGTACAGCAAACGACGAGAGTAGTAACAAAAGGTTGCGTAGAGATGAATAGGTAGTATTATGTCTTTAGATGCTCCTGCAAATCGAACAATTAAAGGTGATATGATCCCGGAACAAAGCAGCTGTGGAAACGGATCCGTTAGTAATGTACTTCCCCAGGAAATGGAGATACACATACGTAGAACAATCAATGCTGCAAGGAAGGCAACCACGATGGTGTACACAAAAGTGTATTTGATGACCTGCATAAATGTAAGAACCTTATACTAACATCGCACACAAGACCACTACTTACAATCCATCGTCTTGTTCGCTTCTGTTTCGTCGAGAATAGAGGAGCACGAATCTGTTTCGAGGGACGAAGCCAGACTAAATGCAATGAATCAGAATAATCGATGCAAGTATAAAGCAGTCCACCTACACAACATGGTTGAGTGCAATCGGTTGGCGTAAGGTATAAGGATCGGCGGCGTCAAGATGATGAGCAAAACGTGCGCCAACAAAAAGTCTGAACTCCACAAAGACATTTCCACAATCTTGACGATGAATTCTCGAGCAGGCTGCGACATGGCCGATGTACCGAGTCCTCTGCCATACCATTTACCAGTCCACCATGCACGGTTGGTTTCGTCATGCTTGTACTCTCGAGTCAGGAAGACGGCAATCAGAATCTTCTGGATGGTCCGCTGGATGGCAATGATACAGATGATACCCAAAACGGCATGAGAAGCATCCCAGAGTTCCAAGAACCACTACAAAATAACACGTTAATAGGAGAGGGCAACAAGCAAATGAAAACTTACGAAGAACTCGAAGAAGGCAACGATACCCAAAAGAGAGAGACCGTGGGCCAAGGCAGCCATTACAGATCCAAACTTGGCCCATGACTCCATCATTGGTCCGAGGAACAGTGATATAAAGAAAAGAGCGACCAAGACGGCAGCATTCCAAACGACAGGTCCAATAGCAATGATAGCAATACGAATCAAGGGACTAGGTGGTGTACGACCAGTATCATCGGGGAAGGACTTGACGAACATGTAGGCAACCACAAAGAGGGTAGACATGCAAATAGGCCAAACGACTTCAGAAAAGATGACAGACCGCCATGTTGCACGGGGAACGTCACCAGACAGCTTTTCAGATGGATGTCCAAGCTTCTTCTTCTTGTAACCCGTAATCATCGTCCGGGAAAGCCTACAGTAGCCGTACCAACTGCTGGCCTTGGTTCGGGAATTACCACGGGACATCCAACGGAGGAACTCGCGGTAATCGATGATAAAGTCCGCAAACGAGAATTGGTGGGGGTTGAACATGAAAGGAGCGATACACAAGGAAAGGATAGAAATCCAGAAGTAGATCAAGTGGGGAATCCAAATAGACATAGTAGCATAGAGCAGCAGCAAAAGATTCCGCATACCCATGTATATACTGGGTCCGGCAAACCTAGAGTAGAGAATGCTGAAGTTGATACGGGTAGTAGCGAAACCACGACCTGTTGCGATATATCGAGCACCACCGAATGTCAGATTGCTGAGGATAGATTGCGAATAGATTTGTGTGGAGAAGACTTCGAATATGGGCGACAAGGACAAGAAGTGCTTTCCGAGACGAAGCAGAGCCTTCCCGGTGCCACGTTCCACGAGTTCTAAAAGTTTGTTCATCAGTCAATACGTTCGCAGATCACATAGTTTCGAGCACGAACCTTGCAAGAATAATGGCAAGAAAGCAATGAAGAAGACCAAGAAGATAGATACGATACACCGTCTAACCCAGTCAAAGACAGGGATGAGGTTATAGCACCCAGGCTGTCCCGGTAAAACATTGCCTTGCGAGTCCACTCTACAAATGAGGAGCTGCTTGTTAAGAGTACCAAGATACACCACTATTACACATATTAGCCAAGTTAGATTAGAAAAGAAGAGGTTTACGCACAAGTTACCATGAACACTTGAATAGAGTAAATAACAAGGATGTTGTTGATGTGGAAACCAGGATGGCCGTAGTAGAACGTCAAGAACCGATCGATAGGAAGCTGAGTACCAAGGTAGTAGTACTCTCGACTGAGCATTTGTTCACCCATACCAGTACCGATCTTGGTCTGGAAGTTCAAAATGGTACCAAACCCGAGATCACGTCCTTTACCACACTGGTAGTATTCCGAGTGTTTGATACGACCACCACGTCCGAAGGCGTTCATACCGGCGAAAATATCTTCGTTGAGATGCAATCCCTTCTGAGCTTTGGATACACCTCCGCGAGTGTTCATGAAAGTAGCATTTAGGAAATCGGGGTGACCATAGTGGAGTTTGCCTCCGATCCAGGCCAGAGCACGAGCCGTCATGGTACCGAAGGTTTGTTCCTTTCCAGCGGCAATATCACCAAGCACACCAATGTTCTCAGAGAAAATGTACTCTCGAGTACCGACGATGGCAACAGGTGACTTGTTGAACTCTTTGTGGCCCCACTGGGCGTATGGACTCTGGCTCGATACTGAATACTCTTCAAACTCTCCGAGAATGTTCCTAATCTTCAAACACTCTTCCAAGTAGTTGTCCTGATTAGCATCGATAAGCTGCAAGTATTCTCCACGGTAGAAGATAATGGCGTGGTTCTGGTTGTCAGACTTGCCATCTCCGAGAATAGGGTTACCAGGAAGTTCGACACGGAACTTGGGTTTCCTCTTGCCACTCTGTTCGTCGATCTCGGAATGACCATCAATAAGAACCGAGAAGAGCCTAGCTTCTCCACCTTTGGGACCGGGTTCCTCATCAAGATAAGCAATCTGAAGATCTGGGTAGGCACGAAGCAAGAACTCGGCATTCTCTTGTTCCTCCTTGTTGAACTTGGAGAACCGCTGCATCGAGATGGCAAATTTGAATTTACGTCTGGACATACGCTCCAGTTCACGTTCAAGGCGTTCTGTGTTGCCACCAAAGTTGTGAACAATATCCGGGTTCTCGACGCGGTAGAGGAGTTTGATGGCTTTGGAGTAGTTCATCATACCGGACACGGTACGATAAAGGGTCTGTGCTCGAAGTGAAGCCCAAATACGGGTACGAAGCGTATACTCGGGGGAAGAAGTCTTGAACCCAATGCAGTAGAACGGCAGATCATCGACTTTCGCTGCGCCCTTTTCGCCTTCACCATCTATCTCCTCAGCGAGGATCTTGGTATCTTTGACAAAGTTATCCCACTCGATAGGATGGAGTTGCTTGAGATATTCCAATAGCGTGACTCGAGTGTTCTGATCTTCCTCGCGGATAATCTCCCTCAAACTGAGAAGAATCTTTTCAGAGTAGTGAGGAACAAGGACCGTGAACGTGGGCATGGCATCAACGGGAAGAGGTTCCGGAATAGCCGTGGTCAAGGATGAAGCGAAGAACGAGATACGACGCTCTGCCTCCCCTCCAGTCGGGAAGAAGTGACCGTTATCATTGCCTTTCTGGTTAGTGAAGAAGGGAGGTGCCCGCAAGGTACGTCTTCCGTCAGGCCCATCTACTTGGTGATACAAGAGACGTTGGACGTGATCAATGGAAAGCAGATGTTCCCGATACATGGAAATGATGATGGCATTCCAAATTTGTGACACGAGCACCTGAAGGTGTCAAAATTAGTCCATGTTGAGAAAATCAGGTTATAGGTTTAGACTGACCTTGGGTTTATACTTGACTTCCATTTCACCGGTGGCGAGCAGCTTCGCGTAAATCCTCTTGGGCAACCGCGTGTATATGTCCTTCCAGGGTGTCCAGATGGACAGACCCAGTCCGAAGCTCCTACCGATACTGAATACGACGATCCAGATAATGTACCACAGATATGTATCCAGGAAGAAAAGAATCAAGTCCATGACATACATGATGGCCAGGGTGAATGGGACTTGATTGGAACACAACGCGCTTCCGAAGAAACGGTCATTACAGCCCTGGACCTTGGTACGTGCCATGACGGCAATAGGGGAAGAAAAGGACGAGGTAAGGAAGAAGTAGGACTCTACAAATTTACACGCAAAAATGAGAAGCCAAAGCGTGATGGAAGCAATTCGGGAGCTACGAGCAAGTGCAGGGTAGGACGCAGTGAAGGTTTGGGATGCCATATACTTCCTGGATTTGCCAGCGACGCGATCTCCGAACATTCGACCAGAAGGAATGATAGCAAAGACCAACGTGACGACCACTGATATGAAAAATTGCACGATACCAACAATGAGCGGCACCTGTGAAAGATTGGGTCGGTCATCGACAGTAGCAATGTAAAAGGTCGGTCCAGCTGTGAGCGCTAAAATGATCAGGAGGAATATTAGTCGAGTAGTGAGGTGAGAAGCGTTGTTCCAGGTGGTGGGGATGTAGCTGAACTCTGCAAGGGTAGCCGCAATCATGATACCGGTCGAGACAGCACCTCCGAGAGCAGTAGCCGACCATGTCATTTGTGGAGAAGGATTGCTCTTGGTTTGAGGCGCGTAAACCTTGGGAGAATTGAAAGCCGTGTAGAAGAAGTAGACTGCTATGTGCAAAATCCAGATACGATTGAAATTAATGAGAAGGTGGAGAGTAGAACGCTTCTCAAAATAAGTTTTGAAGAAGACTTTATTCCACTCTATGTTCTTGAACTTCATGAATCTTTGTGCTGGTGACACATCTACAAGTCGGCTCTGCAAAGCGGATCAATCACACTGTTCCAATGTCTGAGCGATGAAAACTCACGTTGTCATTGAGCACAATCTTGGCCAGACCTTCGGGATACCAAAAGAGCTGGTTAATGTCGTCGTAGCCGATGATTGCATCATGATCCTTTTCTTTACGAACAAACTTGCCATCAACGACTTCGTAGCCCTGATCTCGCATGAAACGATACAGAGGCTTGATGACAGTGGTCAGATACAAGCCTTCAGGAACAGGCTCCATTCTGTTCTGACATTCTGGGCTACGGTAGTAATCGTCTGCACACTTGAAAATGAAGCAGAGACACTCGGGAACGAAACGAACATTGCCAGCTTCACCCCAGCAGAGAAGGAAGAGGGCAATCTGACGAAGACGATCATATTGAGACATATTGTTCATTGCGTTGCGCCACCGATTAAGAGCGGAATCAAGATTTTTGCCCTTTCCACCCTTGCCCTTGACGGACTTTAGGCGTTGGAGACCCGGATTCTGGGACTGGCCGACGGCGTCGTCAAGGTCGAGCTGAGCAGCAAAGTACCATTTACGGTAGTTGGCGTGCTGGCCACCAATATAATCGGCGTGCAAGGTCAAGAGTGCTTGGTTGGGGGTCATGCGAGACGCACGAGAGTCGAGGAGATGCATGAGGAAATCGTACTATGAAGGCGGGATTAGTTCAAGACAAGTGGGGTATCTTGAACTACTCACCATATTACGCATAGAGTCCCTCTGGAAACCGAATTTTTGGGCAAGGTCGATGAAGACGTCTTCTATTTCTTCTGTCGACATGGGTATCTGGCGTTCTTGGGACCAAGCAGGGTATGGTTCACTAGAGCCTACACCTGGGTCAACAAAGGGAGAGATGCTGGGGTAGCTAGAGTGAGAGTCGACTGAGCCTGCATAGCTACGGTGGTTGTTGTAATCTTGTTGGGCTGTAAAACGGATGAGCATGGGAAGGAAGGAGAAAAAAAGTAGACAAACGGTTCTGGTCATAATACCCTGGACTTCCAGCGAGACGGGTAGTGCTGGAGTTGAGGGAGCCATAAGGGTCGTTGTCTGGTTCGCCGTAGTCTTGTCTAGCGGCAGGGTATTGTTGACGAGGGGCAAAGGGGTTGGGTTGGCCAAACCCGGGATTGGCCATGGTGATAAAAAGAGATGAAAAGGAGCAGGAAGGAGGAAATCAAAAGAATGGACGGCTTTTTGCGTCGAGCAGCTACGTCAGAACAAGGGTTTGCAAGTGGAGACCACAGCTATCACCTCGTCGCCACTATCCTGGGAAGTTGTCTTAGTAATCACCACAGTTACGCGCATTGCCCCTTCCAGTAAAAGGTGTAAGAAAAAAAAAGATAAATATACATGTACAGGGAGAGCTGTCTTGCATGAAAAATGACCAGAAATTTGCTTCGAGTTGTAATTCCAGCTCAACTTTGAAACTACTTTTTGCGACACGACAACCGCTGACAGTGACGTCGCCGAAAAACAGATCACGTGTCACCCGACCGAAAAAACCTCTTCATGACGTTCCGAGGCAGCTTACCTGGCCACTGTCCTCCCATGCGTCTCATCGCACGGCGCTCAAAATGCTCTCCCTTTCAACTCCTCCGCATACCCGGTCATTCCACGACACGACCTCAAAACTCGCATCCTGCACGTTCACGGACCTTTTCTACTGACACTCTGTACTCTACTCTTGAACCAAATCACCACTATAGATTTCACGTCGCAACAAGTTGGGCTGGTAAACCAGACAGTGTGGCTGACCGCGGGATGATCAAGGTCCCGTTTCCCAAAGAAAGCGTCATCGGCAGGTGGAGAGACCACATGCTGTCCAGAGATATCTCGGGCAGAGGCAATAAGATGCGACTGGCAAAAGACGCGGGCGAAGACTTTTTCTTCGTTCAGGAAGTGCGTTGATTTCCTGTTAGAACCCGTTTTGGACACTGACTTTTGGTTCTACAAGATGAGAAATGCTTCGGTCGGTATGCATTTCTCTCTCCAGTTTTGCCTCTTTGATATGCGGTATTTCCCCTTACACTTTTACTCCTAGGGTGTCGCTTTCGGAGTAGCCGACGGTGTAGGAGGTTGGGTAGAGAGCGGAGTCGATCCTTCATTATTTTCACAAACATTAATGTACCATGCCCATCGGTATTCCCGTGCAGCCTGGGCCGGTGAACCCGAGATTGACCCGACGATGGACTATGAAGAGCGGGAACAAGTAGAAGGATGGGAACTCACCCCGTATTCTTGTCTTGACCTGGCTTATGGTGGTGTCTTGCGAGAACGTAGAGTACAAGCAGGTCGGTCTTCCCCAGTCGAGGCTTACCAATCTCTAAATGCGTTATAGGCTCCAGTACAGCGTGCATACTAAGCTTGAACGCCTCCTCGGGACTATTACGAGCTGCAAAGTAAGTACAAGATTTCAACGAGTACTCGTTCACGGTCCGCTCACACTCGGTCAGTCTAGGCGATAGTGGTTTTTCAATAATACGTTCCTCAAATATCATCCACAAACAACCTTCTCAAACACATTTCTTTAATTGTCCAAAGTGAGCATTTTGAGCTACTGCCCATTTATTTGTTGATTTATCGTCACCGTCATAGACAACTCACCAAACTACCTGCGGGGTCGGGACGTAAATTCTCTAGAGCCTGTGTAGACTCCCCGTCAGAAGCAGATACTTATTCGACAAAACTACGTGACGGTGATATAGTCGTAGCTTATGTACGCCTACAATCTTCGTCATGTGCCAAACGACCATTGACAAAACTTTCAATACGCAGACCGATGGTTTTTCAGACAATGTCTTCACTTCAGAAATGTTGACAATCTGCTCATTAGTCGCCCGTCAGGGCGGATCGGAAGAGCAGCAAGTTCAAATGATGGCAGACCGCTTGGTGGAATACTCGCGGATATGCATGATGGACACTCGGAAAGTCAGCCCTTTTGAGAGTGAGTCTTGTCACTTTATGCGTTCATGCATCCCGTCATTGATGCATGTTTTGTAATTGCATTCTGATAGGAGAGGCGGCGAGAGAAGGGATGTTCTTTCGTGGAGGTGTAAGTAATCTATGACGAGTCTGTGTAAATGCCGGCAAAGACTCACCCACTCTCGTTTCCTTTCTCTTCTAGAAAATCGACGAGTACGTCTTAAACCCCCTCTTTCTCTGTTTGAAGCTGACTGCCACTTTGCAGCGTGACAGTCATCGTGGCACTCGTTCGAGAGATATCATGAGTAGCTAGACACGCTCACTAATTTATATGACCATTACTTATGGATCCTATTTTAATGATGTAGTACTTCACCTTGCATAATCTACACGGAACACATTGGGTATGGACGGTAAAGACGCTCGCGACGGCATGCAAAGCCCGTTTTATGATGTGGATCCAATCATTCATGCATTCAAGGCTTGCTACATGCAGCTAGTCTGGTCTAGGGATGTCGATATGTGCGACAAGTAAATGCTGCGGGTCTATATGTGGCTCTTTATCGATTCATTCATCGTGAATTTCCGTGACAAGCTCTGGAAACCGCACATTCCATATGTCTGTATCAAATCAAGGGCTCGAATGTTGATCGTTTCAGAACAGCAGGGTGCAAATATTATCGCTCCCGGCTTCACCGATACAGCGTGCTCACATTATCTCAACAGGGAAAGCCAACGGAATTTTTTACAAGGGATGTTCGTATGCTGCGGTACCATCTCTATTTGGCGTCTCGCCCAATCACCTGGCCCTGACTGTTAAATTTGTTCCTATCATCGTGTATTAGCAAAAGATATGAGTACTTGTACTACTGTTACAGTGTCTTAGCGCAGACAGTATCGAATATTCCGAGCTACGTTCTTCATCACATTTCATTTAACCAAAAGAATCAAATGCCAAGTTATATGTATAAACTACTTCTTTGATCAGCATTACTTTTCAACAGCGCCCTGCTGTTTACTTTTCAGCCGCTTGTAGTTTCCCCAAATTACCTCCCAATCTCTTTGTAGAGTGCCTTCGCCCGGTTGTCCGTTATTGCCGGCGGCTCCCGCCCATCTGACCGCCCGTTCGTAGCACTCGAATGCTGTTTGAGGATTTTTAGGTTCACTCAAGACTCCCATCAGATTCCAAGACTCTGCAACCGTCCGTCGAGCATCTCTTAGAAGACTACTAGCTGGCTTCTTCATGGATGCCGATAGGACATATGATGGAAGTAAGGCTTTACTCGTGACCTCGCCATCACCGGTCTTGTTTGAGTTACCGATAGGCATCCCTGTCAGGGCGCGCGCAGTCCGTTCGGAGGATTCTGCAGCAGTGGATAGCCATTGTAAAGAGGACGGTATTCGGCGTTTCAGAGCGTATTCAACTTCGGCTAGGTGAACTGAAAGGACGGATGAGCGCTGTAGGAGGGTGAGCGCATGAAGGGCATGAGGAGGTGATGCGGATGCAAGAGTGTCCGGTTGGCGAACGGATCTGATGAGATCTAAAGAACGTTCATCGAGGGACCGCGCCTCATTTAGTCTTCCGGTGGTTGCATAGAATGCAGATACAGATGTGAGAGTAGATAGTAATGTACGCTGGGCGTAAGGGGATGAGGGCATAGATTCGGGAACTGGGAAACTGGGAGTACTAGAATCCGGATCGAAGGATTTGGAGGCCAGTTGTACGGCCCTGTTCCACCAAGCTAAAGCCGAATCATCCTGACCCAGTCGGAAATTGAGATCTCCTAATTTTGTGGCGATGCGGGCTGAATTATCCGTTCCTGCAGGATGAGAAGCCCAGGCGCGTTCGTACTGGGATTTGGCCTTGCGGGACGACTCTGGCCCCATGCGTTCGAGCACGGACGCGTGAAGCAGAAGAAGTTGGGGTAGTGTGGTGGGCTGGAGTTTACCTTGAAGAGCCTTCTGTTCCGCAATATCGAGAGCGGCGCGAAGTGATAATTCACTTCGCACAAGCCGCGGATCCATGACAGCAACGCCTCTTGGGCCAGGTAGAGACGGATCATTTTGAACCGCGTCGGATGTGACGACAGTAGGACCGTGTTCTTCACCCCAATTTGAGGCCATCCATGCCGCACGAACGGCGTGTCTCCCTCTGAGACCGAGACCTGGATCTGTACCTCCTGTCGGCGTTGCCCACCGTTCACCTTCTAGGTTCCAATCCCATTGCCGTACATCATCGCCTTCCTCTGGTGGTGCCAATGCAACGTGTTCTACCCAATAATGTGCCCCTTCAAACAGGATCGCAGTAGTGGAGCCGAGAAAGACCAGACCGAATGCAGAGTACTTGAGAAAACGTTTCGCGACATTTAGGACGAAGATGGGATGTTGTGCAAAGTTATCTGGGATGGACGAGTTATGACGAACGGGATATCTGGGACGGACGGGAATGGCCCGGGTGAAAGAAAACATTATTGACGGAGGTAATCCGTTCTCCCACACTAAATCGAGTGTCCAGTGCCTTCTTGTGGCTGAATCGCCTGACTCTTCGCACTACTTCCATTGAAAATTTTTAGCGCTTAGAATGCGGTGATCTGATACACAAGCAGGTACTTAAAGGCTTCGCCTAGTTCCATGCTGTCTGCCCCCCTTCAAGCCAGACGCCCAACATGAGGCCCTTCGTCTTCCTTGTTGGCTTTCTTGTCGGCGCCCTTTCCGTCTTTGCCAACAACACGCCTTCGACGACCACCGGCTCCTTCGTTAAGGCTGAAGGAAATCGGTTCATGGTCAATGGGAGCGAGTTTAAATGGATAGGAACGACGGCATACTGGTTGCCGACACTTAATACTGAGCAGGACATCATTGATACTTTGTCCAACATGTCTGCAGCCGGGATCACGGTGGTCAAAACCTGGGCCTTTAATGGTGCGTTCTGCGTTGTAGATTGTTTTGTTTTTATTGAAACACCCCCGTAGACGTTGAAGCCATTCCAGAGAACGGAACGTGGTTCCAGTTGATCACTAACGGCACTACCACCGTTAATACCGGACCGAATGGTCTTCAGAAGTTGGATATGGTCATCAAACACGCTGAACGATTTGGCATTTACGTCCTGCTCTCACTCACGAATAACTGGAACCCGAGACCTTTGTTTGATGACTTGAAAACTTCTATTGGTAAGCCAAATTTGTCTTCATAACGTTTTATCAATTCTGATGTTGTTCCAGATGATCTTACGAACAGTGTGGAGGGTCGAGGCTTCCAACGCCGCGATGTCACACCTGGCACGAACAATACACTCCCACGGAACTTCTTGAGCAATGACTTTGGTAAGTTTGCGCCATGATGATGGGAAAGGTTCGACATCTGATGATGTCTTTGACAGGGGGAATGGACGTCTATGTTCGCCAATTTGGGCTCCAAAATCACGACGACTTCTACCAAAATGAAACTTTGATTAAGGCCTTCCAGGACTACACCACTAGTGTGATCTCTCGTTATGTTAACAGTACAGCCGTGTTTTCATGGTAATATCGTTAAATGACCTCTGTCTGACACTAGCTGATCTTTATTCGGCAGGGAAATTGCCAACGATCCGCGATGTAGCTCGACGATCCAAGCTTCAGCAGACTGTAAAACAACCACTGTGACACAATGGCATTCAACAATTGCCCAACACATTCAATCAATTGACCCCAACCACCTGATCTCGTCTGGGTTAGTTTCATCGACTTCTCTTTATTTACAACTTCTGAATGGCACTTTTCGCAACAGCAATCAAGGCTTTTTCTGTGCCGACTGTCCAAAACTCTTCCTGAAGAATAGCCCTCCTCCACAACCTTCTCCTGCACCCGGACAACGACGCCAAGACGTACCTCCACCTTTGACTAAAAAGAGGATCATTCAAGAACGAGTGGCTCGGTGGAAGAAAACTCGGGCTGCAGCTCCCAAACCGGAAGGTGGAATTCAAATCCGAGGTCGTTGGGTTTCCACTCCCACCAGACGTCAAGCCGACACTGGCGTTGGTTCCGCTTTTGATGGATCTCAGGGTGTGGACAGTGAAGATATTGTTAGCATTCCTCAGATTGGATTCTCGACCTTCCAACTGTTCCCTGATCAAAATTCTTACGGAGCTCTCGATCCCAGTCTTCCCAGCTTTAACCAGACCGTTGAAATAGGTAATCAATGGATTCAGCAACATGCTCAGAACGGTTTGCGGTGAGTGCCTCTTCGGCTTGTGTTATCTATTCTTATAGTAATGTGCAATAGATTTGGCAAACCTGTCGCTTTAACGGGATTCGGTTTGGTCTCAAATGACAACCTACCGTTCTTTGTGCCCTTCAACTCTTCTGCCGCCCCATTTGCAAACGCTACAACCAGCAGCCAAGGCTTTGGAACTGCCCCTCAGAGCTCGAGTCAGGCGATTGGCGTGAGTAACGAGCAGCAGGTCGATGCTTACAATCAATGGGTAAACAGTGAGTTCTGGACTTGATATGGTTTTATTGCGAGTGATTAAATTTCCTTTGCAGCCGGTATTGTCAACGGTCTTCAAGGAATGATGCAATACCAATGGGGTCAATCTGGTTTGACCACGCAACCAGGAACGACCATCTCTCCTAATGTTAACTCTACCTCCCAAAGTTCCAACGTGGATACGACAGGCATTTCGCCGAATGATGGATATTCTACCCAGGGTGTTGGGTGAGCATATATTCACAATTGAGCTTCCCAAAACCTGATCTATAACCTTTCTCTTAGCACTTCTTCCGTACAAGGAGTTTTGCAAAGCGCTTCACAGCGAATCAGTGACTCGTTCTGATCACTTTTGATGGGTATGGAAGGTGTTGGGCTTGTGTACGGACTACTTAAATAAATCATATTATATTTTAAGACTGCTACGATCATCACTGACACTTATTTACTGCGATTGTAACCTTCAGACGCTTGAGACAGACAATGTACATAAGTATCTAACCTAGTAATGCTGCAATACTCTACATGTTTTAACAACTTGACCATTGACCAAGTACTTTGAACCTGTCGATGGTCACATGATCAGTCGCGTAATTTACACTACAGTGACTCGAGGGGCCTAGCACTCGACTAGCCACTTTCACCACCTTTCCTGCCTCTACGCGCAACGTACATGAGTTTAAGAGGATAATTATCTTAGCGATTCTTCAACACAATGAAATTCCACATAGACAATCTTCCAGCAGAGTGTTCCTTTCTTCAGACACTATTATCTTCCGCTGAAATTCCTTTCAGATCATTTTCCCTTATGACCGTATATATCCTGGTATGTAAAATTGTTCATGTACTAAACGCGCATTGATTTTTCTTGCAGAACAATATGCCTACATGTGCGACTTGAAACGGACACTTGATGCAACGGTTCTGCTAATTTCGATATCTGGTGGAACCCTCATTTATTCTCTATTTAGGGCCACTGTGTTCTGGAAATGCCTTCAGGAACAGGCAAGACAGTTTCTCTACTCTCCCTTATTGTGTCATACCAGCAGGTATTCCTGTTTTTCTTCCAGTTTGCTCTTACTTATCTACGTCGACACATTAGTTCTATTCAACAAAACGAAAACTCATATATTGTTCCCGAACGGTACCTGAAATCGAAAAGGCTTTGGCTGAGTTGAAGAGGCTCATGGCATATCGAATAGAATGTGCTGAGACAGAGGAGGAGAAGGAGAAGGAGCGCAACTTCACCGGCCTAGGGTTGACAAGTCGGAAGAACTTGTGCATTCATCCAGAGGTGTGTAATGATATTCTTGTGGTTGGGTCGTTCCTCATTACTATAACTAGGTGTCCAAGGAAAAGAAGGGGAAGGTGGTGGATGCGAGGTGTCGCGACTTGACCAATGCGGCTGTTTGTGAGAAAGGCAGAGCGGATCCGGGCTCTGTGGAGCTTTGTGACTGGCATGAGGTATACCGCTTCTTCATGATACCCGCTCACATCTGAATACTGTGTAGAACCTAGGCAAACTTGAATCTGGCAGTTTGGTTCCTCCCGGTATACATACCTTGGCGGATATTCTACAGTACGGAAAGGACCAGACAACATGTCCTTATTTTACTGTCCGGCGGATGGTACGCAGTCTTTTTTACTCGTTTGAGACTTGTTAAAACTGATCGTTTCTTCAGTTGCCTTTTGTGGACGTTATTATCTACTCGTTTCATTACCTTCTTGATCCCAAAGTCGCTGAGCAAGTCTCAAAAGAAATGTCCAAGGACGCGATCGTCGTGTTTGATGAAGCTCACAATATAGGTATGACAGCGTGCCGTCGCCGGGTTATGGGACTGAACTTTCTTTTCTACTGTAGATAACGTGTGCATCGAGTCGCTCAGTATTGACCTAACACGACCCATGTTGGATTCTGCCGCTCGTAGCATAACGAAACTTGGTGAGAAAATTGAAGAGTTAGTTTTGTTTTGACTGTTCAGGTGGGATTTTCCTGAAGCTTTATGGCAGGATCAAGACTACAGATGCTGCAAAGCTGCAAGATGAATATGCCAAACTTGTGGAAGGATTACAGGAACAGGAAGCTGAAGCAGAAGATGACGCACTTGTGGCGAACCCTGGTATTGTCTTGTGCTCCAACTACTTGAATCAGCTTTTCAACTTACTTGACCACTACAGTGTTACCTGATGATCTAATTAAAGAAGCTATCCCTGGAAATATCAGAAAAGCTGAGCACTTTGTCGCATTCCTAAAGCGATTTGTAGAATATCTGAAGGTATTGTGTCGCATTTGCCAAAGTTGTAGCTATCATCTTGATCTTGATACAGACCAGGATGCGAGTTTTGCATGTGGTTGCGGAGACTCCCCTGTCCTTTCTTCAACATTTGAAGGATATAACGTTCATAGAAAGGAGACCACTGAGGTCCGTAAAACCAACACCATCCTACCACAAAACTCATGTTTCGGCAGGTTTTGTGCTGAGCGTTTGCAGTCTCTCATTCGTACGTTGGAGCTAAGCCGTTTGGACGAGCATTCTGCTTTGCAGAAAGTCGCTAGTTTTGCAACACTCGTGTCAACTTACGAGAAAGGTTGGAAAGCAGATATCTAAGTGTCATTGTTGCTGATATTTCGCTAGGTTTTTTGCTCATACTGGAACCCTATGAGACCGAAAGCGCCACAGTGCCAAACCCCATCTTTCACTTTACGTCGGTAGCGTGGATTCTTTCATAGACTAACAGAACCAACTAACGCTATTCATCTTAGTTGCCTCGACCCATCGTTGGCTATTAAGCCTGTTTTTGAACGGTTTAGCAGCGTCGTCATTACGTCGGGCACGATATCGCCGTTGGACATGTATCCAAAAATGCTCCAATTTACCCCAGTAGTTCAAGAAACTTATCCCATGACTCTTACTCGGAACGCCTTCTTGCCTCTAGTATGCCTTTCCTTGGCTTTCATTTCCAGTATTAATGGACTTTGTAGGTCATCACTCGTGGAAGCGACCAAGTGGCTATTAGCTCTAGATTCGAAGTCAGGAACGATCCCGCTGTAGTCCGAAATTTTGGAAGTATCCTCATTGAATATAGCAAAATCGTACCCGATGGGATTGTGGCGTTCTTTCCAAGTTATCTGTATATGGAATCCATTGTGGCCGCCTGGAACGACATGGTACGTGGATGACTTCACGATTAACTTATTATTGGGACCGATTTGACTGGAATGTTTTTAGGGTATCCTCAACGAAGTGTGGAAAAATAAACTCATTTTCGTGGAAACTCCGGATGCTAATGAAACTAGTATCGCATTGGAGAATTACCGACGAGTTCGTGCATACACTTACCTAAATTGTTCATGCATGTTCTCATGGATGTCTGTTAGGCCTGCGACAACGGAAGAGGTGCTGTTCTACTATCTGTGGCTCGGGGTAAAGTATCCGAGGGCATCGACTTTGATCATAACTATGGCCGGGCTGTCATAATGTTCGGGTACGACAATCCGCGAGTTGGTAGCTTTCGAATATGCACTAACTAGACTAACAGTGTGCCGTATCAGTACACAGAAAGCCGCATATTAAAGGCCAGACTGGAGTACCTGCGAGATGCTTACCGAATCCGGGAATCCGAGTTTCTAGGATTTGATGCTATGCGAAACGCGGCGCAATGTGTGGGTCGAGTCTTGCGGGGTAAAACCGACTGGGGTTTGATGGTGTTTGCGGACAAGGTCTGTTACATTTCGGTTTTTCGAAAATTATTCGTCAGTTAACGTGGAGATCGGAACTCAACAGCGATTTGCTCGGGCAGACAAAAGAGCAAAGTTGCCTCGATGGATTAACCAGTACATTACGGAGACAGCATCTAATTTGTCGACAGACATGGCGTTGACGCTCTCCAAGTTATTTATGCGAACAATCTCGCAAAATCCAAATGAGAACCAAACTGGAGTTTCTCTGTGGACACTCGAAGACATCGAGAAAGCTCAAGCCAAACAAGCAGCTGCTCTCGCGGAAGAAAAGAACAACGATGAGGAGGACGAATATGGAGATGGGGGTATAAGTGATGCTATGTTGGCAGAGCTGGACGTGTAAAATTACATATATGTACATTTTCCTACAACAGGCGTTATGGTCGTGTAAAGTCATCGGGAACATTGTGCGCATCTGTTGGGCACCTATGCAATCATGAGTTTAGGTGTTCCCGATGAAAAGGGGAGGAAGAGACCTCGTGGGTGACGATTCGTTCTGGCTGAGTATAATATCTTTTGCAAGCACAACGCGGGCAATTTGGGGGATGGGCTGAACTGAGGAAACATGAACGGGACCGGCAATCGACATTGGTGTCTCCTGTGTATGTTAGATGGCCGCAGTGCGAGTTGCGAACAAATTTGAGTTGCCGGTGACACATCTATATAGGGGTCAAGACCAGAACGCAGAGCCATAAGGAGAGGTCTGAACCTTGGAAAATAATATCGGCGGAAGTAGGAGAGAAGTAGAAAATTGATGGCGATCGAGGATTTGAGTTTGGACGATCACTTCCTGTGGCCCGGCGGGTAAGCAAGAGTACACAAGTATACGCGACTGACGTTCAGCGACTCCTGCTAATGATGATGTCTCTCCCCTTGCCTCTCCTTGCCCTTTTAAACGCCAGAAATTTTAATTTTTCTCGGCCCGACCTTGCATAATACGCCGTAATGATTTATTATCTTACATGGAAAATTCGTGCCACGCCGTGGGAGACGAAGACGCCGCTTGCCTGGTTCAGTACCTCTCATGCAGCGCGCGTCTGCTCATCAATTCATAAGAGTCTGATGCTCCTTTTCTTCAGCCTCACTCCCCACCCCCACTTGTCAGGATTGCCGAGTACCCCACTTTACCCTCGCTTTCACTATCTCCTCCCAAAAGATCACATCGGTATCGCCCGCATGTTCATCTTTGGTCTGCACACACTACTATTATAGGCTCAGTAGCTTCAGCCTATCTTCGAAGCTTCCCAATTTAATCACCCAACATGGTTATCCCCTTGTTACCCTGCAGCGGTTTCTTTTTCCCCTTCTCGGGATTCTTTCTTCCACATCAGTTTAATACTCTCCTTTGTGACGCCACGAGTGGCGTGCAGATCTTCGTCGTCGGGAACTGCTCGGTGGACTTTTGGGAGAAGAGTCCTTATTCGTCTCATGGCAATGTGCTCGACATATTCTATTCAGAACCTGTGTCAAGTCTGTCGTAATTTGCTCACATCTACCAATACACTTTTTTGCACCGTTGCTTCTAAACGAACCATTAAGAGCGGGTGTATTCTCTACCAAGAATGCGGCAATGAAGTAGACTATCAACTTGTCACCATATCGAACTTCATTCAAAAAACTCTAGAATATACACTGGAAAAATTACCATGTGTCACATAATCATAAGATACATTGCACTTTGACCAGGACTCACTATAATAAGCGAAAATGAGATAACAAAATACTTATCATCATGATTCCGTAGATTTTGACGACAGTTCATCTTCCAGAATTTCTCCGACACTTCGTATTGGCTCGCCTTTGATCACCTTGTTGACTTCGTCTTTATCCAGTGTCTCGTGTTCTACAAGTGCATGCGCCAGCTGATACAGGACGGATTAGAAGTCAATGCCAGGCACCCGTGCACGCGAAGGACTTACCCGATGAAGCTCGTCCATTTTCGATTTCAGAAGGGCCGTAGCTCGAGCTTCGCTTGCTTTGATGATCCTGGATTGAATGCAATCAAACCAAAGACAGCCAGCTGATTTGTATTAGACATACTTGGTGACCTCTTCTTCAATTTCGTCTTTGCGTCGGGGACTTAAATCTGCCGTGTCGTCGTAACATACGGGCCCGAGCTTAGAAAAACCCCAATACTATGACAGTTGAGGCTCGTCATCATCCTTGCCTTCTAGGTCCAGAACACTTACCTTGACCATATTCCGTGCGGTATTCGTTGCACTTCTAATGTCGGAACTTGCTCCACTAGTCACCGCATCAGGCCCATATACTGATTTAGAGATAAATAGATCAGTTAACGCTCTCGCGACGGAAACGGACCCAAGATGTACCCAGTTCCTCAGCGATTCGACCACCCATCGATACATCTATTCCAGCTAAAAACTCCTTATAGCTCACTGAAAAGCGATCGTCTTCGGGAAGCATCGAAGTCTAAGTAAAGAACCAAAATAATCGTAAATTTTCCATGTTCAAAACAGAAAAACCAAACCAAACCTACGTATCCCAGGGCGTGGCCTCGAGGTATACACGTCACTTTGTGTAAAGGCATCGCTCCGTCGGTATACAATGCGACCAGTGTATGTCCTCCCTGCAAAAAAACACAGTCAAGGAAAATTCGAAATGAAAACCTAATCAGTGTTAGACCTCGTGATAAGCAGTCGCAAGCTTGGCTTTCGGGTCGATAAACGCGCTCTTGCGCTCCGCACCCATAAGGATTCGGTCCTAGTTGACTCGTCATTGAACAAGTCCGGAAAAGGCAAGCAGCGGACTTACTCTAGCCCACTCAAAGTGCTTCAATGAAACTTCTCTTGCACGTTCCTTTGCAGCTTGAACCGCAGCTTGGCTGCCAATACGTCAAGGCTATAGAATACAACCGAAAAGCCGATTGCACTTACTTGACCATATTGTGTAAATCTGCTCCAGAGAATCCAGACGTTCCACGCGCGAGAACCTTGGGATCAACATCTACGAAAAATTACCGTATCAGGCTAGCGCAAATCAAAGTCGAGAAAAAGCTATTCACCGTTACTTGTGGTAACGTTTTTCATATGATGTTGTAGAATTTGGACACGCCCACGAACGTCAGGCAGAGGTACGGCAATATGTCTATCGAACCGACCAGGTCTGACTAGAGCACTATCAGAAGATTCAGGGTGATGCCTCAATATTTGGATAGCCTTAGTTCAAATGCCTGTACTCACGAGTCGAGGCTTTCCGGAAAGTTGGTTGCAGCCATTACGATAACACCTTCACTTTGTTGGAAACCGTCCATCTCAACTAAGAGTTGATTCAGGGTCTGCTTCATATATTGTTGGTCCCGACTACTTCGCTTTCCCCCCACGGCGTCCAATTCGTCAATGAAGATGATCGCCGGTTGCTTCTTACGAGCGGCAGCGAAAAGCTCCCGGACACGCTTGGCACCTACTCCAACAAACATCTCCTCAAAATCAGAACTAATGAATCCCAGTCAACAAATGCATTGATTGACATGACTCAGGACACTCACCCAGATGCAAAAAAGAAAGGTACGCCGGCTTCCCCAGCCACAGCTCGCGCTAACATCGTCTTGCCGGTACCCGGAGGTCTGGCGACGAATTAGTCTCACTGTCAGACAAGATCCATATAACGAAAAGTTTACCCTGTCAGTAAGACGCCTTTGGGCAACTTTCCACCCAAAGTAGCAAACGCAGAGGGATCCTTGAGGAATGCGACGACATCTTGCAATTCCTACGACAACAGCGGTCAACGTGTACATACATACATAAAAACACAAAGCGCTTACATCCTTGACCTCATCAACGCCGTGGACGTCACTGAATCTGACATCCGCCTCGGTGGGTTCGAACTGAGCTTGTCTCGGAGCATTTTTCATCAATCCGGTGTTCTCGAAAAATACAGACAGAATGACAAGGAAGACTCCAATTTCGGTGAGCCGAGGGTCCGATGAGAATGGGGCGGTAAACTTACAGAATGAACCCGCGACCAGAGTAGCAAGGAATCGTACCAAACGCGGTACCCAGGATCCTCTTTCTGATTAATGAAATATTTCACGAATTTAAGTGAAGGTCTCAAAGAGATGAAGCGAAACGACGTACGTTCTACTATCGTTACCTGGATCGGCTTGCCTTGACTAGCCTCTAGGGCAGCTGCAAATTCAGAGTGCGTAGTTCCTGCGGTCTTTGGGACACTGTGGTTACCAGCGAGGACACTTTGGGCGATTTTCTGGCTATCTGTGGGTGCTGGAGTCGGGGAATCCTGGTCAAGTGACACTGTTGATCCAGTCTCATTTTGAGATTTGGGATTTGTGCTTTCTGCGGCGGTAGACTGCGTAGTAGCAGGACTTTCGTTAACGTGTAGCGAAGACTCGGCAGACGCGCCGGACGACGCAAGCAAACTTTCTCGTTTTTTGACTGCAGCATTGACCGCTCCTTCCTGGTCAGTTTTGACGAGACTGGTAAGATACATCTGGAATGCTTCTGAAGAATGAAGCAATGGAGAAGCTGGATCCTATACACAACTACACTAAGCAAATTTTCAGTCACTGAACACAACGACAACACACGAATTGGCACATCTTCTCCCATCTGCTTATAATTAGATCGTACGAGCTTTTAAGATCCGTATTTATGAGAGCTTGAAAAAGAGCAAGTTGTTTCGAAACATCATGAGGATAGACGTTGGCTTCCGCTTCGAGCCGGGTGATGTTGGCGACTACAGTTGGTGAAGGTAGTTTTGAAGACTTGGAACCAAAGATTGAACCGAGAGATATATAGCGAGCGGACGGACGGGCTGGACAGAGAGGAGGAAGAGATATTCTAGAAGTCGCGCGAAGAGAATGAAGAGTGACGAGAGAGCGACACGGAGGAGGAGAGGGAATACGCAAGTTACAAGCTGAGCGTGTCGAGACACGCAGCGAGGACCAAAA
The DNA here is from genome assembly GCA_037954225.1 of Stygiomarasmius scandens. Classification (NCBI taxonomy): domain Eukaryota; kingdom Fungi; phylum Basidiomycota; class Agaricomycetes; order Agaricales; family Campanellaceae; genus Stygiomarasmius; species Stygiomarasmius scandens. Next base: position 669,132 of record JBANRG010000004.1, on the reverse strand, counting down.
CTGCATGGAAAAGTTGAGAATACGTCGATGCTTGGAATTGCGTACGCACCTGCATTGACAAGTCAGAAGAAATTACTCGACCACGTGCTCTCATCAATTCTCTTTAACCGCCATGTCCGACCACCAACAGCAAGGTAATATCATTCTCCAGTAGTCCTTTCCTGCATCCTCTCTCAACCACGAATAAGTCATTCAGCTTCTCAGACTGGGCTGTGAGGCTTGCTCGCTTGCCCTCGAATCTGTTGCCGAAAATTCTCGTGAAGATCCATCGCCATCACCTCTTTCTGTCATTAGGACTGATCTCATGTCCTTACTCGCCCTAATTTATGCGACAGCTACCAAGCTAGCCCTTTCCCTCAAAACGTCCTCGCCCACTTATTCAGCATCAATCACTCCCTTGAAAGACATGACAAAACATGTTGCTGCCCTTTCTCACTGCGTAAATATGCTCAATACAAACGAACATGGCAGGACATTCTCCCAAGAAGCTGTTGGCCTCGTTCGGGATGTTCTTATCTCTGTACGATCTCTTCTGCAAATACTTTTGGATATCGAAGTGTCCGATGACCGTGACAAGTGGAAAGAAGAATACTTGGTGCGCACAGGAACTCTCCATGATATCATTGAGAATGCTCGTTCGTCCAATGGCTTGTCAAAGGACAATACTTCGGCCGTTGCTAAAATTTGGAGCCGAGATTTGGGGCCACTAGAAGATGGTGTCAGAGAGGTCGCAGAAATGATCGAGGATGCCCAGTCTGGTGATATTGAGGCAGATGAGGTAGATGATGATGGCTGGGATGAATTGGGTCTAGGCCCAAACAAAACACTTGACAAGGATGAACTTGATCGCACTTCCAAGGTACGAATTTTGTTTTCAGGTGCACTTATCTGCCTTCTATCTTAATTTTCTGTTGCAGGTACACACTGCGCTCCGTCTAACCGCGCTCCTACATAAAAAGATCTCATCTGATTTGCTCCCGCTGCGCAATTTACCGTTTGGTGCACTGGATAAATTTGCTTCGCTCTCACCTACGCTACTCTCCACGTCCGATGAGTTGATCGCCTCATTGTTCTCCCCACAAGATGTATCTCATATACGACAAGAACTTGACTCATTCACACATATCATTTATGATGTCAAAGAAGCCGTAGGACTTATACTTGGCGACAAGTCCTCGGAAACAGTAGAGGAAGCAATGGAAAATCTGACTCTGAATGGGCAGGCGCTTGGAAAAAACAAATCGCGGAAACGGTGGTTTGATGGGTGTTTTGAACAGATTACTAGAGCATTAGAAAAAGCTGCCGTTATACTGAATGCTAATACTCAATCGTGATTTCATGCTTGTTAGATCTGTTGTTGTCGACGGCGCGAAATTACACGGCTATGACGAAACTTTGCAATTGCTGTCTTTTTCCATGAAAAAAATATCAGAGTTCCAGAAAATGCCGCGACAACACGCATGAAGATATCAAGGTATTTTAGTCGGTAAATATCTCAGGTGCAGGGGTGCATTTTCAGACAAAAATGGTATGGTGGTATTCACCATACGGTACGCTGCGTTGAGGTGAAATAAGAAGAGTTGGTAGTTGTTAGCTACACCAATATGCTATGTTGTGATCCGAGGAGAATACACCGTGTTCGCTTTCCATGAAGAAACAATCAGAAGTTACGTCCAGAAAAAAAGAAACAGAAAACATGCTGAAATTCATACACAACTTTGCAGATGACGCTCGACAGAAATATTAGGCTAGCATCTCTCCTTCCTCGTGGCTGGCATCAAACTCTCTCTTGGTCGCTTCCGTTTCTCGTCGTCTACGTTCAAGCTCCCAGACTTCTTTCATCTTGCCTCCCAGGATGTTAGGATACAGCACGGCACTATTCGCTCGCCGTAGCCTCTCCTCGAAGTGTAAGATTTTGTCAACGTGTGCCTGGAGGTCAAATGAATTTTTCTGACGACGAAAGTCAGTTATGTTATGTCAAGATGGGCGGGCACACACTAACCGCTTCTTGCGCCCTCTTGGCCCTTGCCTCGTCTCTGAGCTTATTCAGTTCTTTACGCCTTTGCTCTTCCTTAACTCGTTTCAAGCCAGAGCTAGACGACGAGCCGCTAGACTGAGTTGAATGTTAGCCATGATCAACCTTGTGAATGAATATCGTACACCACCCAAGAGCATGGCATACACATTCTTATCTCTTAAATCAAAGTCGGTTGAGGCGGCAGGCACTCGAGCAACGGGTGTAGAAGGTGTCAGAGAGATGCCATCGGCAGCAGAAGATATGGAACCAGAAGCCTTTGCTGTCGAAATGGTTGGCTTGGGTGTCGTCGAGGCCGCAGATCCAGCACTGGATCCCGACGGCTTGTTTTTCTTGATTGGGGGCAATTTCTTCTTCTTGGGAGGGGGAGAAGGCTCTTTTTCTTTGGTAGAATTGGGCGCATTGTCATCGACAACAACTGGGTCACTAGAGACGATGAGATTATATTTGGGGTTCAATAATGACAACTCACCGTTTCAAGGATGATCCTTGACGCTCATCTTTGAACATAATTTCCTTGGGTTCTGCCTCTCCCTTTGTCTTCGAACCCTTGCCTCCCTTTGCACCCTTCCCTTTAGCCACACCTTTACCCTTCGTCGACTTTCTCTGCTCTTCCTCCACAAAATCGTCGTCGTCATCGTCGTCTTGAAGTGTGCCCAAGTCTTCTGCAATAGTTTCGTCCTCAAGTGCATAATCATCTTCCGACTCTGGATCTGATGCGACTGCCTTTTTAGATCTTGAACCCGCTTTCTTGGAGGGTTTCCTTTGACGTGAAGTTGTAGGAGAGTCGTCCTCGTCATCAAAATTTAATAGATTATCCTCTACAGTCTTGACTCTTTTGGGTGGAGAGACGTCGACATCTTCATCTTCTGACATGACATGTTTCGGCCGTTTGAGAGACTTGCGTCTGGAGGAGGATGGTGCTGAATCTTGCTGAAGCCCAGGTAAAGAAATAGAGTCGAGTTAAACTGGATAATAGACACACCTCTTCCATTGAAGTAGTAGACTTGATTGGAGGTATTTTAATTCTCAAAGACATGGAAGAAACCAAAGGCAGATCTCACCTTGAACTGCAATTCTTTGAGCAGACGGATAAAGGTTTAAACTGCCACGTGCGAAACGACTTGAATGCGACGTCACTTCGATTCCGTCAAGTGTACAAATTTTATCTACAGTAAAAAAGTAAAGTACATGATTTCGCTTTGTATGCTGCTCCTAGTTCTCCACAGGTTTCTCTTGGTAAAACTTCATCAGATCCTGCACATCATCCCTGCTTCCAAGGAAAACTGGACAGCGCTCGTGAATGGAAGTGGGAATAATGTCTAGGATGCGTTCTGTCCCAGTAGTCGCTATTCCTCCAGCCTGTTGTAAACGGTGTCAACCATTTTCAAAAAACTATGTTGCTACAACTCGCCTGTTCAGTCAGATACGCCATCGGGAATGCTTCATAGAGAAGTCTCAGTTTTCCCATCTTGCTCTTTTTATCACCCGGGTAACCAAAGATTCCACCATAAAGAAGAGTACGATGTACATCGGCAACCATAGATCCGATGTACCGAGCACTATAAGGAGACTTGCCCGCTGGAGGGTACTTGATGGATTTAAGGTACGCATTTACCGGTTCGTGGAAGTACATTGAGTTTCCTTCATTAAAAGAATAAATCTTCCCTCGAGGAGGTATCCTGATCTGAAAGCAGAACACCAGGTTAGATAGGCCAAGACAGAGCGCGAAAAGTGGTAGAGGCGCGTACATCGGGGTGAGTCAGAATGAATTCTCCAAGGGCGTTGTCCAGTGTGTATCCATTAACACCTTGACCAGTAGAGAATACAAGATTGGCAGATGAACCATACCTGATGATACATGAGTGATATTTTCAGCACACGACCATTCAAACACATACATTGTGTAACCAGCGGCAACCATTTCCTTGCCAGGCCTCAAGACATCTGAAATCGTACCTGCTGAGCCAGGTTGCTTAAAATGACGATAAGGGCGTCGCAAAGCAGATGACCGGGATCCCAACTTACGATCTTGTAGATACCAAAGATAGTACCGATGTTGACACCAGCATCGATGTTACTACTACCATCGAGAGGGTCAAAGACAACGCAGTATTTGCCCCGGTTCCTCTCCTCGATGATAATTGCGTCTTCAAGTTCCTCCGAGACCAACACGGCGGTCTTGCCCGACGCACGAAGAGCGTTGATCATGATGTCATTGGAAAGAACGTCAAGTTTCTTCTGTTCTTCGCCCTGTACGTTCGTCTCGCCTGCCAGGCCGACACTAGGAGAGATCAGATCGAATAGATCTACTGAACGATGCACTGAAGACGTACAGATTAATGAGACGCGCTTTACGGACATTTGTCGCAATGAACTTGGAGGTGACTTGGATGGCAGTAAGGAGAAGAGTAAGATCGCCAGTAGCGGCTGGTCCCAGACGAATCTGGTCGTGAAGGACATGGCTACGCCGAGGTCAGTGAACGAAAGCTTGAAGAACAGGAGAAACAAACCGAGTGAGAGTGATAAGATCTGTAGTTGGCAGTTCTTCAGCAGCCATGATTGAAGTTCAGATAGTGACGAGAGAGAATATAGAGAGAGTAAGTATAAGTAGGTTCCGGAAGAAATCGGTTGAAAGGAAAGTAGTTGTTCCTTTCCCGTTCACCGTTAGGAGCTTCGGACCTCGAATGAATTCACGTGTGGAAGGATTAAGGCGGCCCGTCCGGCCCGCTCACTATACAAGTAATACAGGCGTATGGTACAAAAAAGCTTTCTCTTCTTCAGTTTAACGCTTTCGCTTCTCTCCAGGAATCGCGTCCTTCGACCTCCGACTTCGTAGAGGTAGCGGAAACACGCCATCGCTTTCTTCCCCCGAATCCTCTCGGCCACCTGCATTGCTCAGTCCCCTTATCCCACTGGTGTTGGGGCCAATTGTTTCGCGACCTCCCAGTCCTCGTTCAGACCCCGAGTCATCACTTTCTCCTTCATCATCCTCATCCTCGTAGACCCTCTGACGTGCTTGAGCAATAGCAGCAGCGATCTCTGCACTAATGCTGGCAACTCGCACTTCTAAAGACTCGTCCCCAGGAGGACCCGTAGTTTGAACTTGGTTGCCAGATTGTAAAAGCGCAGATATAGTCCGAACAGAATCTTCTAGGTCAATATCGTCATCCTGTTCTTCGTCTTCTTGACTGCGTTTCGTGGCCTTGAAACTGTATTTCCTATATGAGAGCGTTAATGATTGCTCCTGTTAATAACTAAATCAACTTACACATTCGGATCTGGCTCCCAACTTGGGTCATGGGTGCGCATGTGCTGAGTTAGCGTTGTTCGTCGGGTGAAGGTCTTCTCGCAGTCTGGCTCCTCACATTTATATGGTCGTTTGCCTGTATGAGTACGACGATGACGAGCGAGACTACTGGAATCGCCGAAAGTCTTTTCACATCCCGGATACTCGCAAGAATGAGGTTTTTCACCAGTGTGCACACGAGAATGAACATGCAATGCCGATCTCTAGAAGCGAGTGAGAAAGAGATACGAAGGATTAATGAGTACACACCTGAATAAAAGTCTTCCCGCAACCAGGATGCGAACACATGAATGGTCTTTCACCGGTGTGAATGCGCTTGTGTCTGACCAGGTCACTCCGACGAGTGAAGGACTTGTTACAATCAGGGTGTTCACATGTATGAAAATTGGTGCCCTTTTCCTTGTCTTTACCCTTTCTTCCCTTCTTTCCCGCGTTATTGATCACAGCAGCTGAGGTCGAAGCGACAGGTTGAGTAGCCCCTCTATTGGAAGGAGAAAGTACTGGTGAAGAATTGGACGTCGAGCGACGGCTGGGGGAAAGGTTAGGCTGGTTTGGTGGAACAGGTGAGGTGCCATTTCCGTGACTCCCAGACTCGGTATCAAACTGGGCAGACAGCTGGTTAAGGATATCGTTGAGGTCCAAGTCTGTAGGCAGAGGCTGAGAAGGCGTCGAAGAGTCGTTACGAGTAGAAGCATTCCTTCCAGCAATAGAGCCACCCGGCTCCGAGTCATCAGGGAACAAGTAACTGCCATCACAATCCTTCTCTGTTTCTTCCGTCCTTCTCCGTTTATGAGGCGGGGGATCTGTTACCCCTGCAGTCAACGAATGGAATGAAGGAGCTGCTCGTGTCGTCTGCAGTATCTTGTCTGTCAACGAGGAAGAATCCTTGTTCGCCGATTCTCCCCCTCCTTGCGCATTGGCTTGGGCAGCCTGCAAAACAGCGGCAAGGCCATTCAGGTATCCACCAATACTATTCTCCTGGGAAGGACTACCAACTTGGGAGTCACGGCTGTCTTGTGCGTTGAGGTTGGCTTGGTGCTGTTGAGCCGCTGCGCTTAGTAGGGCTGCGGTGGCTGCAGATGCATTCTGGTGCAGGAGAAGATTTGCAATTTCTCGTTCAAACTGGTCAACTGAGAAGGATACTTGATTTTGCGTTCTATTCTGTGTAGAGGGATCTTGTTCTGGGAACTGACTCTGCAAGGGAGAGAGTATGCTGGGCTCGGGGTCGAAAACGGAAGAGGAACGCGTGTCATGGCCATGGCTACGTGGGGATTGATCCGTTCCAGTGTCATCATCTATGGTCTCGTCGTGCATGACATCGGAAAGATTGAGGACAGGTTCGTCCTGTTCCATGGGAAATAGTGAGACTTGAACGGAGACCAAGGTGTCTAGAACGAGAAGAATGGTCAGTTGCAGCACAGAACAACCGATTCAGGTTAATTAAATAATATACCTCTGAACAAAAAAGAAGAGAAAAGAAGGGAGAGAACGAAAGGGCGCGTATGTACTGGTCGAGGTGAAGGCCGGTTGAAGAGCAAGCACGTGCCTGTCTATATATCATATCTTGCTCCTACCTTTCATGACCTAGCTTGCCCCTGCGACTTGTCATCATGCAGTCCTTCCAACCTGGAAAAATCGACCTCACTCCGCGAAGGCACCATGGATATGCCTTTGTGCTCTTCATAATGGGAACCTTGTTTCCACCTCTAGGTACTGTTACCTGAAATACTTAATCTTCGCTCTGCTCACATCCAGTTTTCCCCACAGCTGTCGCCGCACGGTTCGGCATTGGTACAGATTTTTGGATCAACCTTCTTTTGACAATCTGCGGCTATATACCTGGTCAGCCTTTCGTTGCCCCTCTATCTCATATTGCTCATGCGACACCCATCCAGGTCATGGACACAACTTTTACATTCAGGTGCAGCGCCGTCTTCGTTTGGAGTGCTAGCTTCCTACTCACACTCCTTTCCAGAACATTCGGAACAACAAGAATCATGCCCGTACTCCAAAGTGGGCTCAGCGTTATGGTCTCGTTGACACCTCAGAGATTAAACGCAAGGAGCGCAAGTCACAGTGGGCCCATAGATACAACGACCGTCTTCCCCGTTCCACTCTTGAAGACCAACCATACGAAGAAGGCCAAAATTCAAGTTTGAGTCTTTCGTCAGATGATCACGATGGCAGGCCTCAGCAACAAGGAGACGCCTTATGGCGTCCAGAGGATGAGCAATTCTACAGCAATAATTCTGCAGCGGCTTCCAGATCTTCGGGACGATGGCATTACCCTGCCAACTTTGATGACGCCGTTGTCACTAGCTCGGGATCTAAACGTGGAAAGAAGAAGAAGGAAAAGAAGGATCGCTGGGCGAGGACAGAGGATGCATATATGATTTCCGAACAACAACAAAGGAAAAAAGCGAAGAAAAAGAAAAGCAGGGCTTCGATGAGCACGGTTTCACGAGATGAATCAACCGAGTTTCCTGAAGACCCAGAAGGGGGTCTCTACGGTGACAGACAACGGAACGGGAACGCTGATATGGAAAGAGATAATCAACGCGGTACTACGGATGATGTGTTTAATCACCAGTTTTAGGATAATTTCTGGTTTCGGTATGTATATACAGCTTTTGCGACCATGTACCTATTATTTTGACGACAGATGGTCATTTGGACAGTACGCCTTGGCGTACAGAATAGATAATAACATGATATCGAACAGTGGTAATAAGGATACATTGCTTTTGATAGTTGATACAAATCATGTCAAGCATCATCTAAGATCAGCCGGGGTACGACATTCATAGCCATCAGCTAGGGAGGAGCAAGTCAGCAAACAAATGTAGTGGCAAGCGGAAAATGATCTACCTCTTGGAAGAGCAATTTGGCGGCATAAGGGATCGTCAACTGCGCCATCTGTTTCGAACTCTTGCAGTATGTACACCAGCCATTGTAACCCATCAGTCCACACTTTTGGCAAGCATTGACCTCGAATTTATCAGAGGAAATCATCAGACGTTCGAGAAGGAGCTGAGTGGCACCGTAACCAATCAAACAGTCTCGTTCCATTTCACCTAGACGAAGACCACCTTCTCGCGACCGGCCCTCTGTTGGTTGACGAGTTAACGTCGCACGAGGTCCTCTTTGAGATAAATTAGCGGATCAAGCGTCAAAAGGTAGGTCAGATGCGAACCTTGCACGAGCATGCATTTTATCCATCACCATATGTTCTAAACGAAAAATGAATAAAGTCAAACTGAAGACTCAAGACCGAGACTTACTCAATTTCTGATAATAAATGGGGCCGAAGTAAACATATGCTTCCATAGGTTCACCAGTGATACCGCTGGTCAGCATGTCTTTTCCAGAGTAACTGAAACCATGTTCGATAAGTATCCGACTCATATCCTCGACCTAGCATATAATCAGATGTTATTCTGCACAAATAGAAACAAAAGCTTGACTTTGGAGCCTCCGAACGCAGTTCCATATTGTAGCTTGCCGCTAAGTACTCCTGCCTATAAACGACATCAATTGTAACTCAAAGTGAAGTAAAGAAAACATACCTTTCCAGCGAGTAATTCTATCATCTTGCCAACAGTCATGCGGGATGGGAAACCATGCGGATTCATGATAGTATCTACAAAACAGCTTGTCAAACATTGTGAAGGAAAAAGGGGTGATGCTCACCAGGAACGATGCCTTGATCATTGAAAGGCATATCTTCTTGATTTACTATTAATCCGCACACACCCTTCTGACCATGTCTTGATGAGAATTTATCCCCCAATTCTGGTCTACGCGTTTGACGAATGAGGACCTTGATGAGCGTCTGATCATTCTCGGTGTCGCTGATCAGAACCTTGTCGATATTTCCGGCGACAGGAGACTTGTAGGTCATAGGTGTGTTTTTGTAAGGAACTGAGGCAGCCTGTCCTGTGAATGTGTTGTCATTGGCGTTGGTGGGTGTCTGTTTATTAATATAGACGTCGCCAGGATCCACTCGTTCACCGACTCCTGCCAGTCCATCCTGCTGTATGATATCGTACTTCTTCTGAATACGGCCGGTTTCGTCTAGAGGGGCATCCGCTAAACGGTCGAAACTTGGGAATGTGAAATGAAGATCAGAAAAAAACAAATCACTGGCTTACGTTCCGTTAGGGTATTTTCGTATCAGCGCAGTATTCTTCCTAAAGACTTGACAACGACCGTAACCTCGGTCAAGACTCGCCTAAGAGGAGTTCTGAATTTTTGAGCAGACTATAACAGCGAGAGGTGCATACCTTGTTCAAAATCAAGGCGTCTTCAATATCGTAACCAGAATAGCTCATCACAGCAACAGTAGCATTCTGGCCAGCGGGAAGGCGGTCGTAGCCAATGAGTTCGATAGTCTTGGTTTTCACCATGGGCTGCTGGGGATAGACGGAGAGATAAAGAAGGGTGTCTATCCGGTTCAGCTGATTATATCCAATTGCGCCGATAGCTTGTTTACCCATAGCACATTGATATGTATTACGGGGTGATTGGTTGTGGTGAGGATAGGGAATCAGACCAGCGACAGCGCCAAGAAGTGTGAACGGCTCAATCTCTAAATGCGTGGTGGTGACAACTATATCCGACTCATACAACGCGATGTAAGCGTCGTTTTCTTCATTCACGTCAAGATATTCCACCAGTCCCTTGCGAAGGAAGTCATCAAAAGTCATGGAACCTTTTTTGAGTTCCTAAAAAGGACTTAGAGCATTGACTTATAATGATAGAATAGACGTACCGAAATGTCTTCAGAAGTTACCCTAGAATGCCCATTCTCAACAATGATCATAGGCCGACAAATTCGACCTCCATCACACGCTATATGAACTGCCCTGTGGTGGTGGTTGATATAGATGCTCACAAATTCGCTGATACGTCGGGCTCTCCTTAATTTTCGGAACTGGGCGACGAACCGAGCAGGGTACCTAGTTAAGCCGATGATGGTACCGTTGACATTCACGACAAAAGTGTGTGGACCATAGATCTCCGTTCCAGTAGCAAGACTGATGTCTAAAAGAATGAGCATAGGTCAGATTGAGAACATTTTCTGTTCAGATAATCAAGCATACCTTCAACGCCAAGCATGTATGCCAGACGAATTATAGGCTCTTCCTCTGCATCCGTGGTAATGTGGGTCATGAGGGCTAAATTCTTCACCAAGCCACAAGCCTCTCCTTCTGGCGTATCACTTGGACACAACATTCCCCATTGACTTGGCTGCAATGCACGAGGTCCACTAACTTTTCTGGTCTTTTCAAACTGAGAGGAAATACGCGTCATCATCCCTAGCGCAGAAATAAAACTCAATCTGCTAAGAACATGTGTTACGCCTGCTCTCTCCATTTTGAAACGCTTGAGAGACCAGTTACCGGTCGATATCGCACGGACAAATCCAGAAGTAAGATGATCCCCTTGAAACTGCATTGTGTTGAAAGCGTCAAATTCACTTGTTCTAGAGGGTTTCTTGAGGACCTTGTCGATCGCCGACTTTAGGCTAGTGTTGTATGTCTTGAAAAGATCTTCAAAGAGTAAGGCAAGCAGCTGTCCTGCTCTACGCTCAGACATTAATGAGGAAAACCATGATATGAGCAGCAACAACATACAATTCCAAACGTTTATTACCAACGTAATCCCTATCATCAACCATTTTCTCGTCGTCCATAGCCATCAAAACTCGACGGGTCATGGTAGCAACGAAAATGGCCTTTGAACGGAAATCTAGTCCATTGACTGGAATATGTGCTAGAACGATCGTAGCAAGGGCCTCGAGTGCTTCTTCCCATGCAGGACGTCTCGGTCCCATGACCCTACGATTCACTTTTACCCGTGAACCGATATATTCCAGCGCTTGTTGACGAGTGAAAACTCCCAATTTAGCAGCGTCTTCAAGGTTGGCCGAGAATGCAACCTTGTATGCTTCGGTGCTACCAGCAGTCAGAAGTAGGATCTCCTTGTCAGATTGGATTCCGAGGGCTTTGAGAGCGATTACAATGGGTACATCTTCAGCGATGGAATTGTGACGGAGGTAAATTTTGCCCTTCTTGGTAGCAACGTACGTCTTAGATTTAAGACCACCGTGAGTGGATCTAGCAAGTGTGTGTCAGGGGAGGAGATGAACAAAACATCATAGACGAGACTTACGATGTGCACGAAGCCTGTACGATACCCTTTACGGGATCGGTTTCGACGATTATCCGATTTTTGCTCAACTGCTCTTGGACCAGAATGACCTTCTCTGTCCCTTTAACTACAAAATATCCCCCTGGGTCCAATGGACATTCAATCATACGTGCCAACTCCGCTTCAGACCTCCCTGTCAAAACACATTTACTACTCCTTAGCATAATGGGAAGGCGACCAATATTGACATTCCGTTGGACGATTTTCTTGCCACGGGTATATTGGATGGTAACTATGATGGGGGCACTATAGGTAATGTCGCGTAGTCGACATTCGTTCGGGGTGACTCTCTTGTCAATCGCCGTCAGTTCATTTCGGTCTGGGAAGCCAACGTTGATATCGATGTACTTGAGCCAAAAGCGAGGATCAACGTCCGAGGTGACTTTGTTATTGGCCTTGACGATGTTCTTGATGTCAACATCCACAAAATAGTTGAAAGAGTCAATATGTTGTTTGACGAGACCTTTTACTTTGAGAAAGGCTGGTAATAAAAGCCATTTGTCCTGGAAAGGGCTTGTTTGCGATCAGAATAACAGAAGAACAGCTGAAGTCGACGTACCTCGACCGTTTTAATGGGGTCAGTCAACCCGAGACCACGCCAGTTAGAATTATTGGTGTTATCCCAACCATCCTCTTCAAGCGACTCCATCGTATGACCTTATTCGAAGATCTCAGCCCTTGCAACAGCCTGAAAGGCTAACGAGTGGAATAACGCTAGTTCTCCAGTCAAATGAAATGAGAGGTAAGTGAGCGAGTCAGACTGAGGAAATTTTGACAAATTATCTTATCGTTATCTACACAATAGTCTCCCCTAGGCAGACTCGGTGCGCTCGTACCTCGCTTACTAGGTCTGCACAAGAAATTCATGAGTGCGCTAAAAACTAAAAACGAAAACAACTATATTCTGCATCTCAAATAGTGGTGTGTAGTCTACAACATGGAATAGGAAATGAAGAATATCTTACAGATGCATGAATGTTCTAAGGTTCCAAAATCCGAAGCAAGAATAAAGTAAACTGCTATTAATTCAAGTTCTGCAACTTCATCCACTCCTTGTCGTTGGCACTGAAATCAACACCTTTCAACTTCCACCACCGGCGTGTGTCCTGTCCCCCTCCAATGGCGTCTTCCAGTGCTTCTTCTATATCACACATACGATACTGTACAGGGAGGCCCGATTTGTCCCACCACTCCAACACTTCAGCTCGATTAAGACGAGTTGCACTCGTCAAAACATCTTGGTCGAATATTAGTTGCAGTCCACTTCCTAACCACCACTCCAAAACTTCGACCTTGCCATTACAGCTAGCATGATGAAGAGCATGACGGTCATATTTGAATTCCAGTTGAGAAGTGGCCCACCATTCCAAAACTTCTACATGCCCAGCAGCACTGGCTGCATCCATTACCTGACCTATCTTCAGCTGCAACCCACTATTTTTGTATTGTTGTTTCCACCACTCTAGTACTGCAACTTGGTTTTTTGCACTCGCATAATTTAGGGCCGCCTCTGTGTATTCCAAAGGAATTCCAGAAGAAACCCACCAATCCAGAGAATTGGTCTGGCCCCTTCGAGATGCAGCGTGGATCGCCTCGGCGACTGACCCAGGTTTAGGTCGAGGGACTAGATCAGGATGTTGCTCGAATCCATGCTTCCACCAGGAAAGCACATTAATGCGTCCATAACGGGAAGCACGTATAGGAATAAGGTCGCCTTGAAAGACAGACAGGAATAGGTTGTGATGATGAGAAAGAAAGAATTCGAGGACATTAACGTAACCAAATCGTATAACGGTATCAGCGCCAATTTGAGTCGGTGGATGTGCAACGGGGTTAGCTGCTCGTATGAGCGTCAAATTGCCGGTGATCATGGCATAGTCTGTAGGAGAAGCTCGTGCCCAAACATCAGGACGGGGAATAGAGGTAGGAATTCGAAGAACTTGTGTCATCTCCCAGTCCCCGAGGTGGTCGAGAATATCAGCTATGATTTCGATAGGAAGATCTGGCGAAGACTGAGATTGTGGTGCTAATGGCTCATCTGAGGGAGGTGTAGGAGGTGTATTCCAGTGTGAGATGGGGAAGTGATAGTGATGGAGGTCATGATTGGCAAGCCGGTTTGCGAGTTCACTGTCTGTCCCTGAGGTAGGTAGATTTCGGATTTTGAGGAACAGACAAAGCTCGGAGCGGCTGAGTTTTTGATAGGCTTGCTGGACTAAGTCGAACGGTGATCCATCCTCCTGAAATTTTCAACGATGGGTAAAGAAAGAGAAATTTAGGAAAGAGTTTGCTTACCGCCATGCAGGTATTTGAAAGAAATTTAGCAAGGCGAAACAGACTGAAGTTGGTTCGCGTGTTGCTTACCTAATCTGACTTCGACCTCCTCGAGATGTTCACATGCAAGGTCGTCAGATCAGGGAGCAATGTTCTTCTTGAACAGTCTCCTGTTTCTCTGGACTTGGCTCTTGTCACCTTCAAAATGCGTACTAGAAGACTTTGCCGTAACACAGCCACCTTTAGTCCCTGTTGATGCAAGGCAGTGCACGATTCTAGTTCTTCAGTGAGTGCGGCTTGGGCAGAGTCCATATTGTTGTTCATCGCGAAAATTAGACGTGACTTTGCCTTTTCTTTTGGGAGGTAAGTATCTCTGAAATCAAAGTGACTAGATTTTTGACTTACAGTCATTCAGCGCTGAAGTCGTGCAACTTGAGTGAGCAGTTCAGATAATAATAGTGCAAATTGTCCTAATTTCTAGACCGCCTACTTCTTGCGGGCCTATTGGTTCTTGGGCCGCGATTACCCTGAACTTTACGGTCTCCGTTAATGGAACTCAGTTTGACCGATTAGGCATCTTTACGTTCCAAAACGTAGAAAGTGAGTGCAATATTCTTGCACGCGCAATGCTCTAGACAATAATCAGTTTGGCGAACCTCTACGTTTGAGCCTACTCGTGGGGATGGTGTTGCTTGGACGTACATAAAGGATGTTTCCCAGTACACACCGTTATTCTCTGAACCCGGAGTCTTTATCTTGCAACTTGATAACCTGATACAAACTGGGCTAGATGGAATCTATTCCAGTGAGTCATGTCAAAAATATTGTGATTTTCCCGTGGTTGATGAGAAATAGCAACACTTCACGCAACATACTATGCATCGTCCCCGAATCACCCTCCCGCCAACAAGGCTGATCTGATTATCCCCATATCAACATTGGCCAATGATACTGGCAATGATGCCTCGGTGCCACCAGCCCTTTCAGTTAGTACCCTTTCATGCTACAATAGACAATCCTGCTTACCAACTCATTTCCAGCGTGCTATCACTCTACCAAATAATACTGTCCAAATTTATGCTGAACTCTTTGCATCGGGGAATGGGCAGGAAGAGGATTGGGTGCGTATGTTTTATCTATTGGCTCGGATCTTCAATTCTGACATTGAGAAATATTCACCAAGTATTTCAATGTTGCAAATGAATTCTTCCCGGAAATTCCGGATGGGATTACATTCGGCCAAGGTTCATTTCGCGAAGTGCGGCTCCTCATAGACAACCAAGTTGCAGGTGTGGCTTTTCCGTATCCTGTCATATTCACAGGAGGATTCGTCCCGTCTATGTGGAGGTAACGTTGAAGCATCCCTTGTTGCGACGTTTCCCTTCTAATCTAACATTCTAGACCAATTGCAGCTCACGGCGCAATTGAATTGCCCACTTACTTCTTGGATGTCACTCCTTTTGTGCCCATTCTGGTCGATGGTAATCCTCACAACTTCACCATTGATGTTGTATCCGCAGAATCCAACCATACAATCAATCAAAATTGGTTCGTTTCTGGATTATTACAAGTAGTTCTGGACTCTTCGCCTCTGCCTACAACTGGTAATATCACCCGATACGAGGCGGATCCATTCGCCAAAGCTTCCGTCTCTGGGACTGACAGAGGTATTGGTGATATTGATGTGAATATAGAAGCTACGAGATTCCTGCATGTTGAGTCTGACATCGTCAGCGGAAGCGGGCAAGTCACACATGTCGTCTGGATCCAGGATTTGCAATATTCGAATTTCCAGACATATCGCAATAATGCGACCGTTCAAGTGAGGATCAATTTCCTTCTGGGGCTCCGCAGGTTTTGATTTTCGCTCCAGACACTCCAGCAGCGTTCAAGCGGCAACATCACCTCGAGCCATAATGGCGTCCCGGCTGTCGCAGACGTCTTTTCTTATCCATTTGACGCTAATTTTACATACCTGTTCCCTGATTTGCAGAACTGTACGAAGCTTCACCTTATTCGACGACCAACCATTGATTTTTCTATAGGGACTTCTACCATCGATCATTCATACAACAGGTCGCTACTGCCCAATCCTTTGAGGCTAGCAACGATAACCATGGAGCGTCAAACAACTAGTGAGCCTCCGTCCTGACTTGTATCATTACTTGTTATTAACATTCTCGTAGGCGGATTTTTTCAACTGGTCCCTGGTGGCACAAACTTTGGAAACGGAACTAACAACAACACCTTTGAATATCTTGACTCCGCTGGAAATACTTATCGAAGGCTCGTCAATGCCGCGTTCAACAATATCACATTGGATGAGGAGAGTGGAAATTTGGCCGTAAATTAACTCTAAGTCTTCGTATGTAACCTTGTATATGTCGTCGTATAAGAACAGTAGTGCTCTGCGAAATTTGTCATGGCCATGTTTAAGCGGGTGTTCGAACCAATTCCTGGCCATATAGGTTTCAGCTCCCACATCTTTGGTCCCTATCATGATCCACATGGAGCGCCGCTAATTTCATCTATTCGTTCACACCACGATGGTTCTTAAAGCCAAGGAATAGAAGCATCGATGGACGTCGCCCATGATGCTTTGGTCACTCACAGGTCCATTCCTCCTAGCCTTGCTTTCCTTGTGTCGAGCCGCAGTATTAGTCGACTTTCAGGTCGCTCAGCCACCACCTGTTCCCCAAGACGCAAAACAATGCACTATTCAAATCTTCGAGTACGCAAGCCTCGCAGTTTCAAGCGATTTTACAGGTCTGACTTTTATTCTATAGGAGAGTCTTTGCATTCTCGTTTGGCGCGTGCGTATTCTCTTATGAGTGTAGTCGTGTAGAATTTAGAGTTGAAGGAATATAGTGCTGAAGTGGTCGACTATACGTGCGTAAATTGACTGAGGAAGTCTATCCCCGCTCAATTCTATTCTTCCAGTCCTCCGACGGATTGTGGTGAACCCGGTCCGTAAACTCAAGTTTCGGAAAACTGTCCTCTCCTCACCTTCGTGGTTCTAGGTTCCTGGGCTGGTGTTACTCTTAACTTTACAGTTACATCCAATGGCACCCAGTTCGACAGGCTAGGGATCTTGACCTTCCAGAATGTAGAAAGTGAGTGTGTGCACCTTTTCTGGTTACATTTACTTATTTCAAATGGTATAAAGTCTGGCGTACGTCTACCCCAGAACCAACAAGAGGTGCTTTCTTACTTCCTCGAGGCAACTGCAGAGTTGACCCAATTGTTTTTTTGCCAGGGGATGGTATTATCTGGACATATATCAAGGACGTCACTCGCTTTACCCCCCTATTTGCTGAGCCGGGGACATTCATTATGCAAGTACGTCGAATCCGTCTGTATGAGACTTCTAGAGGTTCACGACAGGCAGCTGGACAACCTAATACAACCAGGCCTTGATGGCAACTACTCAAGTACGCACATCCGGGCATAATACCTCTCTCATGTCGCTCATTCATATTGCTCTCGACAGCCGTTATGCATGCAACTTTCTTCCAGTCATCCGAAGAAAACCCTCCAGCGGGCCAGGCGAGTGAGTGTTGGCCATAAAAGGTATCTTCCATTACTGAAGAATACTCGTTCTTAGACACCATCATTCCCCTTTCCACGTTAGCAAACGACACTGGGAATGATGCTTCAGTTCCTCCTGCATTTTCAGTAGGACCTCGAATTATATTATAGATGAATCCTGACTTTGCCATCCACAGCTCAATGTAACCCTGCCTCAAAACACGGTCGAGTTGTATGCCGAGCTGTTTGCCTCGGGAAATGGTCAAGAAGAATTTTGGGTGAGTTAACTACATGACCTCATCACGTCTCGATCTTATACATGTTTAGTATTTCAACGCGGCAAATGAATTCTTGGGTGACTTGCCAAATGGTGTTGCGCTCGGACAGGGACCTTTCCGCGAAGTGAGGCTTTTGGTAGATGGTCAAGTTGCTGGGGTTGCTTTCCCCTACGCTACAATATTTACGGGAGGGATTGTACCCACTGCCTGGAGGTACGCACTTTAAGGAATCAAGTTAAACACAGAAAACTCACACAGAAAGCAGACCAATCACGTCATATGGTACTTGAATTCGTTGAATGACGATCTCGGACATTGACCCAAACTGTTTCAGGTGCTCTCGACTTGCCCACTTACTTCCTCGATCTTACACCCTTCATTCCCGCTCTTGTGGACGGACAGCCTCACAACTTTACTCTCGATGTCATCTCAGCAGAACAAGATCACACTATACTTCAAAACTGGTTTGTCTCTGGATTGTTGCAAGTCGTCACAGACCCCTCTGGCGAACCTACAACTGGAAATATTACTTCGTACTCTGCAGACTTGTTCCCTGTCACGACAACTAGTGGCAGCGTATCTGATAATGGAGACGTTGTTATCAATGTTACAGCTACTCGTAGCATCCGTGTTGAAGCTGATATAGTGAGCGGTAGCGGAAGTACTACACATGTTGTCTGGAGTCAAGACCTTCAGTACACCAATATCCAAAGTTACCTGGATGATACCGCAATACAGGTATGTCTGCAGCAACTATACCATCCCGATCCGTATACTGAAACAGTACCTCAGAACGTTGCACAGATATCATCTGGACAGGTGTCATCTATGCACAACGACGTTCCGGCAGTGGTAGACACGTTTTCCTACCCACTCAATATCAATCTGACAATACTTACACCTGATGGAAGCAACTGTATGTCATTAATATTTCTCCAAAAACACTTTCTGACTAGTGGTTACAGTCACTGCCGTCTTTGACCACTCGTATGATCGCGTTTTATTGCCTGCGCCGTTCATCTTGGGCTCGACCATCCACAACCAGCAAATAGCCAGTGAGTGTCTTTTTCCCGTACTAGTCCCCGATCACTCATTTCGACCTTTAGCCGGATTCTTCCATACGGCCTCTACAGGAAACACGGGCAACGGCACCAATAACAACACCTTTACCTATAAGGACACTGCTGGAAACACTTTTAACCGCCAAGTCAACGCTGCACTCAATGTTATCACTCTCGACCAACAAAGCGGAAGTCTTGCGCCCGCCTCAGAACCTGCTCCTCTCGTTAAATCCTCATTCACACCTGATACAGTTGCACAAGTTAGGTTCCCCGGAAACAGAATTATCAGTGTCTGAAATCACACTGTAAATACTCTTTGCATAAGTACCAGTCTACGAGATGTAACTCTATAAACAATTTTTTTGTTATGCATTTTTGTCATATCCCATCCCATAAAGAATCGAATCGCATTGCATCCTATCCTCGACATAAACAAAAGCCCCGACCCTGCTGTGTTGAACAGTAACCCAGATCCGTGTTGAGACGGGATATCTCTAGCTCTCCTAGCTAGTCTTGACGCTCATATATCTAGGTGGTTCGTTGAGAACACGTGTGGTTATAAGGGCTACGCGCAAAAACACGCATTCATGATGAATGAATGCGTGTTATGCAGCACCAAACAAGTCAGAAATTAGATCTAAACGAATTGATTGGTCGGAATGGTTGAATGAGCTTAGAACAAGCCAACGACACGGCCAGTTTCGGGGTCGAGGCTGACCTCCCAGAAACCGGGACGAGTTCCGAGGCCGGGCATGGTTTGCATGTCTCCGAGGATGGGGTAGAGGAAGCCAGCTCCGGCGGAGAGTCTGACTGAGCGGATGGGGATGGTGAATCCTAAACACACTGTTAATGACTGAAGTTTCACACTGCAGTTCACATACCACTTGGTACACCCTTGAGTTTGGGATCGTGCGAGAATGAGTACTGGGTTTTGGCCATACAGACTATTCAACAGGTTAACTCATATTCGTTCCACAACATGAAAATCACACTCACTCGGAAGGTTTCCGTATCCCTGACGAGTATACGTCTCCACTTGCTTCTTGGCAAGCTCACTCAATTCAATTCCATCCGCACCATAAATCTCTTTTGAAATGATGGAAATCTTCTCTTCGATGGGAAGATTGAGATCATAGAGGAACTTGAATCCAGAAGGACCCTCGCAAGTGGCGACAACAGCCTCTGCCAAAGCACGAGCTCCAGCACCACCTTCTGCCCAGTGGTTACTGACAACGGCAGCATCAGCACCTCCTGCGAGAGCTTCTTCTCTGATGAGGGCGAGTTCGGCAGGAGTGTCGGATCTAGAAAATAAACGATTTTAGAGAGGCGCCTCTAGACCCAAAAAAGCAATCCACTTACGCAAATTGGTTGATCGCAACAATAACCTTGATCCCAAACTTGCGCGAATTCTTGATATGCTGCACAAGGTTCTTGCATCCTTCTTTTAGTGTAACCAAATCCTCCTTGGTATACGTATCATGCAAAGGCTTGCCAGGCGTCACATCCGGTCCACCACCGTGCATCTTGAGTGCACGAGTCGTGGCAACAATCACAGTAGCATCGGGCGTGAGACCACTGACACGGCACTTGATGTTACAGAATTTTTCCATGCCCATGTCAGCCCCAAAGCCACCTTCGGTGAGGACATAGCCAACGCGGTCGGCAGAGTCACCTTGTTCGGTACCGGCGAGTTTGAGAGCAACCTTGTCGGCGAGGATGGAGGAATTGCCGTGAGCAATGTTGGCGAATGGGCCTGCGTGGACAAGGACTGGGGTTCCTTGCAAAGTCTGCATCAAGGTTGGCTTGATAGCATCCTTGAGCAAGACGGCCAAAGCACCTGTAACTCCAATATCATCTGCAGTGATAGGGTCGCCTTGTTTGCTGGTCGCAACGACCATTGCACCAAGACGTTCCTTCATGTCTTCCAAACTCGTAGTCAAGGCCAGAACAGCCATACATTCACTGGCCACAGCAATATCGAAACCAGTCTCCCGAATATGTCCTTGCTCGGTAGGAGCCTGACCAATGGTGATTTTACGCAGATGGCGATCGTTGGTGTCGACAACTCTGTTCCAGGTGATGGTGTCAATATCAACATCCAGACGGGCAAAGCGCTTGATTTCTTCTGGGGTCAGGTCGTCGGGGTTTGTCTTGTCAATGCCAAGCTTTTTGAGGCGCTTGAACATGAGAGGAGCGAATTCACGCTTGCCTTTTTTGGAGGGGACGAGTCGGCTGTAAAGAGCCTTGTCGGATTGAGTGGCCTCGTGGAAGATACGGGCGTCCAAAGCAGCAGCGAGCAAGTTGTTGGCAGCAGTTACGGCGTGAATGTCGCCCGTTAAATGTAAATTAAATTCGTCCATACGTATTACCTGGCTGTATCCACCTCCTGCAGCTCCACCCTTGATGCCAAAAGTAGGACCTTGACTAGGCTGTCTGATACACGCAAAGGACGGACGACCGAGCTCTGCACCAAGGGCCTGGGCTAATCCAATCGTCGTTGTGCTCTTACCCTCTCCCAACGGCGTGGGGGTAATTCTAAAAATCAATTCAATCAGCACTGGGAAACCCGAGGAAAAAGAATCTCTCGTACCCAGAGATAACAATATATTTCCCATCGGTACGATGAGCGAGGCGATCAAGCACGCTCAGTTCAACCTTGGCCTTGTACTTGCCATAGCTTTCCAATTCGTCTGGCAATAAGCCAATCTCATGTGCGAGTTGAGTGATGGGTTTGGGAGTCTGAGCCATGGAAATCTCGATATCACTAGGAACCTTTTCCAAGATATTAAGCTTGAGTGGCTTGATTGTACGAGCACGGGCTTTTTCCCAAAGACGTTCAGCAGAAATCAACGTGTTTTCCATCAACATGGCCACAGTCATCGGACCAACACCTCCGGGGACGGGAGTGATGTGAGACGCGACTTGTGAAGCTGAAGAGTATTCGACATCGCCAACGAGTCTCTGGCCAGATTTCTTTGTGGGATCAGGAATATAATTGATCCCAACATCAATGACGACGGCACCGGGTTTGATCCAAGAACCTTGCACATATTCAGCTTTACCGATAGCAGACACGAGGATGTCTGCGTTTTTGACCTATAGGCCCGCTCTAAGTACGAAAAAGTGGCGTTTGGTGGAACAGACTTACGACCGATTCAATGTTTTTGGTGCGACTGTGGCACTGGGTGACAGTAGCGTCGCGATTGCGCAGCATGGACGCGACTGGACTCCCGACGATATCGCTACGACCGAGAACTACGGCATTGGTGCCTGCAATAGATTGACCTGTAGATTCCAATAATCGGATAACGGCAGAAGGCGTGCATGGCGAAAACAAGGGGACGGAGGCACGAGAGGACAGATGACCAATGTTGTAGGCATGGAATCTACCAAGGATCAGATAATGTCTTGCATTGGTTAGAGGAGGCATACCCATCGACATCCTTCTCAGGGATGACAGCTTCTGTGACCTGACGCTCACCCTCTGGGGTGACATGATCGCCGAGGGGAAGCTGGACGAGAATACCGCTAACTTGCTCGTCGGTGTTGAGGGATTTGACCACATCGATGACCTCTTCGACGGTAGCCTCTGCAGGGAGTTGGATGTGCCTAAACTTGATACCGACCTCTTCTGCAGCTTTGGCCTTCATGCGAACATAGGCAGACGAGTCTGGACGAGCGCCAGCTTGGATAATGACGAGCTGGGGCTGGAAGCGGGGAAAGGTGGACTGTTTGGCACGAATGCGGTCAGCAACGCCATTGCGAATGGACTGGGCGATGGCAGTGCCGTCTATCTTTGTGGCCATGGAACGAAGATGGAGGTGGGATGAGAAGATGAAATGGCTAGATCTAAATAGTGCCGGACGGGATAGCCGATGGGGTGCCAGAGTTGCCCGAGGACAGACATGGCTGAGCATGTGGGGATTCCAGATAACCAACGATGCTCTTTTTTTTCTGCTTTTTGAGTCTACTGTTTCTCCGAGTCTCTTGTTCCTTGTCCTTTGACTCGACCCGTCCACAGTTTTTTTCCGTCGGCTGGCAAATCCTTCCGCCTCTTTTTAGGGTTAGGGTCACACTCTTTCCAAAAATTTACATCTGTCATTCCGACGTTGAACAATGAGCTCAGTCTACGCCCGTCAATTCGTTCGTTCATGTACGGCTTCACTGTCGTCCAGAACGCTGGCTCGTTCTTCCATTCCTCGCTCCCTCTTCCGTCATTACTCGGAAGGTCCTTCTGCTTCAGAGCAGCAGCAACAAGCTGAACAACCACCTCCCAACAAGGACGCTCAGCAGACCGAGTCGGAAAAACCTCCTTGTCCAGATGCAGAAAAGCTCAAGGCAAAAGAGGCAGAGGTCGTTGATTTGACTGTACGTTCTCTGACGTGTCGTGTGCCTAGTAACTCATTTTCTTTCTAGGGCCGTCTCCGGTACCTCCAGGCAGACTATCTCAATCTCCAGAGAAACGCCGCTCGTGAAAAGGAGCAGACGCGTGATTTCGCCATCACTCGCTTTGCTACGGATCTACTAGAGACTGTAGACGTTCTCTCACTCGCTCTCAAATCCGTACCCCAGTCTGCCTTGTCATCACCCGAGTCATCATCAGAACCCTCGTCTTCATCTCCATCCTCTGAAAAATCTGCCCTCGCCTACCTCCAAGAACTCCACCACGGTGTCGAAATAACCCAACGCCAGCTCCTCCAGACCCTTTTCAAATATAATGTAAAACCCTTTGATCCTACCGGCGACAAATTCGATCCCAACCGACACGAGGCACTATACCAAGCTCCCATACCTGGTAAAGAGCCTGGCACTGTTATAGATTGTCAAAAGACGGGATACATGATAAAAGACCGGGTACTTAGAGCTGCTCAGGTTGGTGTTGCGCAGGAGACGTCGTAATGACGAGGCTTGCTTGGGTTCCGGACGATAGACCATACTATTAATGTCTACTTAATGTAATCAACGAATCTCTACTCCAAACTCATTCGTTAAACGCGAAACGACTGCTTTATGAATGTCGTTGGTTTCCTCGTTAGACAGTGACCTTTTTGACGCGGTGAGACACGGTCATACTTCTAGAAAATACCACGCACCTATCCATAGAACGGTAATTGACTCGATAGCACAAACTGCTCTTTCCCGTCTTGGGATGAACAAACGCGTCAATCTTTTTGACGTCCTCGACCAAATCCCCTGCTACATCCCTCACCAAATCACAGAAATCATTTTCGTGCAATCCTCCCTGTTGTGGCAACCAAAAGCTGACATCCTTGAAACACGAAGGGTATTTCGAGTACGGCTTGAAGGTCGCAATCTCCCCTTCTTTAAACTGTGAAAGGAACCTCGGATCCGTAGACCAAAACAATCGAATGTCGGGGATAGAGTACAGTATCATCGCGATACGTTCCAGTCCTAGACCGAATGCCCAACCAATTTTGTTTTGTACGCCTGTAAAAGCCCTCGTTAGTATAAGATAACCAATAGTTTACCCGTACGCACCAGCCGTGTCCAAAGTTGCCTGTCTAACAACACCGCACCCTAAAATCTCCAACCACTTTCCACGAAAGAAAACCTCGACCTCAAAGCTCGGGCTCGTAAACGGAAAGTACGCCTCTATCCACCTCACCCTCAACGGTTCCTCCCCTTGTCCTTCTCTTCCTCCAAACAATCCCAAAATCAACCTATTCAATTCTCCCTTCAAATTCTTCGTAACCAATTCCGCATGTTCCCTTTCATGTCCTTCCTGAACCGGATTCGTACCAGACACATGCGGAACATCCTCAATCACAATATTCTCAGCCTCCAACCTCTTTTCCAAAACTGCATTCTCCTCTCTAAGAGCATCCATAGCACTCGGTGTAGCATCAAACAACTTTGCTCCTTCGACTTGATGAAAGACTGGATAATGCGAAGCGTCAATTTCGTCTCTTCTATATACGTCTGCTGTCAATAACCATTTTTCATGACCAGCTCTAAACACCTCGACTTCATGTGCAGACGTGTGTGTACGGAGCATTAGGTCCTTGTTAATGTAATACGAGTCTGTCGCGGACCGACCCGGGTGGTCTAGAGGGAAGGAAAGCTCGTCGAAATTTTTAAAAGGTGTTACGAGGGGTGAAAAGGAAGAGAGATGGCTAAAATCGGGGTAGTGTGATTCGATCAACGAGCGGAGGTTGGCAAGTGGATGTGAGGGTTGGGTGTGCAACCTCAAAGGGATTTTGGAAATGATGGATGCAGGAACATTGGTCAAAGTATCGGTGGGGTATGAAGTACCGCAGACGTCGAGTGTTGCTGGGCGGAGAGTACTGTAGAACAGTCGCGAGCTGCACCGACAGCGCAGCAGAGTCAACATGGAGAGAATCAAGTTTTGACGCGTCGCGTAACAGTCACAAGTCCATCAAAGAACGTTACATATATTTTCTACCCTATAATCTACAGAAATCGTAACTAGATCGTAAACCAGCAAGGTCTTTTCATCCGCAATCATAACTACTCGTGTAAGGTAAGCTACTAAAAATCGAATAAAAAACCCAGGGCCGGTTCAGCCAAAGCAAAGCAAAGCAAAATGTTCGAGGGAATAAGGTGTCTCCGAGCGTAGTGTTAATAAAAAAAGCAAGCAGAAAAAAACAGATATTCAAACAAGAAGAGAAATACAACCACAACGTTTACCATCGTAACCATCCAGGGCCAGCGCCAGCAGGAGGCCTGCGTACCGGTCGAGGTCGAGGAACAGGGACCTCTTCTTCTTCTTCTTCCACCTCTTCTTCTGTAATAATTTCAACAGCAGTTGTTTTTGGGATAAAGGTAGTCGAGTAAGACTGTACAACTTCCGGAGTTGGGAACGCAACAGGACGAGTGCTGGCGGGAGATGGAACATGAACAGTTTCAGTGACAGTGTGGATCTCGGTCTCGTACTGAACCTCGGAGACGACGAGAGGTGGAGCAGGTTCTTGATATTGCGGAAGATACTGTGAAAAGAGCAAGTCAGCATACACGTCGACAACAAAGATGAAGCAAAAGAAGCGAGCACTGATGATCGAACCCAAAGCAGGAATCACGTGTCGACGCGCTCATACGAGCGATCGAGACACGATCGTGGCTAGGGGATTGAACAAACAGTAGACGGACGAGGGGAAACACCGTGTCCCCCAAGCCCGGACGAAGGAGGGAGGGCACGGATGGGAGTCATACGGACTAGATATGAACAAAAACGCTCGGATGAAACCCCCTTCGTCTCAAAGCTCGGAACGGCGCGGGAGGGGCGGCGGTACCTTGGCTTTACGCTTCGGCGGCGGGGGCTGCTCATAGATGTACTCGTCTTCAACGACGGTTCCTGGGCCTACAGGCTGGTCGTTTCCAAGAGCACTACAAAAATATTAGTAAAAGTGGACGTAAAAATATGCCAATGAGTACTAACATGAGTTGCTCCATAATCCAAGACTCCCGACGAGAAGCATCGTGTTCTCGGCGGTTGACAATCTCTTCACGTTTGCTGATCTCACGTTCGCGGTCAGCGATCTTGAGTTCACGGTCCAAAATGTCATCAATACGAGGGCTGGACCAGCCAGGAGGAGTAAGGGAATCTTCCTTGACGATTTCCTTGATGACGGTCTGCGCTGGCGCTATAATGGTTTCGACAGTGGTAGCAGCAATGCAGGGTGGGCAAGAGACAGGAGTAGGAGTCGGTGCAATGACGCCACCAGGAGCGCCAGCCAAAAGTTCAGCCTCACGTCTTGCCACTTCAGCCTCACGAGCAGCGACGTTGCTTTCACGAGAGATAAGTTGCTGAGTACGTTTGGGAGTGAGATAATTCCAGACACCTGACGTGGCTGGGTCTGCGGGATTTCCGCTTCCTCCTCCTCCGAGAGGCGAATTTGAAGGAAGAGAGAGCATGACAGCAAGGACAGCGAGAACAAGGGAGAGAATGAGAAGAAGGGTAGTAGATGAGATTGTTCGATGATGGTGGTGAGAAGAACGTTCACTTCGGTGACGGTGACGACTTTCATCGTGGTGAGATGAAGAAGGTTGAGCCATCCTGACGCTGGCAAAAAAATAATAAGTACATGGTAAGTACGGAAATAAAATAAGTACCTGACTGAAGAACTGGGCGACAAGGAGGTAGAGGTTCTCAAGATACTTCTTGACGTGGTGGGTTTTCGTGAGGAAGAAATCTTTGAAAATTTTGGGGGGGAGCAAGGGGAGGTTACGCGCTTTGGGAGGAGAGAACAAGGATGGAAGTAATAAAGAAAAACAACGGCAGATTTTATGCCATTTCAATCAATCGAACCAACACGTGTTGCTTACTTAATAACAATGTCCAAGCTTCTATTGTTAGCACGTGCACAATGCTCGAGGATGTCTCTCCGACGCCAGGTTCACCTCAACAATGGAAATTCAACACCAAGGACACCTCGTACCCGACCCTCGATTGGCATACAACAATCCCCGTCAATGAGCCCTTCAATTTCCCATTCAGTTCCTTTTGACTGGCAGGCCGCTCGCTCTCTCCAACCAGCCCCGTACCAGACACCTAAAAAATCACGAAGCAGCGAAGCCAATGGCACGCCCCGTGTTCTCAAACCACGCGTCGTTCGCAAAAAGAGCTTGTATGAGAAGTGTGTCTGCCTCCCAACTCGTCTCTCTCCATCTCATTTCTTTCAGGCTCACATCTCTTCCGTCTCGGATAGCCTTTGAAGTGGCCATGTTTCCTCACAATGTCCCTGTCCCTTCTCCAAAGACAAGTGCACTGGCCTTGGGTGGCTTACTGCACTTTATTCATCTCTGTGTGCGCGTCAGCCAGTCGCGTAGTGCTTCTAGTCCAGATTCAGATTGGAATGACATGCTTCGAGAAAGTGAAGGTGCTTCCTGGTTTGACTGGGTGCGTGTTTTTCTTTTCTTGTGTTTGAAATATTCTCATTCCGTTCAGACGGGACCAATGACATTTCTTCTTTTTCTGGCATCATTTGCAAACGCCATCTATGCATTCACCCGTATAAAACTCTATCGATTTCACCGCCGCCACGAACCCGTGTCATCACCAAACTCGCGTTTTGTTGCTGCAGACCTAGACTTGGAACCACCTTCACTTCTTTCCAGACTAGGTTCCGGCGCATGGTGGTCCTTTCTTGCTTTTTGGCGTTTTCTTCTGGGCATGAAACCTCCTGCCCCTAAAATTCCTTCTCGTTCTACCCCCAGAGTGCAACAATTAGAGATGTGGACGCCTGGAGAACTAGAGATGACGCTGTTTGGTATTTATTCTCCGGTGCATTCCATGCTGTGGATGGCCACGACATCGTCCAATTGGATAATCATGTTTATTATTATGGGTATGGTCTGGGCGCAGTTGAACGTGATGATGAGATACTATACCGCACTCATCAAGGACAAGGAGATCCTTGCGGCCGAGGTGATGAGTGAATATAATGAAGGGGTAAGTCCACCACTTTTATGTTTGATGCCTTCTTATCTTCCTCTAGTTCGTCTACCCCAAGATCAACCCAGTTCGTAAAGATGTAGCCATTATGACCCATGAATCAGAGATGGTTAATATTTGGGAATAATATAGTATAGATAATGAGCGTGACATGTAACGACTTTTTTTATCACTTGAATCACGATCCCTTTTTTCAATGCCAATCCACAAACGTTGTCACGTAAAGTGTAATAATCTTGCAATTTCTACCTAGGTTTTCTGATTTCCTTTTCAGTTTTACGACTCGGACGGCCGACCGCGGCAGCAAGGTGGATGTCCGAATATACATTGCAGATTTGTACATCCGAAGGACCTGGGTTGGGATAGGCTTCGTTCGGTCTCACCTCCTTCGTTTCTACGCGGCAGAAGAGAGGACAGATATCCGAACCATCGTGACAGAGACAGAGATAGAGACAGAGACAGAGACAGGGATAGAGACAGGGATAGGACTTGGTCAAGAGAAAGAGAAAGAGATAGGTCACTGACACCTCCCCGTTTTGCTTCTTCATCTTCTTCCGCTCCTGTGCCACTTCCTCGTGCCATGACTCCGCCGCCGCCCTCGACATCTTCATCGGCAGTCTCTTTCATACCACCACCGCCATCTACTTTCACATCAACTTTCATGCCACCACCTCCTTCTACTTCCTCTACGACAATCTTTACTCTGCCACCAGTTCCCAACCCACCTGCCGTCCTTACAACGCGCCCTAAAACACCAGTGACACGCGCAGAACCGTCCAAAGAGGAGAAAGAACAGGCTTTGAAACGACGTATTGAGTGAGACATTTCTTTCACTTCATTCATTCACACCTAATCAACGTTTCCAGACTCCTCGAAAAACACCTTACCACCCGCACCGAATACACCAAAGTCGATGAACAAATTAAAGATATCGAACTTCTCACAAACTCTTCTTCCTTTCCTTCCTCCTCCTCTTCTACACGGCAAAAAACTGAAAGTAAACTCGCTTCGCTCAAAACGAAGCGTTCCGAGCTGAAAGAAAAGATGAATTCGGTCGTGAATCAGCTTGTAGAATCGGATTGTTGGCCTGTCGGGTCTTGGTCTGGGTCTTCTTCTGGTCCTGGGTCAATGAGTAGGGAGGAGAATGAGAGGAGAGAGAAAGAGGTGTTGGAGCTCGTGGATCTGGTGAACAAGCTGGATAAGAATGTTAAAGAAGTACACGAGTTGACCAAGGAAATGTTGGAGGAGAGAGAGAAGGATGAAGACAGACGAGACGAAGAAGATGGGATGGACATTGACAACCCCTCTGGAACCCCTCGACCTCCAAAACGTCGTCGTCTCTCCTCTGGCGTTGAAGAACCCCTTCCACCCTCCCCAGACCAAGTCAAGGAACTTCAAGACGCCTTGGCACACATTGAAGACTTTCTCGTTTCCGTCCAAAATAATCTCACTGCGGGCGAAGAAGAGACCCGCGAAATTCTTCGTCACTACCTCGATCAGAGAGAAGAAGAATGGAATAACGATACGACTCTGGCGCTCGCTTCCAGTGACATAAGTATTGAGCAAGTTGAAAAGATGCAAAAAGATGTAGATGAGCTGGGTCCGGAAGTAAAAGAGGTGGCCGATGAAGTGGCAGAGCTTATTAAAAAGGTCGCGTGGAACGAGAAGAAGATCGAAGAACTTGAGGCAGAGGATACCAAAATCGTTGAAGAGATTCAGGAGGTGAATATCGATACGATACTATTGTGCATGGCCTCTAACACGCATCCACAGCTCAAAGAACGTATCGCAAAACAAGAAGAGCTCCAAAAATCTGATCAACGCGAAGTAGCAGCTCTTTCTGCTGCACTCAAAGCATATATGGATACCCCTCTATCCCCTCCCGCATCTCCTTTCGACCCAGATTCAGTCCTGCCATTGATTGAGGAACCTGTCAAGGAAATAATTCGGGACGTGATAAAGTCGAGGCTTACGGAGCATAGAAAAGCGTTGCAAGCTGATTTGGAAGAAAGGGATAAGGAAATGTATGAATCTGTGTGGAATAAATTGACGATTACGCATACAATGTTGAAGAGTGTCGCAAAAAGGGTTGGGACGGATCCTGCTTCATAGGTGGTTGTATTCTACGTACATTTTGTTCTTGTAGCTTGTATTATTGGTATCTACTATTAGGCCTTGCTTTGACTCGGTCTACTAATTATGTAACAAACTTCTTTGCTCTTTCCCTCCATGGAAAGCCACCCCTCAGTGAGATAGAACCATCCTCTCCAATACACACATCTCAACACAAACACCGACAGTATCCGAAACTTTCCATTCTCGTACAAAAATATCCTCTGTCCGCAGGATCTCTCTTTCAAACATACAACGACCTTGTGCTCGGCAAGTTGGACAAACTTTTGTCTTCTCTGAATTCGAGCTCAACGGCGGAATCTAGCTCAACAATGGCGCGACGTCCAAGTGACCGACCTTGGTGAAACGTGTAAACGAGCTTCAATCCAAGGGAAAAGACCCGCGCATATCGCTGTGGACGATGTAGATACAACGCTTCATGTCGTGCCTTGTTCAATGTCAGAGAGCATTTCATTGGGATGGTGAGTGTGCATCTTGACTTGTCGACCTTTCTTGAATCTTGCACAGGATATCAGACGTGTTTAAAGCACTCTCAAATCCAGAATCGCTATATCTCGCAATAGTGACTGACGATTCGTCGATTGTATACTATAAACTCAGTCCTGGGATTGTGAAGCCATTTGTGTAGAGAAAAGAGTGTATAAATTAGGTATGAGATCGAGAGCATTCAGTACATAATACACTATCCAAAAACGGGTCCATCTAGGAGAACATGTCATCGTATCTCTTGAGACAAGAGTACCACTCATAGTCTAGAACATATTAGTACAAGATAAAAATAGAGAGCGACGGGACGCACCGAAGTTGTCTTTGGGATCGCACCAACACTTGCCTTTCGCATGCGCAGCACCTTGAGGACAATGTTGGAAGGGTTCGTGCCTGTAACCTGTAGAAAATGAGAAAACTGCGCGAGCGACTCTTCGGACTTTGTACCTATGTCGTTGAAAAAGTGCTGTCACAGAGTGTGAGCGACGTCAAGGCAAATAGAAGGGTGGCTCACAATTTGCTCCTTCTTTGCAAAGAGAGCAGCACCAATGCTAAAAGAAGGGCGTTAGACGTGGTTGATCAAGTAAAGAAGGTTGGCAAACCTGTGTACGGGCTACAAAAGCGCAAGTCAGTCGAGATAACAGTAAAACTAAAGTAAAACTCACCGCATCACCCCAACGCTGTACATTTCAAAATATCCTTAGCACGAAAACAGGAATAAAGTAGTAAAAGACCAACTTCGTAGTAGAACCCGCCTATGAACCTGTTTTCAGCTTCCGGAACCTTGTATGAACATAGAGAAACCCACCCTTCTTATCCAGATGGTCAAAGAACTTGGAGTACGCTTCACCTCTCCACAAGTCGAGATCACCGATTTCAAAGTTGGACCAGACTGTTCGGCGTCAGTATAATTAATTTCTAGAACGACTCGGCTCACAGTGGCAGCGATTATAGTGTTCTCCACCATCATCTGACAAGAATTGCATGGCGTTGTCAGGAGAAACCAGGTCGGGGTTTTCATGGATGAACTCTAGGAGAGGATAAGAAGTTTGTTCGCTGCAGAATGCCAAGCGTACTTGCCCTTTACGGCATCCCAAAGAGTAGGGATAGTTGCCTCGTATTCGTAGAGAGAGACGGTGAAGCCTGACTAATGTGAGAAGGAGTCAAAAAGATAGAGAATGACACTCACCGTAAACTTTCTTTTCATCCTGCATGATGAGGAAAGGATCATAGTCGAGATCACAGAAGAACTTGACATCAGGCCTGTTCAGCAACAATCAATAAGGGTCACAGCCGGGAATTCAGTTATGGCTCACTCGACTCTGTAAAGACACGTCAGCACAGCCCACTCTAGTTGACAGTGACATACCTCCAGTAGTATTTGTACGGCTTTAGCAGTTCGTGTCTGTAGAAGAACTGATGTGGGGTTAATTCTCCGAGCACAAGTCCATTGCAAAGTGGAGACATACTCCAGAGTTGAAGCGACACATGTTTCGGTACCTGAATCGAGAAAAGTCGGGTCAATGCATTGGAGATAGAAAGACTGTTGGCACGCACGGAACGCTACCTAAAGTACTATGAGCTTAATATGTCTGTTTGCATGCAAAGGGCACTTACCGCCGTAGATGACGTTGTTCTTGACCATTTCATTACGAGAAGCAGTGGCTTTGGCTTCGTCTATTGAATCTGGCTGGTACCAGTGTTCGGCAGGTATAAGACCAAATTGGACTTGAGCGTCGGTGAGTCCAGTCACTCGTCTAAAGGAGCGTGAGCTTTAAGTCATTTGGGGAACGATGTACAGACGTTTTGAACTCGTCTGAGAATGGCTGCTCGTTCAAGAAGACATATGGATAGTTGAATTTCTTGTTGAAACGGTCTTCCATTTGCTTCATGCTGACGACGATTCCATTGAGGTCGCTGTTTCGGGCTACAAGTGGTGTCAACACGGAGCAAACAACAACAGGAGGCACGCACCAAGCATCACAATGGCTGCATTAGCTTTACGACCTTGGGGAGAGGTGACATTATCATGGACATAGTAGTCTTCAGATACTGGTGTTCTGTATGGGGGCTCTCCTCCTTTTCCTACTCCGAATTGATTCTTGATAGAGTCTAGAGATGTTGCTCGTCCGTAGCCTTCATGAGCGAAACTGAGAATATAGTGTAAACTAATCTGTATCCCAAGAAAGACTTTGAGTATTTTCAACATACTTCCGAGAAAACGAGTACACACCACAATGGCCAGCACAAGAAACACATAACGCATTGGCGTCATCATTTTGGAAAAAAGAGAAACGAACGAAGGTGGAAGTCAAGTTTTTGGTGCTGCGTCGGGCGGCAGTTCGAGCGATCTATCACGCGGGATATTATATCAGCCTCTAGACTCGTTATGTAAGGACCATCCTTTAGGCCTTAGCCCTTAGAGTCTATTAAGAGTTGGAGAATATTGCCATAGCGTTCTGCAATCTGCATAGTGTATTAAAGCCCGTTCGTCATTCTCTCCACTCGTTCTAGCAACAGGCAATGCAACTCAGGCGCGAGCCTACGCAGTGGATAAGTACGCCGATCATCAATCCTCCGAGCGAAACAGCCGCAGCACAGCTCGAGCGGTTGTCGGGGATACCTATGTATTGATAAGAATTTGCGAGCATGGGAGCACGTCGCCAAGTGGCAAGTTCAGACTTTGGAGCAAAAAAATTTGTGGTGCTGGTCTATCTATATTAAGTGCTACTCTACAACCCTGTAAGCCACTAAATCGTACAACCTCGTAGGGTGAATAATAGCAATGGTTAATAAGTTATATGTGTGTATGATAAATGAGCGTTTTCTTGTTCATGTGAAGCTCTACGAAAATAGAGCTTCAAACTTTCTCAGACAAGAGTTTTCGTGATAGTCTATGATCGTGTCAATGTACAAGACCACGAATCAAAGCGACAAGAATACACACCGAATGTATCTTTCGGATCGCATGCACAACGTCCTGCTTCCCATTCCTCACCAGAAGGACAATGTTGGAAAGGATCGTGCCTGTATCCGACATCACGGAAAAAGTGTATTTGGTCTCTGCGAGCAAAAAGAGCAGCAGCAATGCTAACAGGAGAGCGTCAATAAAATGCAATTGAACAAGTAAAGAAGACTGGCGAACCTGTGTACAGGCTAGAGGCAAGAAAAGACCAGTCAGTATTATTCAGAACCCAGATACCAAAGCAGACATACAGCGTCACCCCAGCGCTATGATAGAACGTTAGCACAAGAAAAACAGTCAGGAAATAGTCCGTACCTCGTAATAAAAGCCACCTGACGTTGTTTTCGGGGAGGAGAGGCCGTGAAGGAGTCATTTGGGAGATTCCGTATCGTTTTCGAGACAAAGAGGTGGATTTGGAGTGGAACCAATAGTTTAGAGGGTGAGGCAGAGCTAAGCATAAAAGACACACCTTTTGCCTCTAAAAAGTCGAAAAACGCTTGATATGCCTCAGTACGCCAGAAATCCATATCGGCGATCTCAAAGTTACTCCAGACTTGGAATGATTCGACGTTAGAATATAATTGCTTGCAAGATAAGAGAGGAGTCTCACAATGGCAAAGATTATAAGTTTTCCCTCCGTCATTGGATAAGAAGTCCATGGCATTGTGTGGTTGTACATATTCAGGGTGTGCTGCCGTGAATTCTGATGTCTCTGGTAAGGATGATACGAGCAGTCACATTGGATAGAAGCTCGCCTTTTACTGCAGACCACAGTGTCGGTATTGTTGGTTCCCATTCAGGAAGCGAAATCGTGAAACCTTGAAGGACAATGCTTGAGAATGCGGAGCCGAACCATGTGTTCTTTACTTACTATATACTTTATCGTGATCTTCCATGTACAAAAAGGGGTCGTATTCAAGATCACAGAAAAAGCGCACATCAGGTCTGGTGACAGTCAGTTAGTTGCTCATTAGTAGGCCACAATCAGAAGAACGTACTCGACTCTGGAAATTGCAAGATATTTTTGGTTAGCTAAAACCCCCGATCAAAAACAACGAGTCTGTACCTCCAATAATACCGATACGGTTGTAAGAGTTCGTGATGGAAGAAAAACTACGCGTGACGTCAGCTCCACAGCAGAGGTAACCGAAATCCGCACTTACCCCCGAGTTGAAGCGACACATGTTTCGATACCTATGGAAACGGGCCGTCACGAGCTGTCTTGAACGCTGCAGGTGGATGAACTTACGGTACACTCCCTGAAGTAGAAAAAGTACAATGTCAGGGGATTGACGGGGAGATAAGGAGGCATGTGGCGTACCAGCATAGATGATGCGTTGGGCCATCATCTTTTGGCGGCCAGCGCGCGCTCGATTCTCGTCTATCCAATCTAATTGGTACAGTTAAAGTAAAATTGACATTTCAGAGACAATTCCTTTTACTAACCGGGTTGGTACCAGTGCTCATGAGGGATAAGACCAAAACTGACTGGGGCCCTAGTGATGAGACTGACGCGACTGATGGAGTGGAGTAAGATAGATGTCAGACATGCCATTGTAGTAAGAGAGCGACGCACTGCTTGAACTCCTCGGTGAATGGTTCTTCATTGAGCAATACCTAGAGAGTTGCATGTCAGCAGCGGGAAAGGCTATACCTGCTAGACATACCCATGGATAGTTGTAACGTCTGCGGGAAGGATATTAAACTAGTCGGAAGGAAAATTTAGAACAACTCACTTGTTGAAACGGTCCTCTGCAGACTGCATGCTATTTATAACCCCGTTGAGGTCGCTGTTTCTACAGAGGAGAACAAAAGTTGCATTCGCTCTGCGCTCGGTATAGTTGCTGTAGTACTCGAGGTCAAGATTGACAATAGGTTTAGGATCAGCGTTTGAAATTTGGAGCTGGTTTGGTATATTGGAGAGCGAAGAGACGCGACTATAGCTGTCGAAGGTGACGGAAAACAAGTAGTGAAGACCAATCTATGGCATACTACCAGGTGAGGGCGAGAGGGGGAACATGTGAAGGATACGTACGACGAGGAGGACCACAGCAGTGATGTACCGTCTAGACGGGGAGAGGGGAAGCAAAGCCGACATGGTGGAGTGAAAGATAGAGGGAGACCTGGTTATTAAAATAGGTCGGAACTGCGCAGCTTCAGAAAGATACTTAGATCTTTCTATCCGGGGATGGGTGTCATATTACGAGCGTGTTAACTTTAGGCGGTTGACAAATTTAGATTCTGCTCACGATCTTAGTGGCGTGTACGGAGACCAGAACGGACAGCCCCACGAACGAGCTCATTTATCCGACAATTCTACAAAGACTCTACGTCTGCGGAACCGTTACTTCGCATCGACAGCGGTCCTGATGTTCCAACCCCACTCCCACTCGTCGCCGCGATTCTTCTTTAATATAATACAGCTGGTCTAAAATAGGTTTGAGCATCACTAGTCGAGAGGGAAATGCATGATCATCATGGTAGTAAGTAATTAATATTAGAAAATTTAGAGCTCGTAACGACAGAACACTTCAGTATGTCAAAATGTAGAAGCCATTTTTCTGACTTGTATCTACCGGATTGAGTGACGAGATATCAGGTGGAGTGGCAAGTTGTTGAGTTGACCCGGCGTGTTTTTTCGGCAAAATGAGAATTCGAAAACGTGACCAGCTTTTTCTTCACGTCCACGTACAATGGCAGAGACCTCTCCACCGAATCCCCATATCTTCCCATCCTACCTTCCTTTCTCCTCCACTCTCAATCGTTTCTCCCAATGGCGTGCTGACCTCGGCCTTCCCAATCCTGGAACCGTAGAAAACCTCCAGAAGGAAGTAAAAGGTATTTTCGTTTGTCTCTCTTTCTTTCCCTCTTCTCATTCTTTTCAGCGACTCACCTCACCAATTATGCATTCGATGGTGGCCGGGCCGACCTCACAAAAAGCATGTCCATGAACCCTCTTTTCCAAGTCACCCATTCGTTTGCCTTGGGCTCCCAGACGATGCCGTCGTCTTACAACTTTGGTGCCATTTTTGCCAGCGAAAAAGCATGCCATCCCGTTTTTTGCCTTTCAACTTTGACTAACACGTGTATCCTTCTAGGTATTTCTCCAGGGTGGTGTCGACCACGAGGGTAACGTGTCGGCTCGGTGTAACCAGGGATGGACTGCCAACCACGTCTCAAAAATGCAAGCCCAAGTGCGTCATCGCTCAAATGCTAGCAGCATTCCCCTCTTATTATTTCTGTAGATATCCCAACAACCTGGTCATAATCTTCTCCAACTGGAGCACGATTACCAAGGCTCAGATTTCAACTTTAATCTTAAAGCCGCCAACCCTTGGCCTACCGACTTGACTGGTATATTTGTTGGCAGCTATCTTCAATCCGTAACCAAAAACCTTGCATTGGGTACCGAGTGGGTCTTCCAGCGCCCTACACCAACCACGTCCGATTTGGTCGCCACGTATCTCGCCAAGTACACCAGTTCTGACAAATCTTGGATCGCTACTGCTCAAATACAACCTGCCGGCATTGTGCAGGCTACCTACTGGCATAAGCTTAGCGAGAAGGTCGAGTTTGCAGCAGATTTGCAGCTTATGGCTTCACCTATTCGTCGGGATGCTCTGGCAACCCTGGGAGCTAAATATGACCTTCGTCTGTCAACTTTCCGCGCCCAGCTTGATTCGACAGGCAAGGTCTCAGCGCTTCTTGAACAACGTTTCACTCCTACGTTTGCATTCTTAATGTCTGGAGAGATCGACCACTTCAAGGCAAGTCTCCCCTACATGTTTTTGCTCTGTCAAGCTGACACGGTTTTCTTTCCAGAACGCCGCAAAAGTTGGTGTGGGTGTGATGATCGAGTCATCAGCGTTGTCCAACGAGGAGCTCGAAGCTCAGATGATGGCCATGCAGCAGCAGCAGCAACAACCATTCCCTCCCCCATCATGATCTACCATACGATCTACTTTATACACTAATAGATAGCACTTATGCTTAAAACATTTACATAAGTAACGAGTACGACCCCTCCTCAGAATGATATGCTGCGGAACCTTTAGACTTCTTCTCTTCGACCATGAGTACTGTGCTCGAGGCCCACAGCTTACAATGTGCGACTGATACTGCTTCCACCATCTTTCAAGACGTTGATTTCACACTGAATGAGGGTATATTGTTTTCATGACGCCGTCCATGCCATCATAACTAACCAGGAACCAAGGCGATATCGTCGTTTTGCAAGGAAGAAGCGGCAGTGGGAAGACCACATTCTTGAAGAGTCTCGCTCATTTGAACCTATACAATGGTCGTATTTTGTATCGTGGAAGGTAGGACCAAATGTCTTTCTCATAGGTCTCTTCGTCAACTCACGACATGCCAGGACTCCTCAATCTTACGGTAGATCTCAAGTTAATTAATCTTCATACCGTACCTGATTACCGTGTTAGGGATCCCAAATTACAGAACTAAAGTCGCCTATGTACCTCAACGCCCTGCTTTGCTACCTGGAACGCCTCGCGATTTCCTGACAACACTATCTTCTTTCAAAGCCCGCAAAGGTGACGGTCAACATATCACGACTCCAATAGACGTCGCACAGACTTGGGGTATAGAGCCACAACTATGGGACCGCGAATGGGGGCAATTGAGTGGAGGAGAGACTCAGAGAATAGCTTTGGCAATTGGCGTCGGACTCAATGACGCAGAGATACTGTTATTGGATGGTACGACTTTTGAATATCTACAATGATTACAATTCTGAACCTTTCCTATTCTAGAGCCCACATCTGCGCTGGATTTGGAGAGCTGCCTCTTGGTAGAACGCTTCATTCTGGACGACATGAGATCTTCAGACACTGTGCTCAAAGCATTGATTTGGATAACTCATTCCTCAGAGCAAGCTGCACGCGTCGGGACGAGGTCTTTGCATTTTGTGGGTGGAAGATGCTACGAAGGAGATAGCCCACCGGTGTAATATGGGGGTCATCTAGGGAATATTAGATGCTGTGGTAATATGACAGTGAATGCTGGTATTATTACAAAACGAAAGCAGGGCGTCTTATAAAATCGATTGGGAATAGTATTGAAACTAACAGAAAAATCAGCGACGGCAATATCGATACAAGATATCAGACACATACCGAATCATATAATCTCGTCCAACTAGATCCTGCTGAAGAATCGATCAAGCGGTCCACAAGCTCAGCAACTGCAGAAGGAGAAAGTGCAGGCTGGAAGCGATCGCGGAGTTGATTCACTGTTTGTTCGCCAAAGATAGCGAAACATGGCAGCGTCGAATCTTTTTGCATCAATTCCACAATGGCTGCAAGAGAATTTAGCAATTTTAGAATACCCTGGAATCCCGACTCACTGATGATCCTTTCACAATGTTTCCTGGCAGCTTCAAACCCTTCTCTGAAAAGCTTTCTAAACTCGAGGAACGGCGCGCCATCTAGGCCACCAAGCAACTCGATATACTCGAGTGGTAACTTGAATGGAGCAGCCTCGAATCTCAAATTCCCGGGTGTATTCGCAAGCATAAACCCAAAGTCAATGTGGATCAAGTGGCCAGAAGAATCAAGTAAGATGTTTCCGTTGTGACGGTCCTTGATCTGTAGCAGATACGTTATCACAGAATAACCTGCTAGCGACTTTGCAAAATTTCTTGACAAGTGTCAGCAAGGTTAGATTGAACAAGGAGAAACATCGTACCTCTGTGCACGGACGAACTTTGCAGAAGAAGGGTCTCCGTATGTCTAGAAAGACTGTGAGTACGAGGGCAAGGACACCAACTGGTTGCATACGTTTTTAAAGTGGTCGAACAAGGTGACATGCCCAAGCCTACCTTCCGCTAGGCGTCGTGCATATTCTGACTTCTTAATGGAGTGTATCGAGACTGCGTCGGTAATTGTCTCGACCAGACCAGAGGTAGCTCCAGTTATCAGGATACGGAAACTATCGTTTCGGTGTTGGCGCGAAAAACACAAGGTTAAATGCAGGTACTTACTATCTTACCCAACATGGACAACTTTCCTCTTCCCAGATCCTTTGGAATTCCCGGATTAGTTGTACTGCGAGCTGTTCTTGACGAAGGTCTGCACCCGTCTTGATGATTGCTGATACGCAATCCCAGCTAGCTGGACAGACATTTCAGTTATGATCAGAATATAAAGGCCAACTCATACCAAGATGTCCGTAAGGCGAACTGTGCCGTATTCGGCTCTGCGTGCAATCTAAGCACAATAGCACACAAAATGGAAAAAAGTACTCACCTTCTTAGCTGCCCAAGATTCGCTAAACACCATGGCAGAAGGATCAGCTTTGCTCAGCTCACGTCTGATGATATTTTCATCTTCTGCAGTTTTCATTCCGCCACTGACATTGCCAATCTTGACAACAGAATCGCTTTCGCGATTTTCACGCATATGAGCCATGCGTTCTTCCTCGAGAGCCAACATTTCTTGCATGATACGATCGCGAATGGCAGAGGCTTCAGATACTTGAAGTCTCATTCTACTTGGAGTCGGTTTGCCGAAATCTTGGGAACCAGAACCAGTCATAACTGGTACTGCACTCTTTGGAGCCTCATCACTCGAACCAGACAACCAATTGGAACCGGGTATCCAGCTTAGAGGTCCTCCAGAGGATCCCTGAGGGGGCGTGGAGCTGACGGGGTCCCGAACTAGGCTTGCATTGAGCTGAGCCAACATAATTGCAGCCGTACGCATCCTCTCTGAGTATTCATCCAGGGACAGCGAGTAATCGTTGTTGTTAGATGCCGATGGAGGCTGAGGTGATGGGGAAGGAACTCGATTATTGGTATCAGTTGAGGGAGAAGCGGGGATAGAAGATGGCCGGGACCATGCAGCCATGTCAAGGTCTTTGTTTTTCGGAGGAGGCGGTAAAACAATTGAATCCGACAAATCAATTGCTTGAGAACGAAGAGACTGATCAGTACCGTACAATTGCTCGACTAGGTCCATTTCCTCTTCTTCGCCTGGGGCAGATGTCGGGGTAGGAGGGGTGACGACCAAAGGAGAAGGCGCGACAGTAAGTTTTTCACTTGTAACGACGTCATCGTCGTGTATCGGAACAGACCCTCTTAATCGAGAAGGTGTCGGACCAACAGTGGAGAAAGTATCAATGTCGCGAGATACTCCAGACCGTTCATTCTCCTTCAAGACGATCTTTTTCAAAAGATCTTTGTTACCTCGCTTCTGAGGATCAAAGTCCAGGTCATCATGCAGTATTTCAATGTACAGTAGATAAGGAGCGCGCTCGGCAGAATTGAGAACGACACTTTCTCCTGGGGGTATGCGCACGATGCGATGATGTGGATGAGGAATTTGACTTGATTGCTCAGGAAAATCTGACGAGTTGCACCACATAGGCATGCATACCTATTCGACATTAGAAGTGATCCAGGTCAAAAGAATTAGAACATTACCTCAGCCGGAAGCTTGTGGTTTAAGGAAGTGAGTTCAGCCCTGAGGGCACTCACACGAGCTGGTCTAGGTACAACCAATAATCGGTTACTTATATTCTCCAGTGTAAGCAAAAATGACACCTGAAAATGGAGCCAATGAGTGACAATCGTAATGCGAAAATAAGCAGAACAAACTTCAGAACGACAGTAATTACTCTTCAAGAGGTGAACTTGTGATTGTAAATCATATTTCTGTAGAAGAGTGTCTGCGTAATTTAACGAAGCAGATCGTGGAGGACGAGAGGTTGATATAGACGGCGAGGATTGATAAGGAGTAGCAGTTTGTTCAGCATCAAGCTGACCAAGGGGATCTTCAGAGTTTCGTGAACGTCGTATACCGTGCAGGTGAAGAGGAAGAGCAGGTGTAGTCTGAGCGGGTCCTGTTGTATTACGACGTGCTAATCCACCGAGCCTGAATTGGGCGAGTGGATTAGTAGGAGGCTCTTTTGCATCTGGGGCTTCCTCTACGCTATCCTCGTCTCCTTCGCCGTCGTCATCTCCCGTATTCTCATTAGATTCGTCATTACTCGTCGAAGTTGCACCGGCAGCTAAACTTTCTTGAGATTGAATACTCCGTTCTTCAGATCCTAACTCTTCCACCCTCCCTTGTTCAACAGCAACCTGACCCATAATGTCGGTAAGCTGAGGGAGTGCAGGAACGCCTGCAAGTACCATTCCTATCCCAATAATTACAGGATCCCTATGGTGCTTTATCTTTTTGCGCATGAAACGGGAATGGAAGGGAAGACTGATGGTGGAATAAGGGACAACGGCTTGGGGTAGGTCACCAAATATAATCTCATGGCATCGATGTAGTACGCGTTGGCATATCGTGAATTTGGGAGAGTTGTGTGGAGAGTCGGATAAGTCTTTCAGGGCTGCTTGCATGAACCATAGGGTCTGACACTGATATTAGAAAAACAGAGTAAAAGGGTCTCGGACATACAATCATGGCAATATGTGTAGACTTTTGTGCAATATCGACCACAAAGCATTCCAGTGCTCTTGAGCGAGAAGGTCTGGTAAGAAGAAGGTGACTGGAAAAGACATGAATGACGACAAGCCTAACGGAACGAGGAGGAGACATGCCATATAAATCCCCAGGCATCACGTAGCTCTAAAATGTCAAGCTCCCGTAGCCTACGAGTGATGTAGTAGGTTATTCCAATGTTGTCTGAATAAATGGCCAGATATTGAAGGGCGACATGGACGGAAAAGAATGATGGGGTGAGGAATAGACGAAGTAGAAGAGCATGGGATCCCATGTGTGAGGAATGCCAGTTTCTACGCAAGAAATATGCTTATGAATTTCCTGGTGGTCGTCT
The DNA here is from genome assembly GCA_037954225.1 of Stygiomarasmius scandens. Classification (NCBI taxonomy): domain Eukaryota; kingdom Fungi; phylum Basidiomycota; class Agaricomycetes; order Agaricales; family Campanellaceae; genus Stygiomarasmius; species Stygiomarasmius scandens. The sequence goes on along the minus strand of JBANRG010000004.1, from coordinate 626,614 downwards.
ACTTTGAATAAGTCAGTTGTGTCGAATAATGTACAAAAAGTCCACACAGACTATAGAGGCATTCGAAAACAAGTGTAACCGTGACTCTGTATTCACGCGTCTCCTTAGTACTTCCACGTCGACACTATGAAGTGGTCGACCTTACTCCCTCTTTTCCTTCTTCCTGCTGCCTTCGCAGCCACAAAAGACAAGGATGCTGTTCGTCAGCAGCTTATTGACCTCGCTGCCAAAGGAAATGGCCTCATCAAGCTCGATTCCAAGACTTTTGACCTCTTGACCTTGCCTAACCGTGACTGGTCCGCGTCTATCCAATTCACTGCTCTGGATCGTAGACGGCGTTGCGCTCCATGCAAGTACGCGTCATTTCCTTTCCTATGCTGCAGGATATTGACTCTGGTAAAGGGAATTTGATCCTTCATGGAATGCAGTAGCCAAGGCTTGGTCGACCACTCCAAAGGAGCACCGTAATACTCACTTTTTCGGTACTTTGGACTTTGACGAGGGTCAAACGGTATTCCAAAAGGTACGCAGGTCTACTACAATTTGAATAGTATATTGACCGTATCTGCAGCTCGGTCTCGCATCTGCACCTCTGGTCTACGTCTATCCGGCTGCTGAAGGCCCGCGTCAACACCCCAATGGAAAGACTGCTCCTTCGAAATATGACTTTTCCAAGTACTGCCTATTTCTTGCTTTCACTACGTACCTTGTCACTAACAATTCCGCAGCGGTTTCGAAGCGGAACCTCTCGCAGTTCACCTTTCCAACCATACTCCCATTCCCATTCCCTACAGGGCTCCCATTGACTGGGCACGTTGGGTCACTGTAATTAGCGGACTTTTGGGTTTCGCACTTACTCTTCGCTTTATTTCTCCAATTCTCAAAAGTCGATGGACCTGGGCTGCTATCACTGTTCTCGTCTCGTTGACTATGACTGGAGGCTTCATGTTTACACGTATCCGGGGTGTGCCTTACACTGGCCCTGATGGTTCTTGGATTGCGGGCGGGTATCAAAACCAATATGGTCAGGAAGTGCAAGTTGTGGCTCTCATTTGTTCGTTCTTTCACATTTACAGTATGCAATTACGATACTAACTGTCATTTCAGATGGAACATTAGCCTTTGCGTTCCTTATGCTCACGATGATCGTTCCGTATCAGACCTCTCCTGCTCGTCAAAGAATGCAAATTTATCTCTGGAGTGCTGTCATTCTGTTAATTTATTCTGTCTTGGTTACTCTCTTCCGAGTAAAAAACAGAGGTGAGCTCTACACGTCTGCTCCATTTTCACGTTTCTAATAATAATAAAGGATATCCGTTCAAACTCCTTCTGTAAAGTACGTAGTAGATTAGATGGTCTATCCTCAATCTTATCAGTGTTAATATTTAAAAACCTGCTGGAACCGAATAATATACAGAGAATAAGCAGTCAGATACGAATAAATGGATGAACAAGGTCAAGTCTATGCTGCGCCTTCTTGTTGGAAAACGTCTACGTAACGGTTGCGAATGTTTCGTTTGGAAGCTTGAGACCGCGGACGACCAGGTGGTGGCGCAGGAGGAGCGAGTCGAGAACCTGTAGGTGTGCTCGGTGCAGATCCGACCTCATCAGGTACCAGGTTTGACCGTACACGCATCGGGGGCTTGCCAGATCCCAGATCTGCAGTTGATGCTGATCGTAGAGGTGGCGGTCCCGTACTTGGAGGTCGCGCTCCGGCGCTGGGAGGTCTTGGTGCAGAACCTGCCGGGGAAGCAGTCTGAGCACGCGGTGGTGGTGGAGTTGCGGGTTTTGGAGCTTCTGGGGCGCCAACCTAGAGAATAACAATGAGATGGCACTAGGCAGAATTCAAACAGTCAACTCACACTCTTGTTCACCCAACGCTTGAGTTCCTTGTCATAGTAGAATGACACTTCCTCGCCGAGGTTAGCTCTGACAGGCGCTGGTGTGGAATCCCGTTTCCACCATCGACCTAGCCAAGAACCAGATGAACCGGCCTCTCTAGTGGGCTTGGGATCTTTGAGGTGTATATCAGATTTGTTTCTCTAGTTATATCAGTGGACTCACCCGGTCGTTCTGGCGCTTTCGCAGGCTCCGGCTTGCTAGCAGGTTTGTTGTTCTTGCCAATATCAGAAGTAGCGTCATCTTCAACAGACTTGCGACGAGATTTTGAATTGCCGAAACCAAGGTCCTCTTCATCATCATATTGGTCAAAGCTCGCTTGTCTTGTACTCGGCGCGCTTCCAGCGGCGGAAAAGCTTGCGTTGTCCATAGGGGATATGAAACCATCTGAAGACGTAGCGGCATTAGAGGTGTCGTGAAGCCTTACAAACGACGTGGCCGTAGGCGTTGCAGCTGAGCTAGAACCCCACCATGTGACTTCTTGACCCTCTTCCTCAGTTGTCTCCAGAGTTGGTCGAGGAGTCATCATGTCTTGAGAGGAGTCCCCATTACTCAGAGGAGAGTAAGCTGAGTAATGGGATACTGCCTGTCCAAACGATTGGGACTGCGCAAAGGTGGTAGTAGCCGCACTGGCAGACGCGACCCGGGGTCCCGGGGAGGGTTTTGGACGGGAATAATCCATGGCCGATGAAGCTCGGTCCACAGGGGGAGCGACACCAAGTGCCGATCTATTGGACAGGGACGAGCCTGAGCGAGGAGGCGGTGGTGCATAAACATTGAGATTTGTCACCGAAGACTGAGGAGAGGGACTGGTGGACGTCGTTGTGGAAGAGATTGTGCTGTATTGGGAGAAAGGCCCAACAAAACCACTACGTTCTTCTGGTTTAGACTGTTCTTCTCGCATGCCAGGCGAATCAAGGTCTCCGGTGACTAGTTTTGTGAATCGTCCCTCTAGCCATCCACCGATACTATCGAGGCTTGGTTTTCCTATTTTGCCGCCCATCCATGATCCAGCCTTGTCAACATGCGTGACACCCATTATACGGTCAGAAAGACCACGCATCTGGTCGATAAGTACACCGGTAAAGTAGGGTGAAGGACGACTCAGGCTGGCTGTAATGGCTTCGCAATATCTATCGGTAGAATGGGTCAAGATTGACATGTAAGAGTAAGAGAAGGCCTACCTGTTCGCAAGACTGATATCACCGATCTCCGCCAGCTGCATAGCCCGAATAAAACGGTAAGGTTGGAGATGAGGTAGACCACCAAATGGTTCTTGACCCTTTGTTGTGGGTGTCAGTGATAACGCAAATTCCAGTATTTCCGAAAAGATTATCGGATCGGGATCGCTAGCAAAGTTGTGAACCGTTTGCGGATTTCGGGAGCCCACCAGCACAACGCGAGCAGACTGGTTCCCAACACCTCCTATAGGGGAAGTCTGAGGAGCTAGCAAGTAACTTTTTTTATAGATTAGCAAAAGTTCAATGATCATTTAGTCAGGCTTACCATGCATGGGCTGCTTCAATCCAATGATTCGCGGCCAAGTGATCTCCGAGCGCAGTGATTGCGTTGGAGATCTCGAGGGACACGGTCGTTGAAAGAATCATGGCAACAGTCTCGGCCCATTGACATAAAGATTCCGGCGGAATTTTCGCGGGCAAAGGTGCTGCGAAATTGGGAGTCATTGGGGTTGCATGAGACACCGGTGCGAGCAATCGCGCTCCAGGGTCCAGTAGAGAATTTTGCGGAACAAGTTGCTGTACTATTGGACAGATGAGTCAAAGTCGCGTACATTAAAGCAAATTCTTACCTGATGCAGCCCCTTGACCGGAGAATAGACTGTAAGCCACTCGCAAAGCTTCTTTGCCCGAAGAGCCGGCTGTCGACGACTGAGTTTTTACGGATCCTAGCTCAGTCTTCACAAATTCGTTAACTGTTTCCTGCCAAGCTTCCTTGTCTATTCCACTTGCTATGACCATAGCATGTGCCCATAGCTTTTGGTCAAGGGCGTAATGATACGCCTGTCGACGCTGTCCACGCAAAAGAAAGTCTTGTATTTTCTCTGAAGCGGATGGACGAATACTGTAGGTTGTGATAGGTGTATCTTGAGGGTCCCCAAAGCCTCCATCAAGAGAAGATCCATGGATATCTGCAGGAGTGAATCCGGGCACAGTCAGGGATGAATCTGATTCGGTAAGAGACGAATCTAGTCGCGGAACCAGCGCTGCACGGATGGCAGATTCAATTTGGGGACTAGATACGAATCAACATTGAATTCTAGTGTAATGAATCGTGAATTACCTTCCAGATAGTTTTCCATCGTTTTCGACCATAATCTTCAGCAATTTGACAAGAACGAGCTTGTCATCTGCCTGGCGCTGTTCTGGACTGCCAGAATGAAGGTAACCGAGCCCTTGCGAGATTTCAGTGGCCCTTTCCTCGAGATAGTTGACTAGCCGAGCTTTCTTGGTTTTTGCCTGCGCTGACATACCAGGGCGAACAAGGCCTGTCGTCGGTGTGCCTGGATCAGAAAATAATGGTCCAGGGAATGACGCGGCAGAAACAGACAAGGCAGACTGGGGAATGATCTTATTCAAAACCCGGATCTGTATTCCAGTCGAGTTCTTGGAAGCAAGAGCAACATCGAATCCAGTGTTCAGTTTATCAGCACCGTGGAAACATGTGACAATCTTTCCACCAAAGCCAAAGTTGAACACCGGAATACGCGCTGAAGTACGACCTAGAGGGTCATTTGTTCCAAGTAACGATGGTGAGGGCGCATAAGGCGTGTGTGTAGGCGCAGAGTTCATGTAAATATCTTGTGGAGGACCTAGCCCGGAAGAGGGCACTGCGTTGGAATAAGCATTGATGTTGGGTTGACTATACATCGAATGCGGTGAATAGTTGCTTTCGTTTGACTGAATACGACTGTGCAACGAAGGTGCATAGGGATCCTCGGATGTGGTCGAGCTGATTGACATTGATCGAGGAGGCGGAACAGATGGTTTTTGGGGCAGATATGGGGAACCGTACGACGAAGTGGGAGATGACGCTTGAGACGCTTGTCGTTGTGGTTGGGATTTGGGCGCATAAGGATCAATTGTAGTACCGTTGACAGAACCAACCGAATTCGAGTGCGACGGCCTGTAAGGATTGGGAGGTGCTGCGATAGGCGAGCTCTGAGTAAGAGAATGTACCGATACTGGAGAAGCAGTTCTAAGCACGCCATGGACCGGCGAAGCAATCCTACTATCATGTTGAGGAGCTACGGCTGGAGATGCTGTTCGTGAAGGGTTAGACAGCACCCCAGGAGACGATATACGTGCATGCTCAGAGGTGTTCTCAGAAGGAACATCTGAAGTACCAGGTGCATCAGGCGTATACGGGCTGAAAGTTTCGAACGTAGAGGTAGTGTTGGTATTTTCCTCGGCACCGGCTGTAGGCTCACTATAGTCATTTCCCCCTTCCGGATCGAACGAAGATTCATCCCCAAATGCGGTACCACTGTTGACCTCGGAGCCGTAACCTTGCAAAGGATATCCTGCATGCTCGACGCTAGCAAGCGGCGACTGTTGATCAGCGGGCTGACCCGCAGCAAAAGAGTCAAAGCCTGGTTCTTGTGTTGAGCCGGCTGAATAGACAGTTTCCGATGGTGGGCCTTGTACAGCCTGAGGAGAGTATGAGGCACTGGAAAGAGGTCGAGAAGGCGGTCGAGGCAACTGAGAAGAGTAGGAAGCATTGGAAGGAGGACGTGGAGGAGGATGAGTTGGAGAAGAATAAGATGCGTTGGAAGGGGGCCGAGGTGGAGGATAATGCTGAACCTGAGAATAAGAGGCGGTAGAGGAAGGACGAGGTGGAGGAGGATGCGCTTGGCCATTGTAAGATGCATTGGAAGGGGGACGAGGTGGAGGAGGATGTGCTTGAGCAGTGTAAGAAGCGTTGGAAGGAGGACGAGGAGGCGGAGGTGAGAGTGGAGAAGTAACCGGATTATAGGCATTGTAGACAGACGAAGACGGAGTTGGGCGTTTACGCGAAGTGGTCGTTGGGAAGGGAGGGTCGTATGCGTTGGAAACCTTGGGACGATTCAACGGTGCTTTTGGCGCAGGAGGCGGAGGGACGTGCGAGTCGTTCTGAGCACTCTGTGCTGCCGGTAAGGTAGACGAATAGGCCGGTGTTCCATACTGATTCACGTTGGTTTGGGGCGCGTAAGCTGACTGAGAGGGAGCATACGCATTATAGGACTGCGCAGTTGGTGCAGGTGCCAGAGGTGCGTATGGCGAGTAACCAGTTGAATAGTTATTGGTTTGGGGTACAGGAGGAGGAGCATAAGATGATGGTGCATAGTTGTCCGTTTGTTTTTGGACAGACGAGTGTTGTGGAGGAGCATATGGGTCATAAGAAGACGCATTAGAAGTACCTAAGACGCAAACTATGAGGTCCTTCACACTGGAGTAGGGAAAAAACACACCATTAACTACGGACTGAGGATAGTTTTGCCAGTCACCATTATACGCCTGATTATAAGAAACCGGTTGCGTCGAACTCGCAGCATTCGGAACGGTAGGTTGAGACCCAAGTTCATAGTTTGAACTATGAGTCGTGTCTACAAACGAGTCCTGCTCTCGCGAATGGTCTTGCGCAGTGGCATTTTCGGAAGAGAAAGAGAGAAAATCGGGGGCTGAAGAGCTGTCCGAAGAAAACAAGTCGTCGGCGGTGGAATTTGATCTCTCGCTGGGAGGTGGACCAGAGCCAAGGGAAGCAAACGGGTCTGAAGCAGAGTCGTCCGACCCGAACAGAGAAGCTGCAGCCTCTAAACTGCTCATTTTGTCCGTTCTGCCAATTCACAGAAGAACAGAACGAGTTGGGCAGTAACAGAGGTTAGGTTACTCGGTCCTTTGCAACTCACGGCCGTATTTGCCGGTCTTTGGCACTCCACGTCACAGCCAGGTAATATCAATGACATGGTATTATAACATGCGCTAGTATGTTACGGTATGGTATAGGTTCAACGGACGACCATGCAGCTGAATAAACGACCAGTAGAAATATATGCGAAGCAAGGGTAAGGAGGATTAGACAGATGTACTGAGAGTCACGATCCGATGCGTAGTCCTATATGTAGTCCGTGCAGTATTAATCAAGTATGCAAGTATCCGACAGTATCAGAGCAGGAATTTCCAGAGGTCACAAAAGAAAACGATTGTAGCAGATTATAGGTGTATACGTGTAGCGAGTGCGGGATAAAACATCAAAGCAGAAAGAGCGGCAAAATAGTCCAATCAAGGAGCAGCTACCTCGATAGAAATCTCAGGTTGCAAGGGAGAATACTTTTCGATCAGTCGTTCAACTAGAAAAAAAGCATTAGCGCCAGTTGTGCTGTAGGAGAATCAGGCCACGTACTGGATACCAGGTGTTTACTGTAGGTATTCGTATATCTACGCATTGCAGCTAGTTGAGGACGAATATGTGCGATCAAAACCGCTCTCTGATCCACGTCTGCAACAAGAACCGCTTTCTGAAGAACGTAGTCTGCAGCCAGTCAGCAAAAAATTTCCATCTAAAGCTTGGTAGCACGTACTTGCATACTGGTCTTTCATCATGGACATGACCGGGGTGATAGTCTCAAACTTGGGAATGATGATCTCGTCTATAAGAGCGCGGCGAGCATCAGGCTCAGCAGAGACTAGGGCCTTCTCGCAGACATTAGAGGCGAATTTATGGCGAGCCATATGTAACAATTGTCCTCGTAGTTTAGACACGATCAAAGCCTTGTCATGAGGTCGGCCTTGTTCCAAGATGAATTGGATCACGTAGTTCTGGGACATCATGAGCGGATTGTCGCAGACAAAAAATAGAAACTTACACCGAACTGATCTTGCATTAACGGAATAGCACTCTTGTGCAACTCCTCCAAAAGTGGAGCAATCATGTCCTCAGGGAGATGCTCGAGGCACCTTTGAAGTACTCGGCAGCCATACGGGTGAGAAGACATGTCATGGACACTCCCCCTGAAAGTATGCACGAATCCAAGGCGCTCTGGTGATACTCGCTCGATGATTTTTTGAATCACCTGAAAAAGTATGAACATTGATAAAATCAGGGCAGAAGTAAACTTACATGGTTTCCATTCGCATCTCGTACACATTTGAAGATGAATGGCTCAATCTCTCTGACAAATGCTGCCTGTTGTTCCGGAAGTATATGTTCAATAGCCTGCGGAACAGTTAATCTATCACGCCACACAACTCGAAACGCAAACATACCTTTTGGACTACTCGACAGCCATACATCTGCAGTGATAAAGCGAGTACGTGACCTTCCATAGCGTTAGCCAATCTGGTCTTCTGCAACTGGGTACCATGTTCAAATATTTTTTGAATGACCTGCCATAGATGAGTCAATCATCAATCACGAATATATGAAGACGACACTCACATAATTACCAAAAACATCTTGGATAAGCTGTAATGTATTATCGGGGACGATTTCATCAAAAACACCCTCCTTTTCTTCGCTAGTGGCAGACTCTAGTTTTTGTTGAATAAAACGAGATCCGTGCTGATCTCCGCTGAATTCGACAATATACCCAGTGATATCCTGTTCTAGATCAGTTGAAAATTAAGCCAAGGCACAAAGTGTTTCACAGACCCTCAATTCCCAATTACGAGTCTTGTTTGCCCTAAACTCTTCCAGCACTACACTTCTCAGGGACACCTGCGGACGACCCTGACGGACGCCCTGTGAAAACATGGAAAGTCCCTGCAGGTTTGGACTGTACATCGAAACGCCCGAGAGGACTAGAGGAGCTTGTGAACCATATTCCAAGGCTGCCGCATAAGCCTGAGGCAGAGAAGGCGATCTCATAGCATTGTACATGAGATTCGGTGGAATCAGTGGCTGTGGCATACCAAACTAGACCACAAGGTTAGAGTAAGTTTGGAAAGAGAAAAAGTTGACTGTCATACCGGCTTTTTTTCCATTCCGCCAGGGCCAGTTGCTGAAAGCATTGGAGTGACCATGGTAGATGGTCCCGGCGGAAACATGACAGGCTGAGTAGGATAGAAGAATTGGGATGCAGGTGGGCGTGCAGGTCCATAGTCGTAGAAAACGCCGGCTTGTTGACGGTGTAAATCGGGGCCATGCAAGTTGGGAGCGGGCATTCCTGGGTACATATTTGTAGGCACCGCATTACTCAGGGCAGGAGAACCATAAAGAGACGGTTCCGAAGGTCCATATCCGTATGGATATTCTCCGAAAGACTCGCGGTTTGTAGGAGAATAAAACGTATTATTGTACGCTCCATACGGGGGTCGCACTTGAGGATGGACCGGAGGCGCCTGGGTAGGCACTTGAGGCTGTGACCGATTCGCAGCAAAATCATCTTCCACTGCCATGCCGCGAATGCTCAAAGCAAGGTCTTCAACTGTCGGAGAGGGATTTGGCATTAATTCATACCCTCCACTGGGTGAGACCTGGGTACTGGCTTGCTGTGAACCTGGGTAAGGCGAAGGAACGAGAGACGTAGTCGGAGAGGATGCAGTTTTGAAGCGTTGGGCATTAGGCTCTGTGCCGATACCATGATGAGCAACGAGCTTCGATGGTCGATTATCCTGACACGGATCGTCAGTGAATAAAGATAACCAATATATACTTTAACATACAATTCTTTGAGCCGGAAAAGGCGCCGACCCTGGTCTCTGCCGCGACGACTGTAAGCTGAGCGGTGCTTGAGCTTCCTGCTACAGAAAAGTTTATTTGATCAATAAAATGCACGCATTTGTCCGAGATGAGACCTCACTAATTGAGAAAAGTCATTCATGCGAGGACTAGCGGCAACTGTGTCGTCCCAAGAGCCACTAGTGGGTCGCGAGGCTGTCCAACCCTCGTGGAGGTTACCCCGATAGCCTGGGTCACTGGGGGCATTGGATAACTCGTTTCCACTGGTTGCTGAAGAGACAGATGGATTTCGCGTTGAAGATTGTGAACCTCCCCAAACCTAATGTTAAAAGTAAGACCGATAAACGCGTCACATTAAAACACCAACACTCACATGCCAACCAGGATTAATTCCCATTATGCCACTGGGTGTACCAATGCCGACTGACAACATATTACCGGAGGTAGTAGGAGTTATGCGTCTCGAGGAGTGTGGCTATATGTAGGTAGACGTGTCAGAAATGAAAACGCCCCGTGTTCAGCAGAAAAGAAGCCACTGACGTTGCTGGGAGAAGTCGTGGGGGAATGTGTTCCGGAGTGAGCAGACGAGCCAGATGGTTTCCGTGAAGAATCCCGGGACATAGAACGGTGGAACACAGTTTAGGTGAATTGATGACTGGGAGGCGAACAGGATCCCAGCTCAGTCAAGGGAAGGAGAGAAGGAAGGAAAGACGTGTTGCTTACGGTGAACACCCAAGGTAGACTGGCGTGTTTTGGAGATTCGGGAGGCTCAACAACTGACAGAAGAAAAAGTCAAGAAAAACGTGTTAGCTGCCACTCGGTGAACGTGGGATGACGGTAAAGAAACGGAAGCGAGGGCCACCTCATAAAAAGGGCGGGGACGCGACTTACCAGGGCAGTGCGAGCCGGAAGACACGAAACCAAGACAGCTTGAAGGAAGAAAAGAGATAAGGAATGGGACTTGTCCTATACGAAGGGCGACAAGCAAAACCCGTAAGTTGAACCAAACACAGGAATGGAGAGAAGAGCAAGAAAAAACTAAATGTACGGAGGTAATTTCGCGTTTCAACGCTGACGGGATCAAATGAGGTCAACAGCCACAAAAGGAAGGAATCGTGTCACGGTCTTCTTCGACGCTTCTCGCGCTTCTATCAAGTCGCATGAGCGCGTCAACCCTCCCGCTTTGGTTTCGGCGCAAATCCTCCCCAGCTTCCGCCTCCCTCGACCCGCAAAATTCGCTTTTTTTTTTTTTTTTCATCTCGCTGGTTTTCTTTCATCTCGTGTTTCTCGTTTCCAGCTCGTTTGCGGCTGCCATGACGTCTTTATTTCAGGTACTTTCACATGTCATATGTGCGCTTCATCTGGAAAAGTGGACAACAGGCAAAGCAAGCTTCTGCGAATTAGCGAATGGAGGTGTCGTGTTTCAGGGATGTCGGGGACCCTAATCAGGACCCTGGAGACTTCATAGATTACAAAACTCCACATATTACACCGTCCACAGATTAGAAATGGTCGCTAGTTAAATGCTACGTGAAAATACAATGGGTATGTTTAACAGGTAAAGAAAACTACGCGTTCGTCTGTAAATTATCGAGAGTTAAAGAACCACGACGCTCGTTTCGCTATAATCATATGCATCAGTAAATCTCCGCAGCCAAGCGAAAAGAGCAACTTACTCGATCTGGGCGGACCGAAGAAAATTTTCAGTGGGAAAGGCAATCAGTGACGGTTTGAAAGAGAATACAGTTGGACACTTACGATCCCTCTTCACTCTGCAACCTTCCCAATTGACCACCTGTGGGACTGTTGCTACTCACGGAAGCGGGAATGGAAGTTGACGGCGCCGCACCACCACCACCTCGCAAAGGTTTGGCGATTCTGCCAAAGCTTAGTGGGGAGCTAGCAGCTTTCTGGGCTGTAGGACTTTTGAGTTTTCTGTAACCAGAGTAAAACGACTACTACATACCTCTGGCTTGATCAAGTCTATCTTTGACAGCCTGTAATTGAGCTTCGAACTTCTGGTTTTGTACCGACAGTCTACGGTCAGCGTCTTGAAGGAGTGCTTCGAGGTTTTGTATCCGTTCATTGCGTGCGAGAAGTTTGCGCTCTGCAATGCCAGCCTCTTTCTTCAAAGTCGAGTTTTGGTCGACAAGCTGATTTGGAACATGTGAAAAAAAGTTCAGACGGACAGAATAAAGTTGTCTATACCTGCTTCTGTACAACCGTCAACTGCTCCAAGTTCCTCTCCAGGAACGCCATCTTCTTCTGTTGAGCCTTGCTGTTGCTGTTTCGGATGACGTTGTTATATTGCTCCTTAATCTCATCCAATTGGATCTCCAGCTCCACGACCTAAGAAATTTTGAGAGGCGGCTAACAATCCTACAAGGAATCGCCTTACCTTCTCACAACGGTTCTGCAGATCGCGCATCAAAGACTTCTTCACTCCGTCAAACTCGGCCAGCTGAACGTTGATTGCTTTCCGTGTTCGTTCAAGATCCTGAGCGCTCTCGGCAAGGTTCTTTCCTCCTTCAATGCCTGCGGATGTGACGGCAAATGCACGCTGTGATGACAAGTAGTCAGAAACATTAGACGAGGCGTTGACTTGGAAAATGACAACCTTTAGTTCCTCGTTGACACTCTTCAAGCTGTCAATTGAGGCGTTGAGACTGCGGACTTCATTTGTCTTCATTTCGAGCTGCTGCTTGAGGTCAGAGACTTCACCGAGGTGAGCTTCCCGTTTGGCGGCGTATTGAGCTTCTAGTTTAGTCTAATTGAGAGCGACGATCATCAAACTCCGTACAAAACCAAACAAGGTGAAATCAGACCTTCAAATCCGCCATCGATTCCGCAAGATCGGCATTACTGGTTTCCTCTTCATGAATAGTTTTCTCTATCGATTACCGTTGGATCAGAATGAGAAGTGGCAACAGATAAGGCAACTCACCGAGCAACTCTTCATACTCCGTCTCCAGCGTGCTGACACGACTCTCCAATTCGTCTCTTCTTCGTGTAAGCATCTCATTTTCTTCTTGGCTTTGTCTAAGTCTATCTACAGTGTCCCGAATTAGACTCTGACCCTCTGCCAGTTGTCGTCGGATCAAGGTAAGCTCGTCAGCGGAGAGAGTTGAACCGTCCGAGTCCATGGAATCAAGCTTGGCAAGAATCGCACGCAGCTGCTCATCTTTTTCAGAAAAGGCGCCTTGCTACAAGAGATGCAAAATGGTTTAGTCGCGGAAGAACAGGTCGAATGAACAGACTAACCGTATCAAATTTCGCCATCATGAGCGCCATCTTCTCCTGTTTGCGCTTCTCTTTATCCTCGGCTGAAACATCCTTCTGACTTGACTTTAGCTCAGTGATCTGTTTCTTGAGTTCGTCTAGTTCACTCTTCGCATCGGCATTCTGCTCCTTGAGGATGTCGATGGTGATAATGCTCTCTTTATTGTCGTAGTCAAGTCTCTCAACTTGTAACCGCAGATCATTCAATTGACTAGACATTGCTTTGTTTTCCTAAAAAGAGTTGAGCAGGTGATCACATGCATTCGAATATCGATTACCTTGCTGACAGTCGACTCCTGCTCCTTGAGGAACGACAACTCCTCCTTGAGCTCTTTGACAAGTTTCTCAGCAGTAACCAAGGCACTCTCCTTCTCTGCGAGCGCATCACTGAGCTCATTCTCTCTCCTAAGGAAGTCTTCACGTTCGTCCTTGTCCAACCCGACGACAGTGGGAGTTTGTGGTCGACTGTCATCTGAACGAAGTCCTTCAATAGCAGGATTGATAGGCGTCATGCTTCGGGAGGTAGTTGTAGATGGCGTTGGTGAAGTAGCTGTTTTCTTCTGCGTCGGCGTTGAAGGTCTAGGAGGAGCTGCCGAAGCAGGTGCACCGAATTTAGTTGGTGTAGCCCATTCAGATTCCTCGACACTTCCGCCGGATCGCCAGATAGCCAATTCAGCTTCTAGAGCAGCAATGTACTTCTGGTAGGAAGTGTTTGCCGCCTGAGCCTTTGACAACAGACCCTTTAATTCTGTAGGTGACAATTCAGCATTGACACGAGCGGAATTCTTAATGCTCTTCGCTCGGATACCAAAACGGAGAGTCGACAAGGTTTCGGCCTCGTTGTAAGATGAAGGTGAACAGTTGATAATGAGTGTAGTCCGAGAGTTTCCACCCAAAGATTCTTGTAAGATACGGGTGAGCTTGGAGTCACGGTAAGGGATATATTTGACCTAAAGCGATAATTCAGTCAATGAAATTAGATCAAGGAATAAAACACACTTGCCTTGGGATCCGTAAGAGCATTAATAACCATACCAAGAGCAGACAGAGATTTATTGATCTTTTTGGCTTCTTCTAACGTCTGACCAGAAGCACCGGTCTTTCCGACTTTCTCTGAACCAGCCAAATCGACCAAGTACAAGTTACCAGTCTTCTGTGCGCCTGTCTCTGTATTGCGCTGATTAATAGTGATGAGGAAGATGGAGTGTGAACGAGAGGACTCGGCATTCATATCTGCAACGAGAGGTCAGACAAGAAGGAAGAGACAAAGGTAACTTACTTGTGGACGAAACAACTCGGGCAGCACCTCCGGTTCGCATAATTTCGTAGACTTCTCGGGCACTACTAACGTAGTAATCCGACAAGTTCTTGACATAAACCCCCTTTGACTTTTCTTCGTGTACTTGCAAGTTATCATTCTGGGCTAATTGTTTTGAAACGAGGTCATTCGATATGCTATCTTATAAGACGAGAATCTTACGGGCAAGAAGGTCACGAATCTTTTCCAAATAGATCTCCATGTAAGAAACCTTCACGAGATACTCGAGATGCGCGTCACTTTCAACGATGGACTGGAAGATTTGCTCGGTTATACGAGGAATAATACCCTTCAACTCTTCTGAATCGATGTCGGCACCCTAGCCAAGATGTCCGCGTGAGATGAAGGAAAGCTACAACAAGCTTAGAGCATACCATCATGGTGAAAGTCTTTCCACTACCAGTCTGACCGTATGCAAAAACCGTGCCGTTGTATCCATCCAAAACATCTGATTGAGAGAGTGAGATTTCATCAGGTTTGTAGCATGGGTACTGCGATACCTTTGACAATGCTAAGGGATGGGGAATTAGCTACACGTAAACCATCAGGCAACATGCGAGACTCACTCCTTGACTCCGTAGTCGAATACTTCCTGTTGTTTGGTCCCCATCGGAAAGACTCTGTCAAACGTGAACCCATCCCTTTCCGGACCAGTGGCCAGTTGCTGCGACCTTAGTTGCACGGAAGTCAGATTGTCGTCGAAGGAGACAACGATTTCGCCTCCTTCACGCTGTTCGATGGAATTTGGAGGACGAAACCTAGAGCATGTCGCGCATGAGCATTGATGTTGGCCAAAAAGCACAGGAGGTGACGCACCGACAGACAACCTTGATGTTGTTGGACATCTTTAACGTCTAATGGATGCACTCTATGAAACTATGTGCAACGTAATAGGTAAGATTAACAAAGAAGAGAGTGAAGAATCAAGAGACGTGAATCGTAAAGGAAGCAGGCCAAGAAAGAAAGGCAAGGGCGTGATAGCAACACGGCTAATTGTAACAGTGGCAAACACCCTTATTTCTCGGTAATACTAATTCGACTCTGAAAATTATTTCGAGACAGACATTATATGTATATGAAGTATCGAGTTACATGTACGAATACAGTGTGTAGTGCAGAAAAGAAGATGGATACAAGGCAAGAGACTTTATTCATCATCACTGTCTATATCCGCAGAGGCAGGGACTGGGGCTGGTCGACTAGAACTTGACGCCGCAGGTCGTCGAGCTGTTGATGATTCCCGCATACGCTGAGCATCATCTGCAGCATCGATCCACTCCGAGTAGATATCAATGGGCTCAGTAAGGTCTGTAAACGGCGTGAAACCTATGTATCGAGGTGAAAAGGTGCTGCACGCACGGTTCACTTTACTCTGGTACCTTTGGTCACACACCCTGCAGACAAGCTGGGCTATGCCTTCTTTCCTATCGATCCTAACCGTAACAGATTTATCGTGGTGGCAAAACAGACATGTAAACGCGGTATCTGCGGGAGCTTAAAGGACGAACCCAGGGATAACAGTGACAGACCAACCGAGAGGAACTTTGACCCTTGCGGGTGCTGGTTTTCTGGAGGATTTTTTTCGTTTGCCCATGCTAGAAGAAAACTAGAGACTGACGGTGCAGCCTTGAAGAGTAAACGGCACACGTGACTCGACGCGCTACTGGTTGAACCGGTTCACGTTGTTGTCTGTTTTTATTCTTACTCTCTACTATGGCTACACGGCGTCCAGCGTCGTCGCGTTCGAGGGTGCCATCTGCATCAATGGCACCTCCGACTCAACGGCCCCGTTCTGTAATGTCAAAATCAGGGTCCTCAACGCGTTCTACGGAGAACCGAGCAGATACCATTCCAACTACGAGTAACCTCAGACCAGGAAAACAAGCCGAAGAAGCAGAAACAAATATTCAAGTCGTCATTCGATGTCGTCGTCGTTCTGAACGAGAAATACAGGATAATTCTCCCATCATCGTCTCCTCCGAGGGTGCAAAGAGCAGTCAGGTGTCTATTGAAACTACTCCTCCCGTATCGACTCTTGGGCTGGTTAGCCTTCCACCCATTCGAACATATCCTTTTGATCTCGTTTTTGGGCCTGAAGCAGATCAGGCCATGCTTTACCATGAAGTCGTTAGCCCAATGCTGGAACAAGTTCTAGAGGGCTACAATTGCACCCTTTTCGCTTATGGGCAAACTGGGACTGGCAAAACGTAAGTGATTCACTTTTGGATTTGCTTCTCCTATTTATGGGTCTAGTTATACTATGCAGGGAGATTTGGCCCCCACTCCGATGGGAAATCCATCTGTTCATGCAGGGATGATTCCTCGCGTTCTTTTTCGACTCTTTCATCATTTGGAGCAGTCTGGAGTAGACTTTAGCGTCAGAGTCTCGTATGTCGAACTCTATAATGAAGAGCTTCGTGATCTCTTGGCCAACGAGCTCTCTGCTCCAATCGGCTCTACGCAGCCGATGGGTTTGGCATCAAAGGACGCAAAAGGCGAAGGTGGTTTGAAGATCTTTGACGATGCAAGCAAGCGAGGTGTTTTCATTCAAGGTTTGGAGGAGATAGCTGTCAACAGCTCCACGGAAGCCTTGAATCTTTTGACGAAGGGTAGCCATCGACGACAGATTGCAGCCACCAAGTTCAATGATCACTCGAGTCGCTCACATTCGATATTCTCCCTCACTGTTCACACAAAGGAAGCTGGTGTCGCAGGCGAGGATCTGCTCAAAGTAGGCAAGCTCAACTTGGTTGACCTTGCAGGTTCCGAAAACATTGGGAGGTCTGGAGCGGAGAACAAGAGAGCTAGAGAGGCTGGTATGATCAATCAGAGTCTTCTGACACTAGGGCGTGTCATCAATGCTCTGGTAGACAGGGCTCAGCACGTTCCATATCGGTCAGTCTTACATTGCTGCCTGCGAAACTTTGATTGAAATACAATTATAGCGAATCAAAGCTGACCCGTCTACTACAAGACTCGTTGGGTGGTCGCACAAAAACATGCATCATTGCTACCGTTTCTCCTGCGCGTTCCAACTTGGAGGAAACTCTGTCTACACTTGACTATGCCATGCGCGCCAAGTCGATACAGAACAAACCCGAACTCAACCAGCGTATGACTCGAAATGCTCTCCTCAAAGAATATGTTGCCGAAATTGAGAGACTGAAAGCGGATGTTTTGGCTGCTCGAGAGAAGAATGGAATCTTCTTTTCGGAGGAAACCTGGGCAAAGATGACGGCAGAGCAGGAATTGCGGCAGACGGAGATAGCAGAAGCCAAGAAGCACGTCGAAATTGTAGAGAATCAGATGAGAGTGGTGAGGGAGGAGTTTGAGCAAAGCATCGGATTGTTGATGAAACGAGACGCTGAACTCAAGGATACCAAGGAGAAGCTCCAGGAGACCAAACAGGACTTGGCTCAGCGAGAAGGAGAGCTTTGCGAAACCAAGGTGGCTCTGGAAGAGGAAATCATCGTTCGAGAAGCGTATCAGGATAACGAAAGCACCCTGGATGCTGTAGCCGGCGGTCTCAAGACCGTTGCACAGGACAGTATTCGAGATATCAGCGGACTATTCGCCAAACTCCGTAAGTCTGCGACGCCTTTCACCTTGTTTTGTGACTGATAGCCTTGTAGAACGAAAATCGGCTGTGTTGAACTCCAACTCAGGCGCTATTACGAATCACGGCAAGACAATCATCGAAGTCTATCAAGCAATGTCGGAGACGATGGATGCTTTTGTCAAATCCTCCTCGCAGTGCACCGATGAGCTTCACGAGAATGCTAAACGTTTCCAAACGGAGCAAATTAAATCTCTGACAGCTTCATCTCAGCGGATAACTGGACAACTTGAGAACATTGAACATTCTCTAAAGTTGATCAGTACTCGCGATACCGCCGAAACTGAAGCTCTTATTACCGTCAAAAAGATTCTGAAAGAGACCCGAGAAACTTTCAACACTGGATTTACGGAGTGGGGCCAGCGTGTGCGGAAATCTTATGATTCAATGCATCGAGATGTCAGCAAGATTGCTTCGTTGTCCTTAGGAGAAGCCGAGACTGCGCTGAAAGCGATTTATGCCCTCCTGGAAAATGCCCTACAAGAAACGTTCAAGTTCATTGAAACAGAACGCCGTACATTGGTCGAGGCCAATACTCTAAGTCAGGAGACGGCCAGCCGCGAAATAGCACGTCTGAGATCACAGAACGAGCAACTTACGCAGCTATTGACCGCCCAACAACTCGAGTCAGCTAGGGCAAAAGACGATCTCATTCAGAGAATGTCTTCTATGTTGACGGAATTCATCAATAAACAGGACCGTGGGCTACAAGAAGGGCTTGCTTCCGTACAGCAGGACAGCCAAGCAGCTGAAGAAGACATCAAGACATATGCTGACCGTCATCGTAGTGTCATGGAGGGCTTGAACAAGGAGAATGAGGCGATAACGACGACTCTCCGTCGGGTGGGCGGTGATTCCAAGAGAACGCGTGACGGGGCACTCAAGGTTTGTGAAACTGAAAACATTCCACAGATGATGTTTTTGACATTACCTTTTGTTAGACTCTGAAAAACGCTGACAATACTATCAGAACCCGCCTCAACGAAACCCAACAAGAGATCTCAACCTCGTTTGAGGGTTACTCGAAAGATTTGCGTGCCTATACTCAAGCAACATCAGAGTCTTCCAATGATGGTGAGTCTCCATTCGCATATAACGCGAATACTTTATTCATGTTCTCAGCTTTTGAACAACATTCTCGAGCGAAAAGAGCCAGACTAGATACTCACTCTCGCATGACGACCGAAATCCAATCTGGATACCACACTCTGAACGATGGACTCGCTTCAATGGAAGCAAACACCAACAAGTTTTGCGAAGAAGCGATGGCAAATGTACGTGGATTCTTTTCCTCGAGTGACTCCTTGCTTATTCTTTTCAACAGAGCCTGGGTGTAGCCGACATTGCTTCAAATTGTACCGAAACTATCAATAACCACCTTTCGTCACTTCAAAAGGGTATTGTCTCTTTGGTCGAGGAGGGTACACGAGAGGACATGCCGACTGGAAGCACACCTCGTAAACGAAATTGGCAATATGTTGATCGCTGGGACTTGACTAAGAGTAGAGAAGAGTTGTTGAGTACTCGCAGACGTGAAGGAAAAGGGATTCAATCATCAATAGACGAAGAGACTGCAGATGAAGAAGATAGCTCTACGGCGGACATGGAAGATGAAGCAGTCACAGCCTCTCTACATTCATCGACATCATCCTCTGAAACCTTGGCTTCAGCTCCGACCTTAGCTCGACAGCTCTCAAATCCTACTGTAAAAAAACTGAGCAATCTCCCTCAGATCCCACTTGCTGACACTCGTAATACGTATACGACTAGAGCATCGAGACGACGTTAGACCGGACTATGTACATTAACACAAACCTTGTGTATATGTATACTGTATTTCTAGTCATAGTTTACGGACGAATAATTTTCGGGAGTTCTGATATTTTGCACCGCCACCTGACTACCGTTTCTATCTTCCATGTCGGCGTGCTTTACATATTGAGCATGCAGTCCATATCCCGGAATACCAAGAGTCGTCCTCTATTTATTAACACTTCTTTCGAGGACTCCCAAAATGAGCAAGGTCAAAGCCGCTCAGACGTGTCGCCTACGACTGCACAAGGAATCCCGTCCTTACTAGTGCCTAGCTCAGTCAACACTGAAAAACCTCCCCCATCCCCTTTAACGACCCATAAGAACAACAGCCTGCGAAAAGAATTTAGAAAACTTCTCGCCCACGCTTTGGACCAATTGAGCCGTCGACGACTCCCTCCTTCCGTATACGAAAACTTGGTTCCTAGTACAGAAGGAACCAATGGGTCAGGCCTGGGGCATATTATTGGCACAGTTCGAGATACGGTGAAATCGAACAATCCACAAGGTCCACGTCTAGACGAAGAAGATGACGATGAAGTGTCAGGGGTGTTTTCTACGGATGAGACATTTGAGTTGATGCATAGACTGAGGGATTTGTTGGCAACATGTCATGAGCAACACATTCCAATATTCGATGATGGGTACGTTGTCAGTGCCATCTTAATATAACTATTTTTCACGAATGTCACTCCAGTACGCTACACGATGGAGAGGTACATCGCGAATCGAGCGGAAAGTCGGCGTCACCCTTTAGGCGTTCTGTAAACAGCCTACAGCCTGGAGGAAGACGTTCAAGATCACCCTCGCCCGCTTTCGGACCAAAATTGTCTGCTTCTGATCTTCTGTCCCGGTGTATTTCCGTTCTATCCTCTGTCGTCACAGAAGACTGTCGTTTCAAAATGTCTTTACCTCGCCCATTTCGGCCTCCCTATTCTCTGCAGGCAAAAACACTGGAAGTCGCCGAGCTGCTACTCGAACTACAAGGCCGTAGGCCTGAGCCGCGATTTATTCAACAGCTTGCTTATGCTTTAATACCTGCATTCTCCTCTTTCCCCTCCGAGACCCATACTCGATTATTGATGTTCTTTGAAAACTGCGTTGTGAGGGGGGCTCTACAACAACTTCGTGAAAATCAAGATATGGAAAACTTACTCAGACTTGGTTCAGAAAAAGGTGATTGACAACTATCGACGACAAGTTGAGGCTAATAGACTGTCTAATGAATAGAGGCTGCAGGTTTTGATGACCCTACAGATCCTGAACGGCCTATCGTAGCTATAACTGTCGATGAGTTTCAAGATAGTGGTGAGAATCAGGAAGTCAAATGGAAAGCTTGGACGCACCCCATCAAGTCTCAGACTCTCACTCTCAAGTCCACCAATGCCTCCTCCCAATCAAGCAGCGTCTACCGCCTTGCCTCCATTATACCACCCTTACTTGCTGCTGTCATGGAAAATATCGACGTTGAATCTACTCGTCCCGAAATCACTTACCTGATGCATCGATTGGTAGATGCCATCATTGATCTCAAATTGGATTCTTACTTGGATGTTCTTGAAGTCATGGCGTATCACACACCGAAAGCGCGACGTTTAGCTTCGATGATTCTCAGGTCACATTGGCCTAAATCCGTTGGTCACGTCGTCATCAGCAAATCTGCACCAAGCCTTCATCCTGTACATGTGGACGGAACTCACAATCCCTACAGTCATCAATTTGTCCCATGGCATTTTACACTAGACGCGATTGGTGAATCGTCCCAGTGTCAAGCGTGTGCAAAACAATTGACGGGTTTCGGGCTCCTATGTCCTTTCTGTATGTGTAGCGTTCACTTTGACTGCTACGATTATCCAGAGGGGAATTCTGTCATCGAGTATACTCCTGCATCAGATTCCAGCCTAAAGCGTGTTGCTATTCGGCGTTTTTCGCCCATATTGAACAATAGGATGGACGGGTATACTGTACCTGGGAAAAAACAAGGACATGACTTTCGATTTGTCAACATATTCACGCTGTGTCTGTGTATTGCTTGCCGCAAGCCACTGTGGGGGTGCCAGATACAAGGCCTTCACTGTACAAAGTGCCTTCAGTTTTCTCACTTTTCATGTGCATCTGATATTTCCGAGCGCTGCGGGGCTATTGCCGTTGATTCCGGGTGTGTGGCTATTGAATGGACCGTGCTCCGAAATTCTTACACCAGCACTTATCCGGAGTTTGTTGCCCTTACCAGGTCAGACGTTGAAAATAGCAGTTATGAAGATGTATCCATTCTCTACTCTTCCCTTTGGACCCAACTCCAGATTGCTTTGAATGGTATAACCCTAGGTTCTGTAGTTATCACGCAGAATGGGAAAAATTCGAAAGACAAGCTTCCCAAATTCGAATTGCATCATCTACTAGCTTGGTGCGAGGACATCCTCTCATCGACAGATTTCGAGCTCTCCAATGGCATGTCATTCTTTTTCTGTGAAGCCCAAACTCAGAAGTCGTATCATTCGATGATGTTCGAATGGTCCAATTTGATCCATATTCTCTCTTGTACGAAGAGCTCTCGTGACGGACAGAATCCTACTCCCAACATGTTGACGGTTTCCCAATTGGAATCTGACGACTTCAATTCGGAAGGATCTGATCCTTTCGAAGTCGTCCCATTATCACACATACGAAACATACTAGGACACGAGTTTCGCATACAATCTGACGTGTGCGCTAAACTCATGCTATCACATATGCACCATCTAGGTTTGTTTGACAGAGTGGATACGAAACCATATTTGCTTGAGGGTGGAAATGTAAATGTATCCACATATTGTAACTTTGCATTACCGACAGGTCTCGATGTATCTCAAGACGTGGAAACACTCTTCTCCTCTGTTGAAGCATGCCTCTCAGACATAGACCTCTCTGTCAACGAAACAGGTTTCTTGCTTTTGAACCGTCGACTTTGGCCCAGTGGCATGGCATCTGAATACGCCCTCAATAGGCTTTCCCGTGCCATTGTTTCTTGGATCCTTGCGGAGGTATGGTTTTTCTTTACCATTTCATTGGTTGTGATGTGACCTTCCTCCCAGGACGATAACCTGGCCACAATACTCCGCGACTACTTAGCCAAGCGTCAAGCTCTTCCTGGTGTCAGGTCAAACTCGGAAGCTGTCCTGTGGCCCACCTTTCAGAACGCACGACCTGGACCTTCGAGCACCGTAAACAGCGGTGGCGATTATGTCGAGTCCCGGAGGGCATTGTTAAAGCGATATGCTGTCCCCTGGCTCCATGCACTCCATAACCAAGATACCCATGCGTATGCGAACCTCGTTTATGAAATCTGCGCCGATTTCGCCGATGATTCGCTACAGCGTTCCTTAATAGACGTCTCCTTCGAAGAAAAACAAAAAGTAAGTGCACAATTCAAATCAGCTTCAAACCCAACACTTAGAATCCTCCTAATAGGACCAATATCCTGACCAGCTTTTACGCCTGATTTCCCGGTTGTACAACAATTCGGTCACATTCAATGCAACCGAAATCATCTTTGGACGTTGGTTAGACTCTATGTTATCCTCAGGACTTGTTTTGAAACCTATCCCTTCACTAACACGGGTGTTTCAAACTGATGCCGACGGAACCCACCGTTTTAGCACTGTTGAAGTAATTTCGGATAATCTATTGGATACTCCAAATCTCGATCCTTTGAGCTACATCATGAAGGTTTCGTCGACCTCTGAGGACAGCCTGATACAAAGTCTTCGTTGGCTTCTCATCTTCACAAGTTCAGGTATCGATATTTCCATCGCGACCTTCGCTCAATTTGCTCAAAGATTGGAGGAATATGATGCTTCGCTCTCCGTTTCGCGATTGTTTCTTGATGCCCTACTTAGGTCAGTCTGGCTTAGACCGGGAAGCCGCGAAGAATTACAAAAGATTATCGCGGCACTTCATCAACGACTGTCCTCAAGGATAATGGATGCCTTGAGTGATACACATACTCAATCTGACGCGTGAGTGACGAAACATCAGTTGCAGAACCCGTGCTGAACATACATGCGTAGACTCTCTTTCATTCGATACTCATTGGCTACTTGTCTTCTTTTGTACGGATGCGACCGACAAAAACTCTTACATGAGCAAATGATCAGAGACAGCGAAATTAGCGATCTTCCCTCCAAGTAATATTCTTTCCAGGCTCTCTTTTTGTTCCGTTGATAAAGTGTTGTGTAGACGAAGGATGGCCGTTAGAGCATCTGAATTTACGGATCCCATTGTAGTGGACCCTTTGCTGATGAAGACCCTTGAAACCTATATGACAGCACAAATTGATGATGTATCATGTCTGATAGGCAAGTTTTTGCACATTTTCTTAATGGACTCTCCATACCTGGAGTCTTATGAGGTGGACAATTTTATCTTACGCAATGCGACGATGCTTTCGCGCTGGTGAGTGCATGTCCTACCATACATGAGCTCAATAACGATTTCTCGCAGCGCCTTTCAACTATATGATACGCAAAGGCACGAATTATCTGGGTTGCGGACAGGTTTCTTGTTGCGGATCATTGTGGTTGATTCACAACCATTCCGTGATCTGCTGCACGAATGGTTCCAACCACACGGGAGCTGGGAGATGCGGTAAGGAGGTCGGTATATGCACCAAACTCGCGTTCATTTCCCTTTGCAGGTTGATTGCTGTAGCAAGGCTATTCCGAATTATACTGGATATCACCAATTCTACGTTTGTCATCGATGACCAGCAATGGCGAGTAAATATCGTCGATATATTTTATTACTACTTCAACACACTGTGGTCTGATGAAAAGGTTCAATTTTTGGTTACGTATAAGCACGATGCAACTGACACGGATTCAGGAGGAACTCAGATTAGCAACGGAAACTTTTGCATCAAATTTATTGCCCGCTCATCTACAACAAATTTCCTTGTGTTGGGAAGAGTTCTTGTTGAAGTCCCCTATAGCGGACCGAATTAAATTGGTTTCGTTTCTCGTCCAATTGAGACCTCGTTTTCCCTCATGGCAAGGTAAACTGGCCGCGTTACCTCTTTTCTCAAACATGCTAACTAGATGCTGTAGTAATCTCCTGGGATGTGATACTCGAAATTCTAGCGGAGGATCAATTCAGTCAGGAAGGTGATCCCGACGGCCCTCTCGGTGCTCACCTGGTAATGTCACGATGTAGAATGGTACATTTGTGCTGATCAAATGCTTCAGGCTATGTATGGGCTTTCGTCTCAAGAGGAAAGCCAAAACTATAACGGTTCTGATATGGGTCAACTTCGCGTAAGGCAAAGCTACCCGTGCTCGGTTGGCGTGCTGATCATGTCAACTTAGGTATCGGTATTGGTACTCGGGCTTGAGATGATAGCTGGAGGTCTTCGACCTGCCGACTATAACAACCTGGCGCGAGTCAAGGTTCACTTAGCTCAGGTGACGTAATTGAGCGATTACTTCAGTTTTCTCGTCTTCTTACAGGACACTACAGGTGATAGGTTTTGAGAGCGTGCGGACTGTACTAGATGAAAACGGATTCACCTTGCGTGTTATATTTGGCGAAGTTAAGAAGATCTCGACATTTTCTTTTCCATGTATTCAACAGCTTCTCGTGCTTTTCGATGCCCCAAATCCTCTCGTCGTTGACGATGGTTATGATGTTCAAGCGAATAGCCTGTCCCCTTTTCTTGTTGGCTCTCCATTTATCGACATCCTGCTGGGATTATTTGACTCGCCGGACGATTTGGCGGCTTTACCGATCTTAGTGCTCAAAAGTATACTAGAAAGTCTTGGGGTTGTGATATTGAAGCATAATTTTGAAGACATCCATATTCGGCTGCAGCAACCTGCTCTCAAACGAGCAGTGTCTCGGGTTATGGAATTGATGCTTCGGGACATTAACTATGAGTGCCGGCAGGTTGCCCTTTCGACGTTGCAGGCGTATATCAAAAAATGGCATGGCTCATTACCGCGATCTTTTATCCAGTAAGAACAAGTAATGAATGCTTTTTTTCCTGTTCCGGTGCTGACCAGAAGTAGTTTTGCCATCGAACAGGCTGCCAAGCTCATCCTGTCCCAGAATTATTCAGGCAACGATCCTCTCGTTTCCGAAGCTAAAGACTTCATCGAAAACACCCTTTCCGCGTACTCCACCAATGGTGTCTTTGTAGGCTTGATGAGGGTAAGCAGAGCATCATGTCCATCTACGACGATCTCACTAGTCTGTGTAGAGACAAATCGAGCGAGGGTTATTCATTGTTCTGAAGCAGGTTCTCGATGCGAATGCTAAAGAACATCCTTCTAATACTCTTCGAGATATTCTTATTCGAGATACCCTTCCCCGCTCAGTCGACGTTGACCAGGATGCCCTCCAGATGACACTCGACAACCTACAACTGTTTGTTGAGCTGGTACATCACCAGAATTACAGCCAAGAGCTGATGACGTGTTTGTGTTCTTCATACTGAAACAAGGCTATACTCTCATTCAAACGCATTTCAGTCGTAGGACAGCAACTTACTTATCTTGCCCGTCGTACTTCAGATATAGGGCCAGAAAATATCAACCCCGCGCCTTTGCTTCTCATCCCTGCCATCCTGATCCAACATAACAAGGCCCAATGTCGAGTAAGTCTACATACAGATTGCTGTAAGTATCTCTAAGGAATCTCCAGGATCTGCTGGTATCTACAGACACCGTACTGCGGGTATGCCTGAATAGACTAGCGGTGGATAGTGCCAGTCTATCGAAACTTGTTCAGGTCACAGCCACTCTATACCGAAGGAGTCAGCCATTCGAAAAGACTGGGCCAACCAATATCATTATACAAATCGTATTCGAAATTCTAGAAGATGGTTTAAGGATGAAAACTCGTACACTTCCTGCAACCTTGAAAGCCTTGCTTGAGGTCGGGCGTTTATTTGGAAGTTCTGGGATTGTTAATCATTGTTACTGCAATAGACTGTGATGACCGCCGATATAAACGGATCAACCCCCGCTATCTCGCATGCAGACCTCTTTGTCGGCCTGGTTTCGCCTGGTCTTCATTTCTTGCATCATCATTCTTGGACTGATGTGCGGTCGGATGTCGATTTCTCAACGTCTCTAGCTGTAGCCAAAATGATCTTGCTCGCTAGTGAACTAGACGTCACCGTCGTGTCCAAAATGGCGAGATATGGAATAGATGTAAGTCGTATTCACAAGGTCTCTTGCTTTTGCTGACAATGTCTTGCTAGAAATCTGGGAGACAGAACACAAATGTGCGAGCTTGGAACGTTCTCGTACTTGCTGTTCTTTTGGACCCATCA
Source organism: Stygiomarasmius scandens (assembly GCA_037954225.1). Taxonomy (NCBI): domain Eukaryota; kingdom Fungi; phylum Basidiomycota; class Agaricomycetes; order Agaricales; family Campanellaceae; genus Stygiomarasmius; species Stygiomarasmius scandens. Next base: position 599,704 of record JBANRG010000004.1, on the reverse strand, counting down.
GAGAGTTGGATTGCCATCATGTTTTGTCAACTCGAAAGCTTTTCAGTAGTATATCATTCAGCTTTGCGTGGACTCGTGATGGGGGACTCCGCAATTACTGATATCAACCATGCATACATTGCAATCAAGCTTTGGATGATGCTGGCACAAAAGAAGGCATTAAAGGAGGGTACGAGCAACATCGATTCACTAACGGCCTGGAACGAGTTATGGCCTCCTTTTGAGGGTTTAGTCACATTCTTTGAACAGGAACCCCATGAAGGAGTGAGTGTGCGATACCTGTTTATTGAGCTTTCGCTTACACTTGCTTCCAGACTTTGGCAATGTTGACCTCTTCAACGCTGGCAGATTTATTCATCTTCCTGAGGCAATCACGCAGTCCAATAACCCTCCATTTGTCATCTCAAATCGCGACACTGAACCGTCTGAGGAATCTAGGTCGAGGAGAGGCCCATACAGGGAAGGTGAGGAATGCCACTAAAACATAGACAAAGGTTGACAAGTATCCTGATTAGCTCGCGCGCGCAATACGGTCGTTGTCAGAACCGCCGCCTGAGGTCGGCATGGATGTAATGGTAAATCAAGTTGCGAAGGATATCATCGCTACGGAAAAATTGAGGGTTTTGGATGTAAACAGAGACCTTGGCAGAGTAGCGCCAGATGGCAGGAGGGCTGGAAAATCTCATCATCATCACGCAGCGGAGGTTAGATAACAAATGGCTCATTGTATCTTAGTTGAATATGAATGGATAATGCACATATATTCTGTTGTGAACAGCTGGATTTGAGGCCGCAGTATGTTGAATGATGGTGGTAGCCGACACGGTTGTTTACGTCCAAACACGCATACTTGTATCATACCATGTCCGCCGGTCTCAAGAGTCAGTACCCTTCCTTCCTGCCTTTCTTCAAAAATTTACCACTTCACAGCCGTCATCCTCTTGTCATTTGTTCTTGCTGTTGGGTTTCTTCTAATTATTTTGTCGTGCGCCCTGTGGCATAACTGGTTGCCTCTGCTGGTTGGTGAGTTCGGTCACTGTTCTCTCTCGTTCTTGTGTTCATTGACTGTTACAATAGCATTGATATTCGTTCTTGCACCCTTACCAAATGCTTTGTTTGCCCATTGCGGATCTGATGACTTTGCAAGCTACGAAAACCCGGGCACTGTCGACCTTGGACGGTTCATAACTTCGATGATTGTCGTAACAGGGTTTGCTTTGCCGATTGTGCTGGCGCATTCGGGCGTCATATACACTGGTGCATGTGTTATGTCTATAGTGGGAGGGGGGTGAGTGCCAAGTTTTGTCTGAACATCGCGAATAGCTGACCCGGTTTAGATTGGTTTATGGCACAATTTTGGCATATTCTGCAGCATTCAAGCAGGAAGAAGAATTCGAATAATTACGACGAGAGCTCATAAGGTACAATGCCAAAGGTATACTACGCGAGCTGTACAGTGTAAAATATTCAGGTCCAATGGTGTTACAATGCGTTGTATCGTGTTCTCCTGCTCATGTGTCTACGTATCTATCCTGGAAACCCATGTCATCGTCTACTCGTTAGCAGTCACAAGCGCGCTCAGCCGTCCGATTCCTTGGCCTTGCATATTGGAGCTAGCAATACATCGTGCAGATGCAACGAGCTCGAAGCGACCATAGCTTAGGAAGCAAAGAGCGATTTCCGTCTCCCTTGACTCGTTGCTCTCCAGTCGGCCGATTGGTATGTCATTCAGAACCCCATCGTATATGACATATTCAGCTGGATCTATTCCAATGTCGACGGTGTAAACCAGAGAAGTACCTTTAAGCAAAGGTCTCAGTACCAGGAAAGACTGATCCCAAAAAGACGTACGAGATAAGTTGGTAACTTTGATTACAAGGTGAACTATCTCAGTAGCAGGAGCATAGTACTTTCCGTTTCGACAGGGCACCGTTATTGGGTGAGGAGTTTTCTCGTCGTGACGAACGAGTGAGAGTCGTAACATGGCACTTTCAGTTCGTAGAGTATCTAACATGGTTAAAGTCATTCTCTGTCGTCGTAGTGAGAGGTCACCAAATCGCGTTCCGCCGGCCTAGTACTGCGTCAGAATACGATATCAACAATGTCAGGAAAATCATTAACCTCTTTCCATCGGCAGCGCAAACATTTGAAGAGTTCCTCACGATACCAAAACAGTTCACGTTGCAAGGACTCCTCCTCTTGTGAAAGCTTGGTTTGTGCGACAACAAACTGTCTGTCAGACAGTGTTGGGATGGGCTGAGAGGTTTCTTCTGATGACAGGAGGAACTTTTTCAACGGAATCACAATCCTGAGTCCTCGTAAGCGAGGAAACACAATGAACGATTATTTTGACCAACCTTGATGTTGACCCTGGAGGTACGTTGACAGATGTTTCAGCCTTGGGAACACCTGGTGTATAATCAGTACTATGAAGAGGTAACTTAAAAAATGCCCACCGTTCTGAATTCTTTCAATGTAGACTTCAAACGGTGTCCCGTAGGTATTCCTGACGTCGATGGAAAAAAGACACCAGCTCCCTTCTCCATCGACAGATAATTTAGATTTTAACTTAGTATCTTCCACTAGATGTGACGGATATGGGAGGATATCCATCCCATTGCACTCTAGCATATGATATACTGTGACCATCACTGGGAAGGACAATTGTCGGGTATGGAATACTTGTGGTGGCGGCTTGTTTGGGACAGTTGGTCGGTGGACATACGAATACGATGCATGGATTGTACCGTCCGTGCTAATAGAAAAGGAGAATATTTAGCATACATAGTACAAACATGGTCAAGATCGACAAACGTACCATCCCACTTTACCAAAGCATTTGATAGTGACAGTCACCTTTTTACCAGGCGCAATCGTGATGGAATCATTTTGTTGCCACGAAAAGACGGGCCTATGTATTAAGTCATACTCCGTTTCGTAGGTTTCGAATACCGATAAATCTCCTTCTGCCAATGCCCGCTGAGCAGGAGCAATGGTAGAATCGTCAAAAACAAGTCGAAGAAAGTCAATTGGCAGAGCCGAAATATTTTCAAATGTAACTTTGATTGAAGACCTAGAGAGTTTGTTAGCTTAAGCAGGACAAGAAGAAATCTTCGGACATTTCACCGTCGTAAAGCATCAGAGCACCATGAGTAACAGAAGTTCGTCGTATTCGAAGCAGAGGCTGCTCTGGAACGACTTGACATTCCAGAAACTGTATTGGCTTCCCTGGTTTGGAGAGCACTTTGCTCCGTCGTTTCGAGTTGTGGTCCCGATCCAACCCGGAGTACTTGAAACGACCAGTTTCACACTGTAGAGCACTTCGTCTCCGAGCGACACGCTCGGTTTCCTCGTCTGAAGATAATGGAAGAATAAACTCTTTTGGCGCAGTGCCTGGTGCTTGAACAATACATCCTTTAATGAGAAGATTGCCTGTTTCCAACGCCCTCCCTGTCAGGACCACTTGCTGATAAGAACGGGCCGGTATGAACACACTGGCGGGTTGCGAGTCGAAAGGCACCCCAGAGACACTGTGACAGAATAAGGATCTATAAACCAGTCGAGGATAAGGATGTACCTAAGACTCAGTGATTGTATTTCCAGGTCAAATACATAAGGATTTTGTAATGTGACCACGAATTCCAGACTTTCTGACTGGATGACGAGTGTCTTTCCCTAGAGGCATCAAATTTCTATATGATGTCGATTCGAACATTTTATCGAGCTCACCTGTGTTCTGGATGATTTCCGTGGATTGTATAAAAAGGGGTCCGTATCACCGGTCAAGATTGAATTCACTGCGGAGAGTCTCGGTTGAAGTGCAGACAAAGGCTTTTCGATGGGTAGTCGCATCAGAGGCAGTCTAGTTATCAAGTCAATTTACGACCGTGCAGCTGACATTATTATAGCTTACGGGGCGATCGTGATGCCGACTACAGGTCGTCCGGACCAATACTCTATCACCCTGGTCGCACCTCTCCTTCTTGCGGTCATAAGAGCACGAGAAGCTGTTGAAACAAGATGGAACTGGTCCCCCGGTGCCAGTACATCTTGTAGTGTCTTGAGTGATGATAGAGCATATTGTGCGACGGCAAGGAAGTCTGGTCACCATAAAATTCAGTTTTTGAAAATGTGTCAGTAAATTACTTACCAGGTAGCGCTTCCGCAACAGCGACTGCTTCCCTTATTATTCCCTGCTGGAGTTCGGGCCAGCCAAAGGATTCGGTATTTCCATCATCATCGTCTGTACTAGTCGAGGTTGCCGGTGAGCTGCCTTCCATATCGACCACATCGACAGCATTCAAGTTGACACCGAGAATCTTACAGACGTATTGCAAAAGCTTCAGAATGCTATCGTTTCCGTCCGCCCTTTCGCTTAGCCGTACACCGACGTGTCCATTCGCTTTAATGCCCTGGATAGCTGTCCTTTCCGATACACCACCTTTGTAGTAGCTGGAGGTTTCTTCTTCGCGACCGCATACGATAAGATCGAGGATACATCCTAAAACCTCTCGCAGAATATAGGCTTCTTTCCGGGGGTATCCTATACACGAATAAAGGCTGGCCATGGTCTCTAGTATCGCTATTCGTTCTCGGGCGCCCAAGTGCAGTAACCAGGGACCATGAGCCTGAGCGATAACCAGTGATATGGAACTCCGAGAGACACCAGATACCAAGCTTAATCGCTCTAAATCTGACCAAGATATTCTCTCATCGTATGCTAGAGTTGGAGGGAGATAGGGAGTTGGACCAGACTGCAACATGGTTGTGAACGCTAGTGGACCCCAGCCCTTTGCTGACCAGACAGAGAATAGCAGTGAAGCATGTCTCAAAACACAACAGCAGTATAGATATGTCAAAAGGTCATAATGGGGTTCGCCGTCGCCGGGAGAGTACTTGAAGTAAAGGTTTATTGCTTGAACCAATTTCTCGGATACATCTGCCCACGGTTCTCGTGAAGCGCTGGAAGAAGTTTGCTTTGAATCTAGTCAGTCTTCTGGTATAGCTGCTGAAAAGAATGTTACACACCAATCCGTATCCCGATGACCATGCCTCAAGTATTGTAATCGTGGCTAACCCCTCGAGAGCCGATGCCTGCCATACGGCATCTATGGAAGGTTTAAAGAGCTGAAGTGCTTCATTATACCTAGAATCTTGAATTAGTGGCTTGACAAGTATGACATGAACAAGTTCACCAGATTGAAGCGTCCTCAGTTCTACCAGACAAGAGAAACAGGTCACCAGTAACCTTGAACAGCCTGCCATGGGAAGATGCCGCCCCAATACCGCTTAGCCTTTTCTTGACTGTTGGGACACCGAGTGAAGAGTTGCGTTTCATTGCAGGGGTTGTAAAACCTGATTTGGAGATTTCGGGTTGGCTATTGTGAGAAGGTAATGGAGGGAGAGAATCTCGAAGACCATCCAAGGACATTGGCATTTCCGACAGCGAAGGAAGTGTGGGTAGAAGTGACGCGTTTAGATACTCATTCCCCAGCGGACTTTCCAGTCTTTCAATCTGTTAATCAGAAGGTTACTTATGCTTCGCAGAGCGAGGGGAATCTAATCTCACCAGAGCGCCGAATTCACCAAGTATCTGGGAACAGAGGTCTGCCAGTAGTGTTCCAATATAAAGCTTTCTGTTGCCCATCAAGCTTGGGAATATAACTATGCCAGGTGGGCTTTCTCCAAGTGGTGTGTTTTCATCTTCTTCAAAAACAAAGCAATTTCTGGCGAATGGATACATTCCATCTGCCGGAAACATGCTAAGTATCGTAGCATTGAACTGAGCCAGAATCGATGCTAAAGATTCCGATTGAGAGCATGAAGCTATTCCGATGACAGCCAGAGGAAAATGTGAAGGCCGAAGAAGGGAGAGGGACAGATGTGATAATGGTGGTGGGTGAGTGGGGAAACTAAGATGAAGATGACCCGTTGACAGGGGTTTTGGCATAAATCGCGCTTGAAGCAAGATGAATACTGTTGGAACCTGGGCCAGATAGTTGAAACACACCTCGTTCATCTTTCGGTCCTTCTGGAATGTCGCCCAGGCGAATAGAGTCAAAAGTCCGTATTTCAGAAGCAAATTTAGAGAACGCGGAATGGGATATTGTCCCCACAGGGACAAGAAGTATCTGAACTTGTGCTAGGGAAGCAAAGGCATGGGTATCCATACGATAGTGTTGTATAAGCTCAAAGCTTTCGAGTTTCGTTCAAAGTTATTACTTGACCACGCGTCGCCGATCTATCGAACCCACGCGAGCAACTCTAGCTTCAATCCTTTCCTCCACTCTCGACTCTTCTTCTTCAACATGGTAAGTCTTTCTCTGACCCACTATATCATTTCTGACATTGGATAGGGTGCAAGTGATACTGTCATTGGTGGCACAATGCTGCTGGCAGCTGCCGTCGTGTTCGTTTACTATACCACCTGGGCAATTTTCTTGGTTCGTCATGCTATCTTGCGGTATCTTTCTAATTTGACCGAGTATACAGCCATTTTTCGACCCCTCGAGTCAAATACACGACCTTTTCCCTCCAAGGGAATGGGCCGTACGCCTACCCGCGTTCATCCTTCTTGTTGGTCTGTTTGGAATTGGGCTTTTCATTGGGAATACTGTCGTCAAGGAAAAACGCAAGGCTGCTCAGAAAGCGAGATTACGGGCTGCTTAACAAAAGTGCGTCTTGACTTTGTGTTTGCACCATGTCGCTCATCATTTCGCCATGCAGCACGGGCTTTGGACAATGTCTATAACTTATTTACCCTGTCGTGTATCATACCCTATAAACCGTAATCCGATGCCCATTTGTTTCCAATCTCGAGTAGGAAGTTGTCCCAACCTTGTTCTAAGAATTGGTTGACGTGTCCAAATGATTCAAGTCAATGCAACACCAACAAAATCCCATTGATATTTATGCAATACGTACTATATCGAAAACAAATTATTCAACGATAATGATGCTAAACGAGCGACAGATGAGGAAAAGCCAGAGATAGATGTACGTCTAATGAAACAGTAAAACAAGTCCGTGTGCAACCTTAAGCAGTTGAAATAACAAAGGAGTCCATGCTGTCTAAATATCATTCCATCCCAAAGGTTTTTGAGTATACATAATTATGGTCGAGCTGGAAGAAAAGGCATCAGCGAGGCCAAATAAGTGCCATACAGAAATGCACATACCAAGTTGTTCCTTTCGGTAGAACCAGAAGTAACCAATTACGACTATCAGTTGACATATTAAAGCAATCCAGAACATGGGCTCTGCCATTGGACTGCCTGAGAGACCCTCGTCAAAGTCCCATGTTGCTGCGTCAGGGAAGACAGTTGTTGGACCGAGAGCATTGGGAGCAGTCGCGCGGGCAATCATGACACAGATCGAACCGATGATTTGGGAGAACGCCAATGTCGCACACACGTGTAAACGTGATAGAGTCTGGAGCAAAATCATACCCAACCCAACTCCCTGAACGGCATCGAGTACACCAAGCCAGAGCCAGAGAGACAGACCCAAGTAAGGTCCATTTTTACCAGCCCACGGAAGGTAGAGTGCGAGGGAGGAAGTACCCCAGAGCATCTGTGAAGGTATAAGTATTATGGGACACCAACCACCTTGACCAGACATACCTGACACCATCTAGGAGCCCCAAGACCGACGGCAAAGACTGGAAGTAACCAAGTATGCGTCTTACTAAAGTGCGTCAAGACAAGAAGAATGGCGGCCCAGACAAAGACAAAGAACGTGATGACCAAGAGCAGGATTTGCCACTTGGGAACGGGTACTTCCCAAAGGAAAGTCCAGTTACGACCATAAGGCTGTAAAACCTATGAGACAAAGCGAGCAATTCATTACAAGGAGCACGTACACCACTGAGCCAATAGTCACGTAGAATTTCAGAGGCAAGGAACCATAACACGAGCTTCCTACGGAACAATGTTGCCAGGAAATGAGGTACCTTGGGAGGGGTCTGACGGTAATATTCTGGAGCGAGTTAGAGTGAGATCGCTTATTAGCAAGGTAACAGGAAACACACCTGGAAGACCTTTGAGCATGAGGTACGAAAAGGCAAAGCTCATGATTGCCAAGGGCCAAACGATAATGCAGATCCACCATGGAGGAATATAGTCGTCATTTTGTCCAGTCAATTGATGTCCCCAATACCAGAGCGCAGCAACCCAAACTTGCTGGGATCCTTGGACGATACATGCACGGAGAGTCCATACTTCAGTCGCAGCACCCTTGATTATGGATTCAGACATTTGGTTCATCCGTAAAAAAAATTCAAACACGTACAGCTTCTTCACCAAAGTTGAGGCCAAAGAACAAAAAGGCAGCAGCGGAAGCAATGGCGTAGCACCACGTGGCCACTGAAGCAATTGCCCGGTGAGCGGGATGGAAAGCTGAAGCGACCGAAGGAAGACCGATAAGGAAGAAGGCAAGTCCAAAGAATACCCAAGGCGCAGATAGACAGTAGATGGAGGGTTTCCAGCGGAACAAGGGGTACCAAACAGCCGATGCAGCCAAAAAGACACCACCTAGTACATAGAGCTGTACATTGTCTTGCCAGGCTCTTCCGGTCAACAGAGTAATCTGGAAACTGGTGGCACTCAACATCTGAGGCAAAGTCAGCCCAAGTACCAAAAAGACATTTGAAATCACCTACCTGTCCCATTGCAATGATGATAGTGTACAAGGGCCAGCCAAACACTTCACGTTGCAAGGCGATTTGAAGTCCTGTCATCGGTGGGCCATCCGCAGGAGGAGAGGGTTCGTTTCGCATAACACCATCATATTCGCCCGTAGCGTACATTTGAGTATTGGGAGCTAATCAAAGAAATATTAACAAAAACAATCCAGACAAGTAATCAAACTTACAATCCGGACGAGAGTAGATCGAAGGCGCAGGTGTTCCCCATACCGAATCACGTTGAGACGACCGAACACTTGCTGCACTTGACAATTTGTCCTTGCGGACTTTGCCAAAGAATGCCTCCTCGCTTTTGACGAGGTACTTCTCGATAGAGAGCTCGTGCTCTGAATTTTTGTTGTTCAGGTTTTGCAGTTTTTGAACGAAATCGGCCGCGACACCGCCGTCGGCATCTGTGAACTGTATCATTGTCAGATATAAAGTATTGAAAGCACAAGAGAATTGGACTTGCCGAAGCGATGGCCTTGTTAAGCGGAGAATTGGATTTTTCATCAACAATAGAGGCAATGGATTCGACAGAAGAAACACGAGAATGTGAACCGAATGGGCGACTGGGAGCAGCGTTGTTGACGTCGAGGAAAGGATCGGGTACATGACGTTGGTCACGAGCAATAGTACGATTAGCCCGTTCCAAGAAATTATCGTAGCCACCTTGGCTCGCTTCCGAGGGTGCATGCGAGTGTCTAGAAAAGTAGTCGTCTCCTGAACCTTCGGAAGGATGCAAAAGTCGAGGAGGTGTATAAGCTGCTGCATCGTTTGGTGATGGTTGATCATGACTCCATTGACCGGGAGTACCAGGAGTCTGTATCTGCGGGCTGTCAAGCACACTGGTACGACTACGGCTATCCCAATCAGGTTGCGAAGGATAGGCTTGATGAATAGGATTCCAGTCGTCAGTTTCAGCCATAACAATAGGTCCACCTCCATCACAATCAGATTCTCTCCATGCATCAGGACCGGCGATATGACGACTGCTGTTGATACTGCGTTTGTGGAAGTCTTCTGTGCGTTGACGCCATTCTACGACGGGGAAACGTTGTACTGCTGATCGTGCACGAAGGATAGCACGTTCTTCTTCTGAGGACTTGAGTGCCATCTTGATTGTCTTGGTCAGCTGGGATAACAAGTGGGCCGTTGAACTAGACTCGACAGGATACCACTGGAAATGATAAGTCAGCGACAGGGATCATATCATCGAGATACTAAACATACCCAACCAGGCATCAAACCCAAACCTCCGAGACGACTACCGACACCGAGAGCACCCTTCCTACCGAATTCGACAGCCACCAAACCAAAAGGCTCATCACGAGAAGGAATAAGGGCGAAATCAGCACCACTGAACAAGTAGGGCGGAAGAGCAGTAAATTCGGGTTTCGAGAAGACACGATCGGGATACATTTCCATCAGACGAGCAAGCTTTTCTGCAGCAAGACGACCGTAAAGATCAATGACGGGACCAACAGCGATAAGCTGGATAGAAGGACGTTTCTCCAATCTGAAAAAAAAGACAAAGGTTACAGGTCGCAAGTACCGAGACGGTTAAACACTCACAAGCTAGGCATGACATCGGCAATAAGATCGACACCCTTTTGCTTTGACCAACGACCGACAAACACAAACAAGTCGGAATCGGGATCCTGTTTGATACCTGCCCATTCTTGAGCTTGTCGCTTGAGTTCTGGACGGGCAGCTTCGGCAGCTTCATCAATCTGAATATCCTTGGCTTTGATCGGGGCCTCATCCAACGCCTCGATATCACTGGGATCGGGATTGGGAAGAGAATCGACATGCTTGAGAGTCCAAAGAGCGGGATAACGAGCCCAACTACGTTTACCATACTTGTCAGACACACCTGCGACACCGATACTCTTTTGATGAACACTAATGAACGAAGCGGCAGCGTGCAACAAATTGAACGTGTTTCCAAATTGGACGTATTTGGTGCAGTGCTCCTTGCTAATGTTAAAGGCAGAGCACACTTCCTTCATTTCTTCCTTGGTTCGAAGAGGCCAGAGACCCTGGAACTCGGCATTGTGAAGAGACAAACAGACGGGAAGAACCTTGGGCAACAAGTAGATGGGCGCAAGAGCTCCGTGGTAATCATTGATGTGGTAAATGTCAATGCCAGGGAAACGACGGACGGTCGCGGCAATGGCTTGATTCCAGGTCGAGTAGAAGATGGCAGAACTCAAATCGTCCATACGAGCGGGGTAAGGATCTGACTTTGTTTGTGCACGGAAGACGGGACTGTCAAGAATGACATAGGTGATGTTGTCGAGGACATGAGTTTCCACTTCAATGAGGTACGGTTCACCGAAAATGATAACCTCGATAGGTTCTGCAGGATCACCAGGAGGATACTCGAGGTCCTTGACTTTGGGAATAACCCAAATAAGATCAACATCCGTCATAGCTTTACCCATCAAACTGGACATGACACCGAGACCACCAATCTTGACCTTGAGTTTCCAGTCGATAATCTCGTATTCAAGAGTAGCGATGAGGACCTTGCGACGCTTGTTCTTATCCTCGGGCCAACCAATAATATCTCCAGTGTGTTTATGTCCACCACCGAAAATCTTTTCAGACATTGGTGTGGCATCTCTGAGATCGGATTTCGACTTGTTGCTAAAGGCACCGAGAATAGGGATGTAAGAACTCGACTTGGCCTTGACACCAAACTGATTGTATTTGATACCATAGAATGACCACATAAAGATAAGGACCGAGAGGGTACCGGTGATCAAGGGGATAGTGAGTAAGAGGGCATACATGACGGCACCGACAACAGATTGTCCGCGGGGTTTGAGACTCCAAGTCATGGTGGCATCGTCGACAAGTAGGGACCAGGCAAGATGGGGAGAAGGAGGAGCAGACATGTTGAGATAGTTTTGGGCGACAGTGTTGGGTGGAAGACGGTCAAGAACGCCATCTCCGTCCGTGTCACCGTAGTAATAATCATCAAAGCCCCAGATGTTGAGTTGAACATATGTCGGCCATGTAGCCATAATCTCGAGCTCCCATTTACCGTCATCGTTCAGGGTCATCAAGTGATCAAGACCCTTGTCAAAGCCCCACTCGTTGAAAGGTCCTCGGACCAGGAACTGGGGAACTCGACGGGGTTTTCCTGAATAGCTGGCATCTGCGTGGACGACACCTGCAGTTGAAAGCGTTGCAGCACTCCAGTCTGAAAAAAAGGTCAGCATTCACGTTGAAACAATTAACATAAAAAACCCACATTGCACTGTGATGTGCACGCCGTCCCAGAACATATTGGTATCTTCAAACAAGGTGAAATCGACGGTAGTCGTATCCTCCCAGTCTGTCCAGTTGGACCATGTCTGACCATAGTTCATCGAATAACGGAACTTGTCGGCTCCATAAGCAGAGTGCGTAAAGGTGTATTTGCCATCAGATTCAACGAGAGCCGTGTTGTTGTAGTCGTTCTCTGGGAAAACCATGACATTGTCAGATGAACCCTTTCTCAATAGCAAGTGATCTTTGGACTAGAATAAAGGATGAGTATCAGGAACGAAAACGAGCAAGTAAACATACCCCAGTAGTATTACCGCCAGAGCTCTGAGGATTGTCGAGAATAATGGTCAAGATACCATCGGGAAAGTTGGTCAAAGTAGCATTCCACGCCCACGCAGTCTGCGAAACACCCTGAACGATACCAGTATCGGGACTCGACTTTCCACCACAATTGACATTGGTGATGGATGGTGAACCAGAGCCATGGCCAGATGAAGACATGTTGAACGTGATCGAGTTTGTTACACTGTCACAGTTCATTTCAGTGTTGAACTCGAGGGAAATGTCCACAGTGGTCGCGTTTACATCGTTGGGGTCTGACAAGAGTCGGTGATCGTGCCCGGGAACAAATTTGGTGAGGGCAGGCGGAGGTGCGATCCACTGCTCTACAGGAACGAGGGCTTTGAAGCCGTATCCCGCCATGGTAACCGAGCCGAGACATCCGAAAAAGGGTGCTTGACTGTCGTTGTTGATAGAAGATCCCGATTCCTCGAGAGTATAGGTCTCATACGGAGCAAAAAGGTTGCGGACAGTAGTGCCCGACTGGAACGGGGATGAAATCCACAAGTCTTTTTTACAATCATTAGTCACGGTCGTAGTGTCATTTTCATTGGTAAAAAGCAACCAAATCTGATCGCTAAACTGTCCGCCTACAGTCTGGACAGTGTCGAGTGCGGAACGAGAGATGGACCATAGACCCATTTCTGTAGGAGTATGATTGGAACCGGCACGCTCAATTTGACGAGTCCAGTTTCCTCGCTGAACAAGGTTAAAACCGTCTTGAAGAGAACCATACACGGTACGAAGATAATTGAACTGAGAGAAGAGTCGCCTGGAATCTGCGGTAGGATCAAAGTGGTCTAGCGCCATCCACTCATCGTAGCAACCTAGAGCACCCTTGTCAAGAGGCATGTTAAAGTATTGATCTGAACCGAGCTTGTAGCAACCATGTCTTTTCCAGGCTTGATTGCTGGTCATGGCTTGACGTCTAGTGCGAACTATTGTTAGTATATAAAACAATGTTCCAAAAAAATTCTTACCCGTAAAGATAGTTACTAGCACCCGTGTCATACGAGTAAATGTTTTGCTCCTCTCCGTAAAAGTACTAGATGCAACAATCAGCCACGAATATGGATAAATATCCAACAATCGACCAACCAGAGGAATACCGGGCATAACCAATGCAGCCATAAATGTCGCCAACGCACTGCGCTGGGTTCCATTTGACAGACTAGGCCAGCGGAACACATCGAAATTACTGGTACCGTACATGTGTCGCGGGTCGAGAACGCCGGTTTCACCATTGACGAAATCGTTGGTCACAAACATCTCGTTCCACGCCGTTACAAAGTTGTTGTCGACGTCATAGGCGACTGCGAGGTTACCGTCCATGCCCAAGAATCGTGTCAATGAACGATAGAACGAGTAATGGAAAGCTACACCGTCCAAGGCATTGAGGCCCTTCTCACGCATAAAATACTGATCATCATCAGAGGTGACATTACCAGCGGCTAGGAAGCCGGGCGGGAGCATGGTGGGCGTACGACCCCGTCCACTATACAAAACCAATTCAGTCAAAAATAGACGCATGACAAACGCACGTACAGGTAGATGGACCCAAAAGTATTACCTCCCGTAACTTCACCCGGAATGAAAAAGTTTTTCTTGCCGAGCTTGGAAGCACATGAACGAGTTGCAGAGGCCCATTGAGCGAGTCCGTCAACAGTGACCTGAGTTGCTTTATCGATACGAATAGCGTCAATATCAAGAGCAGTAACGGCCATGCAAGAAAAGGTAGTGAGTTTGTTCATGACATGAGGTTGCCACTCTCTGAGACGATCTTGAACCGAAGCGAATTTGGACAACTGACGCTGCCAGTCGGGGTGAACACCAAAAGCTTCCATATCACCGTACTGGTCAAAGTCCGAGGCCAAGCAACCGTTTGTTTCTACAGTAATGGGGTCTCCGCTATCGAGCCAAAAGCTGGGCATTTTGCAAGAGGTGTTGCGCTCATTGACAATCTTGGAAAAGCGGTCAGCATCGAGTAGTAAGAAGAGTAACGTGGCTTACATCGAAATCGGCGTATGTGGTGAAATTCCATGGAGCATAGTTGGGGAGTTTCCAGGTGGCGCTGTACTCGTCTAGGCTAAACGGTGTACTCGTATTGAGGTGCCTGAAAGCATAGAATGAGACAATGTCACGGTACAACCGATCGGGATCACTTGCCCTTCAAAACCAATCAAATCTGCCATGGTTCCGACAGTGAAATCGGCCATGAAATACATCCCGCGCGCGTGTATTTCGTTAATGGTTTCAACCCAGTCATTCAGAGTACCCCAATGAGGGTCGAGAACGGTAAAGTCGAGAGGAGAGTAACCTGAACGCGGAAGCGATAAGTCCGGAAGTATATGGAAGCAAACGGGGAAAAACTTACTGTCTGCTTGCCACAACATGTTGAGGAAGGGAGTACCGGAAATGAAGACGACCTTGATGCCCATGCCCTGGAGATAGTCGAGCTTGGAGACGAGACCTTTGAGGTCGCCTCCGTAGCGAAGCTGGGTCTCGCGATAGTCGTTTTCAAACATGGTGCCAAAGTAGTCATTGTTGGAAGGGTCGCCGTCTGCAAACTTGTCGAGAAGGATGGTGTATACGGGGAGAGACCGCCAGTTGTCGGGGGAAGGGGTGTAGGTCGTGTTTGAACGGGTCGTAGAGTACTGGGTTGGATCTGTGGCATCTTTGTTGGTGTTGATGTTGTATTCGACGAGATCCTCTCTGTACGGAGAGGCAGAAACCAAGAAAGAGAGGAAGGGAAGAAGAGCAAGGGCAGAAGACCACCACATTGCGAAAGAGAGAAGGAAAGACGAGGATGCGAAATTGCAAACGTCTGGACGCGGACTAATATTTAAAAGAACCACAGCCACGCCGGCATTCGGATGCCGTCGTGCAGGGATCGTCTGGAAAAAAAAAGTGTGCCTGTGTGGTAATGTGCAGCAGGGTAGTGTGTAGCTACTAACGGTGTCTATCGATATCTGCCAACAGGAAACAGGACACTGGGCGCTGAGACGGACAACTGACACTCTTTTCGACTTTGAAAGCGGTTGCTAGCAACAACAGGACCACGTGCCACTGATAGACGGGTCTTGCTTGAAGGCTTGCACGATTCGATTCTGGTCGAATGGCCGCAACCGTACTCCAGAACAATGTCGATGAGCCTCCAAAATCTCCAATTTCCCCCTCCTCGTCCCAGCCTATTTCGCAGGGCTTCCGCTCCCTAATGGCCATCCGCGGCCAGACTTCCCCATTCCCAACCACCCCGACCTCCAGCGCAATGTCCGCCTTTTTCGACCCGCCACCCGGTGTCCCTTATGCAGACTTTATTCGCTCCTGGTCAGACAGTCACGTCGCACGCTGGCTCACCGATATCAAGTGTGCAAACCATGCCGCTACCTTTCGTGAAAACGATATCCGGGGTGACATCCTCTTGGAGCTCGATCAGCAAACTTTGCAGGAAATGGGCATCAATAGCATTGGCGACAGGCTCAGAATTCTCAATGCCGTCAAGACCCTCAGGCAGCGGGTCGCTTCCCGTTCAGTCGAATCTATCAAACCCCCGAGACTGAATACCGAAGACTATCTACCAGGCATTGGTGCAGAAGAACTCCCAGAAGTATCTCCATCGACGCGTCGTCGGAACGGACGCCCTGCACCCTTGCATCTCCAGCCCTCTTCGACCAATATCCGTGCAGAACAACAGCCCGATTCTGCTCGGGTCAAACCCAACAATGTCCGACCTCTTCCTCAGATTGCCACACCATCATCCAATACCACAGACACTGCACATACCCCCGGTACACGAACTAATCTCCCTCCTCTTCCACCACCTCCCAACTACCAGCCTCCTCAGCCTCCGACAGGCCGCCAGACCGTCAGAAGCGGCCGTCGGACACCAACTCAAAACGACAATCCACCTGCCTACACCACACAAGCTCTGCCTCCTGCCCCCCGAGACCTCCTCACTCCCTCATCTGCCAACTGGTCTGGCGGCTATCACCTCCCGACGGATCCCCGTCCCGGCAATCTTGGCGGTGGAAAACCGCCCCAGCCTACTTCTCGTGCGACATCACCTCTCCCTAATCCTACTCGTCCAAAACCCGTCCCCAATAACAGTACCGGCAATCTCCACGGCCGTTCTAGTTCAAACGGCTCTAGTCCCAACAAACGCAGTGGCTCTAGCCATCCTTATGCAACCGCCCTTCAACCTCCTGCTGCTCAGCGACCGGATTTGTCTCCTATTCAGGAACAATTTGCCGGCCAACACAATGCTGCATCCGCCGGTGGAACTCCATCTCCTCCTCAATATCCAGTTTCAACACCACGCAGTCAATTTACTTCGACTACGCCTTCACATAGTAATGCTCCATCACTGGATGATCTCCGTCGTAAATTGGTCAAATTCTTCCTTCCCGACGAAGGTCTTACATTTACCATTGATGCCGATACCTGTGCTGGTGGAGTAGAGATTATTGAAAGAGTTTTGAAAAAGGTTGACAAGGGCGGCTCGAGGTTCACTGATGTTGACGGGTCTATGGATCATGTTCGAACTGAGGGTGGTGGACTTAGTGTCGATGGCTGGGGTGTATATCTTAACGAAGGAGGTAAGATTAATTCTCCTTTTAGTATCATTCATTGCCCTGATCTTCTCTATGATCTGCAGCCGAGCATCCCCTTAGCGAAGGCGAACTATTGACGGTCTGCCATAGTCCATTAGAGTACTCTCCTCGAGAAAACCCATTAATCTTGAGGAAGATATCTCGAATGCGCCGCGACGGAAGCTCTTCACCTTCCAGGTTCCTAAATAGCAACTCACGCATGAGCAACAACACCAAACGCGCCAGCTCTATCAGCATCCTCAGCGGACTCGGTGTTCGCGATCCTGAACGCGCACTAGACCCTCCTCCTTCCCCCAGCTCACGCTCAGGCCGAGGTAGTCCAGCCATATCTGGCAGCCCAGCACCTGCCCAAAAACGACCTTCTAAATTGAGCAACTTTTTCGGTCAACGACCTCCCAGCGAGCTTATTACCAACCATTTGACAGAGTTCTTCCCCAACACGGAGAAGAAGGTTCTACGTACAGCGAGAAATAGTATCATGTCTCGCAACCATCTCGGTCTCGGTAAAAGAGATAGTGCAGCTTCTTGGATACCTCCTTTGCCCTCGAGATTTAGCAGTAGCACCCAAGGGTCTGCAACACGCATGTCCAACTCTCCAAGGACATCGTTTTCCTCTCTGGCACCTCCACCTCTTCCCGACAAAATGGATACTACTGTATCCGATGCTGCCTCCATCATGTCAGAAGAAATACCTCGCATGTCGTTATCTACAGAAGACGGCCGTTCAGTCGAACTGGACGTCGATTCAAATCACCCAGACGAGAATTTTACTTCTTCTCATCCAGAACTTCTCCCACCTATTCCATTCCCAACCGAATCCTTTTCGGAATCTTTGGAGAGTATCACCAATGGCGAAGAAGGTGCACGCATATCTAGGGCTTCTTCAAACGCATCTAGATTCTCTCGTCGGCTGAGTTATATGACTGAATTACGAAGCAAACGTGATAGGTCTGATACTGCTAGTCTTATGACAGTTGATGAAATTACGAAAGAAGTCGAGAGTAGGAGGGAGACTAAGAGACAGAGTTTGGCTTTGCATCCTAATAATTCTTCTGATACCGAAGAATGGACCGATGTAGGTCAGGATCCTGAATCTTCAACGTTGCAGCAGTCCGAGGACGAAGAAGATGAAGATCAGGATGAGGATGAATCCGGAGAAGAAGAAACATTGAATGAAGAAGACGAAGAAGTCGAGGATTATGAAAGTGATGACGAGATGGATGGTGGAGGTGCCAAGAAAAAATGCAAGCGGCTTCTTTCTTGTTTATTTCCTAAAACTGACCTGTTGTTATTTCGTTAGCGGGGAACAAGTGGATCAAGGGTGCACTTATCGGCGCTGGATCGTTTGGAAAAGTGTATCTTGGAATGGATGCTTCAACAGGAACTTTGATGGCTGTAAAACAAGTGGAACTTCCAACCGGCTCCGCCCCCAACCTCGAACGCAAGAAAAGCATGCTTAGTGCCCTTGAACGTGAGATTGAGTTGCTTCAAAACTTGCAGCATGAAAACATTGTCCAGTACCTCTGTATGTGTTTGTTTCGCAAGCGCAGCTTTGACAGCTGACATATTCCCATTCATAGATTCTTCCCTGGAAGACGACTGCTTGAACATTTTCCTGGAATACGTTCCCGGAGGATCTGTCACTGCGCTCTTACGAAACTATGGTGCCTTCGAAGAGGTTCTAGTCAGCAACTTTGTCCGTCAAATTCTACAAGGCCTCAGTTATCTCCACGAGCGCGGAATCATTCATAGAGACATCAAAGGTGCCAACATTCTCGTCGATAACAAAGGCGGTGTCAAGATCTCAGATTTTGGTATATCCAAGAAAGTCGACGTCCGTAAGTATCGTAGAACGTCTGTCATGAGTTTCTAGTGCTGATGATCTATCGTGATCTTCTCTACAGAGGCGCTCAGTGGTAATCGTGCCCATCGTCCTTCTCTTCAGGGTTCCGTGTTTTGGATGGCTCCCGAAGTGGTTAAGCAAAGTGGACACACGCAAAAGGCCGATATCTGGAGTGTTGGCTGTTTGGTCGTCGAGATGTTGACTGGAGAACATCCATGGGCCCAGCTAACCCAAATGCAGGCTATCTTCAAGGTCGGTCTCAATCAGCGGTTTTTTCCGATAACATTCATATTCTAAATCTCGTTGATAGATTGGCTCATCTGCGAAACCTACCATCCCCGCCGACGTTTCTTCCGAGGCTCAGGATTTCCTCGCTCGTACCTTTGAAATCAATCACGAGGCTAGACCCTCTGCTGCACAGTTGTTAGAACATCCATTCATTTCTCAGCGATCTGGTTCCAAGTAGTCGCTTTTCTTCTTTTCGTCTATGCTTTCCGGCTCATCTCATGTCTTATCTATAAATATCACCATCTCCTTATCCATATCTCCTCCTGTACTGAATAGAATAGTATTTGCGGAAGCCATTTGTATGATAATCCAAGCGTTTTATTTCGGTTGTGTCTGGGGCCTAATTTATATGCTTTGATACATACGTCGCTATCTAGTCCACTCTTTCATTCGTCGCCATCTTTCGCTTTACGTTTTTTGTTACTTGTACCGCCAGTGGCTCTTGTGCCAGGACCCCAATTACTAGGAGTTTCCTGATACCGTACTAGCTTGACTTTTGAAGACGGTGTAACAGAATCGGAATGATGTTTAAAGTTGGCCTCGGACCTTGGTGATTGTCAGTGATCATACACAAAGTGAAAGAATGAGCCAACCTGGGTTCTTTGGCCAAGAGACGTTGAGCTGGTGACCTCTCGGAAATGTTTTTAATAGGATTTTTCTTGACCCATGAACGAAAGATATCATAAATGTCTTGGCGAGTTCCTGTAGTCTTTAGAGATCCCGCAGAGGCATGCGAACGAGATATTTTATGGCCCGCGTTTAACAAAGCAGAACTAGAAAGAACAAAGATGAGGAAAACCAAGAGTTTGCAAAAGTAAACTCACGCAACATCGTCCAAAGACGGCGTGATACAATGAAAAAAGCTCGAGATTTTAGCAGGGGTAAAATAGAAAGGAACATGCAGCTCCTACTTGTCTTGAGTAAGATTTACTAATGTAAGGCAGAAAACTCACCTCTTTTGCGACAGTGAGCATACCCTTCATACGAACAGCTGTTCCATAATGTTCTGAATGGCTCTCGGTATGAGAAAGAACTTTTGAGACAAAGTCGGTATCATGAATGGGACCGGACCACATAGGTCCAGCAATCTACAAGCGCGATCAGAATTTTGTACGACAGACCAGAAAGATGACTTGCGTGCAACGTAGAATCACATTCGGGACATTTATCGCCTACTGGTGGTCCTGGGGTTGTTCTGGGATATTGATTGACATCGCCATTGTCAGATTTCTTGTCCAACATCCGGCCCAGAGGCTGTTCGTAGAAAGCTTGACAAGATGTGCAAACATAATACATTGATGTTTTTCTATGACCATTTCCTTGTGAGTTTATAACAAAGAGAAACGAACTTGTGTACATACACTAAAGCCTTCTTTACCTGCGCCGGAGAAGTGTTCACTCGGATGAAGAGACGCACGTAGAAATCGATGGATAATGATAGCAATGGCTCAATATACCGCCCGTATCTGGAAGCAGAAGTTGACACTGCATGCAGTACCAGACGTAAAGCCTGGCAAATGAATCAGAGACTAGACGTGCCAGGAAAATCCATAACCTTACCGCTTCATGACAATATTCAGCCTTGATAGGAACGCCGCCATAGTTTGACAAGCTGATGCATGTTTACAACCATTCAGCTGACATGAACATTGAGCGCGCACCATTTTTCAGGATAATTGTTGGTTCCAAGAACGGTCATATCGGTGCATGTTATGCAGAGTAAGCCTAAGAACTGCGTTCATGAACGACCAGTGCACCAAAGTCGGCCAACGTACCACCATCGTTCACGGACTGGACGGCAGCGTCAATAAAGGGAGCCGCAGTACCGTAAGGATCAAGATCCACTACATCGACACGATTGTTGCGGTGGTTGTACATCAAAGTACTTGTTCGTCTCAGTCTCAAACCAAAGTGACATTGATGTAATACGTACCAGGCATCGCCCTCATTGACTCGAATTTTGTCATATGTTCTGGGATTCGCGATTGAAGTTGAGCTTCCCGGTATTGAAGATTCTGATCTTAGGCCATTGAAATCTATATTTCTTCTTATGGCCGCAGTCGCTGCTGGAGAAAGATCATTTGCTATTACATATCTACAAAGTGCACGATTAGCCCAATCCTTTGAAGCAATCAATTTGTGCGAACTTGACCAATGGAATCTCCTTTGCATACCGGATGGAACGAAGGCCGGTCGCTGAGAGCGCTTCCAGAATGACGACTTTGTAAGAATTTCTCTATGTCCCAAAAGTCTCGGTCAATCTCCAGAACCAAACAAAGAGGAAACCAGTACCAGACTTTTTCTGTTTCTTGGCCTGTTTTATCGCTTTGGACATTGTCTGTTTCAACAACGGTATCGACTCCAGTCACTTCATTATCTTTGATAACTTGGATACTTCAGTGCGGCCAACTTGATAAATAGAATAAAAACGCACCCTTCTGGCGCTTCTTTGCATGATGTCCATCTGCTTTCGCCTCTCTTTTCTCCCTGGTTTTGATCCAACGTGCTTCTTTTTCCTTCTCAAGCTCCTCGCTCCAGACCCTTATACATGCGACACTTAGGTCCCTGTTAAATTCTTGCACGGGATTTAAGAAAGCTTCGTTTGAGGACAGGAGAATGTGTGCGCTGTTTTCGGTATGCAGCTTGAATCCTTCGGGAACTGGAAGAGTGGACATTTCCGAGCGACACAATAATAGACTGGCACGATTGATGAGGCGCAAAGGCCGATTGAAAGATTTTACGAAGAGAAGTCCTACGCGCAGTGTAACAGCTGTCTTGTGCAAAAGCAGATCGATCACATGTCCGAATGCTCAACGTTGCTCGAGCCTCGCTTCGCAGTGCGAGGCGAGTAGAGCAGAGAACACTAATATCATGGAGCTACATCGTAACGTCTGATAATATCTACTTTTCGCTCATTCCATATTGTGAAATTGGACTTATTTCGACCTGACATGGTTCCTTCAAGTTGACGATAGCACAGAGGATGGAAGACAATTGTTCCTCTAAAACGTCTGCCAGTGCCGCGGCCCGCCACAACTGAGAGTCACGTTACCACAGTTCACTAACCTTAAAGTTATTAGGACATTCCTCAGTCCTGTCATCCTGAAGCTTGCTTTGACTGCTTTCCATGTCATTAGACTAATTCTCAATAATCTTAGATTATACTCCTTCTAATTCACCTTCTGTATCATCCGTCGCCCCCAAAACCCAAGCCACTCAACTCCAGTGAGGCTTCCGCAAAACTGCATCAAGGCACTAACCTATGCTGTTTTCTTGTTCACTTCTTGTTTCCATCACCTTCCAATTTATCTACATCTCCTGGGCATCAGAGATCCCAGTATACACACAGTCAACTGCTACAAAGAGGAAACACAGCAAGAAAAATTTGTTTCAGTTACACCAGCTGCCTTGTCTTCATGCAAGCATCAGAAGCAACTTCAGGGTCCCTTACCAGCACCAGTTGATGTTACAGTACCTGTTTTTGTCCCTGCAGTTGAAAAACACATAGATAGATACAGATATAGGGAACTACTTAATAAGGACATGTTCCGGCCATGGGAAGGGACAGGTTAGTTGGGTTACATCCTTGTGACCGACGCGTCTACCCAGCAGGGTCCAGAACTCAATTTTTTGATGTCTACGTGGAAATATACAGAGTTGGAGTAGGCGCTATTAAGAGTAATTTTCGTGAGGATTGGATGAGAAATGAATGAGCTCTACGACGCGCAGAAATCTCGTGACCCTGTACAAATCCAAATATGACCAAGCACGGATCCGGCCCGGGGATGCTCGCGTCGCAGGCTCCGCTTGCAATCATATTTCGCTAGCACTTCTACGGGCTACACCCTCCAAGCATTCTTCATCGCACTCAATATTCATTAGCTCCCTGATGTAACTAGATACGTACATGGCTTCTGTAGTTCAAGTACTTACCACCGAGAGGTCAAACTTATTTACCAGTATTGAATTTACTGGGTAAAAAAATAGGTTGGTAAATTTTTACGCAACCCTAGACTACATATAGATTCGAGGACGATTTTTAAATGACAGCATTTGCGCATGTAAGCTCTAGATGAATTTCTCCCGCAGCCTTCCCCATCGAGTTTGTGGACCCATAGCTTCCTGCTCCAGCTTGTATTTTGCCTCGTCCTCTTCAATGGCCTGTAGCCCAGTGACTAAATCAACATTCTCTGGAGCAATTTTGGTGGTTCGATAGTAGAGTTTGTAGCCAGTATATAGGATGATGAACGTTGGAATAGCAATGTATGACGTGATGAATGTATCCGTCGTAAACGGTATGAAGGTATCAAATCCCTTGAAGAAAGTGATAATTGCAGTTGCAATCAAGGCAAACCAGCTTCCAAATGGTTGGAGCGGTGCTTTGAAAGGAAGGCTGTCTCGAGAAATTCCCTGGGCTTTTAGTGCTCTCATGAAACATCTGTCCAGTGCATTCAGAAAACCCAGTCGTGTGCACAGTAACGAAAAAAACATTACAAGTGAGAATACGCGATGCACATCCACGTCAGGGCTCCAAAAGTGGACACCAAATTAACGAACCAGGTGAAAACTGTGTGCAAGTAAGTCACTGCCATAGGCTTCAATTAATGTTGAAAGAATTTGACCTTTCGAACCTGGAAGAAACATAATTTCAATCCTGCTACTATCATAGAGGAGTGGTTTTACGCACTGGAAGACGACACATTGAGGAAGACGAGACCACAGAAGAGAGTGCACAAAATCAAGGCAGGATAAGGTACACCCATGCGATTGACCCGTCGGAAAATTCTAGGAGCTTTTCCCTCAATTGCGAGACCATAGAGAGTCCTACAGTAACACTCGATAAGAATGCAGCATTTACAATATCAAAAGCGTTCAATATCCTGACCTTGAGCCGATGTACAAGTCCGAGTTCGCAGCAGACATAACGAACAACAGAATTGCGGCATTGATGATATGGTTCAGAACCTTGATTCCGACCAGAGTAGTCGCTGTGTATCAAAGTGAGACGAATTAACCGAACAGAAACGCAGGGGCACAAACCGACGACGAAAGGCGACGCAGCAGCTGATGACAGGAATCAGAAGAACTCTACATAGTAGCGATGATATAACTTACCTCCGGTTTTTGCTTTAGTTGCCACGAAAAGAGAATCATCCGTGGAGGGAACGATGAGACTGATGACGAAGACTCCACCAACGTAAAAGACAAGGATACGATAGAAAGTCTGCTTAATAGCTATAGGAATATTTCGTCTATAAATTCTCCGTAAGTTTCGTATAGCAAAAATACATGAAGAAGAGGCACCTCGGGTTTTCGGCTTCTCCAACCGTGACACCGATGAGTTCTGTTCCCATGTAGGCAAACAAAGCATTGACGAGGGTTGCCCAGAAACCAAGGAAGATGGACAAGTGCTCGTCATGCACTTGATTCAGTAGGTAGTGACCCATCGGTCCGTTTGGAGGCTGCCAGTAGCGGAAACCAATTCGATCGTGCTGTGGATTGCCACCAAGGTCGATGATAATACCCATCAAAAGGAGTCCTATCAATGCCAGCACTGCCAGGACAATTAGATGGTTTACATGATGTCTTTTCAAAGGATACTCACCTTTGATACTAGAGAACCAGAATTCTAATTCTCCAAATACACGCACACCGAGAAGGTTCACGATGAAGACTGGAGTGTACATTGTTAGATCTTATGCGTCGTATTTGACAAAATCTTTGACTGACTAAAAGCAATGAAGATGACCATCCAAACGGCAATGTGCACGCTTCTGGTCCCTAATTGACCAAGTGGTCAGACTCCTACAAATACCAGGTAATGATCAAAGAACTTGCAGTATTGAACAACTACACCCTTATTTTGAGCAAAGTTAATCAGAATCTGAAGTTGGGGGCTTTATGTTAGCACTCACAGCCGCATTGATCTACGGATTTACAAATCGGTCAGCGTCAAGAATTACAAGGAAGCAGATTAGGCGAACATTATTGGGAGTAACGATCAGCTGAATAGAACAGGGGGATTAGCTTGCTTAACAACACTCATTTTAGGCAGAACCTACATATTTCATAAGATAGTTCCATCCTAAGACGAAGACAGGATTAGCACCTGGACGCATCAGAATATATATGAACATACCAAGTGCGAAACCCAAGGCTGGGTCAACAAACCTTGTCGCATAGCCAGCAAAGCCCTTTTCAAAGAGATGAGTATCCAGCAAAATTATTAGACATTAGGTATTGCCTTTTTATGGGGCAAGTATGCACTCATTTCGCCTGTCAATGTTGTTCAAGATTAGCGCGCATTGTGAATAAGAAAAACATATGTACCAAGCGCCACCATTACAAGGTAGCAAACACCACCGACAAAGCCATATCCCCTAGGAGAACATGAATAATTCAATTCACAGAATACATTCCGTCGACCCACAGAAACAAGCCAAGTGGTCCCCCACGCTGCAATGCAGTCCCACTACCGACGACGAGTCCCGTTCCTACTGCACCTCCCCTGTCCAATTACATATGAGCCATGATTTAGAAGATTCAAGGGTTCAAAACGTACAAAGCAATCATGGAAATCTGACGGGCCTTGAGGCCGCGATGAAGAGATTCTTCCGGCGGCGGTTCCTCATACTGCTCATTGTAAGGAACACTACTTGATATGGAGTCTTTGAGGGTCTTCTCATCCATAGTGAACACAAAGAGGGTAAGAGGGCGAAAGCGGGAGCTCGTACTTTACCGCAGTGACCTATCTATATAAACGAGCCCAAGCAAGCTCCGATTGATGGAATTGCGAGCTTAAGGGGAAATGATATGCAAAAAGAAGTTCAGTTTTTTGATCTATCATCTGGCCAAGACAAAATTGCCACTTTTGTCGTCGTTCGCACGATTCGCTCAGGCTTTGACCTCCTGCCAAGAGCCCAGCCTTAGAACGATCAGTGCAATTCTATACTCCCGTTATCTCTTATCCTATAAGGAAAATAGGTATTGAATAGGTATGCATGGCGTAGGTACACAGGTACATCAGGACTGTCAGGTAATGCCACATCAACGAGCGCGCTAAGTTTTTATACAGCTTATACCCTACAGCTTGTGTCTAACTTCACGTCTCGCAATACGTCCAAATCTTACAGCGGGTACCCCACTTGCAAATCTTTCCGCTTGGGCTAGGTAACAGGAATCAATCCAGTGTAGGATCAACTCTCGAAAAGCGCTTACCGTAACTCTCTCTCAAATTAACCGCATCTGGATCGTTCTTTTCATTCAGGCCTGCTCGGATCAACTTTTTGACCGATAATATGGCAGCAGGGTCGAGTCCTTGCAGCTCGTCGAGGAGTTTTCTCCTCACAGCGTCATGAAATTGATCGACTGGTTGTTCTGGAAAAATCTCACTGAAATTTTCACTAAGAGAACAGCGGACAACTAGAGAGGGTTATCTTACTTGACGAATCCACACTGGAAGAGTTCTTCAGCATTTTTCTTCTTCCCCCACAGAAGAACTTCATTTGCTCGGGCAAGTCCCACTGGCAACAATCTGTCACGATCACAAACAAGCGCGGCGCATTACATACTTACTGCGATTTATAAAGCTAACACTCGCACCACCCTCGAGCGTGATGCCTAGGATGACAATCAGATTCAATAGTCAGCTGATGGTAACTTTCGACCCACCTAGGAATGTGAATGGCACTGCAAGCCAACAGTTGGGCATGCAGTAGATGAAATCAAAGTATCCAAGAAAAGCTGCAGTAGACCGTCAGGAATGAGGCCTTCTGAGAACACCAAAGAAATATCCACCGGCCGAGATTCCTACTGTAAGGTGAAAATCACGCAGGCATCAATACTGCAATGAACATACCGATGACAGGTCCATTCAACGCGGCAACGAGAATTTTGCTGTGGGTGTACAACTTGACAACTTCAGAATTGGTATGAATCGTGTAGATGTGATGTACTCACGGCATGTCCGCAGTCAGTTGTAGTATGACTGGCGCCTTTCAAGAATGCGTCTCGTAGAGTGTTCTGAGAACCGGGTGCGCGATTCTTGACATCAGTACCCCTAATTTATATCAGTAATGTATAGCTGAGCAAGTAATGATAGCAGCCTCACGCGCAGAACCATTTCCCCGTAGCTATCAACCATTAAGTCCCGCTGGAGCGTAGAACATAGAAAACTACAAGGCAAACCTACCTTGCCACACAGTGACAAGCACATCATCTCTCTTGTCAATCTCCCTTAAAGAGTTTGCAAAAGCATCATAATCTGGTCGGAAAAGACAATAAAATGTGCACTATAAGATGACGAATCCTTGTGCACTTACCTGCCGTGGTGATTGCATTGAGAGATTGCGGTCGGTTCAAGGTAATGGTTGCAATGTTGTCCGACACCGACACAGTCACTGTACTTGACATTGCGAACCGTCGAATAGTAAGGACTCAAATGTACTCATCGTAGGTTGGGAATAAATAGATACCTACCATTGAAACCCGGTTAACGTCATAGCCGGAAAGTCACGAGAATACATCTACTTGACCACAGTACATATCTAACACGGATTGGCAGAACCAGTACTACATTTCAAGTATACAACCGATACATAGATTACACTTCCATCTATCTACTTATTTTCGCGCGCATTCATAGATCACGTACTATACCCACGTCTCCAAGGCCCTCTTAAGAGCTTTAGCAAGCATTTCATCCTTTCCTGTCGCATCCTTCAAGCTCTCCAATAGCTTTTCAAAAACAGGTCTGATAGTCTCCTTGACTTTATCGTAGTCTTCTCCCGAGGAATTCTTTCCTACTTGTATGAATAGCGAGCAGGTGTTGATGCGTACTTCGACCGGAAAATTGACTGGATTGTCGACATTCTTTAGTACGGAAATGAGCACGTCCAATGTCGTTCCTGGAACCGGAAGGCGACCCCGCGTTGAAGGGGTTGCGACAGTAGGAGAGCTGACGTCGCTAGCAACCGAAGTAGATGCGGAAGGAGGGTCCGCAGACGGGGGTGGAGGCATATCAAATGACAGCGGCGAAAGAATGGCCTTTAAAACCATTGGTGCTGCAGAGTATCATCAAGATTTTGATAAGAAAATGATTGATCAACCACAAACCTCCCGACTTTTGTGTACTCAAGAGGGTTAATGCGACGACGCCTTCATTGACTAGAATAGGGAATTGTACACTACGCCCGATTAAACCGGCAAGGGCTGATGCGGACTGTGGAGCGAGAACTGTTTGCATAGCTTCCTGTCGTTGGTTTTCTTTGTCTTCGGAGCCCAATGCTGCTGGCGAGGAGGATGTACCAACGATATCGTTCTGCCAAAGGGATTTAATGACGTTTACGAGAACCCGAGTTCCTTCGCTTTTTACGGTGACAGTATCAGATCGTTTTACGAGTGACAGAATCTGGGATAGTCCTGTAGTAGGTTTAGGGTCTGTCGATGAAGGAAGAACTAGAGCGAATGTATTCTCAACTGTAAATAGTCAGAGAAAGATTCAAGTAGACGAAGACTGATCGCACCATTTGCATTACACATATGTTTGACCACTCCGATAGCGCTAACCTGAATTACCTCTGCCATTACGTCGGTCCTCTCATCCCAGACCCCACTATCACAGATGCGTTGAATCAGTCCCGCTTGCCCCAATAGCTTGGATATTGGAGAGGACTGGGATGAAGACTGCGCTAAGTGTTTCAGGAAGCCGAGAACACCATGCTTGACTTTAATGTCACTGTCAGGGGAAAGAAGATGAGGTGAAGCTAAAATGGGTGCTAATGAGTGAGGTGGTGACAGTAATATGAGCGACTTTTTCTCTAGAAAGGTATATGATGAATCCAGAAAAGAGAATCAGGAAATAACGAACCTCTTCTAGTCAAATTACCTAATGAAAGACTAGCGCAGACTGCTAGATCAGTTCTCCCAAGAAATTCACCTTTCCCACTTTCTGCATCGGAGACATAGTTTTTCAACCAACGGACCATCCTGCAGACGAATTCCCCTCCAGGCTTGCCCTCTTCCGAATCATCCCAGAGGACTTCTTCATTGGCTTCTTCACCAACTACCTCTACAACGGTTTTGATCAGTGCTGCTTTACACATGTCGAAAGCCTTTTCCTTCCGTTTAACGTCCATCTGTTCAAAAGCTTCATGCCAAAAAGGTGAATATGTTCCTTTTTCGATGAATTCGAGAATAGTTGTGAAACACGGGATCCCAGAATGTTCGGCAGGGACCTGGAAACCCCGAGCTAGAGAAAGGCGTACGTCTTCTACGTCTAACGATAACGATTCGAGCTGTGTGCATGACTCTTCTAAAGCTTCAAAATCAGTTTGGAGGAGCAAAGTGAACATTTCAGAGCTTGGAGGAAAAACGGATGTCTCGGTATTGGCAACAGGGGTCGTAAAGGGAACCAAGGACGGCGTAAGCAATGGAAGGACATCAATAATGGGAGTATATATTTGTAGAGCTACGAATGCAAAGTGCATAAGCAGACATCGGACATATGGCACGATTGGACTTACCCTCATCCTTTATATCTTTGAGGTCAAGTAATGTCCGCCAAACCCAACTGGAAATAGTACAGCGAAGTGTCCAGGCTTCCTCGAGATCCTCGTCTGTTTTATCTTCGGTTGACAATTTGAGCCAGGCACCTGGAGGATATACCGCAGTTGACAATCTGATAAGGGTCATCCCAGCATTGAGCGATATGAGACGAAGCTTGACAGGTTCTGGAAACTGATTCGAGAGTGAACAATGCGAAAAGGCCCGAGGAGACATACCATATCCAACGCTTGCATTCAGCAATACGCCAATCGCAGTCCTGATGACTTTGAGGTCTAGGATAGGCAGAGGTAATGGCTTGGCAGAGGTTGAAGATGGAAAGGACTCCACGTAGGCCTCCAGAAGAGATACGAGAGCCCGGGGAAGACCAGCTTCCAAAAGGTACTCCCTATTTTCGTCTGAGAGAATAAGTGCCAGCTGAGGGACAGAAGAGAAGAAATTCACCATGATCCATACACAAATTCGCCGATACTCGAAATATCTCCGAGATAGGCGGGGCGTACAATGGAGAAGGAGTCGGTGAACCATGGAGAGCAAACTGGTAGAGCGAGCTAAGAGTCTGAGGTAGAGAAGTCTTTCCGAGCAGTGTGTGATTATCCACTGGGGGAACCGTAAGTGGATATTCGAAATACCAGATCGTCGCACGTACCGGTGCCATCCCTGACGCGCAAACCGTCAGCTAATACTCTTGCTGTAATGGTTACTTGCTGCCAGTCATCCTCGTTGTCTGCCTCGTTGAGTTTGACGAGGAGTTCGGACAGTCTGTTCGCAAAGGATAAGAGGTCGTTTGAATCCATCGTGAAAGATCTCAACAGTCACTAGTCACTAGACAACAGTAAACGACTGCTCAAACGTTCATGTGTTGATCGACAATTAACCAGTGGCTATGCAGCCGCTTAACTAAAATACAATTTTCTACAATTTATCGCCAGTATAAAGGGGCATTCACTTTTGCTTTGCGATAAGCTTCGTCCAAGCATGAAACCACCTCCTCTGGTAGCGGCCCTTTGGCAGAATTGATACAATTTTGTTTCAGCTGCTCACTGTTGCTCGCACCCAGGATTATACCATCTTCAGGAGCAAGTGCAGAATGGTGTTGGCACCATCGAAGAGCGATTTCTGTCATTTGTAGGCCATGCTCGTCCTATAGCAGAACATTTCAGAAATCAGTGTTATCCAATTTTTTTCATTCCTACCGCCACAGAACGCAAGTGCTCAATGGCTTCAAAATAGCCATTATTCAAGTATCGAGCACGGTACATTTGTCCCATTTTGCCGCTGACATCAAAGCGACCACCTGCTGCCAAAGATTCATCGTAAGAGGTAATCTTTCCCGAAAATAAGCCACCACTGTAACGACAATAAGAGATTGGCAAAGTTTCTACGTACGCAAGCGGATTGTAAATGACAACACGTATGCCAAACTTCCTACAGCAAGGAAGAAGTTCAGCCTCCATCTCACGAGTGATGGCATTGTACATCCTGGCTCTCATCAGTCTCAAAGAGGCAGCACAGGGATGGGATTGTTTACACTTGATAGATCCTGGGCATGACCCAACCATTCGCTTTGCAGATGCCGACAATTTCTGCTACCTGAAAACAACCAGGTTAGTCAGGGTGTAGCGTCGTACAACGAAAAGCTTCACCTCCCAAGAAGCATAGTTACTCAAGCCGAAAATTTCACTAAATGTCCACCAACGTCAGAATCAATACAGCCAAATCAATCTGACGACGCACAATGATCCTTCTGTGTACAGTTTATTGATTTCACTTAGAGTATCCTCGAAAGAGACGCTCCTATCTGGAGCATGCAAGTACAGGACCCGAACTTTGTTACGATTTAGAGCTTGTAGGGAAGACTTGAAGATCGAACGAAGAGCCAACGGCGCGTGGTCTCCCGGATTTACAGGCATCACTCTAACAATCATTGAGCGCTGTAAAAGTCGAGGTCGATGACCTACTCACTTGGTGTCGATTGTCGCATCTCTGAGGTTTAGTTTCGACAACATCTGAAACAACCGTAAGTATTATAGAAGGTTTATCAGTTACCTTACCTGCTCGGTGGTACCCTCTGCATAAACTCTTGCGGTATCTAGTTCTTTATGACCATGATCGAAAAATACATCAAGAATTTCTTGACATTCCTTGGGATCCGAGGTGCGTACGCCGTTCTTGCCTGGCTCCCCGAAAGTCATAGTGCCCTGTGAGAGAATAAGACAAGAAATCAAGGTATCGGGTACGGAGGCTAACGAAAAGCAAGGGTATACGAGTCTGGGTTGCCATTGCTGATTGAAAGATTCAAAAGAGACAAATGAGTTCGACGTCATAACGTTGTACTACTGTACAAATCGTCGCACGCGCCGCGACTTTTTGAATAAATTTCTTTATCTTCACTCCATTCGCGTCATCAATGGGCAGTTCGAAGAAGAATAAACTTAAGAAAGCTTCACCACCATCCCAGCCAGCTACTTCACCCGAGATCGATGATAATGAGCTGATGGACGACCTCATTGCCCAACTCGATTCCAAGGATCAGACTGTTCAAGTCGAGTCAGCGATAGTACTCCAAGAAATAGAAATCAATCAGCAGGCCAAAACGGCAGAAACAAACCAAAAGAAAGATTCAAAGAGTCGTTTCTTGGCTCGAAAGGTAAGCGGCTTCCGCTAGGACTCAGTTGTTCTGAATCTACCCTCTTCGAAGGCCAAGAAGGCAGCTGAACTGGTAAACTCCTACGCTCCGAACGACGCAGCCGAAGACGCCAGACTGGAGAGGGAAGCTAAGCAAGAAGAAGTTGATATCAAGCGAGTTTGCGATGAACTTGGTGTTCAAATGTTTGAGGTAAGCACACAAATGCCTCTGCTGACTGCAGTTTCTGTTTGTCAATTGACTATCATAGATCAATCCAGATGGACATTGCCTCTTTTCAGCTGTGGCTGACCAACTCGTGTTACTTTCAATCCTACCTTCATCTCAGGCCAACTACGCAACAATTCGGTTAGCTGCTTGCAACTATATCTACTCGCATCCCGATGATTTCCTGCCTTTTCTTCCTTCATCGAGTGGCGAAGACGGGCCTGGTTCTACGAGCGAAGGTCTCATGAGCCAACGGGAATTTGAATCATATTGCTTGTCCATTCGGGACACAGCTGTGTGGGGAGGAGAACCCGAAATCCTAGCCCTCAGCCGTGCATACAATATACCGATCCATGTCGTTCAATCCGGTCGGCCGCCCATAGTTATACATAATCCCACAGGTACACCGAATGATGGCGACATACGTGACACTAGAGTTGTCCGTATAAGTTATCATAGGCGTATGTATGGCCTCGGAGAGGTAGGCGCGAACTTGGTTTGTTGGGATTTTACACTAATACTTGTATACGTTGCAGCATTATAATTCGCTACGGCCCAAGTCAACGTTCTCTCATTTATCACAATCTATACAGAATATAATATCGTGAAACTGGCTATTATATGTTGTACAAATTCCGGGCTTTTGACATAAATACATTCTTTATAACTGAATCAGAACAGCAAATCTTCATCCTCCCCATGCCTGCCTCGGTGAGTGCCTGCCATAGGTCGGGGTTCATCCACCAAATAGCTTCCAAATGCCCCATCAAGGTTGGAATACGGGTCGCTGGTACTTGCACCTGTTATTGGACTGTCTTCGGTTGGGGAAGCACTTTCTGGTAATGGCGACGCCGCAGTGACACTAGCTTCTGCTGATGAGTCGGATTTCGAAGGAGGGACGGGCACGTCAATTGGAGATGGAGACGGAGGCCGCTCAGGCTTCGGTTCTGTGGGACCTGGACCTGGTACGATAACACCGGTAGACGGAAGTTGTGTGCGCATAAGTGGAACAAGAACTGCGCGAGATTGAGGATTTAGCGCGGGGCTATCTTTCAGGGCCTTCCCGGCGGCGTTTCGTATAAAAGTCTGATAGCAATATGAGAAAGGTTTGGTATTTAGGTTCAGGAGCCACTCACCTCAGGGTTTTTGTGATATATGCTACCCAATGTTCCTGTATGCAGTAGAAGTTGATCCAAGGCTCCTCTGTCCATCCGGTCCGAATCAGTAGTGATTGCAGGTTTCTCCGCAAGTACTATTTCTCCCGCTACAGTGGGGTTGACTGCAAGCATACGCCAGTACATAAAGCCTCGATCTCGTAGATCAGGATTATCTACTTCTTCTGTAGCCCACTTGAGAACCTTGTGTACGAGTTCTTTCGCTTTTTCTGCTTGTGATTTGTAGATAAACAATTTCACTGATGCCGTGAGCAGAGCAAGCTGGACCTGTTATCTGGAGTCAGGAGTCAGGAGCAAAGAAGATAACAAATACTGACCTCGGTGCTCTCTTCCAAGAACGTGTAACACAAATCATCTAGTAATTCGTCTGCGTTGTCAATTATATTGGCGAACTGTCCAAGAATCCAGACCATGGCAGCCTTAGGTTCCGGTTCATCCAACGCATCTAGATGTTCACAAAGTGTAGGTATTATGCCTTCATATCGTCCTGGATACCGTCTGAAAATATCTTTGATGACTATGACGGCTTCTTGAACGACATAGGTGACATTGGTTTCAATCAGATTCAGTAGTGCTTGAATACAATCATCTGCAGCTGCTTCGACTTTGATTGCTAATCGACCTATGGAGCGGACAGCCTTTCTTACGAAGTCAAGGTCGACTTCAGAAGCATACCTGAGGTATACGTTAGCTTGTACCATTTCCAAATGAAAACCACATACTCCTGGAGTTCAGCTAAAACTTCTTTGGCATTTTCTGCTCGCGCAAGCCGATACATGATCTCTAATTTTGCTAGTTTCACGTATATGGGGTCGTTGTACTTGCAAAAGAATACTCGGACGTCATTTTTAAGCACAGTCGGTCTTCGTTGGATTATCAGTAAAATGTTCCTTAGAGCGACATACTGAACCTCAGGTCCAGACGAAAGAAGGGTGACTGAACGCAGATTAGAACAGCTTTAACATCCAGAATTATGCTTACCCAAGGGTGGTCCCATCTTCTTACAGATGTATTCGATGAGCTCTCGATTTTCCATGTAGTTCATAAGATATAGGAGAGCTTTAATGGTGGTAAGAATTACTGCTGAATTCCCGTGTTGTAGTTGTACTATAATCCTTTCGGCCATGAGTTGTGCGTCTTCATGTCTTTCGGGCACATATCGAAGCAGCGAATCCAAGATATATATTTGTCCCCACCTAAAGTTGTGAGGCGTGAATGCCTATTATTTCAAAAAGCAAAAATGCGACTCACTCTGAACTTTCAGGTATGGCAGCCAGCAGCTTATTGGCAATAGTAAGATTCAGCTTGAAAGTAACGCCGTCTTGACGGTCACCTATCTCGGATAACGCAGCGACGGCATTGGCGACGACAGTGGCATTGGAATCAAGCATCAAATCCCGAAGCATCTCTACAAATCCTCCTTTCTCAGCTCTCCTTGGATCAGCTGCATATAGTTTGGCGACACAAATGGCAGCAGTTTTGCGGACATAAGGGTCTCTGTCTTTCAAGGCGTGTCGTAGGTTGTCGCTCAGAGCGTCGGTGACAACAGGGATAGGAATATATGACATAGTACGAATGGCCAATGCACGAATCAGCGGATTCCGGTCACTGCAATCCTAAGGAAGTGCGTCAAATGCTTGCGATTCCATAGAGGGATCGTAACGCACCTGCAGGAAATTAGGAATGACAAGATGGATTTGATCTGGCTTTGAGCGTCCATAACTGACTAGGAAGAGATAGACCACTGCAGGGAATGATTGAGTTAACTAGCAGGGGCCGTTGACAACCGGCGTACTTTTCTTGATCTCGAGTAGGGGTGTTCCTAAGCACTGCACAACGTCAGGGAACAGCGGCGACACTGGAGGCACAGTTAATCGCATAAAGCATGCCAAAGAA
The DNA here is from genome assembly GCA_037954225.1 of Stygiomarasmius scandens. Taxonomy (NCBI): domain Eukaryota; kingdom Fungi; phylum Basidiomycota; class Agaricomycetes; order Agaricales; family Campanellaceae; genus Stygiomarasmius; species Stygiomarasmius scandens. Next base: position 564,174 of record JBANRG010000004.1, on the reverse strand, counting down.
CAAAACTCCACCGACTGTCTGTGCCCATGGTAATGTTCGCAACGATTTTCTTCAAGACTGTTTTGCGCTTGACAAACTTCTTGTCCTTTGCTTCAGCTGCATGTAGCTCTGCACGAAATTCCTGAAAACACTATGAAGAAGTCGACCAAACTGGCAACAGACTGAGCCTACTTCTATTTTTCCGCGCTGAAAGAACTTTGCGTCTTGACCGGGATGAGCCATAATGCATCAATGGCCACAAAAGGCGATGAGAGTTTGAAGATGTGATGCGTTCGCGTCGATAAATATAGAACAGACGTTGGTGACACACCACTAATCTCCCCTAGGCAGACTCGGTACGCTCGTACCTCGCTTATCTAGAACACACCACTGGCTTTGGATTCTCAACACTCGGGACTTTGGGTTAGTCTGTTACATTCTAATGACTACCTACAAACGCAGATCCTTCGATGCGGTAGAAATAAACTAATGGTATTGAGATCACAGGCAAATAAGGTTAAGCAAAAAGAAAACAGTCCATCATGACAAAAATCCAACGGTATATGAGTGTCTACCAGAGTCCAACGGTATTTTGATTGGTCATTACAAATGTCCGACATCTACGTTACATGAACACCCAGTCAATCCCTTAGAGAGCGAAAACAGTGGCGACTAATGCCATGACTGCAACGAGCATCTTTGAAGATGTAACAGAGAGAGCGCCGTTGCTTGTGCCTGTTGACGAGGAGTCAGGAGCGGAGGAAGAAGAGGAATCAGTGCTTCCGTTGTCAGTGGAGGTGCTGTCAGTGGAAGTGTTATCAGTCGATGAACCAGCGCCAGAGCCAGTGGAAGCAGCGTTGATGACGGCACCGTAGTCATTGGGGATGCTGAGAGGCATGCTACCGAAAGTGGTCATATCGATGGAGCCATCTTCCTTGACAAACTCGGGGTTCATGGCAAGCAAGTTACGGGTGTAGAGTACGTTCTCAGCAACGAGTTCGTGAGACCAGGAGGGCATACTCTCGAGCGAAATACTTCCACCCCAGTTAGCACCAGCCTTGCCTGAAGTGACGTTGGCAGAGTAGGCAGCATAAGCTTCCAACATAGAGTTGTTGTCCATCATGCCCTGCATCATACCGCTGACAGACATCGGGGAACCAAAGTCGCTAGGAGGGTTGATGACACCGAACATACCCTTCTGACAGTGAGTAGGAACACCGCAGTAGAAGAACGTGGGGTTGGTGTCGTTAACGACTTGAGTGAACTTGAAGCCCTGTAGTTGGACACCGGAAATGAAAGAAGGCTCTTCGGCACTGTGGTTGCATGGCAAGAGCTCTGAGCTCTTGGTGACGGTGTGGTTGTCAGCACCCCACATGAATTCGATGGTAGTTCCGACGGAAGCATTGAGGAAGGCAGGAACGTAACGGAAGACACCCTTAGTGGGAGCAACAATAACAGTCATAGTAGAGCCAGTTCCGGAGCTGCCTCCGTAACTTCCACTGTCATAAGTAGCAGTAGAGGGAGTGTAAGTTGCAGGTGGTGCACCGTATGAAGCAATGCATTCTATCGTATAAAACATCAATACAAGGAAAAGGAAAGGTTAGCCTATCACTTACGTTGGACACAGTCGTCGTAACCAGAGTTTTGCCAGTTGTATCCACCGGAGCCGTAGGACGGCATAGAGTAGGCCATGGAGGTCGACTCTTCTGTAGACATCTCCATGGTGGAAGTTGACTCGGACATCATCATCGATTCCGAAGTCATTTCAGACATCATGGCAGAGGTAGTGGAATCACCGCATCCAGAATAACCGCAGTCGGAGGAAGAGGAGGAAGACTCGCTGCCGCAACCCTCACTTCCGCAGTCACTGCTCGAGCCACTCGAACCATAGCCACTCGAGCCGTATCCACTAGAGCTGTCGCTGGAGGAAGTGGCAGCAGCAGCAGCCTCAGCGGCAGTTTGGCTATATCAAGGTTTTAGCTTGAGGATTTCATATCAAAACGAGGAGGGAAGTGCTTACCTGGCGAGTTCAGCGGTGTCAGTAATGGGGGTGCCATTGGGGGCAGAAACAGCAACTTCGCCGCCAACAGCGCTGTCAGGGCGGGGAAGAGCAGTAGCGAAACCGGACAAAAGTGCAGCAGCACCAATCAAAGGCTTGATAAGAACCATGGTAGAAAAGAATGTAGATTAAACCGTTGAGGTGTGGTGGTGGTCGTAGGACTGAAAACTGAAAAAAAGTTGCCTCCCTGGAGGATTTGCAGATAGTCTCTTTCAAAGAGTGTGATCTAACCAAACGATTCGTCAGACACATGGGGAAGAGGAATGGTCAATATAATTGAATACCTCAAGACTGAACGAAAAAGAAAGAAAAGGTCGAGGATCTACTCGACAAAAAAGATTCTGGAGAACGAAAGGGAGGGAAGGATGAGAGAGCAACGGCAGTGGGAAGGTATTTATCGAGGGCGGACACGTCAAGCGTCATGGCAACATTTCTGATACCCAAAGTAACGGAATCCAGTGAAATCCCCACATGAGCCAATAACGATCGGCTTGCTCGGACTGTGTTTGATCATCATCAAAGTAAAGAGATATCTTTGTCCATCATTGAACCAATCACATCAAGCGTTCCTAAACTATTGAAATAAGCATACAAGCCCACTCTCCTGGTTCCCCATCACGTCTCATCTTTGTCGAGATGGCTTTGTCTGCCCTCTGACTCCTGATGGCAAGCCTACGCGTTGTCTGCTTGACACAGGCTCTGCCCTAGGATCTTCCAGAGCGGCGCTTCGCTTTGCCTCTCGAAGTGCTTTTAAGCGATCGGTGCCTTTCCCTACAGGTGGTCCAGAAGGAGTAATATTAGGTTGCTGATCCGAACGTGAGACAGAATCATAGACGTCTCGAAGGCCGCGCGGTCTTGGTGGTTCAGCAACGCGAGTGACTGAATTCTGTTCTTCGACTTCACGACGAGGGCGTTGAGGTTGACGTGTTCGTTGCAGAGGCTGTCTTTCGTGCTCATCGAACAGCCAAGCAGGGAGGTCAGTCGGGTCCCGAGCTTTTTCGAGGTGGTAGGCCTTCATTGCTCGGGTTAATCGGGACTCCTGTCCTGGAGGCGTTTCTAGTGCAACGAATGTTAGTTCACAGATATGGTACAAGACAAGAAGCTAAAAATACCTTCGCCTGCAAACGTCGCTATGTTGGTTGTCCAGGCTTTGCTAACGCTGACAGTCAAGGTACTAGCAGCAGAAGCAACGCGACTCCAAATAGTGTAGCCATCTCCTGTACCAGTGTCTGTACTGGCCGGGATATCTACTGGGAAATGAACATTCCACTTCTTGTTGAGTAATCATATAACATACCTTGGGGGGAGGAAGGCTTTTCTCTTCTTGCTAGTCGTCGATTTCTCAGAGAAGACGCTTTCTCATCTTCATAATCATCGTTATCGATGCTTGTGAAAGAGGAAGCGTAGCCTGCTGCGCTATTCTTCACGCGGTCAAAAAGGGAGGAAGAGCCTGAAGACAATGATGAAGTCGAATCCTCAGACTGCCTTGATTCATATCCATTGGGTGAAGCGCGTCTAGGTTCAGCAGTACGAGAGCGGGGGAAAGATTTCTGCGATCGAAGCGGTTGTTCACGATCAGAGCGACTGAATTCCTGCGGTCGAGAACGGGAACGAGAACGAGGGCGAGGACTAGGGCCTGCAGGTAGACCACCGGAAGGAGCGGGACGTCTGGACATTATTAAGAATAATGATACACACAACAAGCCAGACCAGCTGGATGAAAAAAGGTGAAGGTCGTTCTTGGGAAGGTACACTCAAACAATAATGGTGTTAACGACAGCACGTGGGTTACATCATAGCTTACACACGAACGACGCGAGCATCACGCGACGGAAGGTTTTTTAAGCAGTCCTGCGACGCGAAGGAAAACTACCTTTCTCATGTTGGCCACTCGATTGACCACAAAGTCCCTTTCCTGCAGATTCGCTAGCTCGCTAGCTACTCCAGACAAGTTCAAAATCATCGTTGTTGGAGCAGGTACGGATCAAATATCAACGAACTTTAACTTTCATGTGCTTATTTTGTAGGCAGCGGAGGTCTCTCCGTTGCAAACCAACTTTACAATAGGTGAACTTTACTGTACAACAAAACGGAACAGAACAGCTTTTTGATCTTCAATTTGCAACAAGGTTTGAAGCTGCTGGTAAAACTTTGAATAGCGGAGACATAGCCATAATCGACGCCGCCGAATATCACTACTACCAGGTGAGTGTAGCAGGTATATATAGTGTTGCACGAGTACTGACTCCATCTGTCAGCCAGGATGGTGAGCACTGCCTTACTAACAGTCAATCAAGATGTGACTGATGATACTCCAAGGACTCTGGTCGGATCAGGACTGCGGCCCAAAACTGATTTTCGCAAGCCCTTGGCACCACTAATCCCCAAATATATCACCCATATCCCTGAAAATGTTCAATCTTTTGCGCCACAGTCGTCCTCTCTTCTGACCACTTCAGGTCGTAGCTTGTCCTACGACGCTTTGGTGGTAGCAACTGGTCTCCAGATCAATTGGGATGGCATCAAGGGACTTCCTGCTGCTCTTGCCGACTCTTCCTCGGGCGTGTCTTCAATTTATTCATATGACACTTGCGATAAAGTCTGGAATGACGTTGAGGCATTGAAAAGTGGTTCCGCTATCTTTACTCAACCCGCTGGTGTGGTTAAATGCGCTGGGGGTAAGTTGTCCGTATTGGTAGCATGTGCTTCATTCATCAATCTTTTTCTAGCACCGCAAAAAATCATGTGGATGGCTCTAGACCGTTTCAAAAAAACCTCCCGTCGTGACAAGATAGATGTCAACTTTTATACTGGAATGCCTACAATGTTTAGCGTCAAGAAGTATTCAGATGCTCTTGATGCTCTTCGTCAGGATCGAGGTGTTGGGGGATATTTCCAACACAATCTGGTTGCCGTCGATACTACTAACCGCAAAGCTTCTTTCAAAAAGGCCGATGGCACTACGGTTGACGTTGATTATTCAATGCTACATGTTACACCACCTATGGGCGCATTGAATTTCCTCAAAAGTTCGCCGATAGTTGACAACGCCGGCTTTGTCGCTGTGGATCAAGGGACTCTACAACATGTTAAACCAGAGTACTCCAACATCTTTGCTATTGGTGACTGTTCGTCGCTACCTACATCAAAGACAGCGGCGGCAATTATAGCACAGGCACCTGTTTTGACTGAGAATTTGTTTTCTCTAATGGATACAGGAAAAATTTCCTCTGCAAAATATGACGGCTATACTAGCTGCCCTGTGCGTATGCTATTTTTACTGCTCAATTTTTTATTGAAATCGCCACAGCTCTTGACTGGTTACGGCGAACTCATGCTTGCAGAGTTCAAGTACGGACTTGAACCCAAGGAATCATTTGCTTGGATGGATCAAAGCAAGCCTAACCGGTGAGTATTCATTCCTAAAAACATTTCTTGGATCCTAATCCGCCTTTAAAGCCTTTTCTACCACTTGAAAAAGGTATGTTGTATTGCCTTCCCACTACACCCTATTTTAACGCATCCTGTCAGGATCTATTCCCAGCTGCGTACTGGAATTTCATGGCAAGTCTTCTGGATATTTGCTTTCGCCTTTACTCATACTCGTTGTATTTTTAGGTCAAGGGTCAATGGTTTGGAAACAAAGGGCTTCTTAGGCCTACCTATTCATGAACTGGAGGCATTCTTATCTAGAACATATCTATGTAACTCGAATACCACAATACTATTCTGAATCTAAACAAGCTTGAAGAAGACTGAGCCTCACGTCATGTGGACGTGTTTGGTCGGTTCGAACAAGTCACGATGTGACATCTTTGTTGATTCTCTTTGCTTTCATGTCAACGCGACTCACTGCCGCGCAACTTGTCGCGCAGGGCGGCTATCTCGAACCAGATTTTGAACCATCGAGTCTCACAGTATCCCAGCTACTCGGAATTCTTGGTTACCACAACATTGTTTATCCGACGCCATACACCAAACCCAAATTGGTTCAGGTTTTCAATGACGAAATCAAGAAAAGGGCGTCCAAGTTGAAGAAAGAGCGGATGAAAAAGGAGAACAGTATTGCCAGTGATGAAGGTATCAAGGACGGAATTACAGGAGAGCTGATCAGTGGAAAGGCTGTTAGTTGTCTTCTTGTTCTATGTCTGGCTACTCTGACATCACCGCCAGGCCCCCACGAGGAGATCGTCAAGACGCCTGTCGCGCGCACCCTTGGATGAAGTTGAGGAAACTGAGGCTGAACCACCCCGGCCTGATCCAGTATGTTCATTTCTCGAGTCTTTTCCACTGTTGTCTTACATATGAACAATAGCCGAAAAGACGACGTTCATCCGCGCAGCCCAGATTAGGCGGCACATCACGCAAGTCCCAATTACCAGTGGAACCTCCCGTGCAAGAAGAAAGTGAACCCGAAGACGATATACCGGTCAGGAAGGTCAGCAAGACAAAAAAGGTGCGTGATTTGTTGTAGTCTAAACAATTGTCTAACGATAACGTAGGCTGATGCTGCCGGTCGCCAAAGCCGACGGGTCTCCCATGCAGTATGTGATTCTCTTTTACAACGTGACATTCATAAACCGGATTACAGGACGACAGCGGCTGGGAAGATAACAACATTTTCCAATCTGGTGCAGAGTCATCTTCTCCGATGCGGCCTTCACCCGTGAGGGCAAAGCCTCGTCGCAGCACCGCACCGAGAAAATCCCGCAAATCAATGTCTGCACCGCCGCAAATTTCTCCTCCTTCGTCACCTCCCAAGGTTTCTCGATTTCCTGTCTCGCCTCCACAGTCCAGGTTTGAACCTGAACTTCCTGACTTTGGAACGCCATCTACTCGGAGGTCAAGTGGCATGGGCGTTGGACCATCCACGCCTCTTTCTCCGACGATGATGACGAAGGAAGAAGAAGAAGGACTGGAAGCTGCTGTTAGCCCTCGAGATTACGTTGACACGGTTGAATCTGTTCACTTTGATGACGATGGGGAAGAGGAATTGGGGGAAGAACATGAGGAAGAGCAAGAAGAGGAGAGAGTAGAGGAAGAAGAGGAAGAGGAAGGAGAGATTGATTATAATGCGGTGGTGCAGCAAAGGATTGCAGATGGTGGCCAGGACCTCGCGCTTGTTGAAAGTGACGACGAGGAGAATCTTGCTCTCTCCAAACCCACATCTCCCCTGGCTCACGTTTTCCGTATGATGCTATTCGGGGTTCTTGTGTACCTGATAACGGATTACAAGAAAGAGTCGGCCTCGATAGGATATTGCGACACCGGTTCCAATACGAACGGTATTCTTGAAGACCTTCGGACCACACGGCACGCGATAGAGCTGTGCAACAAGGAGAACAGGACAACTCTTTATGATAATGCGGACTCGCCGGCATGTCCTTTACTTCCGATTATCCCTTTTCCACGTCCGGATTCTTGTACACCTTGCCCGGATCATGCAATGTGTTCGGGTCACGAAGTAACCTGTGAAAAAGCTTATACTCTCCGACCGCCTCTGCTATTGCCGTTCCTGCCACCGCCACCTAAACGCACGAGTGAAGCGTTCTCGCTATCTCTGCCTCCATCAGAGTTGGTTTGGCGAGCAATATCCGAGCTTACAGATGGCTTACCTGGACTGGGACCTGTTGGAATAGTACCACGATGTGTCGAGGACCCACGCAGGAAACGCCACATTGGCGTCCTTGGAAAGGCCATTGAATCTTGGCTGGCTTTGGAACGCGGGACCCGTTTGTGTACAGGGGACGCTGAACGGTTGATCCCAGAGAATGACGGTGGAGAAGCAAAAAGATGGGGCTTGCGACTTGCAGAATTGAGAGACAGGGCAAGACAAGCTGTGGGCGTAAGTTTGTACCATAATTTTATTTTTTTGACAAATTCTGATGACTTGCATTCGCTTCCAGTCCGATAGCGACTTGGCGCATCTCGACGATCTATTCAATGAAGCTGTCCAACAATTACTTCAGTGGGGAGGTGTTCTCATGAGCGAAGATTCGAGGTTTGTGATCTTGGGGTGCCTACAATTGTATAACGCTAAAAGCTATTTCAAATAGTGGGGAACGATACCTCGCACACAAGACTCCAAGTATGTCATTGACTTGTCAATTGACTGTCAAGTTTAGAAACTTTTGGGTCGAGTGGCGGGCTACTCTCGCTGGTATGTTTACTCATTTTTGCATAGCGGGAGGACTAATGGTTATATTTTCGCAGCTATTGTTTCTCTTATTGGGGCAATCTGGGCCAATCGGAGCCGGCGCGCGCAGAAAAAAGTCGAAGGCAAGCGTGTCGCAGAACTAGTACAGATCGCTCTCGAAACTCTCCGACACCAAGAGATGGCGCACCACACCGATCCCGTGACAGCACCTGAGCCTTTCTTGTCTTCATTGCAACTAAGAGATTTGGTTTTGCAAGATGAGCACTCGGTCGCGGCAAGGAAACGTGTGTGGGACCAGGTTGAAAAGGTGGTGGAGAGTAACGCGAATGTTCGGGCTAATCTGGAAGAGTTAGAAGGCGGGGACGAGCTTAGAGTGTGGCGGTGGGTGGGAAGCGCAGGACGAGGTAGGGCGTCCTTGTCCCTGGGTGACATTTCAGCCGTTGTGGATCCGGAAGAGGACCTACAAGAATAACTTATGAGACGATTTTTTCCTCGGGATATAATAAGCCGATGTATTTCTTTTAGTATCCGATGTATTGATAAGATTAAAACATGTTAAATCTACAACGTTCTTTTTTTCGTTGATCCTAAAGGTCCGGTGCGGGAAGGCATGCGCAGGTGACGGAGGGATCCAAGTAGAACCAGGACCGAGAGCCGGGAGGCAGTGTGTGAGACGGGCCCGATGAGAAAGAAGCCGACGGAAAAGGCAAGTATTCTGTCGAGGAGCAATCAACGGAGATGTGTTGTGGTAACGCTAGGAACAGTTCATGTGTTGATTGGAAACAATAAGATGTTGTGTGTTTGTGGGTTCCTTTTCAAGCAGCCCATGACGAAGATCCTATCGGCAGACTAGCTTTGATCTTTTCTATAAGGGCACGTTTCATGAATTGCTCTTCTGCAAGCACACGGGTGGTCTAAAAACTGAGGTGAGAAAGGATGTATGTAGAGAAGAAAAATGGGGACAGACCCTCAAAAACCTTTCCAAATCGATGCGGCCTGTGGAGAGAGCCCTGTGAAGGTGGTATATAGTGTCTTCTATAGCATTGTCTTCTGCGACGAGATTGATGAGTCTAGAGAAAAGAGGGTCGGTCGGTTGGTGTGTGTGCGGAAAGCAATATGGGGATTAAACGCACTGGTTGTGAACAATAGTTGTGGAGCAGACCAATTCGTCGACTTCCGGATCGCCTTTCCGACGTAGGTCGGAAATATTCTTTTCAGTGAGATTGACAGTGTCACGGTATCGGACTGCCACGGTCCGACAGACGTCTCGTACGGCTTCGAGACGGGCCATCTCGTCTCGGATTGCAGGTTCGCCGGCGAGGAGGTCGGCCTGATGAGCTCGAAGACGTTCGGCATCGAGAGTCAAAGCTTGATGAAGAGAGTTGAGCTCTGAAGTGAGCTTGGCGTGGACTTGGTCATGAAGACGAACTAGTTCGGGATTTGGAGGTCTGGGGGGAGCTGGTGCTGGTGCTACGATGGGAACCGGGTCTTCGTCGAGGAGATTGGGAGGTGGAGAAGGAATGAATTGGGGCGGAGGCGGGGGTGGAGGTACAGACTGTGGGATTTGAGGCGGAGATGGAACAAAATGAGGAGGCGGAGGTGGTGGTGGTGGAACTGGGGGAGAGACGGAGGAAGGAGGTCTCGGAGGAGCATAGGTGGGAGGAGATGGCTTTGGAGGTAGATGCGGAGGCTGGTGCAATTGGTGTTGGGGCTGCTGCTGCTGCTTTGGCTTGGAATAGACGGGTGGATCACGTGAAAAGAGGGCTTGCATGGCCTCGAGGAGACCAGAGAGAGAGCAAGACTCGCTCTTTCTTCGCCATTGATCCAGATAATCGATGGAGCAGCGACCACTGAGATCGAGGTGTGGGCCAGCCTTGATAAGCATGTCTTGTGTTGGAACAACATAGGGAATGGGTGGCTCGGATGGATATGGACGAGTAAGCCAGACAGCAACTGGGATGTGGTACGACGCGTTGCGGAACTGAATGGGGAGCACACCGTGCACACACAACAGCAGCTGTGTCCGCCCGTCGTCCCAGGTATACACGTCCGACTTTGGGCGCAGCGTCGGGAACTGCTGCAGTGTGTTGTCGACGTCGGCATAGACGTGCTCAGCGTGCTCGTAGCTGCCCACCGCGTTCCTCAGCCATTTCTGCGTTAAAGACATCAAGCGATCGCACGTGATCATCGTCACAGGTACTAAAACAGCAATCTGAAAACAGAAAGGAAAAAAAAAAAAAAGAGGTCCGCGGGATCTCGCCGAAATCCCAGTTTTTTTTTCTGAAGACCGAAATCTCGATCTCCCCAAATAGCAGATCGGAGATCTTGAGCTGACTTGTGCATGTCTCAGTTTCTCTTCCTGAGTCTCATACATGTTCCCAACAGTCACAGGGCCTCGCGTCTGTCCGCCAACTGCTCTGCTCGCCAACTCGAGCTTTGAGTCCTCCTTTGTTGTCCTTCCGGCCCCTCCGCAGGCGCTTACTAAGTTACCAGAGTTTCGGGTCTCACTTGCCTAAATGGAGGTCATCGGATCTTTGCAGTTACAGTAGTCATACGTACAGTCCAAAATCGGGCAAACACTTGTGCATATATATACCACTGCCAAATGTCTCGCGAACACCATGTCCAAATCCACCATCACTCCCCAGCGCAAGCACTACAAGCTCTTAAAGTCTTCTCACTCGGGTGCCCCAACCGGTGAGGTCTGGCCAGAGGATGTCGAACGCGTTTTTGTCGACGGTATGTCTTGCATCACTCGTTCGCCCCTGTTCCCCTATCCTCACCTCTTTTGTAGGTCTCCGCGCTTACTGGCAATCCCCGTGGGCTTCCTATTCCACCGGTCGCAGTCGCTGGCGCAACCAGTTTCTCGTCGACTATCTCCATAATCATGGCATCACTCGCACCAAAAAGCAAGTGGCAAGCCACCTTCAAGTTTTGAGAAATATGTGGAAAGGCCAGCCCCGTAAATCTCTTTTCCTTGCCACGCGTCCTGTTTCTAACTCGCTGCCCTCAAGAATCCAACCTTTTGATTGGCCTCGAAGACCCCAAGGCAGAGGACGTGTCCCAGCTCGCTCTCTTTGACGACTTGGACACCCAGTCCCCCATGTCTTCTCCCAATTTTTCAGTCTCTGACATCACGTCATCACCAGATTCGAGCCCAGCGTACAGTGATTCTGCGCGCTTGCCAGAAGAGCGTTCACATCATCTCACACAGCATCCCAACATCAATTCTGTAACAACTTTTTTTCTCTGTGCAGGTGGCATGGAACCCTTGACTGTCAACATAGACGCTCTTCCCCTGCCTCCTCTTCACAACTTGCCCGTCGTTCTCAAGATCCGCCTCCAGATCCCCTCTGGCATGAACTCTCCAATCACTCATGGCTTTGACGCCTCTCTGCGCTTTGCCCATATGTGGGCTGGTCACGCCAGATGCACAACCAAAGTTTACCTCCAGGGTGTTCCGAGCTCTACAGAGTCGGGCTCTCTCAATGTCAATTCTATCGACCTTGGCTGTCCCATCGCCACGCTACCAAATTCTAATCTCAACAATTGTCGGTGGCTAGAACCCAGTATGTCACTCGCATTTTTCTAGTCCCTGTGCTTAATCAACCCTCTCTCAGCCGTTCATACCACCATCACTCAAGAAATCACTGTTGATGAGCGTACAGTGCTGATTGTCTTTTATGAACTTGACAGACATCACAACTTTCCTGCCGCTCATGTCCTCCGTTATCAGCGCTACCGACCTGGGGCTATTCTCCCATCATCCCCCCAGTTTATGCCAGATTTTCTTCCGATGCCAACGACATCGGATTTGTCACCAGAGGTCAAAGTCGAGTTGATCGACTCTTCCCTCCCCTTCCAATATTACACGAGTCCATTCAATTCCGCAGCTGCTACTTTGTCCACTGATACATCTCTGTCGAATGCCCTTGGGTGATATTGTCACTAAAAATTGTCGCCAGACCTGTTCGCGTCTGCGACCTGCTGTTTCTTGATTTATTTCTCCTATTTGCCACCTTGGATGTCGCTCTCGGAACCACTTGCTATCGGCGTTGCCTTGTGTACTCTTATCTTTTGCTGTCCGTTGACTGTACACGCACTCTCGCTACCAACTGTATCATAAACGCATGTCCTTGATTGGTCTTTGCAATCTCGAAATGTGGAAAGCACGAATGTACCCTATACGCCTATCTATTTTTCTATCTTTGTTCTATCAACCTAATATTTCCTTTACGTTTCCTTCTGGGCTCTTACTCCTACTTCGATTTCGTTCTTTTACTGATGATTCCACGATCTGTTGCCATCGTCAAAATAATTTAATCAGACACATGAAAAATAATTCCGACGTTGACCAGGTTTGTGGCGTTTACTCTTTTTTCTTTTCTTCTTTTCTCCGCCGCCTTCGCAAATTATTTTATTCTTTGATTATCTTTGATCACTACTTTCGCCATCTCTATTGCCGAGGACTTGTACTTGGGATCTGGACTTGGACCTGATGGCTTCCTTTCTCCTTTTCCTTTCTCGTCGTTCCTTTGATCCTTCTCGCCTAATACTGTATTACTAGTACATACAAACTTGAACATCTTGACCACTACTGTCCCGCCATGTATTCCCTAGTTTAACCTATATCGATCATGAATGGGAATCTGTCTATTACAATTTTTATCTGTCCAATAAAGTTTCAATTAATTTCTTGTTTAAGAAGACCTTTTCTTTTCATTTTGACCCGCTATTTGATAGTTGCCAGAACCCTGTCAGGAAAAATGGATCTGCATGGCGGTGATCACTGATGCAATTGAAGTCTATTGGTACGGCAAGAACCGATGGATTTGAGTGTAGCAGCTCTAGCTGTGGCTGAAGAACTTGGTTATCGAAAGATCGCAGTAAAAGAAGGAAACTCGAACCTGTGTTATTTTGGAAGCATACTACTAGCCGAGGGCGCCGTTGGTATCGGGTTACGGGACGATGTACCATATCCAGACGAGGTAGACGCCAAAAAAATGTTACACATTGTTACAGCAGATTGAGCAGGGGGTGGAGCATCACAGCTGACGAACAGGACGTAACACTTCTAGGGGCACATAGGTGATAGACGCTGCAGTAATTTGATCGTCCAGTGTATGTTGTACATTTTAGGCGTCACGTTGAACGGTAGTGCCTGAGTAAAAAAAAACCTGAAGCGAACCGAGAGATGGACGGGCGGATATGTGCATCTTGTCCTCCAAGAGATCAACGACCGAATACTTCTCGACATTGTTCAAGTTTCACATTGAATAGGTCCATATGTACGCCGGCGGTAAAACGACTTGATAATGAATTGTAATTGTTCGTTTTGGGAAAGGTGCCTGTATTTTAATTCTTAATCCCAAGAATAGTATATGCGCCCACTTGACCAAACACTCTCCCGTCCAACAGCTTCCGGTGCACTGACGACCGCACAATGTACATTTAGGACAAAGTAGTCTAAAATTTCACCTCCCGCCACTACTAAATTGCAACAAATTTTTCGCTTCTTCCCTAACACGACCGTCCACATGACTCGTCTGGAGCATCTGAAGCTCCCATAGACACGTCCCAAATGCATTACACAACTGAGGGTCGTCCACCTCGGGTCGATATGTCCCGTCAAACGTCCGTTCCTCCGTCGTAAGCAGAGCCTCCAGTTTGGCATCCCTGGCAATCAAATCTCGTGCAAAGGATAAAACACGCAATGCAGACGATGCAGGCCAATGTATAGACGCAGTCAGGAGTCGTTTGATAAACGCCGCCGAACGGAACGACGAGGCAGTCGCCTTTCCCAAAGTACGGGGTGAGAAAGCAATGGTAAGAGCTTTGAACAGCATATCGGCAACGGAGATTGAGCTTGATGGCGATGGAGAAGGTGATCCTGGTGACAGAAATATGCTAGAGGCGCGCTTCTTTGGATTTTGTTGCTCATGGCTGGGGTTTGATGAAGACGGCGGTATGTCAATGTTTGGCATCAGTGCGAGCGGAACGATGATTGCGTATAGATGCACGATAAAATCGCTGAGATCAATGTTGAGAGATTCGCCTAGAGATTCGGGCGACAACCAGGGTGAGTAACCCAGAGTCGGAGTAGAAAAAAAGAAGACTGACCCTGCCCAGACAAGAGTTCGAAAGCAGTCACGATGCATAAAAGGCGGTGTTTTATTTTCTGTTCGTCAGGAATGACGTTTCCGTCCTCGTCTTTATCGTCTTCACGCGTAATGTGGCCTTTGAGCACATTCATCAAATCTTTGAAGAAATCGATGTTGACCAAATGGGCATATTTTGCGATACCCTCCAAAGCGGCAGGCAGAAGTGGCGTGGGTTTAGGATTCTTTAGAATGCCGAAATAAAGCACAAACAAGTGCTTCAGAGTTTCAGTGTGCTGGAAAAGATACCATCAGAGATCCCGGTTCATGGTTTCCACTTTATGTGCATTGCAACTGAGCAGATTAAAAGATTTCACTAACCGTTACGGCTCGCTCTTCCTTGTCAACCTCAGCCTCGGCATCGCGGAATTCTCGTTCAATCTCCTTGGTTTCCTTCAGAACTTTCCTCGCCTTTTTGCTCAGGTGTGGCTGTTCCGTGGGTTTTCCTTTTGCACGACGTGCAGCCTCTTTTGCTCGGGACTTCATTTTCGCAGGCCTTGTAGTTTCTTTATCAGCCTTGGTTTCCGAGGAGCGCACCCCAAGTTCATTTCTCAGACGCAGGTGTAAAAGGCATGACAAAACAGCGGGGTGGATCTTGAACCGCTTCTCCTTGATCATGCGATTCAGTAATCGTACTACTTCCAGTGATGCTGTTCCAGTGAGGTCTTGCCGGAAAACAATATTCAGGGTGTCTAGACAAAGTTCGGATGCCTAGAAAAGTAAATAGTCTGTATGGGCATATCTGTGAAAGGAAATGGACAAACCACGGTCCAAGACTTTCTGCTCAACTGAGCTACCACACAGTTCATGAGATTGATACGAAAATTGAAATGAGTGACTTCTTTGAGAAGAGTGCAGATACATTGTAAAGATGTCTCTGCCAATTCGCTACGTGCTAAGATATGTTTGAGAAAAGCTATGACAAAATCTGTAACCATGCACTCACATCTTAGTTCTTGTTCTAGTGATCGCAGATAGGATTGATAGACAGAGACGAGACCTTGCTCCCATTCCCGGGTGCGCGCAACGGCCTGACTGACCTTTTCCGCCTGTTCTTTGTCAGTCAAACTTCGGATACGATAACCAGGAATGATGTCCTTGAACACAGCCAACTGTGACAGGGCGGCGAGCTTGCGTATAAATACATCATTCGGAAGTGGCTCAGGATGAGTAGGTGAAGATATATGTGACAGTGAGAACGTGTGTAAACGTCGTAGTAGACCAAGCTATGCGTCCATCGTCAGATTTGTGAAATGATTCAACACAGACACGATCGACCTACGCCATTTTCGGGATCTGTCATAATTTCCTGGCAAATGCCAGCGATCTGCTCTTTGGCAGCCTGTATCCTGGCTTTGCGAGACTTGTTTGCAATCACATCAACCACCGCAGGCCGGCCAAATCGTGCACCCGTCGCGACATCATCCCGAGCAAAAGGTTGCGCGTCAATGGGTACCTCTTCATCCGAATCACTCTCGGAGGAATCCGACGATGAAACATTTCTTCGACCAGTCTCCTGAATCTGACCGTCCGGGAGCTTGATAGGTAAACGCGAGATACCTCGCGGCTCGTTTTTAGACGCTTTTGGTATCTTGCGCGGGGCTGCTTCGTATGCCATTTCAATATCCGAATCCGACTCCGAGCCCAAGTTGCTTTCTTCGTCACTGAAGAATCCATTTTCTTCTTCCTCCTCGTCACTGTCCCATATTCCGTCGTCCTCGTCCTCGTCATGAGAGTCTATAGAAGGAAGGTCATCGTCCACAGGTGCTTTCCGAATAGGTTTGTTGAGTTGATGAAGTCTATCCGTCTCTTTTTTGCTCCTGTATGAGCAGTAAGCCTCGGGTTGATTGTACAGGTGCGTAAAACTCACCTAGATATTCCCTTTCGGTCTAGAATACCGAGAAAGTGCGCAGATTGCCCAAACTGCTCAAAGGACTCCAAGTCTTGGTCCGAAATATCTGCTTCCTCATCATCGTCTGCGTTTGGAATGGGAATAGTATCTTTGTCTGCAGCCTTTTGCTTTCCTTTAGACTTTTTCCCCAGCACTGAGGGTTTTGCAACCGGGTTTAGCTTGCGCTTTTTGGATGAGGTGGGCTAAACGCCAGATGTAAGACAAATGGGTCATATAAAAGGTAAGAGCAATACCCGCGTTATGGAGAGCGACCGTTTGGACGACTTGACCATAGAGGAAGATGAATAAAAATTACGTTCTCACGTGTATGAAGGACTATCTTTGCTCAGGCTGTCAGAATCTACACGAGCGTCGAGTTGTTCTATTATCACACTCAAATACAAAAGACACTTGGTGATGATGCGAAGATGTAATTTTTTCTCCAGTAAATTCCTAGATGTGAAAAAATCGGAATTCGTTTGAGAGGTAGATATTCTTGTGATATGTTTTTGCCAGAATCACGTAGACCACTTTCTAGATGCAATGAACTGGCAGTGTATCGCACGACCCTGTGGTCCGACAGAACTGGCCTGAAATGATGAATGAAAAGAAGATTGAAAGAAACACGGTGCCGCTTTAGACTCAATGATCACGTGGGCATTACAGTCCCGTTCAAACTGAAGCTTGGCTAACCACCAACTACACCCATCTCGTTTTCTCTATGGACGGTCCTCCTCCGCAGGAAGAGGACTTCTCGTCCATTCCAATCAATGACCGTCTCGCACACAAGAACTGGAAAGCTCGCGTCAGCGCCTACGAATCTTTGGTCAAGACCTTTCAGCAAACCGCATCAGACGATGATCCTGCTTTTAAACCCTACACGAATAATCCTGATCTTCTCAAGAAGATTGTTATCGACTCTAATGCTGTTGCCCAGGAAAAAGGTGTGGAATGTGTTGTGGCATACGTCAAGTTTGCAGGCGAGACCGCAGCGAGAACTCGTGAAACTGTGGTGCCCGCACTGGTCGATAAATGCCTTGGTTCCACAAGGGCAGGAACGAAATCGCAAGCGACAGAGCTCATACTACAATACGTTGAAGTCGAGAATGGTGGTGCCGGAGTAGTCGTGCGTTTTCTAAAAACAATGATTGCATTTGTGGACTCATGTATTGTATATTCTAGGCCGATATTCTACCTGGACTAAATGCGAAGCAACCAAAAGCTGTAGCTGGCTGTGTGATTGCTCTGAAGGAGGTTATAAGGTATTTGCACGCGACGTTGATACTAGTTGGTCACTAATGTTGATTATCAGACTATTTGGTACTCAAACTACTCCACCACCTCCGATACTCAAAGCTCTCCCCAAGATATTTGCACACAGCGATAAAACCGTTCGCGCCGAAGGGACTCTCCTCGCGCACGCGCTTTACCAATACATTGGGCCCGGAATAGAGCCATGGCTTGCAGATTTGAAGCCAGTCCAAGTGAAAGAGCTAAAGGAAGCGTTTGAAAGCATGGAGAAGGAAGGAAAAGGAAAGGGTACATTGAAGCCGGAAAGGTTGACGCGTTCTCAGGCTCGGGAGACGGAACTAGCAGCTGCGAATGAGAATGGTGACGAGGGTGGACCTGGTGCCGCCGAAGAGGACGCAGGTGAGTTGTATAGTCATCTATTTTCGTACAGATATCTGATTCCCTTCATAAGAGCCCGTCGATTTGGATCCCCGTGCTTTTGCTGAACCTGTCGACATTACCTCCAAACTTCCAAGTACTTTTTCTACTGCCTTGACTTCTTCAAAATGGAAGGAGAGGAAGGAAGTATTAGACGATCTCCAAACTTTGTTGAATGCTACGCCGCGTATCAAAGAGGCGCCGGAATTGGGTGATGTAGCGAAAGCTTTGGCCACTCGAATTCAAAGTGACGCAAATATCAACTGTGTTATGGTTGCAGCTGGGTGTATGGAGGGTCTTGCGAAAGGAATGATGGCGTCATTTGCCAAATACAGAGAGACTGTTGTTCCACCCATGCTTGAAAGGTTGAAGGAACGAAAAGCGAATGTCACGGATGCAATAGGTGCCGCCCTCGATGCTATATTCTCTACCGTGAGTCTTCCAACATTTTCTCATGCTACGGGATCTAAGACGTTCCATTCTCAGACCACTCTTGTTGATATCATCCCGGATCTTGGACCCGCTCTCAATAACAAGAATCCACAAGTCAAAGAAGGCACGCTTAAATTTTTAGCTCGCTGTCTTTCTACAGCCAAGACGCCCATACAAACACCTCAAATCAAGCCTCTAGCTGAAACACTTGCCGGCTTGCTTGAAGATTCATTCGAAGGAGCTCGGAATGAGGCCGCAGTCTGTATGGGGACCCTCATGAAGATGGTCGGGGAGAGGCCACTAAATGCCGTAATTGAACCTTTGGCGGACGTCCGCAAAGCGAAAATCAAGGAGGCGCATGAAAAAGCGACTGTCAAATGTAAAGCAGGTGGGCCTGCTGCCAAACCTGCTGCAGCACCTCCCGCTACCAAGAAAAAAGCTCCCGCCGCAGCCAAACCTCCCCTCACAGCTGCTGCCGAAGATGAACTAATCCAACCAGAACCCCCCAAGAAGCCACTCGGAAAGCCTCCTGCACGTCTTGTGAGTCTACTTTGTCGCCATAGGCACTGTCAAAGCTCATGACAATTTCATTAGGCTCAAAAGAACAAAGTTCTGGATGATACCTCTGAGCCCTTGGAGTCGCCAACGGTGCCCAAAAAACCTGCCGCGAAACCTCCGGCAAGATTACTGGTGAGTGATCTGTCCTCTTGCTACTGCCGTCCTCATTCGATGTGTAAAGGCGCAAAAGGACAAGGCAGCTGGGACCTCTACACCACCTACTTCAGCACAGGCTCCAAAGAAGCCGCCTCCCGCCGCAGCAGGCAAGTCAGGCAAGCCGGCTGCTGCAGCGCCGCCTGGAGCTCTGGACACCTTCAAATACAAACATACTCCTGAAGACGCCGACGCACTTGCTGCTGACTTGATACCGTCGTCTATACTCACTGATCTGACGGACGCGAACTGGAAAACAAGACTGGCTGCTCTTGACGAGATGAGCACGTGGCTAGATGGTGTCGTGGCGGACGTGGATGCTGAAGTTGTCATTCGTGCCCTTGCGAAGAAAGGCTGGGCTGAAAAGAACTTTCAAGTGAGTTGGAACAATGCATGAACCGGATATCCCGCTGATTTGCCTTAGGTTTCTGCAAAACTGTACGGTATCTGCAGCCGCTTGGCCGAGGAATGTTCCACCTTCGGTAGATCCTGTGTCGCACTCTGTGTACATCACTTTTCGGAGAAGCTGGGTGACATGAAGTTGAAAAAACCTGCCGGAGATGCCCTTCTTTTATTTGCAGAAAAGACTTCTCTCCAGTTCGTCTTGAATCAAGGTACTCTTGTTTGTCTTCCACGAATCTTTAAATCTAATCACGAATCTCAGCCTACGATCCTTTATCCAAACAGAAAGCTCCCAAGGTCCTCGCCGACGCTATTACTTGGATCAATGCGGCATTAATAGAATTTGGCATTGCGGGACTTTCTCTTCGATCGCTTATTGAATTTTTGAAAGGCGCCTTGCAAAATTCCAATGCCACTGTCAGGACCAGTGCTACCAAGACAATAGTCACAGTCAAACTCTTCGCTGGTCCTAGTGAGCACTATCCTTCTCATTATCATATGTTCTTCTGACGTTGTCATTTTGTTAGGCATCAAGGACCTGCTGGAGGACCTGAATCCCCAGCTGCTAAACACTATCACATCCGAGTTCGACAAGGTCGAGGGCACGAATCCTCCTGAACCTACACGTGTATCTGCCGATGCGGCTGCTGTGCCCGCACCTTCTTCTTCCAAAGGAGCCGCTGCTGGAGATGCTCTGGATGACCTGTTCCCACGAGTGGAGTTTGATAGCTTGTTAAAAGGGACAACCATACTTTCCGATTCCAAGAGTGATGCGTGGAAGACTAAGAAGGAGGCTCTAGAAACACTACAAAGCATTCTAGACCAAGGGAGCAATAAACGGCTCAAGCCTGCAATAGGTGGGTACCCCAAGGTTGATTATGACATTGGTTTTTCTCAAGTCTATCTTCAGGCGAGATGGCTCAGGTGCTCAAAGCCAGAGTCGTGGACACCAACAAAGCTGTTCAAACCCTTGCACTCGATATTGTTGCTCGCATCGCTACGGGTATGGGCAAACCGTTTGAGAAGCAAAATCGATTTTTCGTTCTACCTGTGTGTACTGTGCTCTCTGATCAAAAGGCTCCTATTCGCAACGCTGCGCTCACAACTTTGACCGCTATTGCCAATGCTTGTGAGGGGCTGGAGTCGATGGTACCAGGTTTAACTTCGGGTCTCGAGACTGCGAATCCTTTGCAAAAAGGTACTCTCCTTCACTGGATTGCAGACTGGTTCAAAGAACATGAACCGCCGGCAAGTCTAGACCTTAGCAATTGGACTCTTCCCATCATATCATCCCTGGACGACCGAAACAGTGATGTCCGCAAAGGAGCCCAGGCCATGCTGCCTACCCTGATTGCATGTGCCGGCTTTGATTATGTCATGCAGCAGACCAATTCTCTCAAACCAGCATCGCGAAGTAGTGTCGTTCCTCTCGTTCAAGCCGCACGTCCAGCAGTCTCAGCACCTCCCGCTGCCACCGCGAAACCTGTCGTTTCTGCTGTCAAAACTCGAGCCATTTCTCCTCTCCCCGAACCTTCCGAGTCCCCTACCGTTGAAGCCACTGTATCTAAAGCTGCACCTAGTAAGCTGACAGGTGTACGTCGAAAGTTGCCTTTAGGCAGTAATCGTCCAGAGTCAAGGGCAGAGACACCAGTAGAGGCTGCTCCGTCCCGATTGGCAAAGACTCAAAACGGTCTTCGACGCCCCACCATCACAAAACCCTCAGCTGTCCCGACGTCAACGTCATCAGCCACATTTCCTCTATCTGGAACTAATGTTGACGCGAAGCGAAACCGGTGTGGAAAGGACGCTACTCGATGGATCAATGAAAATGGACCAACGAGAAAGGATTTGGCAGAATTGCTCCAAAGCCAGATGGAATCTCATGCCTCGAAAGAACTTCTTGCTCGCCTTTTTAGTCACGATCACAATGCTGTGAACGATAACATCACCGGCCTCTCTCTTCTATGTGACATGTACAACACTGCTCTGAGTGGCGATGAATCGGCGGAAGCGGTTTGTTTGGCAAACTTTGATCTTCCTCTTAAATATGTCTCCATCAAGATGCATGAGCCGCAGTCGAACCTCGTCTCTAAATGTCTGGATTTGATCGAAGCGGTGCTTGCAGTTTTACGCCATATCAGCTACCAATTGTCAGATAACGAGGCCTTGTGTTTTGTTCCGACGCTGATCTACAAGGTATGGCACATGTTCCCTTATTTCTAATCAACAATTCACATTTGTTTGTAGTTGGGAGATGCCCGAGAACAAGTACGATCTCGTGTTCAACAAATCATTCAGACACTCCCAAAAGTATATGCTTATAGCCGACTCTTCCAGTTACTTCTCGACCATGGCCTTAAATCAAAGGTTGCTAAGACTCGTCAAGGCGCCCTGGATGAACTGAGTAGCCTACTGAAAAAATCTGGTATTTCAGCTTGTGAACCTTCCAAAGCGTTTCCTGCCATTGCCAGCATGATATCGGATAAAGATGCACAGGTTCGGAAATCTGCACTCAGTACACTGAGTGAAGGATATACACTTGTGGGCGAAAAGATCTGGTCCTTGGTTGGTCCATTGAGCCCAAAGGATAAAACACAACTCGAGGAACGTTTACGGCGGGTCGCTGGACCCAGCAGTCATGAGAAGACGGAAGCATTGCAGCCACCACAAGTCAGTCGGATTGCGGCTGGTATTCCTCGCCCTGCTTCTCCGGCATATGGCAGTCGAATAGGAAGTATTCCTCGGTCAGCGAGTCCCGCAGTTGGTACAACCAGTAAACTTGCACGACCGACATCACCTGTCCACAGACCAGTGTCCCCTTCATCATCATCCAACCTTCGGGCAAATTCTCCACCTCGGAATTCGAAGCTTCCAGGTTCTTCTCACGTTCCCACACCTGCATCTCCTACTACTGGAATTGCACGTCCAAAAAGCGGTTTGCCTTCTCGTCTAGGCCGGCCTCGTTCTCAGTTCTCGCAACCACCATCCCATCTTGCCTCTGAACACCTTCGAGACGAACCCATTGCTGACAACGGCGTCAACGGCACATACAAGAATGGAGTATCTGATGACCCTGATAACCAACCTTCATCTTCGGGTCCAGAGGATATTACGCTCATTATCTCAAGTATTTTGAGCAGTGATCCTAGCCGAAGCGTTGATGCGCTCAAAAAAATCCAAAAGATTTTGGGTGTAGGTCCAGATGCAGGTGCTAGTTCCTCTCAATACCAAGAACTTGCTGAGCATACAGAGGGCCTCATTGAAACCATTACCCTACAGATGGCTCACGTCTTTGAACGTCCCGGCGACCTCGCTACGGATGAGAATTTCCGATTGGCTAAACACTTGATACAAACACTGAACAATTTCTGTGATCATCCAATATTGGCAGAGTCTTTAACTGTTGATATCTTGATATCTTTGCTAGAGGAATTGACATTACGACTCCTAGAAACGGACGATAGCCCTTCTAAGCAAGTAAAAGACTTGTCCCGGTTCATCAACATGATAATTTTGCGATTGTTTGCCACTGGAAGAAGGATGTCAATATTCCGGTAAGTTGCGTGGTACTTTAATACTGATAACAGTCTCATCTTCGTTCTTTAGATCTCTTTTTGCTCTGCTCTTACAGATCGTCAAACCCTTCCCCTCGAATGGAACATCAGCGGAGTCGAAAGAGGCCAAAGTTGCGGAGTTGGTGCTTAAATGTGTATGGAAGTTGGCAAGAAGTATTCCCCAAGACCTCAGTGACCAGAAACTAGATCCTGTCGAACTATTCCCTGCCATAGAACACTTCCTTCAATCTGTACCGCCTAATGAATGGAGAGCGAGGGCTACAAACAAGGTTCCCTGCGGCGACATGCCCTTGAGGACGATCAAGGTCATAATCCAGCACGTTGTTGGTAAGTTGGGAATCCACGGTATCCATTAATTGTCTCTCATGATCTTCTCATAGCTCACTATGGAGATGATGTATATGACCTATTATCAGCTTCCTTTGACGATCCATCTGCCACAATTGTCTATCCATACGTCTATCGCATTCTGAACTCGAGTACTCGCGCTGGTAACGAACAACCTCGGAATGACGACGAGCATTTGTCGCGTCCGATTTCCGTGACGTCCAGCCGACCTATATCTCCGCACGACACCGCTTCCTCAGCTGCTTCAGTCAGCAATCGACAGTCATCTCCTAGCCGCCGCAACAGTCCTAATGGAGCATACTCCCCTCCAGCAGAAGAGCCTGATCCGGACGCTCAACTACTTACTATCATTGGACATATTTCAAGTGAGACAACTGGGGCATTACACAAGGAAGGCATTACGGAACTTCATCATTTCTTGAAGGCATACCCGCACAAGAGGCCTCGAGTAGAAAAAATGCTAGAATCCACCGGTGCAGCTTTCCGGAAATATATTAATCGCGCACTCGCCAGCCGGGCGGCTGAGGACCAAGAGAGGGACATTGCTGTTGCTGATACACTTTCCAGTAAGTCTTTGCGGTCCTAGATGTTCTTAAACTTACTAAGCTGTCCGAAGAACTGGAATCGAACCGCAACAACAGTGAAGTACCAGTATCACCTGTTCGTTCTGAATCATCACCGCGCCGGACCAGTCCTCCGCAGGAAACTGATCACAACGCTCAAGATAAACTGTCGAGATTGCATGACATTTTTCAGTACCGATCGAGTACTCTGAGCAACGGGTCCTCCCAGGGGCGAACTACTCCTCGGACTTCTTTGAGCTAGGCTTTGTTTTTCTTGTTCTTCTCCCCGTACGCATCTTATTACATTTACATTTGTATACCTATTTGTGCCGCATTTCAATATTTCAATCCCCAAAGAATGATGTATTTACGCATGTCAGTAATTACTACGCCTGTGCTGTATAACCCTAACCCAACACACACAACCCCAACGCGTTGAGTCCAGAGCTCCAGTCACCTTGCCTTCGCCCTGCATGTACACAGTCAACGCTTTCGTTTGAAACATGGGTTCCTCCAAGCATCCTTACAAACTCGGCTATGATGCCTCTATTCTTTTCTGGCGTCTCATTGTCAATATCTTCTTCCGTGAAATCCGCCCCAGAGGTGCTTTTAACATTCCTCGCGATGGACCCGTCATATTCGTCGCTGCCCCTCACAACAACCAAGTATGTTCTACTTGCATGCACCTAAACCTTCTGACGAATTTTGGCTAGTTTCTTGATCCCTTGCTCCTTGCTCTGCAAGTCCATAAAGAAAGTTATCGACATGTCCAGTTCTTGACTGCTGCGAAGAGTATGAAAAGGAAGGCTGTAGGTTTCTTCAGTCGTCTAATGGATAGTAGTGCGTGTGCTTCCATTGTGCTTCTGATTCCCTCTCATATGTGTCATAGTTCCTGTTGCCCGTGCTGCCGACGACGCGAAAACTGGAACTGGGCGTGTTTATCTTTCCGAAGACGACCCATGCCTCGTTATTGGCGACGGTACTCGTTTTCTCTCGGAGTTCAAACCCAGGATGCAGATAATGTTACCGAAATCAGTCAACTATTGTCTGGCTGAAGTAGTGGAGGTTGTGTCTGATACTGAACTTAGAATCAAGCGTGAATTCGGTGGAGAAAGCGGAAAGGGTACAGCCAAAATCAGGGAAATGATTTCGGAACTTCGAGCTGAGGGAATCACTGGTCTGGGATTCAAGACCTTACCATATGTGGACCAGAAGGATATGTATAAATATGTCTATGAGAGCCTGAAGAGGGGAGGTAGCATCGGAATATTCCCCGAAGGTACGCCATCCTCCGTGTAAGAATACGACCTTTTTTCAGACCTATTCACCTTTAGGTGGTAGCCATGACCGTACAGATCTCTTACCTCTGAAAGCTGGTGTCTCTATCATGGCCTTGGGCGCAATGGCTAATGATCCCAACTGCCGGGTCAAGATTGTACCTGTTGGGTTTTCCTACTTTCATGCACACCGCTTTCGTTCACGAGCTGTGGTCGAGTTTGGGAGTGCCATGGATGTCCCCGAGGAGTATGTTGAGATGTTCAAGCAGGGCGGTCAACAAAAGAGGGATGCTGTTTCCAAGTTCCTCGATCTCATTTACGACGCTTTAAAGACCGTTACAGTGCGCGCGCCGGATTACGACACGCTTATGGTGAATCAACTATACGCTCCTACGCAACTTTTTGGGACTAATTAGCTTTGATGTCCTCTTCAGCTTATTCAAGCGGTTCGGCGTCTCTACAAAACACCTGGGCAGCACCTAACTCTTGGTCAAGTCGTGGAGCTCAACAGACGCCTACTCGAAGGATACACTCATTTCAAAGATGAGCCGAGAGTCGTCAAACTCCGCGAAGATGTTTTAAAGTACAACCGACTTCTTCGTGATCTCGGTTTGCGCGACCATCAGGTTTGCAATCTCAATGTTCCCTCTTGGCAAATCTCTGACTATCCAAAATATAGGTACCTCGTGCTCAGAAAGCAAGCTGGAAAACATTGGGATTGCTCACCTACCGTATCGGTCTCCTAGCTGTATGGGCGATTCTTGCTTTACCTGGTACCATTTTGAACGGACCGATGTTTATATTGGCTTCTATCATTTCGAGACAAAAGGCTAAAGGTGCGATTGTATTGATCTTCTATAGAATTGTATTCACCCAATTCCTTAGAGGCCCTTGCTGCATCTACTGTAAAAATCGCTGCAAGAGACGTCGTAGCGACCTGGAAAGTTTTGATATCGCTGGGTATTGCTCCTGTGCTGTATTGTTTCTATGCATTCCTGGCAACACTTGTCGCCACCCGTGCAAACGCGCCCCTCAGGTGGGGGATCATGACACCTTTCTTAGTTTTTCTGATGCTACCATTCATGAACTTTGCTGCGCTTAAATTCGGTGAAGCTGGTATGGATGTTCTCAAGTAAGCTCGACACTTTAGCTCAAGGCCTCACTTTTGATTGCATTTCAGATCCCTACGACCTTTAATAGTGGCCTTGGTGCCGGGTCAGCAACGTTCTCTGCAAAAAGTCAAGTTTATGAGAGAGCATCTGGCTAATGAAGTTGCCGGTGTCATCAACGATCTCGGACCCCAGCTATACGGAGACTTCAACCAGGTTTTTCTTCATTTTTCGAGACTGCCATTCGTTGGTCCGCTAACTTATCTAATTGCAGTGGCGTATTCTTGTACCGTCTGCCAGTGCACCTCCTTCGACTGGAACACCTGGGCTTTGGCGGAGAAAGAGTAGCGTCGGAGCTGTCGATGCACAGGGGCTTGGTTTGACGCATCCGATGACCTGGATAGATGAACGGTTATTTGGATGGAGTCGAAGTGCTAAGCGGGGTACCAGTGCATGGGCTGGTACCCACGATGAACCTAGCAGAGCTGGAACTCCCGAGGATTCGGAGGAAGAGGATGCTGGTGACTATGACAATGTCATTGGCTTCATACCTGGTCACGATGACTCTAGACCAGGGTCCAGATCTCGCAGTCGTACGAGTTCATATGCAGATTTGCAACGACTCCGGTTCTCTGCTACGTCCCCAATTTCTTCTACTCAGTCTAGTTCCATGACATCCCCTTCTGCCGAGCTAGATGGGTTGAAATTTCACACAGGCCAGGGTCACAGAGAACGACGACCTAGCTTGTCCGATGACGTGCCAGTCAGGCGCCTTGCTGCTGTAGATCGCCAGGAACCTTTTGTGGAGGCAACCGGTATAATCAACGAAGAGATGCGTCAAGCTAAAAATCGATAAATGGCAAACGAAATTGCATGAAGGCCGGGCGGATAAATACGAACTTTGTTCACATCGTGTATCTTGGACTTGTAATGTCAGCTATTTCTATAGCCGCCGCAATAATAGAGCTCTCAGTGCAAGTTTGTTTTAGCCCAATCATTAGATACCCGTGCCAGTGGTAAGTGATCCACATTTCGGCAATTCTTTGCAACACAAGGGTTCTTCAACTGTCGATGAATCCATACTTCAGGTGCTCCAAAGTCGTGATACTATCTCAACGTGTAGAGAAGAGGAGCTCTTTCACATACACGCCACAGCTCATTTATATTCGTTATAAGTTTCTCAAACACAATGGTAAGAGGCTTGCGGAATGTATTTTGAGAATACAGCTAGCGACTCCCATCGATGTTAAAATGTTCTATGATTACAGATCCGCATAATGTCGCTACTTCCCAGCTGTAAGAATCTCAACACCGGTTTCAGTGATGCTTTTTGCCATTCGTTAATGATATTATGCTCCGGGATCAGAAATGAAAACATACAGCAAGGTTTCCTCAAATTGAGCACTACGTTTACCGTCGACGGTAGAAGCGGTCCAATTATCTGGCCAATGGACTTCTCCCCAATTGGATCCTAAATTGATCATCTACAAGAAGAAAAGGGGATCAATCGATGGTCGTGGACACTCCGAAACTACTCACAGGCTCAATGGTGAAAACCTACAGCACAATTTGTCATCAAAAAACTTCGGGCTTATCGTGGCTACTTACCATGCCGGCTTTCATGGTTCCAACAGCCTTATTTTTTGCATAGTGTGGAATGTTAGGAGTACAATGGAAAAGTTCATGAATACCATGTCCAGTATATGTGCGGACGGTACTACAACCATTTGCCCGTGCAATCGGTTCACTGGATGAGAAAAGATGGGACAGATAAGACATTAGTGGGGAGGTACATGGAGAAGGAACTCGGGAACTCCGAGGCTCACATGGTCTTTCCGAGGTCTCTGAAGAGCGCACCGGGTTTACATAGCTTGATAGCCTCGTCCAGACATTCACGAGTAGTTCGGATGAGTTTTTGAGATTCTTCATCGATCTTGCCTACCGCGTAGGTTGCGTTGACATCTCCGTGAAAACCTCGAGGTGAAAACTGATCAGGAGATGAGCCGGAAGAAATTATAGGCAATGAAATTACCGTCGTAGTACAGAGATACATCTGACCACCAGGTAAGCGCGCAGTAAGCTACCGAAAAGGCAGACGCACCAATATTAACGATGTCACCTTCCTGAAGTTTTCTCTGGTCCGGAATACCATGGCAGATGACTTCGTTCACAGATCTGTTTGGGAAGGTCGTGAATCCGAGGTGTATAAAGGATGCGAAGCCGAGACTGACGTGCAAACCGATTTGGGAAAATTCCGATAATTCAAAGGTGATGGGTATGCGTTGCGTTCAATAGTAGCGTTATGAACAATTTCATCTAGTTCATCCGTCGTAATACCGGGCCGTACATGAGAAGCAGCAATGTCGAGGACCTCTCGAGTGAGCTAGCCAATCCTAGTACTAAGCACACACAGAGAAAAAATTCGGATGCAAGCGTACCCGGCAAGCAGTTCTCATTTTGCCTTGCTCTTCTTTAGTCAAGATACGAGGGGGTTGTCCGGCAGCCCTGACTTCAGCCATCGGTTTTCCTGAGGTGAAATGGGGTTTGGTGTGAGCTCACATGAAGGAATTCATTTGACGAAGGAAAGCTTTGACTCTACCATCGGCAGCATACTCAGGACGGGGAATATGATCGGGTACCTGGCGTTTTGCGGATAGAGGGTACATTGGTCGGATGGAGCCGGTATATTCATAGTTGGGGAAGGGGTTGTAAGAATCTGGATATGCAAGGTTCAGGTCAATCATTATGTTCACAAGTATATATACGCACCCTTCGCAGCAACATTGACTGTAGATACAGGCTTTTTGGCTATTTCATGAATAATCTTGTGGGTTTTCTGGGGGATACAGTATCACTGTCGTTAAGTTCTGTCAATCGGCCTTCAAGAAGTTGTATATACCTACCCCTACAGGACAGTCAGACATTTATGACTAGAGAAGTAGATATAGAAGACTCACATTGAGCTTTAAAGCATTCTTGTCCACAAAAAAATGAACCACGAATACCCAACCTACGAAAAAAAAAATCAGAGCATTGGACAGAGATTAAAAATGAGAGCTTGTTTACTTGCTGCAGGTTGGGCATTCCAATTTCGATGGCGGGTTGCCATTGGGGCAAGTCTTGCTTTGACAGAGGATGCTCGCGGACATTATCGCTTTAGTCAGGAACAGCGTCGACCACTGTTTACATTCTTGCCGGCGTTCAAAGTTTAGACGCCGACCCAGAAATTTTTATGTGACGATTTGCAAGTTCGTTACAATGAAAGAACATAGAGTGCATTATCTCGACATAAGATATAGACATACTACTACGAGAAGATCAAGAAGACAAAAAACCAATGATACATACTGAGTAAACGGTGAACGTCAGATTAGAAGAGTTAGTATGACAACGAACGATACGGTTTACGATACGATACGATACGATACGATACGATACAAAGTTATGTGCGGCGAAGAAAAGATTGCGTATAGCCAGAGAGCCTATTTGATATGATATGAGGGCTCAAGTAATAAGGTGAACAATAAGACAAGCTAGGTGATTAGGGATTCCCCCGGGATATATGATAGCAATGAGTTTTCGTTTTTGGGTTGAAATATCCCGCACAGCAAACATATTTCGAACGTAAAGATTTTCAGCGGCGATGAGGAACTATCTCGAGCTTGTAGGCAGATTCTGTGTCGCTGCAAGCCTTTCGCAGAGCCTTGAAATGAGAAGGGCCAAAAATCTCGACAAGGGCAGCTTCATTAGCGTTGACCCAGGAGACAGGCGGGAGTCCACGGGTTGTACGATATATCCCGTTAGGCATCTGTTCTTCGAGAACAAGGGTGACCAGGCCTGTGAGCAGACACTGGATAAGATTGAGAATGTCGTTGATAGGTGGGCATATTTTGCGCACGGACTCGAAGATATCACTATGGAAGACCATCTGCCACTGGACCCGTCGCTCAGGAGAGAAAAACGAGCTAGCATGAACAGGAAGTTGTAGCCGAAGAGTAGGGCCGGCAGGTAACCCGACAGATGAACGCCATATTGAGGACGTCTCAAGGCAAAATAGCATTCGGGGATCAGATGATGCAGAATCCTTCCACTTGTATTGTTGGATGAGCTGTTGGCGAAGGGCTTGTAACCAGCGGTGGGCGCGCGCGTATGTCGCACCGAGGGCATCTGCAGTAGTTAAAGGGATTCGTGTGCGTCTGTTGGATATGAAAATTGAGAACTCGAAAAAGCCAAGGTCAAGATATATACCTGCTCCCTGAAAACGGAAGTAAAAAAGAATCAGCATGCAGTGTAGTGACTAGAGCTGGTCACAAACATTCATCTAGAACGCCGGTACTGTTGAAATGTACGATGACGTTCTTGTTGTCCATTCGCGAAAGCCGACGACGACGTTAAAGACCTTGAGAACTGCATGGTAGGAAGGATGTGATGGTCGAGGACAAGTCAAGTTGAGAAACGGAAGCAAAAAAAAGGAAGCATGACCTGTACTCACGGTGTGAGGAATAATGAGAGGGGATGAAGAGAGTTATGGACATAACCTGGGCTTTTTAGGGCCCGACTCACTGTCCCTCCAGGGCGGGGCAAATAAATAACTATTTTCTTGCTCGTATAGAAACGTGGAACAGTCTGCACAAATTTACTCAAATCTTACCCAATTGTAACAGAAATCTCCCCTTTTGGACATCTTCGGGTGAAAATCTCACATCTTGCCGCCAGCCCTTGTATTCTATTTGATATCCGATGACCTGGCGAACTATCTTGCGCCTTGGGTCTGACGGTTCCTGTACATAGCAACGCAACAACCCTTACTTATGTATTCCCGTGAAACATCTTTAAATCCTCCCACCGCCGCCCCCACCGAACAGAGGCGGCTCTTCCATCGTATCTTCGGCTGCACTTGTTCGTGGTGGCGTTCTTCTTTTTTGCCTTGAATATTAGAAATTTCACAGCTGGATAGCATTTCTTTCCTTTATCCGATATCGTAACCTTGTATTTTTTCGTCGTCATCCATTCATCTACCCGAAGGGCCGTCTTAGGGTTGCGACGCTCAGACCCACTGTGCATAGAAAGCTAGTGCCGAAAAATTCGCGTTACAGAAAATTTTTGCCTATTCCGAAGATCTAAGATTCCTTGAGAATGTAGTGAGATGTTTTAGGAATAAAGATGACCATAGGCGCTGGGTCTAGGTGTCCAGTGCCCGTCCCATATCATCGCAGTGGCCTTATATGTACGCCACAAATCTCTAAATTTCTTCTTCCCGATGTCAGGCAGTTCCACGTGCGTTCAATTTTGTTCATCATCATTCGTGACACTGGCCGTCACACTAATCTTGGCACAATATTTACTTCATCTATTACCTCTCTCGTTCTCCTCTGGCAGCTTACAATGTCAAACTTTGAAATTTTTGAAACATACCAACGCCTTCTGAAGAATGAGGAAGTGCGTTCCGAAATACAGCCGTTCTGCATCTTGTTGACATGTAGGCCAGCTCTCAACTCCCCTCGCGGCCATACTTGCCTTGACAGAAATGATTGAACAATCCCATGGTACGTTTTAGGCCAGAACGCCTTGCGATTGCATTCATTCTCGGAAATTATTCAGCCGGAACGATGTTTGAGCTTGTCAAAGAGCTGAAGGATGGAGCAGAAGAACTGAATCTCAAGTCCTCTAATCCAATAAGTCTCAACGCAGGCTGTGAGCTATTCATAGAATTCATCACTTTGTTTCCCCATTCTTCTGCGGTGAGTATCAATATTAATGTTTCTTAAATATCTATTCATTAACGGCAGAGTTTCTCGGAATTAAAAACCGAACTCGTTCGTCAAGGCCACCAATACGTCGCTGAAGCATTGACGTATCGAAAAAAGATCGCAGAGCTCGCATTTGATTTCATCAAGGATGATTCAGTCGTATGTTTTGCTACGTTCTTCAAATGGTTTAATGTAAACGTTGTTAGATCTTGACCCATTCCTACTCAAGAGTCGTCATGCAAACATTATTAATGGCACATAAACGGAAAAGAATATCAGGTTTGTATCTTGTGGAGTTTTTGCAGTGAGGTGTTTCATGATCCTTCCAGTTTTCGTCGTGGAGGGGAGGCCTCGTGCGCTAGGGTAGGGAATCTCTTGGTCTCTTTCATTTTACTCAAGTCTAGCCAGGATCAAGACCGCAGAAAAACTGCGAGCTGTGGGAATACCATGTTCGGTTGTTCTTGACTCCGCGGTGGCCTATGCGATTGAAAAAATAGATTTTGTGCTGGTTGGATCGGAGGCCGTCGTAGAGAGCGGTGGACTCATCAATGCGGTAGGCAGCAACCAAATAGCTATCATAGCCAAAGCAGCGAATAAACCTTTCTATGCTCTTGCAGAAAGGTAGGCTATACTTCATTTGATTCTTCCCAGAGTCTTACTTTGCTCGTTCTAGCTACAAATTTCACAGGCTGTTTCCTCTTTCGCAGTATGACCTACCGAGTCATAATCCACAAATACTCTCCTTCATGCAACCGCGTCCTCAAACCCAGACAGATGGGGAAACAATAGCCGAGCACCAGATAACTCAAGAACAGATCGCTCAGAACAATCCAGATGTTGATTATACCAGGTACCGCAATTTCTAAACGGCTATTGCCACGCGCTTCTAAATTGGCATCTCTTACAGGCCTGACCTCATTTCTCTGGTATTCTCCGATGTGGGAAGTCTTACCCCGGAAGGTGTCAGCCAGTACTTAGTGGGCATGTTCGCTGGGTAAAGTGCTTAATGTCGCGTTTTTCCGAGCGTCTGCTTCGGCCACATTTTCAGACTCGAGATAAAAAGAGTGTTTCCAGATTGCTGGATAGAGAATTAAAACGTGTGTAACATCTAGTAGTATTGTAACTTCATCCATCAACCATCCGTTGAACTTTGCATTCGCTTCGAATTACCCTGCTAGTTTCGGAAAGGCTATTCCAATAATCCATTGGTCAGGGTCGGTTCCGCCGGAATCCATGTGCAATCACAAGTATTGCAGATTAGGAGTTGAAGGGTATTATAGCGCCGATGAGCCGAGGCTGACCTGCCCTTCCTCATGCATCAGCCTCAATGCCTCATCGGGGAAAGCATGGTTTTCCGAGTAGATTTACACTGCATTTGTGTGCTCAAGTTAATGACGCAATGTGGACTTAGGTGTAATGTCGACTTGCTGTCGGATCTCGTTTATAGATGGCAGAGGATGTGATTTTAGGAGCGGTCTCTTTAAACGCAAAAAAAGTCTGTTGTTATTTACAAACGGCCCGATTCTTGATCGATGGTCCATCAGCAAAAGACCAACTTGAGGAGATATCGGTTCTTTTGGATCGTCAACATATAAAAGAGAGTACCTACGTACTGGTAAATGATACAATAACCTACCAAGCCACGCTCCAATACCCTTTAAGACTTTGGTCACCAAAATGTGTAGGTGGCGACAGTAAGTTGTAATGCAGAGAGCTGTTGAAAGCGATACTAACGGAATATAGGGTTCAGAACACTTACACTCGATGTGGCCACATATATCGGCTGGTATGTCGTCCTCGCTGGTCTCCATTCAATGCTTCGATCTGATGAGTTTGACAGCCAGACGAATTGGTTGGTCTGAGAAATAGTCCACGTTCGACAGAACTTACCTGAGAGGCAGATTCCGTGCGAGGACCGCTATTGTAAGTTCAGCGTGAGACATCCGCCTGATTGTGGTCCGAATTGCCCCAGGACGTGCTGGCAATAGTGAGTTCCCTTCTTCCAAAAGTGCTTGACGCCAACTTAACCCCCATAATCCCAGCCGTCAGTTTCCCGAACAGTATCGTAAGTTTCGCTTCCGCTTCCTAGCGTTCTCAAGCTTTCGGTGACCATTGGGATAGACCCTCATATCAATAGTCTATGTCCAGGTTGTTCAGCCGCAGCGCAGAACACCGGCAGGTAGACCTAGACAAATCTTGACCATCCAAACGCAATACCCATAGTGTATCAGTTACATTCATATGCACGCGACTTTACTGTAAATTGTATATCATCAACTATTATTAACGTGGTGTGAAGGAATGGACATTTACTGTATTACAGTTCCCGACAGACCTTCCATAGCTCTCAGTATAAAAATCCCGGGCAGATGTCCAGACTGGCCTGGTGATGACCCAAGGTTATCACCGACATGAAGGTGACCGTGAACCTAAGGGGTGAGAATTCACCCTCTCTGTGCGGAAAGCCAAATCACCGATAAACCGTAACGGAACAATTTTGCGGAAGATAAAAGGACGATCTCGAGCTCGTGTAGAGTTCCGTGCGAATGTCAGTCAAGACGACAACGCCTGGTGATGCAAAATACAATCGATAAGTTCTTAAACAGATTCCGAAAACGAAAAACTGTTTATATCGTATTCCATGTGATCGGTATCCGACACTTCTAGATGGTAGCTGACTCCTTGGGTGCAGCCAATACGAACAAAAGAAATCCGGAGAACTCACTATTGACTTTAATGGTACCCTCAGGACTTGAAGCCAATTCAAGCTGAGAAAAAGAAGCTTCCGCTGGTGATGCATCTTGCAGTCCGTACCTCCGAGGAGTTGAAGAAAAGTTGTTGTGTGCATGTGACCGTACTGTGACTTGATTATGGACAAGTGGTTATTTCCTCTTTCTGCACTCGAAGCTGTCACTTCTCCTGCTCCTCTTGATAAAGCGCTTTATGATTTGGCCAGAGGTGTCGAATTTTTGTTTCGTTTGGGAACCTCACTCAAGTTGTACGCTTCCTGTGAATCTTCGAATGGTAGTGTCACTGAGATCGTCATAGACCTTCCCCAGCCCTGTTCACCGCCGCTACATGGTTCTATAGATTCTACTTGCGCTTCTCCATGTCAGAATTTCACCGGCAAGTAAGCATTGTTTCGACGCCGTTTAATTTGTTCTATAACTTTGCCTCTAGGATGTAGCGGCTTCTTGCATATTCCTTGCCACCAAGACGGAAGAATGTGGCCGGAAGCTTCGTGATGTTGCAAAAGTGTATCATTCAAAAGCAAGTGGTGTCGATGTCACGGACATTCCTGCTGACTCCAAAGTGCGAAACTTTTCCTGTTTCAAAACTCTAGTCTTATTTTAGAACGTAGGAAGTGGATGCACTGCAGGCAGATATCCTACTAGTTGAAGAATACCTTCTGGAAGCTTTATGCTTCGACCTAACGGTGGAAAGTCCTCACGCATATTTGGTCGACCTTTTCAGCGTTGCACCTGATGAAAGAGTGGTTCAAGATTACGCATGGACTATTGCCCACGACTCGTTTGTGCATCAACCCGTCTTCGATTCTCGGGTTCTAATAGAACCGATTATAGATATCGTACACCTTTATGCATTCTTTTCTCTCCTCGTATAATCGCAGCAGCATGCTATGTGTTGGCGCAGTGTATTGTCGATGGACCTAATTCGTTATCTCTGGACGCTCGGATATCAAATGCCGCCCCTTCTGCTTCTCTACCAACTCCTCCTAGGTTCGCATCGTCACCTGATGTTTCCCGACTGGCTGTGGAATATTTTACGTTCAGCGAAACGGATTTAGGTCTCGTCGGAGGCGAGTATTCTCCTCGTAATATGACGTGCGTTCTATCTATATCTACTTCTGAACTTCTCAGATTCTCTCAATATTCTTTTGGAATTCTATACTGTACAAGACGAGGCGGCATATCCGTATTTGAGCCCTATCCTTAAGGTCAGTGTCCCGATTATCTGCTTATCAAGTCTCCTGACAGTCGGCCTCAGATATGTCCACCATCATCACTGTCTTCTGTACGAAGGGGAATATATACACCTTTCAGCCAAGACGGGACCGGAGTCCATCGGCAACATCCAAATACCATGTCCGAGAGGACCCCGAGCTCGTCGCATGGCGGTAATACGCCGAAAACTGGGCAAACTCAGGTGCTTTAAATGAAAATTTGAATATGTTCATCGTATCGTTGTAATGATCCGTTTCTGATAAAATGGTACTGTACTTTATCATACTAGCCAATCACCACGGTCGTAGACAGGGTCC
Source organism: Stygiomarasmius scandens (assembly GCA_037954225.1). NCBI lineage: Eukaryota > Fungi > Basidiomycota > Agaricomycetes > Agaricales > Campanellaceae > Stygiomarasmius > Stygiomarasmius scandens. The sequence goes on along the minus strand of JBANRG010000004.1, from coordinate 527,813 downwards.
GACAGAGGCGTCTTCCGGTGACTAAAGTCTGGGATCTCCGGGGACGAACCAAGAGATTTGGTCCATCTGTGAATCAAATCCTGGTTCAATATCTTCAGCCTTTCCACTGGGAGCGGTCGTTCATCAAGTCCTTCTTCAGATAAGACTGGTGAGAGTGAGCGAAAGACTTCTGCAGATGAGGCAGCATCTTGCAATGAAATCAGATCCCCGTTCATAATCTTGGATTATGTCGTGTCTCACCAATGCTTTTTCCTTCCCAGTTTGACTCCGAAATTGCTGGAGTCACGAAGTTAGCAACATCTCTTGAAGGCACCACTGAGGCGGGTGGGAGATGAACTGGTTCAGGTACCTACATGCGAAAAGGATCCATTGAGATATCGACTGACATGTACAGATATCACAGGCAGTACAGAGCGAGTGCGGCTTCAGAATTCTGAATCGCAACATCATACACTGTACTGGGTGTCTGATACACCGCGTCAAGCTCCTCACACACCTTCGGACATTGAAAATTCGACGCAATTCCCATTGCTGAAACAATCCAAAATGTTAACAACTCAACGATAGTTGGTTCGAATGAGTTGTATTCGTAAACTTTGGTGACGAATGCAGCTGTCCAGCCTTTGGTAGTTGTTTAGAGAAAATTTACATAGTATTCCAGGCTCTTACCTTGGGTGAACATGCCAAATACCCATTGATTGTACGATGTCAAAACAAACCACGGAGTGTTCCTGACGACACAGGTATCCCATAGCTACTTTTTTCAGTGAAGTCCTGACACATTCTGGCTAACAATTGTACCTTTGCCCACGCTCTTTCTTCACTTCTAAGCTCATCGATGGCAAATGCATTGCCAAGTGCCCTATATGCCGGAAACTGCCATTTGGCTGCTCACTGCGTGTGGTTGGAACCAGATCTGATGGGACTCACCGAGCGACATCTGGCAAATTCTTTGATATCTTGTGGAGAGAGTATCCAAGGGGGTTGAAAGGCAACCACGACGGAGGCCCTTTCCATGCGTTTGATATCACGAGGAGATAGTCCCTGACTATTAGGCCATGGTAAAGACCATATGAAATATTGGAGAATTTTTCGGTCTAGATCAGTATCATCGTCCAACCTGAACTCCCATTTGGCAGTTACTTCGGGAAACAAAACGTGGAGCGTTCGCTGGACTGTCATGAGTGGTAATTTGTCTATCCATGGAGCAAGTCTGCCTCAAGATTACAACGTGAATGAATAAAGCCCGGAACACATGACTTACCGTTGAATATTGTTTGGCCTTCGTTCAACGGAGTATGGTATGTGGAATATGGTTTCTTGGCATGGAATAGAAAATATTTCTCCAGTAGTACTGTCTTCGTCTTCAATTTCCAACGATATTCCTGGTACATGAGCATCCATCCCTGTACATACAAAAGTTAGAATTCCGAATCGTAAGAGACCAGGCAATATTTACATGTTGCCACAACGCTTTCCAGCCTGCAATAGTCATGCAGAAAATATATACTTTCTAGTCTCCTCCACGCTTCCGGCCGGACTTTGAGATCATTTAAGTGACTCTTGTGTCCCGGTGTGGGCATCGGAGGTGCTCCCCGGTCATTCTCCATTTTGGGTAATGCTGCCTCTCGTAGGTAGGTCCTGAGTTTATCGGTTGCTTTGAACATTTTGGTGTAAACGGATTGCACATTAGCTTTCTGAAGCCTTGGTATTTATGGTGTCGCTCCCCACAAAAACCATATTCAATTACAAGGGTTGGTGGTTGCGAAGGCGACCTGTGTTCTGTATAAGGTAACACCATCTCCATATTAGGTAACCTGTTTGTTTTCGAGCTTTATGCCGTTCTTGTCACAAGGGCACGGTCGCCCTTGTTTTCAACTGCCCCATTGAAGATTTTATCGCATTGAGGACCACCACGCGTCCGTATCAAACTTCCATGTAAATGAATAGATAAACTTCTGCCGGATTCAAATTCGAAAGAAACTAATAGTACAGGTACAACGTGACGATGAAAAGTGGATGCCACATTTAGACTATCGAGGACCAAGACCAAACGCGCCATCTCTTGCGCGGCAATCTGAGCATTTCATGTTGCTTAGTCTGATAGGATTTCGCTTGGGCAGAGACATTGTGCGAATGCAATGTGGTGATCTGCAACCTGAAGAAAAGCATAAACAAGTGTTTCCTCGAAAATGAAAGAAGATAGTACTGAACCAATGGGATGAGCATGTCTTTCACTGAAGAGGCAATTGGGTCGCAGACAGTCTTCTTTGGCCGTGCTCATTGGAAAGAAATGCCCTATTCATGAGACTCGATATGTGGTCCTTAATTTACAGATAGAATACGAACCGCATTCAGTGTAATATCTTCCGTCAATTACCTGGCCAAGATACGAGGTTAATATTTGATTCCCAATCACGACCACTGAACAACATACGTTCTGGCACATCTTGACCCTCTCAGACGAACCAGCTTCAAATGGGGTAGTTTGTGAGTGAATGGAAAATGTCTCAGAGAACGCCCTTTAAGTATTCAACTGCTTCCTGGCTACGTAGACCATCCTCGCAGACCTACTCATCAGCATTCTGTCATAATGGATAGGTCGGGATATGCCGCTGCAGACAATATAGCGAAAATGCATGTTGGTGTGGAACTAGCTGCCTTTCGCAGAGTCTTGAAAGCCTTGTGCGTAATGGCCCCAGTATACTTGTATTCATTCCACTAATTGGCTCGGACATACTGCTCGAAGCATAGCCGATCAAAATTCGATCATTCATTGGATGGTAGATGTTTTGTTCGAGGCAGGTGAGCTGTGGACATACCATTTCTAGCTCAGACGTGCATTTATATGTTGGAGTATGGCCGTGAGCACAACATAACCCATCGTGTTGACCACGAGGCATCATAAACTGTGACCGATTTTATTCGAAAAGAAGGGCAAATCGCAGTTAGCATTCAGGAGCCCCACAGTGTAAGCAGGAGGTTCCCCATCAGCAGCGAGAAGCCAGAGCCAAGCTGTGTAGATCACAGTTTTGGAGTAACAGGGTTCAATTAGCAGCATCTAGGTAGATTATTTTCCAGTGCGAAGGAATGAATAACATGTCATGGTCCACCATGCAGTCTAGTCTCCATCAAGTTGACAATTCGGCCCGAGGACACCAGGACAGGACAAACCACATTTCTGGCTTCATGCACCCCGGTTTCGGATTTTCGTGACGAGTTGCACGTTTTTTCGAACCTTGAGATAGATTAAGACAATGAAAAACGCATGAACGCAGAGATAAGAATGATGAACGTGCCTCGTGTGCAAACAGTCTCCTCCACCGTTCACTTTCCAACCTCCGCCGTTTGACGCCCTTCTTTTCGTGCCTTTCGGTTAATCGTAATTGCTTGCGTACTCTGTTACGATTAAGGATAGAATCGAGTCTTTTCAATGCCAAAGAGACATTTCCATCGGTGACTGATACAGTTCGCCCTGAAATGCAGTCAGTTTCCCTCCATTTCTGCCCAACAAATCGAGTCCGAACCAGAGTATGGATTTATCCTTGCCTTGGCCAACGACTCTTGGGCATTCTGAGACCTAAGTTGCCATGTCTTTTCGCAGCTCTGATGTACAGAGCCAGCAGCCTGTTGGTGGAGCTTGGAGACCTCGTCAAGTGAGTCCTCGACAGCTTGCCATTGAGAGTCGGATAGACGCTGGCTAGTGTAAGAATATGGAAGAGTCTTTGACAGCCCAAAAAATCTGGCCTGGGGTCTATTGAGAGAGAGCGTTCCAAACGACTCGAGAAGAGGACGATAGAAACGACGAGCAAGGAACATTGTTACGTAACTTTAGAATTTGCTTCAGACTCATAAGCACGATGTCTGCAGATGTCCTGCTCGAAGAATTCGAAGTACCTTCGTCTGCTGGACATTTACTGGCACTCTAACTAATACCTTCCAGGTTCTAGAATCAATCTACCCCACAGAACTCTCCAGTTCGTACATAGGCGACTATCATGCTACAATCTCGCTGAGGCTTACGCAAAGAAACATCTGAAAGGGATATACAGATAGACGTAGAACCCGAGGAGCTTTTAGAGGGTGAAGAAACACGTAAAATTCTTATCTATCCACCTCTACTCCTCGACTTTGTCGGCTGATGTTGTCAATTAGTGAAATTGAAGCTTCATGTTCATTTTTCGGACGACTACCCTGATGTATTACCGGACCTGACTCTAAGCCCCCTCGAAGGCGAAGTGGATGAATCAGAGATGGTGCATCTCCTTGACGAACTGAAAAAAGCGGTAGGTTATCAAGTCATCTGTTTTCAGCTTGGAAATCGGATTAGATATTGCTCAGGGCAATGAGAATCTCGGCATGGCTATGACATTTACCCTTGTCTCTCACCTTCGAGAGCAATTGTCTGAGCTTGTTCGCTCTCGAGTAGAAAAACGGAAGAAAGATGAAATGGAAAAGGAGCGATTGGCGATAGAAGTACGTATTCAACCTGACCTTTGAGCGTCAACAATGATCGTTCTCTTTAATTTAGGAAGAGGAGGCTCGAACTCGTGGAACACCCGTAACCGTCGATTCGTTCAAAGCCTGGAAGATCAGATTCGACGCCGAGCAGGCGGCCAAGAAACTGCGAGAAGAAGAAGAAAAGCTTAAGGGCCATACACCGAAAGAGCGTGAAGAACACAGGAGGATTGGTACTAGACTTTCAGGTATGTTTTCCAGATCACTCCCTGAGGCTAGCACCGATATAAATCATGAACGACAGGACGTCAATTGTTCGAACGGAACAGAAACCTTGAAGAAGATACCCTTATGGAAGAAGGCACGGTGTCCGTGGACATTAGCCAATATGAACGGACAAGACACGATGAACAAGATGATGATGATGATGTTGTCACATTCAGTGATAGCGATTGAAGGTATGCACGAACCATTTCCAGTCTAATCATTAATACAAAAATTTGACTTCGTTCATAGCACTGAAACTCTGTACCTCACTGTTGTACCACGAGCTAACGATCATGCATTTCATTAAATCTTTCGGATCCTGAACTCAGGTCCGAACTCAGCCATGAAGCACAATTTGATAATGGGCACTGCAAAGAAAATGCCCTTTCGTTCTGTGTGATGTACCAGTGGTCACCATTGAGTAACGCAGCAATGTCAAGTGCCCGTTCAGTTTCTATTTGAGGATTCTGGTGTAGACTGCCTCAGCTATGGTTAACACGATTCTTATACGACTGAAGCTTGAAGCCTGAAGCTCGGCCGTTTGAGACTTTAGCTGTAGCTTTACTAAAATATTGAACCTCCGGTCGAACATCTTTTCAAGAGCTTCGTCAAAAGTGACGCAGACGGGCCGGCAAACGTGGTCTGGTTCTGACTTCCACAAGCCAACTTTCAAGGACGTTAACATCGCGTTGCATCCTGACCAGTTTATCGATAAACTCTTTCTCTTTTGCCCGGCCCTTTGAAAATTTCTACTGAAAATGTCCAAGAATATACATGGAGTCCCGTTCAAAAAATATCAGTGTAGAGTTAGTACTCATTTATTCATACTGTAAACTCATCTCATCCAACATTCTCAGTATTTTGACGAGCACACTGGTCAGCCATTAAGAACCCGCTGTAACCAAGGAGATAATTGTCGGTACGTGCATTGTCCAATGCCAACGCAGTTTCTCCTATTGGAATCTCCAGTTTTGTACATCCAACCGATCCAAACTGGCCTGGCCTTAAATGCCACCCAGTCATTCCCGGTTATTCCTCACACAATCATCGAAATTTTTCTGGTAACAACAGAGTCCCCCGAGACAGATCTCAACGTTCCCATTCTCCCTCTTCTCGAGCAGCTGCGCCTTTGGTGCCGCAAGATGACCTTTTTCGTCGCTGCAAGATGGAGGAAGACGATAACGTTTTGTCTCGTCGAGATGACCTGTACCCCACCCGGAAAACTTTCACCGGTAATTCATCGTCGCAAGGCAACGGCACTGTCGCATCTAAAGAGGACAGCGTAGAGTTTGTTCAGCGCAAGAACCTGGAATCAGAGATTCTCGAGTCTGCAAATAATGATTCCAAGGTGGGACAAGTTTTTCTCGTTTCAGACTGATTGGGGCCCAATTTTCACACAACTCATAGTCTACGAAACAAATCGCCACAGGCCCTCGTTTCGGAACACCTCCAGGCAGAATGAAGAAAACAAATGAGCAGACTGACGAGCCTACACCCATTCACTCTCCATCGGATGATCCAACGCCTGTTGATCAGAGTACTCGCTCCCGGCAACTTGTGGATGTGTTTCGCAAGATCACGACGTAAGCTACACAAGTGCTTCGACGAACGGGAATTTATAATTTGTTCAGGGTTTCGAGCCAAATTGTCCAGGACACGTTAACTCTCAACCAAGAAGAACGCAAATTGCATACGTACAACGATATTTCAGCTACACTTTCAAGGATTTCGGAATCTGCTGCTTCTGCGGTTGCCCCACCGTTGGCGGAGATTATTCTTACCCATGCTCAGAGCAAAGAACGCCTCGAAGAAGGGTTTAGGACGCTTGGAGAATCCTGGGACAAGGTCTTCGACATCTTCGTCACCGATGTCACTCAAACCATCAATAACAGACTCGAGGTGGCATTGGAAAGCATGAGGGATGAAGCAAAATATCTTGCGGAAGAATCCACAAACGAGGCCAAAACGACCTTGAAGAGAAAGTCTAACGACCATCACTCCGACGAAGACGTCGGTAAACTGAAGGGCCACATGTATAGTGATGAACTGGGTCGATCCAAACACGGACACTCCTCTTCAAGCTCCAGAGACGCAAAACGTCGCAAAACAAGCTCGTCTGATGATCACAGAGATGACATACGCGACCTTTCATCGCTTGATGAAATTCTTCTGCAGATGAAGTTGAAGATCGATCAACAAAACAACTCCCTTCAGATGCTTGCAAAAGAGAACGAGGAGGTGAATGGTTTCTTTTGAGGTCACTGCTCATGCCTTCAATCTGAAACTTGTATTCCCCACAGCTGAAAGGTCAACTTCAGCTGCAAGGCGGCCGCACACAGGCTTCGGACAGCCCGATTCCTCGTGGACCTAAGGACAGGCACGGCAGCACTCAAACGACTCCGCGACACGGTGCGCCGAGTGCAAATGAAATTCCAATGAGAAGTGGGGACAGGCCACGACCCTCATACTCTCGGTTTGTGACTTGACATTTCCCCCTTGTCAGAAGGCTGACGCGGAGTGTGGATTTAGTGGTGACGAGCGCGGCGGACATAGCTATCGAGATTCACGTAGCAGGGTTGGAGACGTAGTGAAACGTAGGAATTGAACAGCTTGAGTGTGGTGCCAGAAGCAAGCTTCAAGCAACTTCGAATGTATTTCTAGCCTGAGATAATCCTTTATTTTTCTTGGACCTCATCTTGTCTAGTTCTGGACGATGTTCTGAGTTGCCTCCTAAAGATATTTGTCACGTGAGGTAGAAGTGGTTTTCAACTGAACTTGCACTAATCGCGTGTTAGAGGTTGGTGCATGCTAAGATCTGTGTAACAATCCCTTTGCCATGTCTACTCCCTCATCACCACTCCGCACGGAGCAAGGTTCATCCACTTCTCAGTTTCGTTTCGGTACAGTCAACGATCCAGAAACAAAGCCTTTCAATTTTACCGTTCCAAATAACACGGTCTTGTCTCCAGAGCCAGTCACGCATCTGCGGCGCTCACCACGACTCTCTGGTGTTCCACCATTTCTTTCTGATGCGATCCGGGATGCGGAGGTGTCTCGTCCAGGTACACCTGACAATGACTATGCTCAAGACGGTACGTCCCTCTCTCTTTCTGTAATCGTCAAAGCTGACAACAATAAAGAACCTTCATCCATACTGGCCTCGAGAATTATGAGGGCACAAGATAACCCCTCACCTCCTCCGGATCCCCCGTCTTCTCCAATCAAACTTTTAGATCAGCCATTTCCCTTTGCCGGTCACGATTCACCCAACAAGGCCTTTGGCGATAATAGATCCATTACCCCTTCCTATTCTTCTATCCCCTATAGAACCTCGTCGCCACCTCCAACACCCACGGCTCAGCATGCATGTACTCCATTGTCACTCGATCCATCCCTTCCGATTCCCGAAACCCAACCACACCATGGGTCTAACGTGGTTCTACCAAATGATCGTGCCCATGAAAGTTCTTCGAATCATCCCAACATTTCCGACCGCTTAGAAGAAGAAGCTGTCGCTAAAGAGCTTACAATACCCGTAGACGAGAATGAACCTATTGGGGTTGCCGATATCCAAATGGACAATTGTGGTTCAGCAGCAGACACCGAAGAGCAGCCCACAACCTCGCCGCGTCGATCGACTCGACCTCGTCGTAGCATCGCGATATACGGATTTCAATCCCAAGATGTGCCTTCGACGTCTTCTCAACCAGTCATTCAGCCCTCACACGAGACTCGAGGACGAAGTACTGAACACATGTCGGGATTTCCAGATGCAGTTTCTCCTGTGCGCGAAAAGTCACCTTCCCGTAAAAAAGTTGTCGTATCCAAGCGGCAACTAGGTTCTTTGTCTCCCAATTCAGTCACTTTACTCAATCACCTGCTGCCCCCTCCTCTGTCCCCTTTGAAAGAGCAAGAGTCATGGACACCTTCTACGTCTCACGCAACGATAGAGCAAGTCTCTGTTCCTGCGCAACGAGTATTCCCAATACGACACACCAGTCCTCAGAGACCTAATCCCCTTCAGAAAATCCGTCTCCAGCCAGCTGATCTCGATGATCCCAATAGGACTCCAGCCAGACGCGTACCCATCTCTCCTACCAAGGCGACAACCAACCTTTTCACCGCTGGTCCCTCCAGGACCAATATTTTCAACATCCCACCAACAGATTCTCCAGCGAGACGGATTATGCTTTCTGATGCTGATGGAGTGGATGTCAGTCCTTCGAAAGGAAGATTACTTGGTAGTCCAGTTCGACCTGTCCCCCAGCGAAGCAGATCAGTGGAACCTCAGTCTCTCGCTCGTCCCGTACCGCTAAGAAGCAGCTCGGCTGAGCCTACCGCTTACAAGGGAAAAGAACCCTTACGGACACCTTCAGTTCAGAGATCACAGGCTGTAACCCGGAATATTTTACCGAAATCTATTCCTGAAGAGGGACAATTTGCAGATGACATTGGGAACCAAAAATCACTACCTTCACTTCCGAAAAACTCTTCGCGGCCAAGGCAAACTACGAGCAGGATTCCCAGAATGAAGCCTTACATCAGGCTGCAAAACACTTCTGGTCAAAGTACCAATAAAGCTTCAGGGATTTCGAGGCGCGTGGATTGGAGCAAAGCTTCCAGCTCAACCGAAAGTAAAGTACGTATTAGGCTCTTTGCAAAACTCTCATCACTAAAAATTTCATTTTTAGTCAAAGACCCTCAGTGGCGGACTCCGTCCTCCTATAGAATCTTCGACTAAAGTTAAAACAGCTTTGCCCACTCCAAGTCCTGGCCTAAAGCGTAAACGAGGGTCGGAGTCAACACCGGTAAAATCGTCATCTACAAAGCAATCGTCTCCCGTAAAACTGTCTCCAGTGGTGGTGGTACCAAGTTTGAAGGAGGCTCTGAGCAGGACTGCGGTTCGACCACAGCAGAGTTCTACGCCCGACACAAAACCCGAGATCCAAAAAAATTCTGTAGCAGTCGAACCTCAGCCACAGCCAGACCACGAAACAACCTCCTCAGACATGGATGTAACAGTATCACCGTCAACAAACGTCGAGAATCCTTTCATTGATAAAGAACCCCCTTCGATTTCTGTCTCGGTTGAGGTACATCGTGATGAATCCAACGCTTCGAGTTCTTCTGATTCTACACTACGCCGTACGACTCGTGCACGGAGAACTGCTCAGCCTGTACCAGGACTACCTTCGAATCGACGTGCTGAGAGACCACCGCCTTCTCGCCGCAAGACTCCGATGATTCATGATTCGGGTCCCTTCTCTAACATGAGCGCTGTCGCACTTCGTGCCTTGACAACTTCCAACACTACGAAGAACCAGAAATATCTCGCCGCGACTTTGGAAATGGAAGTCATTCGGAAAGAGGGTCCCAGACCTGACAGCCCAGTAATGAAGGTAAAGACGATCTCTGAAAAGGAGAAGGAGGAAAAGGAAAGGGACCGAAATGCACGAGCCGAGAGGAGGGCTAGGCGGAATCAGGACGGATCTGACGATACTGCAATGCTAGTTTCTAACTCAACTCAGAGCGACACGGACGAGGATGATTGGGATCAGCTTGCGATGAGTCCCACTCCGAAGCAACACATGCGGGGGGCCGGGGAGGATGAAGACTATGAGACTCCTGACAAGCTACGGCCCATGAAACGAATGCGGCTGCTTGATGATGGGGAAGATGCATCGGAAAAGAAGCGAGTTAAATGGGATCGAGGTCTTTGTACAGAGATGTACTTGGACGAGATCAAACCACGACGACAACAAGCTCGTTCGAACACACCAGTCATGAAGGGCTGTCTTGCTCCTACTGCCAAGGCAAGTCTTATTGGTCATGTACAAACGGCTTACTGAATAGCTTACTATTATGATTAGGCTCTCATACTAGATACTCTCGGCAATCTCCCCAATGCTGAATCACCCCTGAAGAACCTTGTACAAGAGAATGTCATCGTGAAAAAGTTTGTATATGATACCGATGTGGAGGAGCCCTCTGTACCGCCAGAACCTCCCAAAAACACTAGATCGAAATCGAGAAAGAGCAAATCATAGACGAGGGTTCTAAAGCACTTCAAGTTCTGGACATGGCATATCTGATGACCTATCTTTATTGTTACATATCTTTCGACTCTTATTGGATGATATTATTGATACAACTACCAATTTATACTATCGCTCAAGCTTTGGCGGCTCTGTAATTGATTGTCGCGCTCGCTTGGTTGGTCGGAAAGACAAGAACCTCTGCGATGTTAACGTGAGGGGGGCGAGCAGCAGCCCATACGATTTCTTCCGCGATATCTTCAGCGACGACTATAAAAATACAATCAGTATTCTTCACTTGTGGGGACAAAGATGGAACTACTCACGAGGCTGAAGACCTTCATACACCTTCTTCGCAGCAGAAGTGTCACCGCGGAATCGAATGATTGAGAATTCAGTTTCAACCATCCCTGTGCATGATTCAGAACGCAAAGAAATAAATAAGAAACATGCGACATACCTGGCTGTATCTCAGTAACCCTGATAGGAGTATTCACCAGTTCTCTCATCATGGAAGCAGTGAAAGCGTGCACGGCATGTTTGGTCGCAGTGTAGATACTACCACCAGCGTAAGGCTCGCGTCCAGCAATGGAGCCTAGATTGATTACATGTCCAGATTTCTTCTCCTTGAAATCTATTTGAACTTGATTTCAGTACGAATCTTTAGACCTGAAGAAGGGAACGCACGTCTGACCAAGAGCTGGGTAACGGAGATAAGACCAAGTACATTGGTAGCAAACATTCCTTCGATATCAGCATCTTTGATGTCACCGACATGCTCAACTCCAAGAACATATCCAGCATTATTTACTGAATCCTGGTCAGATATATTTTGCGGAAAACAGACAACCGCAGCATACCCAGAACGTCTACGTTTCGTAAATCTTGAGGAATCTTGTCCCACAGGCTCGCGACTGAAGTTTTGTCTGACACGTCCAGCTGAACAGTTGCGAATTTCCCTCCTTGACTCAGACCGGATTCTTTGTGGGCCGCAACGCATTGTTGAGCAACAGCATCTATAGCTTCCTTGCGACGAGCGACGAGAATCACATTCGAACCACCCTAGGTTATAGAAATAAGATAAAATTCTACTTTCAAACACTAATCAGCTTTTGTACCTTGGCAAAGAGGATGGCAGTAGCCTATTCAACAATGATTGATTAGAAACGCATCACTGCTAAGGAGTTGATACGTACAGCGCCAATACCAGCACTAGCACCAGTCACTATAACCGTCTTTCCGGCGAGACGAGAAGAGTCAAAAACTGGCATGGTTGGTGAGTTCTTGGGGGTGTCAGATAGAGATAATAAAAGTACGTGAGTTGTTCGCAGGCAAGATCGAGTGATATCGAGCATGGGTCTTGTTATCTGATGGCAATGGCCACGTACGCCATTGGTTCCTTGAAGTTGTGAATTTTGACGCGATCGTCCCTCTAGCTGCGACGAAGAGACGAGCCTTTGTAAACGCCAGCGTCAACGTCGACGTCATTAACAACTTCGTTTCACTTACCGATGGACCTACACTGGCACTGGCCTAATCTTCTCTCCTGGCTCTCCCATCATGGCATGGATGTAGCTAATCTCAATGTAGAGCCGAGGCTCACATCAGGTGTGGAGCATTCATCTTTTTTTTCTTGTAAAGCCGCAATCACGAAATGGTCTTTGAAGGAGGTTTTGGACTCTTCACGTTGAAATCTTGTCCTCCATCTAGTCCGCTTTTTACTGTGCCTGGGAGCACTATGATGAATATTAGAACTCTTTCACCTCACTATCCTCCTGGCTTAACTGCCGTTCAACTGATATCCTTGCATCTTTTATTACACCGTCCGGAGAAAGACCAAACCTCGTTAGATCCATTATTTGGCCCCTACATTGATTCACTCCCCAGTGATTTCGATTATCATCCGCTCATGCGTCTTACAAGAGAAGGAGAAACATTTTTAGATCTGCTACCCCCGAGTTCCGTCGTCGCTTTGGAAAAATTGGCAAACAGATTCCATACCGATCTTGAAGTTATTCGTAACTATTTGGTTGGTCTCCCAATTAATGTCTTGACATATAGTTGGAAAATTGAAGTCTCAGGCAGCATAGTCATGCAGATGTCGTCAAGTCATCTTCCAGGTCGCGATTTGACGCTAGAATAGACGGTGACCAACTCCAATCGGAGTATCTTTGGGCTTGGTTGAATGGTACGTTCTTTATCCACATACACTATATCAGTTGGTCATGTTGCTTCTTCGTTTAGTCAATACTCGATGCATCTACCACAGATTAACCAAGTCTCGCTCCGATCCCGACAACTTGACTCTCTGTCCGATATTGGACTTTGCGAACCACACTTCCCAACCGATTCATATAGAGTTGAACCCCTCTTGTAACAAAATAGGAAGTAGCGGAAAAGGGATACGATTTTCGGTGCTATCGCCCAAAATTACCGTCGACGGTGGAAAAGAAGTATTCCTTACTTATGGTGCTCACTGCAATCGAGTTCTGTTTGTCGAGTACGGATTTGTTATTCCATCCACGTCAGGAGATTGCATCGTCGAAGTTCAAGTCGATGATATCGTTGAGAAATTATTTGCGAAGAAAAAACTTGTTGGCACATTGATGTTGGACACCTTGCAGACAGAAAACTATTACAAGTAAGTGTTCAAATAATGGCAACGAACGATTTCAAGTTTGACCGGTATATACAGGGATTGGACGATACATTATCACCAAGGGTCAGCGTATCCGTCATACCGTTTGGTGACCGCTCTTCGGCTCTATGAACTCATGCTTAAAGGCTCCATACCACCCAACTACGAGGAGTTGATACAACCGTGGCGCCTGACTCTGTCTGGCATGCAAGATGAGGTATCTGTAGAAAACGAGAATGCTTGGAAAGAGACTCTGTCAAATATCTGTTGTGCAATGATCAACAGGACAGAAAACTGGTTCAAGATTAGAAAGGATGCCGGGTTTGATATTGAAACGTTGTGGCGGGAAGAGAAATATGTTTCGCAACGTGTCCTAGACAGCATTGAGAATGGAGAAAACCTTGTATGATTTAGGAGTCGTCATAGTAAAATTGTTTATATTGAAATATAATGTCAACAGCTCTAGCAATGGCAGGGGGCTATCAGTACAGTGTACAAAGTCCAGGAGGAGTGTAAGATGATAGTACTCAAGCCACTGCATTGACACCGGTTCTGATCTAGAAGTCACTTCCACGCCCTTGTTTCAGCCTCTCTACTGGTTCCCCAAAATACACAGCTGCAAAGATTTCCATTCAGACTAATCCATGACGCAGATGCGTTTAGAATACAAAGATGATAGATAGCCAGACACGTCTTCTAGGTGGCGGACCCGAATCCCATTCTCCGGAAATCATCTAATGTTAGTATATGTGTGGGTTCCCAGATGCCTTACTTGACCTTGTTTGACATCGTCATTGACAGTTATCTGCTCACCATTCAAATTTCAAGTTCTTCAATGCCATTTTAAGTAAGAGGTTCATACACATGGTGAGAAAGTCACCATAGAACTAATATAGATATTTGGCATAGTGGCACACACCTTTTTGCTGGGTTCTGCATTTGTATACATCAAACTTATAAGTTGCAAGGGCATCTCGATTCAATTTCGGACGGTCTGTCATTTTCGGAGTTGCACTCCCGGGGGTGTTTATGCGGAAACAGGATGCGCTTCCTCAACCATATGTTATCACTTTGATGACGTTGGAAAGCTGCTAACCAGCAAAGACAGACATGTACCTACTCCATTTCTTCCCGAGCTGTGTAATCCTTGCCAGCCAGGGTTCGGGCTAAGTATGAGAATGCCAGTATCGATTGTCTGATTGCCAAGGTAAAAAGCTAACGAATTCAAATCTGGAGCTTGATAGTCTTAGCCTCGGAATTTTCGTCACAGAAGGTTGACGTCTTGTCTTTACGAAGTTCATGTTCTTGCAGAAATGGTGACCTCTACACATAATGACACCTGTAGATAAGCGGGCTGAAAAAGACGCGTGCAAGGATTAGGGGACAATACTGACCAAAAGTAGCAAAGTTTTCATAGATGTCCATAAAGAATGCCGCTTTCTTGGATTCGGTACCTTCTTCCATGATGGGGGTAAGAGACAAACAGGGGAATGAAATTCTCGCGAGTTTCGCATTAGTCCTGCACGTGGTTTATGCGGCGTCTCACCTATTGAACCAACTTTGCATTTGGCCCTACGCACCGAAGAAGCCGCGAGTTTAACGATGAAGTCGTCCATTCACTCGATTCATTTACTGGAATAGATTTCGAAATGCGGATACCAGTTCTCTTGCCAGTTAGCATTTCCGATCAACTTGACCAGGTCAGGCTGGCCAGCTCTCACATACGCGATCTTCGGGAGCTTGCTACCTCCCAATGGCTATCTTTTCCTAGTGGCCATGCTACCCCTTACGGAATAACTGCAGCCCTTATAGAGTCCATACCGCCCTCAAACCGTCGTTCTGATATCATCATCGCTTTCCTCGTTCCCGCTCCCCAGCTCGATGACTACTGATACTTGGTTCCAGGGGTCTACAGACCCACCTTCCCCTGCGTCGACGGCCTCTTCGTTCGACGAAGAGGAAGTAAACTGCCGTCTAAATCCCTATTGGCCCAAGTATACCACCTTTCTCAAACTTCGGGGATTTCGTCTCGACACTGTTCGTGATGTCAGAGAACATTATCGCAAGTGCAACGTGGAATTCCCCAACGAAGCTCGTCGGTTATCCTTCGGAGTCGATGAAGATGCCCTCTGTCCTGACCCCGGTCTTGTAAGTACTTCAGTCGAGTTTTCCGTAGTTTCGCGCGTGTCTTAGAGGTCTCTGGAAGCCTGATAACCTTTTCAGAGGAACGCGCATTATTGATGGCATCCAAGTCATCGTTAAAGCTGTGTCTCTTCAAAGTCGTGAATTCGAGATCATCAGTTTTCTATCCTCCCCACCTGTTCGAGCTCAATCTATGAACCATTGCATACGTGAGTGAGGAATAATTTTGATTTAACACACAGTATCACCTTGTTTTTCTAGCGGTCCTTGATTTGATACAAGTCTGTGAAGACAACACTGCGTTGATTGTAATGGAAGAATGGTCTTCACAACTGATACCGGACGATGGACCATGTAGTTTGGGCTTGTTCCTTGATGCAATACGGCAGTGCATAGAAGTAGGCTTTTCTGACTGTCGCCCTTCCGTTACACTAACGTGTATTCCACCCTCCAGCATGCTGCTTTCATGCATAGACATCACATTGCACACCTCGACATTTCTTTGCATAATCTAGTGACCGACTACAAGGGGCACTATGCATACATTGATTTCGAACTTAGTCGAAGGTTTGAATCAACGAATGCTCAGATATTTGGATACTACCGCGGGACAGAAGTCCCTCCGGAATGCGAGAAGAAAAAATACATTGATCCCTACAAGGTAGATGTGTGGGCGTTGGCGGTCTTGATCTTACGAGCCTGTAAAGTACGGGGCACGTTATTTTTATTGTTCTTGTGCTAATCTTCTAAATCTAGCTCACAGGATATTGCATCCCTGAGCTGGTCGATCTGGTCAAGCCGATGCTTCATGAAAATCCAGACAATCGCCCACCCGTTATGCTCGTGTTACGAACATTTGACTCGATAGTATCCAGGATTTCGTCACAACGACTGGCTTGGCGTAGTCATTTAACAAATCATGATTAATGATTCGTGACAATTTAGAACTACAGAACTTCTCATTCCTAGAAAAGTGTACAGAAGGCCAAGTAATTAGATTAAGATACCCGTATAATAATACATAGGATGTCCATCAGAGATAGAAGTTAAAGCGGCTCGCTGCTCGCTTGCTCTTCGAGCTTCCTACGTTTTCTCTCCAGATAACGTTCCCGAGCACCTTGGATGTCTTCTTCATTATTCCGTTTCACGACCACTCTCTGCACGGCCTCCATTTCCTGCCTTTGTTTCTCTCTGATCACCCGTTCATGTTCTTCTTCCAGCTGCTCTCTTATCTCTTTATTTCTCCTCTCATTGATCTCCCGGCGACTAGCAGCACTACCAGCTGCGCGGTGAACTTGAACGGAGTCAGAAGGCAGTTGCGATGTATCTTTAGCAGAGCGCATCTTCAGGTTTCTGGTGTTCGTGCCCGACAAATTTAAACCTGCAGCCAGCAATTCTCGTTTGTCCACGATCTGGTTATCGTCATTTAATTCTACTTCTTTCCCTGCTGCTCTAGCAATCTGAGCTAGCTCCAGGTCGGATTTTGGTGCAAAGTCGATGGGTTTTGTTATCGTCAAATTTGGCTGAGGGCCTATGATGGGCTTCTGCGTTGCTGCTACAGTAGCTTCGTGACTTTTTTCAGATTCATCCAAGAGTTGACGATAGAAATGAGCCATCCCAGAAGATTTGACCCCATTTTTCCTCTGCTCCTCTTTGAATTCGGAATTAGTGAAAATATAGGCTAGACGAGGATGACGACCTGCGTACCTTCTCTCTTCCTCTCCTCTTCTTCGGCTTTGCGTACCTCGGCCATCTGATCTTTGTATGCTTGTGTCACAAATGCTTCCTTATCCGCGAATTCATCCCCTTCAGCCTCTCTTTGTAATTGCATCATCTTCTCCTCAGCTCGAAGGTGATCCAGCTTTCGAATAGTAGCTGATGCTAACAAGCCATTTATATACTTGGGCTGTACGTAGACGCTGAGTGGGTCATATCTTTGTGAGGTAAGAGTTAAGGGCACGTACCTTTCTCTCCTTAGTATCTAGTTCTTTGGCTTCCTTCTGTTTCTGCTTTGCCTCCTGCATTTTGTCCCACACTTCATCATATTCATACACCGTCTCATCAACCTTCTTTTCTGCCTCCATTCGTTTCTTCGTCTTGTTCGAAGTCAGGACATTCTGCACCAAGTGTTGCTTATTCGCGGATGCATGACGGCCAGATGAAGTGGGCGCAGTATCAGTTGTCTCCTCATCGTCCAAAGATGCAAATGCTGCCGGCTGCTTGAGAGGAGTAGAAGTGGAGCCGGCGGGCTTTGCTTTGAGAGAGAATGAGAGTTTCATGCAACCATTGAACTTGAGGCAAAGTCTGAGAAAACAGATGACCACGTGCTTCCAACTCCTGAAGTCCGAAACGAAAAGTCAAGAGTAAAAACAAGTTGAAATCTCAAGATAATGGCACAGCCTGCTTTTGATAGAAGACGCATCAACGGTCCTGAAGAAAGCTTCCCTCCAAGTTTCGAGGCCGACGATTTATCACGGAATGTTCCATTTCTTCGGACAAGGGGTCCCAAGGAAGTCCGGCCTATCTGTGCGTCCACATTCCTCTGAAATGATTGGAGATTCATCTCAATCTCCTAGTCCTACGGCCTGGTCTTATCCTCCAAGCAAATGGTTCTGCATATATTGAAACCGAACAAGCAAAGATCGCGTGTGCAGTGTTAGTCCGTTCTCCTTCCTTCTGCTATAACTGATCTCTCGCCTGATAGCTATGGGCCGCGACAATCAAAAAACACTGCATACAGCGAAAAGGGTCGACTCAACGTTGAAGTGAAATTTACACCCTTTTCTAGCGACCGCAGACGGGCACCGATGCGCGTAAGTGTTATTTCACAGTCAGTAGCTTTTCTGGTTGATTATAGGTAGCATACAGGATGCTGAGGACCGATCCATTGCAACAGCAGTGCAGCAGGCTCTTTTATCATCCGTTAGGCTTGAACTTTTCCCTAAATCAACCATTGACATTTTCGTTGTTGTAATTGAAGCTGATGGGATCGAAGCCTGTATAGCTTCGATTTCGATTGCTGCAAGTACCGCACTTGCAAATGCAGGTATCGAAATGCTTGGTTTGGTGGTGGCATGCACTGCGGTATGCGTCGCCACCAGTCCTTGAATCATACAGCGATTTGACTCTTCTCCAGTGTGTAATCGAAGACAATGTCTGGGTGGACCCGACCCAAGATGAAGCCTCACAAGCCCAGGGAGTCATGGTTTTTTCGTGCATGCCTGCACTTGGGAAAGTGACAAGTCTCTGGGAATCTGGCCGAATGAAGCCCTCAGAACTATTATCCGTATGTATTCCGTCGACAATGCCGTCTCCAATTTGTTCAACTGTACTTCTAGTGCATAGAAATTTGTGAAGAACGATGCTCAGATATACATTCTGTTGTAGCTCAAGCCCTCTTATCCGCCGTTCAGCCACACTTATAGATTGGAAACCAAATATTCGACAGGAAGTCATTTTTGGCGTTAGTATACTTTGCGTAGCGTACAAGAGTAAATTACTGTTTCAAGAATGTATTATGTCAGCTTACATTTTGGCTCAACTGCAACGGCGGTGAGCCTGATTTTGACTGTCCATGCCCTCTTCATATGTTTCTCTTCATTCTCCGATAAATGACAGCCGTTCGCATTCTCCGTCACTTTCTTCTCGACAATCACGAGACTCCAATGATTCATTACGGGCCCTAGAGATCCTGGAAACACCTTTGGCCGAGACCCCTCGTCACAGTCGGTACGTACCCCAAATGTCTCGAAATGACAATATGCATAGACTTTCAAACGTCTAGAAATAGATCCTATTCGATTTCTGGGTTTGAATTCCATCAAGATTTACTGCCGCTTTCCACCAGTTTGGCCGAACCAGATATAATTCGCGAATCTGGAGAGAAAAGCATTGGTCTTCTGAACGGTGAAGTCGCATGATAGACTGGCTTCATATTCCATCTCAACGCGTCCCCTCCCAGGAGTTGCATTAATTGTAGGCCTGCAGGTATGCCTTTTACCGTAACAGAACTCGAACAAATGATATTCATGCAAGTTTTCAGATTGGATCTGGCATTTTGTAAGTCCAACGATACTCAGAGCATTTCCTAAAACTCACGTCGACAGTTCATCTCCTGGAGTTGTTGTTGCAAATGTACACAGTGTCGGTGCTAGTTTAGCTGTGTGGTTGTTTTCAGGGATACTCGGATGGACTGGGGCTTCAAGCTTTGGGGAATTGGGTTCGGCCATTCCGCAAAATGGAGGCGCGCAGGCTTACTTATCTTACGCATATGGGCCTCTCGTGTCCTACCTATTCAGTTGGACGGCAATCATAGCTCTCAAACCTGGTAGTTCACTCTTCATGGGTTATGTTCACGAAGTGTTTGACTGATCGTATTATCACATCGCAGGGGGGAACGCCGTCATCAGCCTTATCTTTTCAGAATATTTGAATCGTATTTTTTGGCATACCACGCGCACGGAGGTGTCCCCAGACGACATTCCGGAATGGTCTGTAAAACTCATCGCAGTCATGGCAGTCCTTGCAGTGAGTGTCATCTGCGTATGGACTAGAAAACTTGGGCCACGTGTGCAAGTCGTGTTCACGTCGGTGAAGGTAGGTGATTGGTTTGTTAAATATTGAGATATCTCATTTGTTGCTGTTAGGTGGCTTCCTTGGTTTGTGTCAGACAGTTCCTTTGAATTCAACACTTCTGACCTTTTTTTGAAGCTGATGATCACCATTCTGGGTATCATTCAACTTGCTCGCGGAAAAGCTACCAATTCTTTCCGAGAAGCTTGGTTTGAGGGATCCAGCAGAAGTCCTTCCTCGTACTCTCTCGCTTTGTATTCAGGTCTCTGGGCCTTCGATGGATGGGATCAAGCCAACTATGTAGGAGGTGAAATACACAACCCGGAGAAGAATATCCCACGTGCGATACATTCAAGCATGGCTCTAGTCACTGTAGGTTTAACTGTTAAATAATACGGTATTGTCAGGACATGATCTTTGTGTAGGCACTTTTCCTCCTAGCAAATATTTCCTACTTTGTAGTTTTAGACAAGGTAAATCAGTCATGCTTTCTATGCTTCTACATTCATTCTTACAGTAAATGCAGGCGATAGTGGGCTTGAGCAATACCGTTGCAATGGATTTTGGTCGGGCTCTCTGGGGTCCTGTCGGAGGAACTATTTTTGCGTTCATGGTGGCTTTCTCATGCTTTGGTGCTCTAAATGGTACTGTACTGTGGCTCATCCGGTCATGCGCGGTCTGCTCATTCTCGAGGCAGGTTCTTTCTTTACCACTTCCCGTTTGATATATGCAGCTGGTCGTGAGAGGTACCTTCCAGCTCTGTTCGGTCGTCTTCACAGTCGCCGAAAAACTCCTATCAATGCAACTCTCCTACAAACCACTATTACAACTGGATTCATTTTGATAGGTGGTGGTTTCAGATCCTTGATAAATTTTGCTGTAGTAGCTTCTTGGGCCTTTTATTTCTTAACCGTAAGCTTTTTTTAGTTCAGTCTTTCCTTTATTTATGGTGAGTTGGCAAGGTACTTGGCTTAATCATACTTCGTGTGAAGGAACCAATGCTAGAGAGGTTTGCTAAGAATCTTCAGCGTTTGTAGTCGCCGAGTTGACACTCTTACAGGCCTTATAGAACTTGGATAACCACCCCGTTGATATTCTGTGCTGTGAGTAACGCGACGTCTTGGCTGTGGATGTCTGACGATGAGTTGCTTCTAGGTTGCTCTATTCCTTCTCTTCATGCCCGTTGTGGCAGCACCTTTCGAAGCAATGGCAGTGTTAGGTATGTTTGGTCCCAAACTTATCTTTTCGCTATTCTGAAGCACTCCATCAAGGTTTTGTGCTAGCTGGTATCCCGGTCTATTATATCACATATAGGAGCGAAGAAGGGCTCCCGCGTGTGTTTGGTGAGCTATTCTGAACTTTTTGAACGAATATAGGTTGAATGTGCCTTGCGCAGCCTGGTTTTCGCGAGGTAAATCCAAATTACAGGGACGGCCATCTGTCGGAGATGGCTGGCAAGCCGTGTCGACTGAAGGTGATGAGCCTATAGAGATGTCGGAAGAACGAACTTCTCATCGGTGATGCATGTACAGTACTCCATTATTAATGACAAATACCATCGCTGTGCTGATGATTCAATCACGCAATCGTAACTCGTTGTCAGACTGACTAATAGTAACCGTAGCAGTACATATATGAAAGACTGTTCGTTTCAAGTTCACCTTGTCCTTGTTATCTCTCCTGTAAGCTTTTGCTCTCTGCGACCCAAGTTGTTTTGTGTATTTGATATACCTGGCTCAACACAATGGTACGTATCTGTGTTGTGGTATGATGGGGTGACATTCACGCTGGGCGCAGGCATCCGCTCAAACCTACGAATTCGATGTGAAGGTGGCGAAGTGATTTCCATAGTACTGGCGACTACTAAGATGAAAGAATGTAGATGACATGTTCTGGTTGTTCTGGCGCCGTCACTCGAGTGCTCGAGAAGGCTAAGCCGGATGGTGAGTACTTGGCAATGTTACCCGTGCCTTTGTGCTCAAAGCAGGTCGCAGTCGTGGATTATTCTGTCGATCTCGATAAACAACAAGTGATTGTAAAGAGCACTGCGCCATATGAACAAATTTTGGAGAAGATCAAGAAGACTGGCAAAGAGGTGTGTACTACGTTTGTTGTGTCGAGTAGTTGACTTGATGGTCGTCCAGGTGCGCAGCGGAAAGGTCGTAGCTTGAAACTAGAAGTGGATTTTTATTATAAATATTCATATATATCATACTTTCGAATGGAGTTCACAATTGCGAGATACAAGTACATAAGAGTAAATCCGCATGTTATGTACTTCCGGCTGGCCGGATATCGGCATTTCACATGAGAGCTTGGCGGAAATTAGGAACATCTATGATACAATGCTCGGAGTCGGGCAGCCTGATCCTTCTTCCTTGCAGCTGCGTTCCACAGCTACTCTGCATGGTCAGAAACGCCTAGGCCTTCGCATTCCTATCTCTTTGCTGCATGTTGCTGCCCATTCCATTTCCATCGCAGACCTAAACTTGCTCCTCGAATCTTCCTAGTCACCAAAGAGATAGAAACTCGGGGGCCGCAAAATCGTTCAGAATCAACGTTCAACATGTCCCGTGTCATTTTCGAACGGGCTGCGACTTCGACACTCTCCCCAGATCCAACGGTGCCAGCTTACACTGACGATCTTCAGTGGGTCACTGCATACATGGTCGCCCACATGATGAGCGATAATTCGCGTCGTTATGCTTATATTCTCTGGATCTGTGTCGGTGTCGTCTTTCTTATCGGGTGTTTTTTTCACTGGACAAGTTTCCGGGGAGGATATCTCAGAGCGAAGTGGTACAAGTGGGGGATTCGAAGACGTACCCTACGCTTTCGCACTAATTCAAATACGCCGGGACATCCTGTTTCTCTACCTTCCAACGGGCAGCTGTTATGTTTGGCAACGCTACCCGTCGTCGTCTTTTTGTTATCGTTCTTGGGACCGGACTATATATCCCCAACTGTTGGAGTGTTTGATTTGTCGTCGTCCGCGCTCTCCGCGCGCACTACTACGTACGATTTGTCGTGGTTCACCCAATTTCAACCGCAGTATACGATTAATAAAAGTTGGTGGACTGCTGGTGGGAGAACTGGCATAATCGCTTTTGCTGGATTACCATTGTGCATTCTTTTTGCCCTCAAGGGTGCGTTCATCATTCCCCCGTTTTCGCAACATTCAAACGATGTTATTCATAGCTCCACCGTTTGCGATTTTTGCCCTCCCATTTACAATACAGATTCATTTTGATAAACTTGCATGGCTTCACCGATGGTCTGCAAGGCTCATCTGGCTCATAACATTATTGCACGTTGTCTTGTGGAGCGTCCAGCTCATCTTAGACCGTCGTGAGAGTACTGGAGAATCAGGATACACGTACGCTTGGCAGTACCAAAAATTCATTTTTGGATGGATTGTATGTGCACTGTCTTGTATACCTCGGCTTGATACTGATTGTGCACAACTAGGCGTTTGGTCTGATGACGCTGTTAGTTTTCTCGTCTTCTAGACCACTGAGGAAGTCGCATTACGAAACTTTTTATGTGTTTCACGTCGTTCTAGCCCCGCTGACATTGGTAATGGCTGCTCTTCATCACCCTCCGTTATGGATATGGTGTTGGATCGCTTTGGGTTTATGGATAGGAGAGCGAGCATGGCGGGCAACTTGGTGGCTTCAAATCAATGGGTTCTTTGGGACTGAAAAGTCAGCTTCAGCCGTGGTAATCCCTTCGAATATTGATCGGACCTCATCAAGCCCTCGAGCGTATGGATTTCCGCCTCCGTCTCCGTATCTGGACTCGAAGTTTTCTGGATTCTCAGAAGACAGTCTTTTCGCACCTGTCACTGCAATCACGTACACTCCACCCCCTGGATACGCTCGTGCGGAGCTTCTTTCTGGTGCTACTGTGCGCCTCACCTATATCTCACCTGGCTATACATCCTGGGCGCCAGGTCAACACTTCCTCATCAACATTCCTTCTGTATCAAGATTTGTAACGCATCCATTCACAACAGGTGTGTATCATATAATGTGGACCTGTCATCAGACTAAATAATAACTGTGACAATAGCTTCGATATGTGATGAACAAAGCCCAATTTCTGCTGGTCGCGCGATAGTATTTCTTGTTCGCTCCAAAAAGGGATGGACACGAGATTTATGGGACCATGTCTCCAAACTCATCAGCAATGGACGAAACTATGCTCCAGGCGAAGAGCCGCCGAACGGTACTATCATGCCTAGCACTGGTGTCTTGCTCAAGATGTATGTCGAAGGACCTTTTGGCAGTGCTGTGCGAACCAACTGGAAATCATATTCCACCGTTGTCATATTTGTAGCGGGGTCAGGTGTGAGTTTTGGATTATCGGTCTTAGAATACGCTTGTCTATGCCTTGCTGGTCGAGATGGACGGCACCTAGGCGGAAAAGCAGGTGGTTGGGGTACACAAGGATTTATGACACGACGGGTTCGCTTCGTTTGGCTCATTCGAGAATATGGTATGTATATCGGCCGGTTGTCGTCTATGTGTTTTCGCTGACTGTTTGTGTAGCACATATTCACTGGTGTGCATCTATCATACGAAGATGTATGAGCATGATATCTCCACCTGGTCTCGAAGTAGATATTTTCGTGACCAATTCTAAACCACCTATACGGCGTCCGCTGCGTCCTCCGCCTGTCAACGAGAATTTGCTCTCGCCTCCCTTTTCTCGATCGTTTGCCAACTCTCCTACATCTGATGACGACTCTGAAATCGAACCCTCAGAAGATGGTTTCGTTGATCTCAGCTACTATACTGGTGAATATGGGGACGAAGAACGGGATCTGGGTTCTGTACCAATGTCACAGCGTGAAAACTATATCCTGGATCTGACAAATTGGGAAGACGATAATGATTCTTCTCTTCCAGGCGAAGACCAGCTCAATAGTCGCATTCACAGAGAAGGAAAGAAACTTCGCAGAACAACCAGGTTGTCGATGGCCTTCAATTCAAAGCGCAACCTTGAACAGGAACATGAATCTAGAGAGAGCGGTCTCCTGAATATGCATGTAAACCAACCTTCCACAGATGCGCTATTACCCTACTTGGCAGAATCATCAAGGTCCTCTATGGAATCGGACTTGGGTTTAAAAAGAACGTCCATGTATTCGACCTCAGAAGCGCATCTAATATCGCCGCGATCTTCCATTACCTTGACGCCAACCCAAACCGAACACTCACCTCGCAATTCTAGACGTTTTTCGAGACCACCGACTTATACTCCTAATTCTCCGCATTATCCTTCCCCTCTTCATCCTTTTCCATCCAACATACGCCTCACCGTTGATACCTCTCCCTCTTTCCCCGCTGATTCCAAAGGTAAAGCCCCAAAGTCTGCAACGTCGGACTTTATTCCCGACCGTCGTTCAGTTAACCCGTTACTCCATGTTGAGAGTCCTGAAATGCGAGACGTATCGGCAGTCGCAGAAAAAGTTAGACCGGGCAAGCCAAAATTAGATCGAATCCTTCACGATGAAGTTGAACGAGCGCGAGGGTCTATACTAGTTGCTTGTGAGTTTGACGTTTCTATTATTTACACAAATCTCTGGACTGATGAGAATTTTACAGGCTGTGGCCCTTCATCTTTCAATGCTCTAACCAGGAAAGCGGTTGCAGAGGAGATTGATCCTGAACGAGTCAGAAAGGGTGACCTTCGGGGAATCATAGACATTGTCTCCGAGGACTTTGAATTTTGATCTACTCATACTGAGTATCTTTTACGCCCAATCTAAGTATGTAGTAGAACTGGACTTTTGTGTCATGTATCGATAGTAATACTTAATGCCAGACTAATGCTAGATGTCAGACGGTGTCAGTAACGGTGACACTGATTATTAATGGCATACCAGATTTGGTGAACACATATCCACGGTTTGTTGTGATCAAATAACACGGCTGAGAAAGCTTCCTCTCGTCGTATGTATAAATTCTTAGCCGTTCTTATTCTTGCTGCTATAGTTCCATACTTCTGCACTGTTCCTAGACCCACTACATTTGATTCCTCGATGGCCAACCTTACTTCAATCTCTCGCAATGTTGTCAAAAAAGTACTTGCCGTAGAAACCCCTGAGGTATCCATTTCCGTGACTGTTCTTCCAAATCTCAACTTTGCAGGGTGCTGGGGCCCTCGTACGCCGCAGCATAGGCTCTATGACGTTGCGAAACTTGACCCCATTTCTGATGTTGGGTAAGGATCATCTTGCGTACTTGGGACAGCCACTACCGTTTGGCTAATTCGCCCGGTTCGCTAATGCTCTATCTGAACTTGGCACTCACGATAAAATTGTGTTCTGTTATTGATTCACAGACCATTTCCATGTGTCCAAAGGGGCCGTGAGTCTTCATTCACTTTGCACGATGGCGTGCATCTTGTCTTAGAAAACTTATCGCGTGGCAGGGCTTCCCAGATCATGCACACAGAGGACAGGCCACTGTTACGATGATGTTGGACGGGAAAGTTCTACTTTTTGCATAGATTCAAGCTAAATACCTACCTACTTTTTGAACAGAACGAGTCGGCATGAGGATTCCGCTGGACACAAAGGCACTATCGGTACGAATTCAAATCATTAGCGTTTAGCACTAATCCTTTATTGTCTACAGAGAAGGGAGGTGTCCAGTGGATGTGCGCAGGTAATAATAGAGGAATTTACATGATACCTGTCATTACTTGACAATTGTGTACAGGGAAAGGAATCATCCATGCAGAAATGCCTGTTCATCTCGATGACGCACCGGACCCGGTAGGTCTTCAGCTTTGGGTCGATCTACCAAAACAGGTAAGTATGCTACGTTCATCTAAAAACCGCACCATAAATGCTCGTATCTGCTCATAGTTCAAAATGGTGGAACCATCTTACCAAGAATTAGGACCAGAGCAGTTAGTGCTTATTATCTCAGACTACAATGTATGTATTTATTCTCACTTTCATCCTCTACAGAATTCCTGTCGCTTTCCCAGAAGGCCCGGACGGTTCAGTGAAAATCAGGGTGATCAGTGGCAAAAGTCATGGCGTAGAATCTCCTGTGAGGCCCCTCGGAGGGTGCTGGTATTTCCATGTTATTTTCAGTAAAAAATCCACCATCTTCCAACATCTTCGTAAGTCTCTCCATCCCCTTTGCCCTGGACAGACTGACGCAAATTCATGTACCAGCTGTGGGGTGGACATCCTTCATTTACATTTGGAAGGGATCCATCACTATAGGCGACAGTACAATGCCAATAGACGCTTTCAACACTATTGTTCTCTCTGCAGATGACACGCAAACAGGAGTAAAAGTGACTGCGACTGAGGACGACACAGAGTTTGTTTTAGTGTGTACTTTTTTAATAATTGCGTATGAGGTCACCTACTTAGAGCAAACAGATCTCTGGAGAGCCTCTCGACCAGACAGTTTTCCAGTATGGTCCTTTCGTAATGACTAATCGAGAGGAAATTCAACAGACATTACTTGACTGTGAGCTCAAGAGTTACGCTCTGATTTTTTGTTTGCCCTGACTACTCATATTTAGATCAATACGGAAGAAATGGTTTCGAGAAAGCACACACTTGGCAGAGTGAAATAGGAAAACAATAAAGATCTTCTGGAATGTTTTTATAATCAGACTGCATTACGATAGTTTCTTGTTTACAGTACTTTTGATGTATGTAGCAGTGTCGAAGAACATCATCTACTCATGGTTCGATTCGCGTTTTTTTCCTCGCCACTCCGTTGTCGTCGCTATCATTGCCTATGTTCTCCATGTTCTCCCACATATCATCGTCGCTATCTTCATCACCTTGAGAGACAGAAGATGGTATAGTACCATCCCACACAATACAAGTCGGTATACTCTTGCTATAAACTTTCCCCAGGACTTCCCCTCTGCCCTCCTGTGGCTGACCAACTTCCTGGGCGGGAGGAAAGGTGCTATGCACACGGATGTACCGGTCTTGTGCTGCAGACCCCAGGGTCGAAGGAGCAGCGGCTATCGAGGTGACCGAACCTGCTAGACCTAAGAAAGAGGTTAACCTGAAGTATAGAAAGAGCTAAAATTCGAGAACCTTTGTAGCCGTACAAGGTTCTGCCGTTTCGTAGGTCTAGTGAATATAGACTTGTCCCTCCGTCACTCACAAACACCTCACTGAAGAGCACTTGTTATCCTTGGAAGTAAGGTTAGGAAAGAAATCGCCGTACTGCTCGTTTAACCCTCGTTCAACTGTTTTAACGCCGCCAAGTTTTGCTACGCTCTTCCATTCCGTCACAGGCCGACGGGCAGCACGAGTGTCATACCTACGAACATCCCCGAGTTGTGTGCCGGTGAGTAAATGGTTGTCTGACGAGAGATATGTTAAGGAAGTGATTCTAATTGGTTTGCGCAATCCAAGGCTATCATTCGGGGACTGCGAGATCCCAGTCAAATCCGGAGATAAGAGAGGACCACAGAAGCTTACGTTTTTAGCCCGCCACTGTTCAGCAGAGAAAAGAGTATCCTTGCTTCGTTTTCTTTTCGTTGAAGAAGTATATTCCTCAGACGATGATTGCAAAGCCTTTTCAACATCCCAGACTGATAAATCGACTTCATCGCCACCGTAAGCAAAAGTCCTACAAGTTGGGGATAATTTCCAGTCGAGAAGACCTGTTGGTACTAAAGTAGTGTCTGCTATCTCTGTAGATTCAGTGGTATCCTCAGCGCGAGTCCTTCTTATAGCTCCATTTGATGTGCACGAAAAAACATTGCTGTTGCAATAAATAAGGCATTAGAGTAATAAAAACACTAAGGCTTCGTACTGGTCTGATACAGCCAATCCGACGTAGCGTTGTCCCACCTTCAGCCTCGGTTCGGCCCAGCTCTTCATTTTTTGTAGGGAATCATCATCCTGTAGAAAGAAGCTGCTAGTCAATCCATCCCCGTGTGCTGCAGCAACCTATTTTTTTTCAGTAATAAGCACAACATTGCACGCACTAACACGCACTAAGGTCGAACCACTGGACGTTTTGGAGGAACAGAGACGCTGGATGGGTGCAGAACCAGTCTGGATTGTTTTCAATGTTGCTTTTGAAACATCGGTAGTTGATAGGCTGTAGTGTAAAACTTTCAGTGTACCAAGTTCGTCGCCAGTAAGAAAACGCATGGATCAAGGACAAGTGAGTAGAATTGAATAGTCTCACGGTCTCCTCTTCTCGTTTACTTATTATGGACGCACCTCTCAAGGAACTTGGCAAGCTCGAGAAGTTGACTTCCAAGTCATCGTCATGGGGGAAGGCAGAAGCCGTCGATGCGATCATTGCTGCTCTTCAAAATGTAAAGGAATTGGCTGCTACCGGCGAGGTGTCAGAAGAAACTTGGAAGACTTTGTGCGAGACTCTAGAGGCCAAGAAGAAAGAGGTTGACGAACGACAGAAGGAAGTATATAACTCAGTTGCACGCCTAGGGAAAGCAATTGATAAAGTGCGTACTCGAGCCACTCTCCGAACACTGGTTGACGGGCTCTGTCTAGAAATTCTCTACATCTCTGCCCACATACCCTGATCTATTTACTAGTAAACAAGCTGTTTCTGCTCTAGAGAGAACAATTGCTCTTCATTTTTTGCGCACTGGCCAGTTTGACACTGCGCAAACGTTTTTGGGAGTAAGAATTCACAACCGTTTTATGTTGGTACGCTCATGTGTTCCCCAGGAATCATCAGTCGATATTCCCGCTGAACTTCGCACTCAATTCGTTGACTTGCACAATATTCTCAAAGCATTGCGAAGCCAGAATATAAAGGCTGCCCTTGAGTGTGTCTGTTTATGATTCTAAAAAACCTGTGGCTGAAATGCACGGCTTATAGATGGGTGCAACAAAATTCCGAATTCTTGCAGTCCAGGTCATCACCTCTTGAATTTCATCTCCATCGCTCGCAATACATCCGTCTGTTATTGTCGTCTCATCCCCCGAATATCGAGGCTGCTAAATCATATGCCAACACAACATTACGACCTTTCTACGACAAGCATCCTGACGAGTTTAAACGTCTCATGACATGCATCGTTTATCTCCCGTTATCAAAGCTTCAAAGATCACCGTATGCTGATCTGGCTTCTCCGTCTTTGCATTTTGACCTGGAACCTCTATTTGCTAAAGAATATTGTGCCAGTCTTGGGATGAGTCGACAAGTACCTCTTAGAGTTGTCGGAGATATTGGTGGCGGTGGTTCTCTTGGCAAGATTGAAAAAGGTCGCAGGTTAATGCGGGAACGAAAGGGCGAATGGAGCCAAAGAGACGAGTTACCTGTATGTTCTGAAATCCCATCTTATATCTATTTGATTAACGGCCTTTCAGATTGAGATAAAATTACCACTCGAAAATAGGTATCACTCGATATTTACTTGTCCAGTCTCGAAGGAGCAGTCCACGGAACAAAATCCACCTATGATGATGACATGTGGACACGTTATCGCCAAAGACAGTCTGACAAAATTGAGTAAAGCCGGAGGGTAAGGCTACCTTGTTTATTCACATATTCACTGACCTTTCATTTTCTGTAGACGCGTCAAGTGTCCCTATTGTCCAACGGAATCGCTTTCTAGTCATGCAATACAAGTGTATTTCTAGTCTTGTATGTACATTAGTATTTTAATAAGTATTTAGGATATGTTATAGCTTTAGTGACACCATTTTCCGGACTCGTTCTGCCCGAGTCATCAATATGAGTAATCATACCACGTGATATCCTCGTTCATAATTGCGGCAGTGAGCCCTTAACCTCGATTGAGTGGATCGCGCGTTATCCTCGTCCATCATGGAGGTGAGTCGTTCAGGGTCTGTTGCTTCTATTCTACGCTTACACTTATCAGGCTTTGCTTGATTTCTCTCGAGATTTTGATGTCGCGTTGCTCGACAAGGTTGTTATGGCCTTTTACACTAGCTCTGGGCCAGAGGTCGTTCTTTTCTATATGACCATGTCAGTCGAACCTGACATCGCGTTTATCTATACAGCAACAAATGGCCCAACAGATTTTGACTCAGTTTGAAGAACATCCAGATGCATGGACTAAAGTGCCGGATATTTTGGAAAGGTCGTCTTTTCCTCAGGCCAAGGTGACGTTACAATCTCTTTTCTTTGCGCTTCATCATTCTGAAATCGTCCCAGTATATTGGTCTTCAAATACTCGAGAAGTTAATATCAACTCGATGGAAGACTCTGCCTGAAGGACAGCGTCAAGGTCCGTTTATTCATCTATCATCGAGTTCCCAGTCCGACTATTTTTCAGGTATCAGGAATTTCGTCGTTGGTATAACGGTCAAAGTCGCTTCTGACGAAGCCACCATGCGGAAGGAGAGGACCTACCTGAACAAGTTGAACTTGGCTCTTATTCAGGTGCGTGGTGCAAATCCGCTGCGAAAGGTGCCGTCTTAATGTTAATTTGCAATAGATTCTCAAGCAGGAATGGCCTCATAATTGGCCTACATTCATCACTGAACTCGTGGAGTCCTCCAAAACCAATCTTAGTCTTTGCGAAAACAACATGGTCATTCTCAAATTACTTTCAGAGGAAATCTTTGATTTCTCGGCCGAGCAAATGACTCAAAACAAAATCAAGAGCCTTAAGAACCAGATGTGTGGCGAGTTTTCTGACATCTTCAAATTGTGCTCGGAAGTCCTCGAAGAAGCCAATAAGACGTCACTGATCAAGGCTACTTTGGAGACCTTTTTGAGGTTCCTCAACTGGATACCTCTAGGATTTATCTTTGAAACAACTATCATTGATTTGTTGCTGAACCGCGTACGTCTTCCTCTCTGTACGCCCACAAACAGGTGACTGACATTTCGATTGTGCAACAGTTTTTAGAAGCCCCAGATTTCCGAAATATCACCCTAAAATGTCTCGCCGAAATTGCTGCCCTCAATGTTGGTCCTGAATATGATCCAAAATTCGTCATCCTCTTTGCAATGGTCATGACCTCTGTTAATCGTATGATCCCTCCGAGTACCAATATTGCCCAGGCGTATGCCAATGCTGGTGATGCTGGTCAAGAACTCGTTCTTAATCTGGCCCTCTTCCTCTCCAATTTCTTGTCGAACCACCTTCGCGCGGTCGAGACTGAGAACAACCGCGATGTACTTCTCAACGCTCACCTGTATATGGTTAAAGTGTCTCAAGTGGATGAACGGGAGATCTTCAAGATCTGCCTTGAATATTGGTTGAAGCTAGTTGCAGAGCTTTACGAAGAGATTCAAAGCTTGCCAATAGGTGACTCGGGTTTATTGATGGGACTCAATCTCGGAGGCACGAACGGAGGTGTTTTGAATGGAATGTCATTAAGGAAGAACATATACAGCGACGTCCTCTCGAATCTCAGGCTAGTGGTCATCGAACGAATGGTTAAACCCGAAGAGGTGAGTTTCAATGACATGCGTTCATTACTCAAGACCTAATGAATTTCCAGGTTCTTATTGTCGAAAACGAAGAAGGAGAGATTGTGAGGGAGTTCATGAAAGAGAGCGACACCATTGTTCTATATAAATCTATGCGCGAGCTACTTGTCTACCTTACTCACCTTGACGTCTCTGACACTGAGACTATCCTCACTGAGAAGCTAGCCAAGCAAGTCGACGGATCCGAGTGGTCATGGCAAAACCTAAACACTCTTTGCTGGGCTATTGGATCCATATCTGGAGCTATGAGTGCGTGTATCCGTTTCCCTCCGTTAGCTTCCCTTAACGTTTACGTTTGCCCCTATTCTATCAGACGAAGAGACCGAGAAGCGCTTCCTTGTTACTGTCATCAAAGATCTCTTGGGCCTTTGTGAAATCAAGAGGGGGAAAGATAACAAGGCCGTGGTTGCTTCCGATATCATGTACATCGTAGGACAGTATCCTCGCTTCCTCAAGGCTCACTGGAAGTTCCTGAAGACTGTGGTCAACAAATTATTCGAATTTATGCATGAAACCCACGAAGGTGAGGCGGTGCTTTTCTGAGTACTCAATTGGCCGCTCATTGTTGTAATGTAGGTGTGCAGGACATGGCATGCGACACGTTCATCAAGATTGCACAAAAGTGTCGTCGACACTTCGTCATGCAACAGTCAGGAGAGCAAGAACCGTTTGTCGACGAAATATTGCGGTTACTTCATCGTATAACTGTGGATTTGTCACCACAACAAGTGCATACGTTCTACGAAGCAGTTGGATACATGATATCCGCACAGCCCAACAAACCTCAACAGGAAAAACTGATTGCAAAATTGATGGAATTGCCTAATAATGCAGTATGTAATGCGCGCGCACCCTCGAAGGATTGTTCTGACTTTTTTTTAGTGGGACTCGCTCATGGCACAGGCTGCCCAGAATATGGATGTGCTTTCTAGCCCAGAAAACATCAAAATCCTTTCCAACGTCTTGAAGACCAACGTGTCGGCATGCACTTCTATCGGGAGTTTCTATCTACCTCAAATCGGTCGCATCTTCCTCGACATGCTTGGACTGTACAAAGCTGTCAGCGGTATTATCAGCGAAACCGTTTTGAAAGAGGGTTTGTCTTGAGCGCTTTTATCCTCCATGATCATTGATTCGAAGATGTCATTTTCCCAGGTCTTGTCGCTACCAAAACCCCCAAAATTAGACAACTCAGAACGGTGAAGAAAGAAATCTTGAAGTTGATGGAGACATACATCAAAAGGGCCGAAGACTTGGAAGCTGTGAACAGCAACTTCATCCCGCCTTTACTAGATGCGATTCTTGGTGATTACAACAGGAATGTACCTGCAGCACGCGACGCCGAAGTGTTGAATGTGATGGCCACTATCACTTCTCGTCTCACTGTGAGTGGTATATTTCAATATTACTATGCTATGCTCAGTCTATTCTAGACGCTGTTGACACCCCAAGTTCCCGCTATCCTTGAGGCGGTTTTCGAACCTACACTGAATATGATTAATCAAGATTTCTCTGAATACCCTGAACACCGTGTAGGATTCTTCAAACTTTTGAGGAACATCAATTTGCACTGCTTCCCCGGTAAGTATCGAAACGCGTGAATAGTCTTACCAAGCTAATCATACTACTCCAGCTCTTCTGGGTATTCCACCCAATCAATTCAAGCTTTTCATGGACAGTATCATATGGGCTATAAAGCACACGATGCGTGACATTGCTGATATAGGACTGAATTGTAAGTTACTATTTTAACAACTTTCCGCTCCCGCTCAACGATAGAAAGTGTGCCTAGAAGTCGTGAACAACTTTGCGAGCGCCGCCGACCCAGCCGTTGGCAATGCGTTCTTCCAGCAGTACTTTTTGAGTATTGTTCAGGATATTTTCTTCGTCCTCACCGACACAGATCACAAGAGCGGGTTTAAGCTGCAAAGTGTCCTCCTAGCTCGGATGTTCCAGTTGGCTGAACTGAACCAGATTCAAACACCATTGTTTGACCCTTCGCAAGTATCTAGCTCTAATGCGACAAATGCGATGTTCCTCAGAGATTATTGTGCAAATCTCCTGAAGAGCGCGTTCCCTCATGTCCAACCGTACGTTAATCTTCAATAATCCTGTCCTGATTCTGAATCACGCTGATGGCCTTTCAGTGTGCAAGTAGAAGCGTTTGTGAATGGTCTTGGTGAAAACCACAGCGATATCAACCGTTTCAAACTCGCCCTACGTGATTTCCTTATTCAACTGAAGGAGTTTTCTGGAGACAATACAGAATTGTACCTGGAAGAGAAAGAAGCTGAAAATCTACGGAAGGCTGAAGCGGAACGGGAAGCCGCAATGCGTATTCCCGGTATGCTCAAACCTTCGCAGTTGGAAGACAAAGACGAGGACATATAATCTACAGACCCGATGACATCTAACGAATGGCTCTACCATATTCATGTTATTTCTATCTTGTGTTCCCTCGCCATGTCTTAGTAGCAGGTTGCTTTCGATAAACGTTATGTACTATTAGGAAGAATATCAGAATATAATGTAGAATTGTGTACGACCACCACTAGATGATGACTGATGGCGAGGCGTAATAAACTTCCTTTCTCTTGTCATCGATGTTCAAAAAGTACGTTCTCACCTGGTGACTGTTAGCTTGCCTACACCAGCTGAATTGCTTCTGCGTGACTAGATTCTCAACATCTACAGATATCGCTGGTCAAACGCCGGTCAAAAGTTCGGTTCAAAGATCACTCCGGGCAGCAGTACTCGCACAATGGAAGATTGAACCAGAAACACTGGACGTGATATGGCCCAAGAAAGAAGGACTGGTGCATGTTAAGTGGTTGGTCTATTAATCTACATAATAGACTAGGATCTCACTCCGATGCAGCAGAGAGCATATCTCTATTTACACCGTACATGGGGAGCCCATCTTCTTTCAGCATTTTGATGGACCGATATACCCGACTTTGCGAGTCCTTCACAAATGTTTGTTTCTCGATTAGGTGACAGCTGATACCAAACTGACATCTCGAAGACCCTTACATCCTTCCCTTGGTGCGAATTGACCGCGGCGCTATACGATTTCTACTTGCAGGAGCTCATATGATGTGCCCGGGTTTAACATCTGCAGGTGGCTACCTACCTCCATCCGAGGAAGCTCTTGCTGCCGATACTCCTGTAGCCATCCACGCGGAAGGAAAGGAACATGCCGTTGGAGTTGGGATAAGCAAAATGAGTTCTGAGGAGATGCGTAAAGTAAACAAGGGAGTTGGCGTTGAAACGGTTACATACTTGGGGGACGATCTATGGGCCTTGCAGACAATTTGAACGATAAAGGTGCGTGTTCTGATAGGTCTTCTTTATCGCTCGCTCGACTCATATTCACTCATGTCCCTAGAAGATGTATACATACGTACAACAACACTGTACTTGTAACCTTGATAAACTCTGAATCCGGTTTTGAAAAATAGACCTGTTTGGTTTTGCTTGTACAAAATTCATCTCTGGACCAGCATGTCCGATGGCCCGAGTTCGTTCCCGTATTCCGAATTCTCCGCTCCAGTCTCACGGAAGAAACGAAGAAACAAGAATGAAAACCCCAAGGTTCCCCTCATAAAGCTTGTTCAAAATAGTCGAGACGATCTTCAACAAGATGAATGGTCTACACGATGTCAACGTTTGTTCTATAGTCGTATTGTGGCTCCGAAATCGACCAATTAAACCGCGTTTCATAGGCATTATCTTGGACACATTAGACAAGACAGCGTGGAAGACGACTAGTCGCGTAATCTGTCTCGGACTCGGAAGTCCTTCCAATTCAAGCATATCTCGGGCTCAGCTCGGTTTTCTACTCGACGTGTGCAATGTTCTAAAGATTGTTTGTACACACTGTCTGGTTGGCAAATATATCCTATTGATTTTGCGGTGGAAACGCAGGCATATACCAAAGTGACCGTGTATGATCCTGTCTTCACGGAGGAAGACCGTGCCTTATTCAATGGTTTCGAGTTTCAGACGCCACCTTCTAGCGAAAGCCTGGTATGTTCCGCTCCTTCTAGGCAAAAAAAAGCTCTGATTTTTATTGGTAGGACGTTACTATTGATGACCCTACCATTTTTTTCATGCCCCATTGCGATATGGAGCTTTACGAAAACGTGTTACGCAAAAATTGGACTCGAGAACGTTTGACCAACCTTGTCCTTGTCTCGAACCAACTAGAAGCTTATGTTGAAAAGTATGTTTGTTGTAGCCTAATCTTTTATTGGCTCTCACCGTTTTCGCAGCAACCCGGCTCGTAAGCTTGAGGACAAAGCGCCGGCACTCTTGCGGATAGGTGATGAGAGGTGATTGGCTGGTTATTTTCAGGGCGCTGATATCTCTGCAGTACCCTTTTTGTCCAGTGAACCATTACCACCGTCAAAGATCTGGCCGGCGGCATTTAACAGCACAGCAGTTCAACATATCTCACCCACGACCAACCCTGCTTGGTTCGCGGACATTACACCTCACCCACGACCAACCCTGCTTGGTTCGCGGACATTACACCTTTCCGGTCAGAGTCGGACGACTGATAAGGTCGTACGACCACTCGAGTACGCACGAATTAGATTCGATTTTGAGGACCAGATCAGTATCAATAGCAACACGAGAACCAGAGATAGGTAGCATAAGTAGTAAGAAAATACGAGGGAGAGCAGCAGAGAACACGAGTAGTAGTATATATGATAAGAGGTAAAAATCATGTACATCTAAAAACAAAAAGAACGCTTAGCATTCCTGGTAAAGATTATACGGGGAGCGAAGATGGTCAGAAAACGGGAGGGGATCAAGATCAATCTCGTATGGGTAAAAGGAGGAATCGTCCGAGTTGATATATACATTTACATGTGTGGGGCGACGAGACCGGCTTCTACCCGTAGAGAGTGGGGCAGCCGAAGGCTCCAATGAGGTCAATGAAGAACTGGAATGGCCGACAGAAGGGGTGAGGAGAGTGTCCGATTCATCGTCCGAAGTGTCCTCTATAGCATCAGGAACAGGCAAGTCCTCGACGTCTTCCATGTCATAGTAAGGCAAGGGGTCGCCAGTAATGTCTAGTGAATCGAAAGAGGAATCAAGCTGGTGATAGGAAATGAGAGGGGGATGGAATGGTGGGTAAGGAACAGGATAAGGATATGATACAGTCATAGGAGAAGCAAAGTCAGCCTGGCTGTTGAACCCGTCCGAAGACAGGTCGTCTGAAGAAGACATGGGTGATGTGATTGGACTCAACAAACGGTCGTCGTCATCGTCAGGAACGAACGTATTGTCGACAAAGTCATCATCCTCGTCACCCAGGTTCTCGAGAACAGAGTTTAACCACTGGTCCTCGGAGGCGTCACCATCCACGCTAGGACTATCCACCATGGTGCCCATGTCGGGAAACAAGAACGAGTCTGCATCATCTGAGCTGGTGTCGTCTGCGCGAGTTGGTTCCGAGTACTCGACGTCTACAGAATTAGACGGTGAAGCATTTGTATTCAATGGGAGAGAGCGTAGGAAGGAGTTTTTCAAGAGCACCCAGCGATGCAAACTGCGAGAGTGGTGCAGTTTGTCGCGGGCCAAGGACGGAAGATTAGAGGATTCAGAGGACATGGACATGGAACGAGAAGGAAACAAAAAGTCTGGACAAGAGTAAGACTAGAGACATGGTGGCATAGGAAGAAACGTACGGTTGAACACGAACGGGGGCGGGTCAGCCGAGGTGTATGCGGTCCACGATATGGGGTCCAAAGAGCAAAGAGCCGTTGTTAGATATGCGAATGATCATTCTTTTTCTTTCAGGAAAACGCCAGAGGAGACGTTGCGGGGCAAGGGACAGCGGGGGCACTCAGTCAGACATGGTTGTGGTACACGGACAAGTTTGTATCTCCATTTGCCGCTCCCGTCTCTCTTTTATCTTATTTGTCTGACTCAACCGAACCAGTTCGATCACGCGAGTTTATATCATGTATTCCTAACTCTACCGCTATCCCTCGTCCATATCGTCTTCTTTTGACTCATCCTTTACTGTTTCTAGCAGCTTCTTAATCTTACCAATGTTCCTAGGCAAACTGTCCCGTGCTCGTGCAAGCAGCTGTGCTGCCTTGACCTTGTCTCCAACCAGTCGGTACACCTTGGCCAGCTGGAACACCACATTCGCCTCTTCAGGCGAGGAGCCGTGCAAAAACTCGAGATCCTTGATGGCAGCCTATCGTCATCATATTAGCCCCATGTCCCGCCATAATCCCTCGATCACTCACATCATATTTTTTCATTCCGATAAGCATTTTCGCTCTCCGATAACGTGCCAGCGCGTTATCCGGCGAGATACTCACGGCTTGATCAAATAGAGCCCGAGCGCCTTCTCGATCACCCTGCCTTTCGAGCACCTACAAGGTTTGTACATAAGTCGCCAGTCTGTTTTCATGTCTCGTAAATACACCTACCATTCCCACACACCCTAATAGAACAGCGTTGTTCGGATGTATTTCCACCGCCTTGCGGTAATGGTACTCTGCAAGCCGCAATTTGCTCTGCCTCAAATAGCAACTGCCTAGTCCGTACCTGTAGATTAAGACTCAGATAAGCCTCTCGATTAAGAAAAACACGCTTTACCATGCATTGTAGTGGCGAGGATCTACACGTAATGCAGACTGAAAGGAGGTAATCGCCTTGTCGAGGTCGTCGTCCACCATCTCGTGACCACTTAATGTGAACGCGTAGGCACACGACGGGTCGAGCTGAGATGCTCTTCGAAAGCAGGTCAAAGCTTGTTGTTTGTCTTTCTGCAAAGAAAACAAGTTTCCGATCGCAATCCAAGCCTGAGGTGATCGAGGGTCAATGTTGAGTAATTCTTGCGCAAGAAATGACAATTCGACGGGTTGTTGAGTATGCCAAAGAAGTGTAGAGAACACCTCCATATCCCACAGACGGTAGGGCTCGTAGGTTCGTACGGCTGTGAACGCCCTTTGTGCCTGTTTACATTCTAGTCAACGGCTTATCACCGACAAAACAGTCACATACCGAACTATAGTCCGCCTTCTCATAGTGCGCTTTTCCTACCATAGCTAGCACCCACGGGGTCTGCTGATGTTCGTTTGGCAACTGCTCCAGTTCACTGAGACATTTTTGCGAGTCGTACATGAACAGTGCTCTAGTCGCTCTGGCAAAACAGCGCATCAAGTCGTATATATATTGCTCAGCCACTTCTATCTCGCGTGCTTCCTGAGCGATACCTTCCATAATGGGCCAGCGACTCGACGACGGCGATCCCTCTGAACGAGGAGAGAGGGGCATAGCAGGAGGCGACGGTGAATAAGCCACTCCTTCCTCATCCGATTCCAAGGAATGAGAAGGCTCGGGAACCTGCCGCGCAGAAGACTATAACAGTTAGTGTCCAGTCCAAATCACTCTAGCATCACGCCATACCTTGGAAGACTGTCCCGGCTTTGACCCTGTCAGACGATTACTTCGTCTAGTAGCAACACTGCCATTTGAGTTGTTAGTTCCACTCTTGGAATGTGAATTACTGCGGGATTTTGAGGGCTGTGAAGAACTTGTTAACTAGATGTCCAGACGAAAAGCGCTCTTTCTATAACCACCTTTTTGGCAGGTTCATCGACATTTACTTTCAAAGACTTGGATGACTTTCCAGCTTCAGGTTGGGGAGCAGTGGACCGTAGCTTTTTAGGCAGTGGACCGGATTCGTCAGCCGAGGATAAGGGTCTAGTGGCATGCTGTTGTGGCACAAGACGATTGTTCTTTTGAACTTCGTGAAATGTGGAATCGGCAGCTTGGAAAGACAAATCATTTGATGCTCTGTGACAGGATATGTTGAATATTCAAACACCACTGGAATAATAAGTGTTTGCATACAGTGAATCCCGAGGAAAACGAAAGGGCTGGGAAATCCCATCAGGCTTCCATCCACGTAAATTATTTGCAGGTTCAGGCGTGAAAAACCCTGCTCCCGTGCTCGTCAGTCCCGGGAATTTCAGAGATTGATCCTCAAAAGATGCACGTTTTGAGTTGGGAAGTTGTGAAGGGAACAGGTCATCGATTTCTGGAAACTCGCCTTTGACGCACAAGAACATGAGGTATAGTTCTCGGAGGAAATGTGCAGAACGTACCTAGAGCACACAGTCCTTCGAATGCTTCCCAAAGTAAAGGATTCAGAGAAAGTGCACGACGAAAGTTTTCTAAAGCTAATTCATGCTGGTTCCCCTTTAGAGCCATGGTACCAGATCGACATAGCACTGCAGCTTGGTCTGGACCTAATCGTGCTGTTCTAATTGGTATTGGAGCTATTCAAGAAATGTAAGTGGCGAGAAAATAGATACACATGGCCACGTACTAGGTGCTGCCTTTGCTGCTTCGATCAAGGACTGGTCAAGGGCTTCACGCGCTTGCCTATATCTGCCGAGAGCAGTACAACACTTGGCCTTGATTTCCAGACATCCACCACACTGCTCTTCTCTTCTTATGTCCACAACAGTGAGGGAAGGGAACGTTTGTCCTTCACGAAGGAGAGCGGTTGCATATAAATGACGGGCGTCGTGGCTTCCCGGAAACATTGCAAAATAGCGCTCTCCGAAGAATACAGCAGACCTTGTGAGGTCCGAGTCGAGACATGACCACACGAGATTCTGGAAACATTTTGAGAGCTGGGGAGGGTTCTCTGACAATTCCATGGATGACCGATAAAAGTTTAGGACATGTAATAACTGGGGGACATGGAGAGAGCAGAGGAAGAAGTACAACGCGTTGACAATGAAAGGTACGTCCAACAAATAATACACGTGACTCAAACTCGCGACGTCGCGTCTCATTATTCTACACAAAAATAGTACATTTTGTCATCTAGTGTCCATGTGGATCTGGTTCACCTTTCGACTCTGTTAGAAGTT
The DNA here is from genome assembly GCA_037954225.1 of Stygiomarasmius scandens. Lineage (NCBI taxonomy): Eukaryota > Fungi > Basidiomycota > Agaricomycetes > Agaricales > Campanellaceae > Stygiomarasmius > Stygiomarasmius scandens. Next base: position 486,340 of record JBANRG010000004.1, on the reverse strand, counting down.
AGAGAGATTCCGTGTTAGTATCAGCACATATTTTTTCTGAGACGCGCAACTTACCAGGAACACATTGAATCGCATCATCTATCCTCAGCAAAGAAACCGCGGCCTCGTAGGCGGACTTGAGACTTTTGACTTTGCTAACGGTAGGCTCCAATATGCCAGCAGCGACATTGTCTTTCACGTCTCCATTCATAAGATCAAGGCCATACCGCAACAAGGCCTTTTTAGGATCACCCACTGGTGCGTTTTGGGCAGCGTTGTGGTATGACCGCAGCTTGGCAACTAGTTCCGTAGAGTCCTTGGCAGCATTGACGGCCAGTTGTTTAGGAATCGATAGCAGAGCACTCGCGAACTCAGCGATAGCCAACTGCTCCCGAGATCCCTATAAAGACATGTCAATGATACGATATGAGCTTCACAGAATGAAACGCACCAAAGTTCTGGCAAAGTTTTCAAGATATATACTCAAGGCAGATTCTACGGCACCTCCACCAGGAACAACAGCCCCACTCTCCAATGTGCGTTTAATGACGGATAACGTGTCGTGCAAAGCCCGTTCCATCTCATCAAGCATGTAGTCGTTTGCACCACGAAGAACGATCGATGATGAACTGACGACCTTGGTGCCTTTGATTAAAATGAGTTCATCATCAGAAATGCGCTCTTGCACGACCTCGTCTGCCGTGCCAAGGTAGCTCGCTTCAAAGGTTTCCTCTCCTTCAAGGTTAGCCATACTGGAGATCAACTGGCCTCCAGTCGCCTTTGCAATGCGGCGCAAGTCTTCTTTCCTACATCTACGAACAGCCATAGCACCAGCCTCAACAAACTCTTTGAGACAAAGATCGTCGATACCCTTGGTGGTAAGGACGACATTAGCACCAGCAGCAAGGATCTTTCGAATTCGTTCAAGAGTGATTTCGGCTTCTCTACAATGGTGTTGAGAAAAACAGAAATTAACACAAGCTTCTGGAACACGCACCTTTTCCGGATCTCTTCTAATTGATTGGGGTCATCTACCAGAATCTGAACTCCAAGTTGCATGCGCGCCTTTTGCAAGTTGATGTCGAGACATGCGATTTTAGCGTTTGTAATTCTTTTCTTCATAGCTTTACAGGTTGTGAATGACGCTGGAAACTTGGCGGGGAGATTGTCTCACCTTGACTGGCAACAGTGCAGTTGAGAGCATATCCATGAACGAAGAGAGACTCTCGGGCACTCTTTCCGTGAGCTTTGAGAACATTAACGGCCTTGACAGGGTACTTGATATCGCCTCGAAGGTTTATCGTTTTCACGGCTTGCATAGCATCGACGGCCATAGGTGCAAAGAGATCATCATCACTGGTGGTCGTTTAGAGGATGAAGACAGATACCAATCACTACGCACTTTCCAATTATTTTACTTGCCATACTCGTTTTCGCTGCATTAACCAATGCCTCCCTGCCTAAAGCGTCTACCTTGATGCTGAGCTGATCTTGCATAAACTTGACAGCTTCTCTGCAAGCGAGACGGTAGCCAGTAATGATCGTCGTCGGATGTATCTTGGCCTTGACGAGTTCGTTGGCGCGCCGAAGAAGTTCTGCAGCAATAATTACAACAGAGGTTGTACCATCTCCAACTTCCTTATCCTGTTTTTGCGCGAGATCGACAAATATACGACCAGCAGGATTTTCGACGGAGAGAAGAGATAGGATCGTTGCACCGTCGTTTGAGATTGTGACTTCCTACACATCCAAAATATAGATTCAGACAAACTCAAGTGGATCTGAATGGTAAAACAACAGACTCCAATATTATCTACTAGCATTTTGTCAAGGCCAAGCGGTCCTAACGAGCTTTTGACAATGTTGGCAATTGATTGGGCGGCGATGACTACAACAAAATAAGTTTTTGAGGAAAAAGTTCGCGCAAAGAGACGCTCAGTACGCACCATTTTGGTCGCGAATGTCCTGTCCAGATACTCGATCTCCTCCCAGAAAAGCACCGGCTCTTGGATCTCTCTGGAACATTATGATTGAAACTTAAAGATGAGAGTGAGTCTAAGAATGATATTCGAAGTTTCCAGTCGCGAAACGCGCATTCGTATTACTAAGCTTTTCGTTACTCAAACATTTTCAAGTGCGCGCAAGCAATTTACAGAGAATCACAGAACTATTCATCTATTCACTTTCAGTATGGTACCATCGCAATACTGGCGGCAGACGGTTAGAATAGAGATCGAGAAGGGGGAAAAATAAATAATGATTGGGATGAGTTTCGGAAAAGAACAGACGAAGAGGAAAAAAAAAAGATGACGCAGTTATCCACCACCGAAGCTTCAAGTATCGGAAGTTTGTCAGTTATAAAGTGAAGACAAAGGAGTAAAACAGAGGAATGGATGATGAAGAATTGAGACCGAAACATTGTGTATTTGACAGTCTGTTGTAGTTGTGAGATGTCCAATGCGCTTAAATATAAAAACAAATGTAAGGAAGATAGTACAGGGATCAGATGTCACCGCCGTGGGATAGTCCATCGACGAAAAAGATCAGAAAAAGATGAAGAAAAAACAGTAAGTATATGGACATGCGACTCCAAGCGATACCTCTTTGCTCCATCTCGTTAAACAACGAATGGGGGTGCTGTGAAAAGAATGTGCTGTGAAAGGACTGACGGAGCGTTATGGATTCGTTAGTGACGAGACATGAATATTTCGAACGGCCGAGGATTGGAGCTTGAATAGAAATCAGATTGGCATACGTGCAGGTCCATAAGTCTCAGCCCTTGAGAGGGGGGCACGTCCAGCTTTTTTGGATTTCGAAGCAGCCGCTTTGGTTGGGGGAGGACAAGGACTGTCACCGATATCAATGTCAGTCTCGTCGCCATCTGCGGTGTGACTGCCATCTTCAGTGAGAGTCATCAAACTACCCCCACGACGAGAACGAGCGGCATTGCCAGCGGCGAACATGGTAGGAGGACCAGAGGTAGGTGCACTGTTTCGCTTCATTTGTTGCTGCGACAAAAGAGTGTTTTTCGCGCCGGGATCACCATAAGCATAGGATTTGTGTCTGCCAAACTTGGTTTTCCGGAATTGATCGAGGTCACCTCTCCTGGAAGCGGCATGCATAGGGTCATCCATGCTCACGTATCCTCGTGGCTCGCAGCTATGTGGCGATCTCTTGAAATAAGCTGAATATCCACCTTCCAAGATGTAGAGTTCGGGATAGTGAACTTTGGGGTACACAATATTGTTCATGGCACGGTCTTTTGAGCGCAGGTGCTTAGCACTAATAGTAGAATGTAAAACACCCGATAGATAAAAAATCCTGAGAAATGACTCACAAGGTAGGACCACGTTTGGCACTGAACTCGCAGTGGAAAATCAGCACCGTTTTCTTGGCTGGATCACCGCTGACAGAAGGTTTGGGCTTCAGGAGGCTAGGTCCCAACAAAAGCTCCTCAACAGCAGCAGTAGTGTTGATGTTGACAGCCCTGGAGATGTGACCACCGCTGTATTCATAGTCGAATCGGCAGTCGATAACATGATAATCATGGATTTTACTTTCGTATACGCCGTTAAGGAGGTCATCCATCTGCAAATCTGTTAGCCGATGAACGAAAATACGAAATTGGGAAAACACAAACCGTTTCGGGCGTTATTCTCATTAATCCATCCTCAGTGACTCGATGACAAGGTAAAATCTTGCCCAGTGCTTCGTTGTCTCCAAACCCTGGCATGAAAAACTTGCTCGAAGGAGAACTTTCATTGGTGACCATGGCGGTAGCACCTGTCAGAGGTCTAAAGTCTTCCGTTCCATCACAACGCCTAATGGTCTTCATTTGTTGACGTTTAGCATAAGCTTGAGCAGGTGAAGAAAAGTCTGCGCCATCGAATGATGATTCGTCTGAAAACTGTTCCAAAGCAGAGGGGACAGGAGCAACCATGGCAGAAAATGCACGGCGAACTGGAGGTAGCTTTGGAGCTTCGGGTTGGTTGCCATTGACGGTCAGAACAGGATATGCTGATTGCATAGCAGGGCTGTCTCCGGGAGGAACCATAGCAGACAAAGCAGGTCTTCGGGGGCGCTTGACGGCATTCTGGGGAGGTGTTCCAAGTCCAGACAATGAAGGCTTCCCGAAACCATTCAAAAGTGAGGCACTGGCTTTCCTTTCGAGTTTGCTGACAGAAGGGGAAGAGGGCGGCGCAGGAGACGACGATAAATCATCTTCTACTAATCGTATCCGTTCCGGAGAATGAGAGCGGCGCTTCTTTCCCAAAGGAGCAGACGGGCCTGACGGAGACATGGTGTCGTAGAAAAGATTGTTGAAGGTTGTGACGGTAGGGGCAGCCGACTGAGCACCAGCACGAAAAGAATGCATGTCAGGGGAAACTTCGACGATGTACGAAGACGAGTCCACATCCATAGCATCATCATCACCCGGAGACGAAGGCTCGATCTATTGACAGCAAAGATATGGTTAATCCTTGATGCATCGAATATGAAGTTGACCTTACACTTGAATTCGATGTATCTTGCTTGGCGGAAAACAACCATTGCGTCGGCAGAGCCGCACGCTGTGTGCGTTTCGACGAGCTGGAACGGGTAGACTCCACATGGAAGGAAGGCGAGGGTTCTATAGCAGCATTCGGCGAAATTCGGTTGCTCATGTCATTTCCAAATAAACGCGCGGCACTGGTGAATGCGCGAGGACGACCATGCGTAGGCTTGAGCGCCGGGGCGGGCGAAATATCCATAGGTTCGGCATAGTCACTTTCGGGTGTGAGGAGAACGGGGTCCCTTGAGGGCGAGTTCAAGGAAACTGTAGAAGCAAAGGAAAGTTCGAGATCGGAGGAAAGAAATTCTTCTACATCATCGTGCCGACGGGTCTCTGTTCGAGCCCGGGAGCGTGAAGGAATACTGAGGAAACTGTTTGATTGGGTGAAGAAAGGCATGTCGTCTGAATCTTGGTTTCTTTTTCTTTTGTTAGACGATACTTCTGCTGGGCGGTGAAAAGTGAACAAGGGCATGGCGGTGGAGAGGAAGAGAAAAAAGTCAGTGGTTTATAAAGAAACATGAGAAGCAGACTGACGATATCTAGTGTTGGGATTTGACCAAAACGAGCTGGCGAACAATGAGGGTCAGCGATCAAGTCACACCACCGCGACGAGATGAGACAAGGGTATTGTGCGGTCAAAATAGCAAGTGACTAACAAGGTAAGAAAAAGAACGTGTCACGGAGGAGGCCGCGCCTGTTGGACCAACGAAAAACGCTCAGAGTGAGTTCAACACAAAGAGAAGAACGACAGGTGTTCTCACGGCAAGCGAAGCAAAAGGCCTGTAGACGCTCGTCGGTCCAATTGGGACCCGCCTTCGCAAAGTCAGTTCTCTGCAACGTGTTCAGAAAGCGCGCAGAACACACCAGAGTCCAGGCAAAGAATCAGAAAAGGTAGTAGAACTTGACGTTGCGGTTTCCGTATGACGCTCGCGTTTTTTTATTGTTCGACTGTTTGGGAAATTCAACTCTGTGCGTGACCGCTACAATTATGTAATAATTATCGACGTCAAGTCTTGGTTTCACTTGTTCTCCTCCACCCGTTGCTATTGCTACAAATATCGATGTAATTCCAGCTATTTCGACCGCAGCCCTCTATCTATACTAGCCCAAGACCCGATGACATTCTATCTATCCTGCCTTTCATGCATCCAATCCTGCAACTTGCACCCACCTGGAAACATTGTTAGTTCAGGAACGAGATCCAGAGCTCCACACATACGTAGGGAAGACAAACTCTAGTTTATCCGGGTGCAACTCCCCACACCCATCCCGGATCGTTTCCATCAACGCCTCATACATGAGCTATTCAACGGCTTGATATCGAGTTGCACCTTTCCATGTGAACAGACGCTTACCTCGTAACCTGCCTTGTTTAGGTGCAATCCGTCGTTCAAGTAATTGCTCAGATTTGCTTCCGTCTTTCCTGCAGCCTCCCACATCCTGGTCCAGATATCAACTATAGGTACCTTTACTTCTCTCCCAACATCTTTGACTGCTTCTGCGTACTGTTGCGTGGTCTCGAACAGTCTATCTAGTGCCAGTGGAGGCGTTCTTGACTCTAAATCCTCCTTGCGTTGTATCGTGTTGACTGGAGGGGGAGTAACTAGGATTATACGTGTGTCGGGCGAATAATGGTCTGAATCGGGTGATTGCACCAGGTTCACGATGTGCTTCAAGTTGGATATAAACTTGGGAAGGGGAACGTGCTGCGGCGATGGCTTGATGCAAGCGTCGTTTGCACCGAACCAGACCACCAGCAATCGGACCTTTGGAGCATATTTTTGCTGATCTCGAGTAGCGAAAGACTGATATCGGTATGAGATCGAGGTTCAAAAGCTTTAGCTCCACGTACCTTTTCAAATACTGGAATTGCCCACTCGGTATTGTAGCCAGAATATCCACGATTAATCACATCTAATTTACGAGCATATACGTCTGATTTGCACTCATCGATAACTGATTGTGAAAACAAGTGAGGCAAGGAGACGAACGAGAAAGACGCTGTCCAAAACCGTCTACTCCAGGTTCCCAACCCCCTTGAGTGATAGAGTCTCCAAATAACATGATTACATCCTGAACGTACGCTGCCATGGCTGATCAGATGGAAGAAAAGGATGGAGTCACAAATCTAACGCGTCCGATTTTGTAATTATACGAATGGGTTATGGCTCATTCTCGTCTACCCATCCACGTAGCGAACAAACGCGCATTCGTCTGGGACGTTGAAGGTATCTATTTCAATATATGATACATTTTATTTGCTCAGTATTGCACGTTCAGATATTGCGAAACTTCGTTCACAACATCATATTTGTGGTATTCTCGTTGGTACCTTACCACATTTATCCCAACAAAATGTCTTCCTCGGAGTCCCTCTCGTACTAATGCCCGAGGAAGTTGTCTTACTCGTCGAGAAAGGTGACTTTTATACCTCTTTCTAGCATTAACTATTAAACAATTTCCAGAAATTGCTGTTCTCGTTGACGATCCCAACGTTTATCCCGAGCCTACTTCTGCTCAGCTCAAAAAGTGGATGACTGAACAACATGCTATCGTTCAACACCAGCAAACCTTGTTTGAGGCAAACGTTAAAGACAACAAGGATGTCAAGGGTCCCGACCGTGCTATGTCTGAAGAGGCTATACGAAAACGAAAAGAACGCGAACTCCGGAGACAGCAGAAGCTCTTGGAGCAACAAAATAGTCCTTTGCATTTAAATGATGAACAACAAAACCCTTCCGCCTCTATCTCAACCTCTCAAGCATTATCACATACTGAAAACGAAACAAATAGCTCCTCGTTCAATATCACTGTTCCCGCTGTATCTTCCTCGCTGGAATGGTATAATTCTAGTAGCTGCTCATATACAACCATCGAGTCCGCAAAAGAAGCTGGGATTTGGGATTACCCCTCAGATCTCCATGACCGAGCAAAGTGCGGTGTTTTCAGGGATTTATGGGAACAAGGGTATTTTATGGGTGGAGGTATTAGATTTGGTGGTGATTATTTGATCTATCCAGGTTGGACTGAAGCTCTTCGCTACCGTTACATGGCCTAACTCTTTGTTTATGTAGGTGACCCGCTGCGGTATCATTCACATTTCGCCGCTACTGTGATAGATTCTCCTAGTAGCGACCTTCTTCCTATGGAGATTGTTGCGCATGGCCGTTTGGGTACAGCAACTAAAAAGACACATTTGTTTTGCGGTTGGAACGATGACAAGAAGCAAGTTTCGTATCTCTCCGTTGAATGGGCTGGTTTTGGTTAATTCTAGGATGGTATTCTGGTACATACAATCCTCATTCCCAAATGTAATCAACTCTATGTACGTCTAATCCAACTTGCGCCTACCTATATGAATGCGTGCCCTTGTAGGATTACTTTCTGTCGGCTGACTACTCTGTGCGTCAAATAAACGGGCTTCCTCCACATTGTCTGCTGCATCACTCAGCGACCTTCTAGAACGGCTGCCCCCACCCCCGACAGTGAGAACTTTGACAATCCAATCATTCAGAAACAGGACGAGAGCGAAAATAGGAAGCCTGATGGGCACGAAAGGAGAAGGATGACGAATCATATCATTTTCAGGATTGACAGGACTGTATGGGTCAACAGGAAGGGGACGAGCGTGCATTGCCATGATAATAAACTGGCGTAAAAAAACTGAGTATGTGTCCCTCGGAAATGAGCACAAGACGTACCATGGGAAAAACAAGGGCGAAAAGAGCAGCATTTGCCAGTGTGCTCCCCCAGGTACACAGAGCTGCAGTTGGAAGACCTGGTGAAGCTATGAGCAGAACCTGGATGTGTAAATAGTGAGTCATACGTACCAAAAGTTAGATAGTAAGCCCATCGTTCCTCCAAGTGTCGTATACGTCTCGATAAATTCATGCCTCGAGCAATCCAAACAAATCTAGGGAAATAGAATTTGTGCAAGCTAGCGTGAATACATTTCTAGACGCACTCAAAACAGTAGTATCTGGAACAAAGTTCTTAGCATAGTGTTCAGGGTGTTTGTGGTGAAATGACTTACGCATCAACCCAGCACAAGAAGAAAAATCCAGTAATAGATCCAATGTACGGGATGTTTCCTAGTGCAAATGAAACGACTACAGATGTGAATACCATCACTACACGGTATGCCGAAGTTGCAATCGACTTCAACATCCCAGTGTAGGTAGCGGGCTGCTGTTGACTTAATGCTCGGTTTCCGTACTGAAGGGCATAAGTGCGCTTTGCGATGATCGTACACCATGAACTCTGGGGTAGTATGAGTAGAGAGAGGGCAAGATAAAGAGCCACGCACATTGAGATAGAATGAGAGTCCGACCACGGGAAATAACCATAGAATCTGGTAAAACCAGCCCACATTTCGATGAAGCCATTTCTGTTGATCCTTGACCAGAGGTAATAACAACAGGTCGAATGTATAAATGGAAAACAACGATAAAATGTTCAGTAATAATGACTTGTAGATGTTGGCTCGAATTTCTGGGTCACTGGCATAGCATGTTCATATTGAGTGAATTGTAGAAAAGAAAGATAACTCGAACCTCGAGACAGTCGAAATGACGAGATCCCAGCGAAACGCGTCAACAAGACCATGCCACGCCCATTTCAGTTGCAATAAGACAGACTCTTGAACAGATAAAAATGATGGATATGATGCACGCGCAGAAGTCGGGGGATATCGAAGGGACGGATGAGGTGTTGACATGAGATCAAGATATGTAGTGTATGTAACATGAGATCTTTTTCCGAGCGGCTCAACACGTAAATCAATTCAAAGGTGTAATTGCTTCATGGTTCATAGTAAAGTTTGTACATACAAGCTATGTGATAAGAATAGGAATAGAACGGGCATATTGTATATACAACAGACGAGGAGTGGTATACATAACAATAAGGACTTTCAAAAGTACGCTGACGCTGAACAAAGTCTCTGTACATGGATGAAATCAAATGAGGCGAGGCGTTCACGACCTAGTGGTCTATAGAATATTGTTAGTCGGTCGTCTGTGTTGCGGAGTAAGCAAAATATAATCACCCTCTTTCTGCCAGTGGTGGACTTGGAAGAAGCAACAGGTTTCTTTGCCGTAGCGCTCTTCTTGGTAGCTGTCTTTTTGGCAGATTTTGCCCTGGTCGTTGAACTAGTGCCGGTTGCAGCCTACCCTAAGCTTGAGACTGTGTGACACACAAGTATTAGAGACAAACGAACCTTCTTAGCTGACGCTCGTTTCGCTGTTACAGTACTCTTCCTCGCGGGCTTCGCCTTTGCAGTAGTAGATTTTGCAGCAGGTGCCTTTTTGGGCTCGGCCTTTCTTTTGGCAGCCGGGGTTCTCGTGCTGGTCGCTTTTGCAGGCGCTGTTCTTGCAGACGGCTTGGTGGCTGTGGCTTTGGCAGCTTTCTTATTAGTGGTAGCTTTAGCAGCTATTTTAGCGGTGGAAGTCTTGGTCGATTTGGTGGTCGAGGGCTTGGTCTTGGCAGCAGATTTGGATGCTACCTGACGTTTCGCGGCGGGCTTATTCTAGGAGATATTAAAATACCCATCAAGTTTTTGAGATACACGCTCACTTCCTTGGCATCGGCTTTGGCGACGCTATTCTTTGGAGCGAGCTTCACGCAGCCAGCTGGTCCTAAACCCAAGTGAGTACTTCTTCTGAGATCGGAATTCATTGTGTATACCCTTAGGAAGAACAAAGATCCCCTTTTCGTTGCCCGAGTTGAGCGCTTTGGCAAGCTGACTGTTCTGGGCGGCACCAATCTCAAGTTTGTACTTGTTCTCGACGTATCTGGAAAGTAAAATGACGATTCAAGTCGCTGTGGCTTCCAAAAGAACCTACTTTTTGATCTGTGGACGGGATACGCCGCGGCGGGCGTCTTCAGGGTGAGCAGCGATACACTCCTAAAGAAGGTGGCAACCCCGAGCAAAATGAAAGGGAATTCAAGAAATCGTAAATTGCACAAATCTTTTTCCAACGAAGGTATCAAACCTTGATCATATCGATCCACGTCGGGCGAGCAGGTGCTGACCTCGATGTCGCTTTTGCGGTTTTGGTTGTGGTAGACTTCTTTGCAGACATAACAAAACTTCTAGATGTGGGAAATAAATCGAACAAAGAGTTTGACAGCAGGATAGAAGAAGGCGTGCTTGAACAAGTATTGGGTAGGGGTATGGATTATGGTAGAGAGGATTAAAACTCCGAGAGCAGCACGACGCGTAAAAACTTGTTTCACGTGATTTCGTTGAAGATGTCTTTCGGGATACAGGAGCGGTTTTGAATCATTGAATGGCTTGGTGACAGTAGATATAAAATAAACATTTTTACTTGTTCAAATATGTCTTTTCTATGTAGAGTTTTGCAGGAATTTCAGGACATTTAGAATAGGAGTCTAATCATCTGTTGGTTTCCCACGTTGGCGCGTCTGCAGTAACTTAGAACTGGACGCGTCCTTCGAAGTCACGTGAGGCGTGGTTTTGCCGATCAAGTGCCTGATGCCAGCTCTGAATCGTGACTTACTACGACCTCTTCAAAACCACAATGTCCATCTCTGCCGAGCTTGCAGCTTCCGTCAGGGCAGCCTATCGAAATTTGTATAGAGCAGCGTCTTTCACCTTCTTAGGTGAGGCCTACGTCCTTTTTACAACGTCTTTCTCAATAGCTATTCTAGGTGACAAGCCTGTACTAACAGGTTGGCTAATTAGCAATTTCTATGGACCATATTGATTTTTTTGCTTTGCCTACTAGCATTCCGTCAAAAAATGCGGCAGGACGCTCTGGCTTTACCCCCAGAGCCGACCGCTATGACTGGATACATCCAGCATACCAACGACATTGCAACATTTCTAAGACGGAATGTCGTACAAGGTTCTCTTACTCCTCAAGACTCTAGCGATTCTCGAGAAGTCTGGCGTACGTTCGTAAGAGGAGTGGTTTTTGCTACGTACTAACAAATCCATAGATCTACGTATTCATGGGCAAACCGAATTAGGCTCCAATGACTCGATTAAGAACCCGAAGCCGATGAAAGCAAACTCTGGGATCAAGTACGCACAAATGTCAAGTTGTTTATAATATTTCGACCCTTCCTAATGATACAGTCCAGAACCTGTTGTTCCGCTTGACGTGGTACCAGCGTCGCGCCCAAAGTACTATTCTGCGTTGAAAAGAGCCCATAGCCTGAGAAAAGTTCCTGAACTGAAGGAGGAGGATATTGAGGAAACCTTTGTTCGAGGTACGGTGAACAAGCTGTCCCAGAGTTCCACGTACTTATATCCTTGCGCATAGGTAGTGGGCCGGTAGGAGTTATCGTTGACCCTTTACGTGTCGTAGCTTTCTCATGTACATACCAGGGTGGTCAATCTGTTAACAAAACTGAGAACAATGTTCAGTTACTACATAAGCCAACTGGTATCCGAGTATCCTGTCAAGAATCTCGTTCTCTTTCACTGAATAGGCGCCTCGCCCGTCGATTACTTGCAGAGAAGGCGTGTCTCTTCGAAAACCAACTCTTGCACTTTATACTGACGTATTCATGAACGCTATAAACAGTTGGATCAACTTTTGAACCCAGGCTTATCGAAGGAAGATCTGAAAAAAGCAAAACAACGTGAAAGAGAAAGGCGGAGAAGGAAAAAGGCCAAAAAGAAGGACTTGGCAAAGCAGAAAGAACAGAATGAGAATTCAGACTTAGATGAGGACTAGTTACATTATGCACTCCAAGTACAAGTATTAGTCTATGTGTGGCTTCAAGTCGGCTAAAACCTTTTAGAGTGATTCGGTTATTGCCGTTTCCCCTCTCAACCGCATCAATTCTGAGCGTCGCTTCATCCTACTTTACCTTCAAATTCCATCGCCCTTGCAAAGACCACAAAGATGTCTTCTCAAGGCTTACATTCGTTGACCACCATCATCAAGCGGTGAGTGGCTACGCACAAGTCATTCTTCAGCATTGGACGTGTTTCTCTACAGTCTTGAAGCTGCGACCTCGCGAATCGAGGACTTGGCTGCTGCTGGGTGGCCGTCCAAACTCGATGATCTGAAGCAACCCCAATCTACGCCTACCCCTTATGCCACTACCCCTGTACCTTCCGCGCCTCCTGCACCTCCTCCAACCTCCTCCCAATCTATGGAAGTACCTAAGAGTGTTGTCGCCTTCGATGAAGCCATCATCGAAGGAAAGCTCAAGCCTTTTGTGCAGCTGACTCGTTCCTTTGCTAGCCCATCTGTGATCGAGATGGTGCGTATATTACGATCTCGAAGCCAAACAGAGCTCATGAACATTTGTGACTTAGGTGGGACTTGTAGAGAAACAACACCAAGAATTGCGCAGTTTGCTAGCAACGGCTGCCGCCTGTACGAAGCCTGACGGAAAAGCTTTCGAGAATTTGTTGGCGCCTCTCAATACCAGTGTCGAAGCTATCTCTCGTGCAAAGGAGGCCAATCGTAAAGATCGTGACTGGTTCAACCACATTACGGTGATTGGGGAAAGTGCAGCGTTCGTAGCATGGGTTCTCAACGTGAGTGTCGCTGTAAGCGCATTCAAGATATCTTCTGAGCATGTCCATACAGCCTAAACCCGGCCCGTATATCAGTGAGGTTAAGGATCAAATGCTCTACTATGGTAATCGTGTCATCAAGGAATTCAAGGAGAAGTAAGAATCCTCCCTTCCGGCTGATTTGCTGACATTAAACTATCCTAACAGGGATGCAAGGCACGCAGAATGGGTCAGGGCGTTTACTGCAATCTTCGATGAGATGCGCAAGTACATTATGGAATTTCACTCTACTGGATTGACCTGGAATGCCAGAGTATGTGATTCATTCTACTGTGAAAGTCTTATGAACTTACCGTGGCATAGGGCGTTTCCGTCGCTGAATTTTCCAGCAAATCCCCAGCACCTGCCACTGGTGGGGCACCACCTCCACCTCCACCTCCCCCACCTCCCCCAGCTGCGGCACCACCGCCTGCAAGCAATGCTGCTGCCAGCGGTACCGCTGCTGTGTTTGCAGAGCTAAACCGTGGCGCTGAAGTCACGAAGAATTTGCGCAAAGTGGATAAGAGTGAGATGACGCACAAGAATCCAGAGTTGCGCGCTGGTTCTACTGTCCCAAGTTCTTCAGGTCCTAGTGAGCGCGATCTTGACTTTTTACTGCAAAAAAGCTCACAATGCCTCATAATAAAGCAACAGCAAAGAAGCCTTTGAGGCCCGCCAAACCTCAAGCTCTAATGGGCAAGAAGCCTCCCAAGTTTGCTTTGGAAGGAAAATCATGGACTATCGTAAATATCAATCTGTTATACCTGAGTCAGATCCTCAAATCAACAATATTCCACAGGAATACCAAGAAGACGAGAAGAATTTGGTTGTGGAAGACACTGAACTCAATCAAGCAATTAATATTTTCGGATGTAAGAACAGTACCATCCAAGTCAAAGGCAAAGTTAACGCCGTTACGTTGGGTTCGTGTCTAATTTCAAATGCTTGGTGAAAAAACTGATTTACTTTCAGTCAACTGTACCAAGACTGCAGTTTTGATTGACTCCGTCGTCTCTTCAATATCCATAACCAAGTCACCGTCGTTTGGCATCCAGGTTACTGGCTCTGCACCAATGATCCAAATCGACTCTACAGACTCGGGACAGATCTTCTTATCCAAATCCAGTCTGAACGCAGAAATCACTACTGCGAAATGCAGTTCTATCAATGTTAACCTGCCCGTCGAAGGCGAAGAAGAGGGAGTTTTCCAGGAGCAACCAGTGCCAGAAATGCTAAGGACTATTGTTAAGGACGGAAAACTAGTGACGATGGTCGTTGAACATGTAGGTTGAAGAACATCTTAGTATGTACGGTACTTAGAGCCAGGATTACATTTGGATTCATGGGGATAAATATGATATCACTGCTCGGAGTCGCTTGTGTTTACTATTAATTAGTGGTGTCACCGCCTAGCGTCAGCAATTCTGTCCATCAACTTGGTTCAATTTTACCATCATCACTTCGTCCAACTTCAAGTTGTTTTTTCGAATATCGTCTCTCCTTTACAACTTTTCTATTCAGTTTGTCTGAAATCAAGCAACTATGGACAACATAGGATGGAGCAATCTGAGACGTGCCCAGCGAGCGAGTCCCCTTTCCAATCGGTACCACGAAAGATTTCAAGCTAACCAGCAATGTGCGCGCCCGACAGGAGAACGACTACTTCCAGACGCCCCATCGCGGGATGGATGGTCGGTTCATGCCAGTGGAACAAATAACACCGATGGATGAACAGTTTATCGGTGGTTTTCATCCTGGTCTTCCTGCACCATCTCCTGTTCCTCCGGAATTGCCTCCCAAGGATAGACCCAGCGGACATGGTGGTTCAATTCAGCCAACTTTGTCCAATGCCCAATTGACCAAGCTCAGCGCTGTGGAACGATCCAGGTTCTTGCAAGTAGCGCGTATGAACCCCCATCTCCAGGCGAGTTGATCCTATTACTGATTGGGTTTGAGTGGATTATTGAAGCTCGTACAGTTTATGGTAGGACCTTTACTTCGGTGCGTATTCCGTGTACTCTTGTAATCAGGCTGATGGTTCACATCAATGGATTTGCAAGGTATGACACGATTGATGAACACGGGGTATGGCATGGGGCTGCTCTCATAGTTAGTATGTCGAAATCTGTCTTACATTTCTTGTCGGACCTGAACTAATGATTTGGCTCAGCTGCCGACTCTGGCTCCTCCTACGATCCACTCCCTACTCTGACGATTGAATGGGATCCCGAAAAGCCTTCATTCACCAATAAAAGAGCGAAATCTATCAGACGACCACATGCGAGCTCCTTCGACCTGGGCCCTCATCCTGCAGACCCTCATTCCACATCAGTAGCTATAGCTAATCAGTTGGATGGGAAACCTTTTCATGGCCCCTCTGCACAAACACAGCAGGTTTCTGGTCAGGAAATATATGTCTATGCTGGCTCGGGAGGGTACGCTTCTTTGTATTCTCGCTTCTGTTAACTAACCAACAATTTTAGGACATTCACTTTTTGGCGATTCACGCTCCACATACCTCTCGGTTCGAACGAGATGAGTGTCACGTATAGTATCAACCAGGGTCAGAAAATGCAATTCTTCCTTCCGGGACGTGGGCAAAATATGAGATGGGCCAGCTATTCTGTGTGTGGGCCTGTTTCCTCTCTTGACTTGTATTGACAAGCCTGTACCTAAAGTGTAATGGGTTTTCTGCCGGTGTCAACGCAGATGACTTCAGGGGTCCTGGTTTCCAAAGCGGTTATGATCCGTGTTGGATGGACCTGTTAGCAAAGCACGCCGAAGAACCTTTCCATGCCCTAGTTGGTGGAGGAGACCAACTTTACTGCGATGGGTTCGTCGATCCTGCGGAAACTTAATGGAGTTATTCCTAATATTTCTTGTCAGTCTCACGCGGGAACCAGAACTTCAGGAATGGGTCGCAAAGATGAAGCCAGAAGACAAGAAAAACTTTCCTTTGACCGACGAGATTGCCCAAGCCATCGACCGCTTTTACTTCAGTCATTATTGCCAGTCATTCCGTACTGGTGCATTCGCGCGCGCAAATAGCTCGATGTGAGTTCACTCCCCTTGCTTATGGATTCAGTCGGCAGCTCAATGTGCTATTCGAATAAGTCCAATGATGAACATGTGTGATGACCATGGTATGTTAGATGTATAGCGTGCACCATTTCTGTTTCGTTGATGTCAATGTACAGATCTCGTATGCATTTCTCTTGTTTAGATGCCTACACCTATTCACTTGCTTAATCGTAGATTGATGGTTTTGGTAGCTGTACGTGCACATTGTTCTACTCGCAAGGTTTCTTGCTGACGCATCTCTAAGATCCCGATGACCTTCAAAACGCACCTGTTTTCAAGGCGTGAGTCGCCTTGCCTCTAATCGAGTCATTGGTTCATGATTCTTGTTTGACCTCTAGTATCGGCTCGAAAGGCTACTTTTGGTTCTTGCTTTTTCAATGCTTCATAAACAGTACGCCTTTCTCTCTTGCCCCAAACTTGTCTAAAACTCGAAGCAGCTGAAGTCGACGGATTGGACGACCGGAATCATATCAACAAGTCAATCATTATTGGGGAGCCTGGACCTTATATTTCATTCCGATCACATTCCTTCCTAGCTTCATTGGGACCGCAGACAGCCATCTTATTGCTCGATTGCAGGTGAGATGATCCATTTAATGTTATATCACTTGATTTCTAAACCACACCTCAAGAACGGAGCGAAAGAAGGACCAAGTCTGTAGTCCATCACAATACCAAAAGGTCTTTGAACGAGTGAATCAGATGCCTTCTACGGTGGAACATTTGGTCGTGCAACTGGGTGAGTTCAGCGTGCCTCTTCTGAGGGCAGTGCATTGATTTCTTCCTAGGCATACCGATTGCTTATCCAAGGATGGTGTTCTTGGAAAGTATGCTTGAATCCAAATTGAACCCATTGGTGGCCCTAGGACGGAATGGGTCCCTTGGCTTATCTGGTATCGTTAACAAGTTCAACGCAGATGCCGAGTTGTTGGACGATTTGGTCAGATCCTTAACTTCCCTTGTTTGCGTTGTGACTCAAATTTACAGTAAAGAATGATCACTGGACCGCTCGATCGCATAAAGTAAACTTGTTCGCTTCGACATATAAGAAATACTAATTTCCGTTCCCAGAAAGAACGCAATTGGCTCATAGAGCAGTTTCAGAAATTAGCTCAAGGAAAGAGACTCCGAATAACATTCCTTTCTGGAGATGTCCACTGCGGCGCATTTGGTTTGCTCAAAACATTGAAGGAGAAGAATAAGCCTGAAATGCCATCTGCGACTGACCATCGCTATATGGTCAATGTGGTGACTAGTGCCATCGTCAATACCCCACCGTAAGGGAACTTCGATCAACTGTTCTGACCGACACTGACAAATAACCATTAGACCACCTACAGTGATATCAATGGTGTCTTCACTAGCCAATAAAACTCACAAAACTCTCCATCACATCAGTACGGATGAGGTTATGGTACGTCTGGCAACCGCTTCTCCATTACAAGTGTTCACTCGCACCAGATGCCTGTTTTCCAAACCGAGACCGATGGTACCTCTCGAAAGCAAAAATTCATAATGGGACGACGAAACTGGTGCCAAACTAATTGGGATGAAGCTACAGGCGATCTCTTGTTTGACCTTCGGGTAGAAAAGGAAAAGGGTCTTGGAACCTCAGTAGGGTATGTTACTTTGTTTGTTATAAAAATGCGGCGTATTTATTAGTTTGGCTTGCAGGTATCTTGTTCGTGTCCCGCCTCCTCGTTGGAACCCATGAATATCTCTTCCCAGACTACATTATTTCGGAATGCTCTTAGATACCCCCACATGCTTTATCTAGTCTCATTTTAATATATTCGCACCCAGTGCTGCTTTAGTCCTCGTATTTATGTACTTGCTCGTACCCAGCATTGTCTATGCCTTGCGTATATTGCGGATGTATTTCACGCTCATCTGCTTCTGTGTCTCCGTTCTCTGATGTATAACCACTTGTAGGTCCAACAGGTGTTCCGAAAGTGGGACCGGGCGATTCTTCAGGTTCATAGACAGTAGCGTTCCTCAGTGGACTTGGTTGTGTTCCTCCATACACATAACGATCTTCTTCGGCCACACCAGAATCTTCTTGTGGCTCATAGGCTGCAGTGGCGTGCCTCAAAGGACTAGGTTGTACACCTTGATATGACGAGCGCTCATCTTCCCCTACCAACGGCGATTTCTCTTTAGACTGAAGCTTTGCACGCTTCCGTGCTTCCGCTTGTTGTCTCTTCTTTTGTCGTTGAGCCTGTTTCTCTGCCTCTGCCTTTTCCAGAGCATCCGAACGTGCAAACTCCTGTTTAGCCTCTTCTTCCTCCAGCTCATCAAGGGCCCGCTGCTCTTGCATGAATTCCGGATAACGTTCACAAATAGGCCGCCAGGTGAGTTGCTGGTCCTCAGGTATAATAGCTGATGGGTCAGCAAGGATTGTTTCGATGTCAGGTGGAGGAGGAAAGTCAAAGTTTGGGCCAGGATTCAGTTGTACGCAAGCATCGTTGAATAGGGATATGAATGGATAGTAACCTAGTGTACCATCATCGAAAGGATTTTCTTTATGTTCCTTGACGCCTCCCCGCGTCCGTTTCTTTTCTTTCACTTTTCGTGACACTTCGGTTCGAAGCTGCAAGAAATCGTACAGGTCCCGAAAAGCAATGCCCTGGCATTCACCATTGATAAAGAAGGCTATGTGAGAATCTGGCAAGGTAGGCAAGGGTCGGAGGTTTTCAGTTGGAGCACGAGTAGGAGCAGAAGGGCCGCGTTCAGGTAGTTTTCCAGAGCCGGACTTTTTATTAGAAGTTGAAGGAAGGGAAACAGTGTTGGAGGATTTTCCAGAGTAATCCATCAAAGCTATCATTTCTTTCGACTGAGGATACTCTTGAATCTCAAAGACTTCCTGACCCTTGAGATCAATGGCGATTCGTTCGCGCTTGAGATGTGCAGGATCATGAGGGTCTTTTTTGTTGGCTTGTCGCAATGGAGGAAGGGATATGTACATGCCAACGACATCTCCAGACTTGATTGAACGTCCATAGGATCGCGGACGGGAGAGATTGACCTTGTCACCAGTTTTGTCTCGATATCCATAACTATATCCATCTAAACCGACAGGTCCGTTCAAAGGAGCTTCTCGTCTACCCCAACCGAGCCTGACATGACAGCCTTCGCGATGGCCTTCTGTTGAAGGTTCACCACCACCACGCACAATCTTGACTTCCATATACCAGCGGCCCTCGCGAACGGGCGCATTACAGCGCGCACTCCTGAACCCCTTGGTTCCCAGTAGACCTAAACCATCCTTGGTGACATGAACAAAAGGAGACCGGTCTTCCCAGCTAACTCGGTAGGAGCATGGGTTGCTCTCAATAGTGCGGAAGGGGTAGCAGCATCCTGGAGCTTTGATTCCAGCGGGTGAATACCGAAAGCCGACGCGATTGATACCGACAGGATCGGTTTTGAAAAAGGGGGAGTTTTCGACGGTTGGGATGAAGAAGGGCCCACGAGAGACAGCGAGCTGGGGACGAGAAAAGAGATCTGTTTTCGAAGAGAGGACTCTAGTAGAGGATTAGGAAATACATTCGGGATGAAGCAAACGACTTACTCGGGCGCTCCCGGGTCTGAAGGTGCAGGAGACAATGCGGGTTGCTTGTCCTTTTCGGTGCGTTTGCGTTTGCGGCTTGGAATTGGCTGTGGGGGTGACGACAGTGACAGTTCCATTGCAAGACTAGATTAGTCGCGTCTCGCGTCTCGGCCTGTTCCAGAGTTTACCCCCTGTCCTTTAAATCTCAACGCAATGCCCTGTACTATCAGTAGCAGCCATGCAAACCACCCAGGAAGTTGATCCCGACTTGATTCGCGTCTCCGTTGATTTTCGGATGACATATGTCAAAGACTTTCTCAATTTCAGTCGTGAACAAGAGGAGATTTTAGCCAAAGTCGCCCCATTGGTCAATGACATCATTCCAGAAGTCGTAGACGACCTCTACGCCAAACTCTTCGAGTTTGATATTACAAAACAAGTAGGTACCAAAAGTCTACGTGGCTTTTCCGTCTTTCTAACAATTGCTAGATATTTATGGAGAGAAATCAAGGGTTCGATGGTCCTTTACCCACAAAGCTTGAGGATCTTACTCTGGACAGTCCGCAACTCGTGTATCGCAAGGTACTTGCGAGATACCCGGGTTGAGAACAGGCATTCACGTCGTTTGCAGATATTTATGAAGGCCTGGGCACGTCGAATTTTGACTTCGGACTATTCGTCGCCTAAAACGTGGGCTTATATGGACAAAGGTGAGCAATTTATCCCGTCAACAGACGTGTACTCAGTGTTTTCCAGTCGGCATAATGCACACCGGAGTCAAGTCCTTCAAACATCGTGCCAATTCAAAGCCTCTTGTTGTACCCTGTGTGTTGTATTTCTTTGTGATTCGTTGCTTTGACCGAGCTTGCCGCCAGATCGAGATTGTGCATTAACCCTGGCGCGAGTTGAATCTATATTACAAACATCAATACTAAAGCTTCCTGAAGACCAGCTATCCATGTCTGAGAAGATCAGTGCAATATCAGCAGTCAGTAAAGTGAGCTTTGGTGCTACTTTTCCAGACGCATGGCTGACATTATACAGGTCATTTGGATCCAGAATGATTTATTCGCAAGACACTATATCGACGAGTAGACTGTAAACATTCCTTAATCTCGTATAATTATATGTACTCTTACCAGCAATAATAACATTCACATCGCTCCCGGCTCAGCTCCGAATAGAGGATCGTCCTCTTCCATAGAATCGCCACCAGCATTACCACCCCCGTCCTCAGAGTCTGAATCACGTTCAGCGCCCGGCTCTATACCTTCCTTCTGTAGCCGTTGTTTTTCCTTCATCTCATCACGTTGTGCAAGCTTCATTTCCAAGTCTGCTGTAAGTTTCTTGAGTGCATCTTCGAACCGTTTCTGTGCAAATTTGAAAGAGGTCAGCGATTGCATTAGAGGCCGAGAGCAAGGAGAAAGTCTCACCCTGATGAGAGGATTCGCTGAACTAGCAATCTCACTTCCTTTCTTGGCCACCGCTGCCTCCAAATCCCTGATTTCTTCATTCAACAGTTTCCTGGCTTGAGCATCGTCGTCGTCGTCGTCATCGTCATCATCTTCCTCGCTTTCGTCGTCGTCGTCCTCTTCTTCGCCCTCCTCTTCGTCATCACCCAAAGCCAAGTCCAACTCTGCTGCAAGTTCTTCATCAATGTCACCGTCTGGCTCTTCTTCGTCTTGTTCGCCTTCATCTTCACCATCATCTCCAGGTCCTGGAGTAGGAGCGTCGGAAATGGCAGGGGTTGGAGCGTCGATGGGTTGTTCCTGCTCGATGAATTCAGAGTCGGATAAATCGGGATTGACATTTTCGAGAATATCTGTTTTTATTTGCTACAGTTAGAAACATCATAATGATAGCTGCTTTGACGCACCATATTTAATTTCAGAAGCTAGAGAGTCCTCGTCCAGCAGTCGCTCGACCTCTTGTTCTACACTTTCAATAGTCTGTTGTCTGTGAGCGTGAGCCAAATCAAGAGAGAACTAGACACCTACCCGCCTGTTTATTCGCTTCCTGAACCTTCGTTTACGAACATGATTTAGAGGGGGTGTTATACCATGAGGCCAGATGAACTCTTCAATAGAAAAGTTCTTTTGTTGTTGGGAGGTAGCTTCTTCATTTTCGAGTCTATTCTCCACGACGAGCATCTATGTCACAGTTCAGTAGTGAAATTACGGTAACTGTTGAAAAGACCAACCTGACATATGTCTGCAACTTTGAACATTTGCTTGTTATCCAGGGTTTTCTGGGATTCGAGGATACATGGTAAATCTACTAGCTTGGACGAGTATGTGTTGTTGCCTATATGAAATACCGCTCTGCGAGAGTCTTGGGGAGGATTTAGAAAGGTTTCTGTCTACAATAGTGGGATAACTCACCTTTAAACTTGAACCAAACGTCGTTGGACACCTCTCTAGCGGCCACCATCTTTCTCAGCTTTTCGCAGTCCTCCCCAGGAGGCATACGCAGAATAAACTGTTCCTCAAAAGCCAATTCCTCGTCATCTGAATCGAGCTCACGATCATATTGACCTAGGAAAGACATTCCAGGAGCTTGAGCTGCTGCCTTTTCGCTGAGTTTGAACTTGAGCTTGGGCTGAGCTTTGCTGGTACGGGAGCGAGTGGTGCGCTCAGAGGAGGAGGTTTCTGCTGCTGCTAAGGAGGCCATGGAAGCTATGGCGGCTTGGCTGGAAATACGGAGACGTGAAGAAGTTCGGGAGCCTGAAGGGGCGCTTGTGGATGTGCTGGCGACTGGGGTTGATGGTTCCGGCTGAGTTTGTTGAGTAGCGGACATTTCTTCTTCGTCCACGATGATAACATCCTCGTCCATTTCTCAGAGTAGAGAGACGCGAAGATTCCAATAGAGTCCACACGTGATGTCATTTGCTTTCTCTCCTAATAGTAAAGGACAGTCGCGACTCTTCAGTTGACCATGACCAGTACTGCCCTTCGGTAAGTAACGTTTAGATCGAGCACGTTGATATCATCTCAATTTTAAAGGCTAGACGAATTCAAAAGGTCTTTTATTGTCTGGTCTTACATCGATTGGTTTTAATACGACTAGACTATAGGAACTCCGAGATATCACCAACCAGCCACTCGAGGTATGGTTCCGTTCTCTGTACAATTCAAGATGACGGACGTGTATCTTCCGTTAGAACTGTAAAGTGGAAGCGAATGATTCCAATTTGTTCGAATGGAACGTTGCGATTACTGCTGAAGCAAGTACAAAGCGATGCCTTTGTTTTCCGTCCATCTGATCTCTGTTCAGTCTGATTCTCCTTACAAAGGCGGCACATTTCATTACACACTGACTCTTCCACAAAACTTTCCGTTCAAAGCCCCTACGGTACTTGCAAGATTGGATCAGTGTTGCTATGTGGAGCTCATATATGGATTGTTCTGGTAGGTCACGTTCAAGACCAAGATTTACCATCCCGGGATCAACGAAGAGGGATCGATATGTGTCCCCATCTTGCGTGATGAGGTGAGTCGCTGCCTTTTGTTCATAGAAGGCATGCTAACGACATGCAGTGGAAGCCGTCTGTCACTCTTGCCACGGGTGAGGCTAAAAAAGAGTCTTGTGTGCAGGAACGTGCTGATGGTTTTGAAACTAGTGTTGGCGATAATACAAGAGAAATTGAATAATCCAAGCGCTGATGATCCCTTTGAACCAGACATTGCAGCGGTGAGTGGATTGCGGTGGTGATGATGGTTGTGCGATGCTAACTGATGATACAGCTGCTGAAGAACGACAAGAACAAATTCCTGGCGACTGCGAAAGAATGGACGAAGAAATATGCCACTTGAATGTATACAGAGGTTGAAGAGATGCAGACTTTTTTCTCGGATATAGAATATAAAATGTACATATTAGCAAGTGTGAGAAATTAAAAGTTGGTGACACTCTGCCGCGTGCATGCAACGAGGACTGGAGAAATAATGCATCGTCTTCGGTGACACTCTTTATTTGACCTTATCTGTACGCGTTTTGACTGGACTGCTTTGTTTTTTCAGGAAAAAGAGCGACCCAAAACCGTTGCCATCGCTCAAGGTGGATCTGCCAAACCTAGACCTACCTTCCCCCGACGATTTCCGAACATCCCTCATCCTTCCAGAGTTTGTCTAGTCTTTTGATCCATTATCCATTCGCTTATCCCCCCACAGTCTGTCTCGTCGCTTCTCTCTCCTCCGTTCCTCTTCTGGCGAGCCCGTTTCCGTTGATATCCTTAGGTCAAGGCTTGCCGATCAGCGAGCCCGCGGCGCAGAAAACCAAGTCTCTGAAGAGGAAGAAGACATGATTCTCGAGTCTCTAGGCCTTCGTTCTCGCTCAATCCATTCCTCCGACCAGAGTTCCTCCGTCCGCTCGTCCTCTGCGACTGCCACCTCCAGTCTGACATCATCTCCAGGCGGCAGGTCCCAAAAACGCTACAGCAACAACCTCTTTGGCTCAGGCAGGCTCAGGGACTACTCGTATATTCGAAGTGTCACCTCCAACAGAACTTCTACTTCGCGTTCCGCGTCAATAGTTCCCTCAGAGTCGTCTCTCAACACGCGCTACGCCAATGGTCTAAGACCAATCACTCCAGAAGGAAACGGCGGTTCTTCATCCTCACATTCCAGCCCAGAGAAACTACCCCATTCTGCTCCTCTTATACCATCAGCACCCTATGGCGAACAGACTGCAAGCGAATACCGTCCATCACGCCCAGCAGGCGCGTCCACGTACAAACGTGCTTCGCGAGCTCTCGAAGATGCTATTCGAGAGATTGAAGAAGACGTCGAGGATGAGATCCTAATGCCACGCTCTGCCCCCATTGCACGTTCTTACATTGATCAGCATCCAGTACGTCTCTGTATTTTTCCTCGTGTATGTTCTAAACCTTTTGACAGAGCGAATCCAACGCCTCTACTAGACTTTCCGGTGCTTACGAGTCTGGAATGGCCATCTCCTCAGAAGGCCAGGTCGAGACTGAAGAACGGCGAGTATCTCCTGTACCATCCAAGATACTTCCTGGCTATATACCTGGAATGCCGCGACCCATGACACCTCGTGAAGACATGGAACACGATATGCTACGCTCTCATTCCACCACTCCGCGAGCGACTCCTTCTTCCACACACTCTACGGATCCGTCTCTATCATCGGCTGTTCCACCAGGTCTTTTATCAGGCCGTTCTGCTCACAGTCCCAGTCCTTCATTTTCAAGTCCTTCTCTCGCACGACAGTCTCCTCGACCAATGTCACCTCCCTCTCCTTCTACAATGTTCCTTCAGCGCAGTCCCAACAACGGTCGGTTTTCGCCAGACGGCCCACAACGTGGGACAGAAGGCGACCCAGAGGCTTCTGTGCCTGGACGTCATCGGCCCGTTTCCCCATTGTCGACAGTATCGTATCAACCACTGGCGGCAGTGTCCTCTCGACCAAGCACCCCTTCTAATGTAACTTGGACCGTCAAGTCACCCAAAACCACCAAACACAGCCGCAATGCTAGTTGGTTTAGCGATTCTGGGAGTGCTGATACTCACGGCTCTTCAAACGACCACTCGAAAGC
The DNA here is from genome assembly GCA_037954225.1 of Stygiomarasmius scandens. NCBI lineage: Eukaryota > Fungi > Basidiomycota > Agaricomycetes > Agaricales > Campanellaceae > Stygiomarasmius > Stygiomarasmius scandens. The sequence continues at coordinate 461,085 of JBANRG010000004.1, read as the reverse complement.
TGGTACCCGATCGTTACGATCACCCGCTCTTCCTGATTCTCCCATAATAGACCGCGGTCATTCAGTGATGAGCTCGATTAGTTCGGGATTGGGGCCGTTGGACAATCGTCCGACATCTACTATGTCTGGTCTGGATCTGAATACCCAATCTCCTCAGAGAATTGTGAGATCACCGACACCTACCCAATCTGCCTCTCGTTCACCTACTTCTCCTACATTTGCTGGCTTTGACACATCATCACGTCAAGGCAGTCGACGATCGTCCAAACAGAATACCGGTTCTTCACCATTTTCCCTATCACCTTACAACCCAGTCTTGTTTTCACCATTAGCCAATTCCTCACGGTCGTCCTTGGAGTCGGCTGGATCCAGCTATCATTCATGGCAGGGAGATCAAAAGGACGACCTCGTGTCTTTCATGGAAATGGATCCCCAGCTTGCTTGGCATGATATATCCTTTCCTGGTCAGGACAGCTCAAGTGCAGCCGGCGGCTCACCAGATATTGATCAAGACGCAGAGGAAGTGATTGGCCGTTATGCTGGTCTGCAGAAAGCCGACTTTGTCGCGATTCAGGAAAAGCTGGTTGGAGCTGTGGCTGCAAAAATATCGATGCCGGAATCACGGGAGCGTGCGCCGTCTTTGAGGAGACGTCGACCATCCACCTCGCAGTCAAATTACTCTCTACGTGATATACAGGTATGTTTTGTTATTATTTCGAAGAACTCTCATTTACTTGGTACATAGGCCATCAGTCCTCCTCCACAATCTCCAACTCCGGTGTCTCAATCGGCAGTTGTGCCTAGTCCTGAACAAGTCTCTAAAGCGAGTGCCCTACTCAACTCTGTAGTAGACAGTATCAGCTCCAAGGAAATATCTGCACCACCAAAGACAACACTGACGGTGGATAGTCTGGCGCCTCCTGAAATTTCTGCTTCCTCGAGAGATATCTCGCCGACGACCCGCAGGAACCGAGATCTTGCTCAGGTTCTTTTCGGTTCTCAGGAAGACGAAGAATCAGCTACTGAGGAATCTACTTCAAAAGAGCCAACTAAACTACCTCTTGAAAATGACATAGGGCGGCTTTTGATTTCACCTTCTATGCCCGCTCTGTCTCCTCAATCGCCTTTATCACCGTACAGTCCGAACCGTAATCCTTCACAACCTCGGCTCCCTCCTACCACACCAGAAGCTGAGGCAGAACTCGCTCGAGAAGTTCAGCAAAAGGCCGAGGCAGCTATGATGGCACTGAAAAAACGACCGTCGAATTCCAATCTTCCTCGTGAAGTCCTGGGGTCCTCCGGTTCGGTACGAAAGAAAATCAATCCGAACCAGATTTCTACGCCAACGCTTGTGTCAGCTTCCACAAGTGTGGATACCATTCCTCTCCGTTCACCGCCGTTGACTTCTGGACAATCATCTAAATTTGGTTCGAGGTTCAAGAAGCTCAAGGGAACGCTGAGAAAAAACAATATTCCTACAACCGAAGTCACTCCTTATCCTCTAGACATTCATTCAGCTCCTCCACAGCAACAGACTGTTCGATATGAGCCGTCGAAATTCCTCGAGACTCCCATGAGTGCAAATGAGCAGAGTTCGTTCAACCGGTCTGCCGTTCCCATCCCTAGTCCGCCCGCATCTGCGGGTCCAGGGTTGAAAGGCTTCATGGCCCGTTTTCGTGGAAAACAACGCACCAGTCCAACTGATGCCTCTACTGATCCGCCTCAGAGATCACCAACGATTGCCTATCGGGCACCTTTACAGGCACCTCATATTTCGCACAGTCCCCAAATCTCCATATCAAAAGAAGTTTCATCCCCGTTGAGCCAACAACCGTCTCAACAATTGTCTACATCGGAAGATCCCTCTCTGCAACCAGGTGGCCAACTTACTATTGATCCAGACGAGTCGATTAAACAATTGTTTGACGCGGCGTCGAACCTTGGTCTAGATCAACAAAAATTGAGTGAATTATTGGTTCGTTCCGGATCTACATCTTCAAAGTCGACTGGCTGGACCCTACTGACCAGAAATAACTCGACCGTGACGAAAAGTAAATCCGATGGTCGTGGAGACAGTCCACCTGAGACTATTCCCTCACCTCTTGGATGGTCCAACATCGAGGAGCCTTCTGTATCTCCTGTTCAGGAAAAGCCTTTGTCTCGAAAGGCCTCTGTACGGCAATCTGAAAACCCGTCATCCCGACAACCCGAAAATGTGAATGTTCGCAGACCACGTCCTCAAGGTGTGGATACCAATACGATCGTTCGTCGGACTTTGATTTTCCCAGACAAGGGTATCACTACCGCCGATATCAATTCGATAGTCAAGAAGAATTCTCGTCGACGCGACCGCAGAACCAGTACCATGAGTGCTACCTCCAACTCTAGTCGTTCTGTACACGAACGTGTACCCACACCACCTCCTGCTCGTACGTCAACAAGTCGGAGGTTCTCAAATGACACATCTCCGCCTGTACCCCAACTTCCACATTCTCTCATGACCCGAGGAGAAAATCAACAGCTATTGACGGTGCCATCTCCCGTGGAGAAATCCTCCCACTACGATTCATTGTACGTAAATGATCTTGACTGTTGTTCCGTGTAGATTGAGTCTTGTTTCCGACAGATATGAAATGTACACTGGTGAAAACAAAGGTGGTCCTGAGGCCGGACCTTCTTCTGGTCACAGAGAAAACCTTGTCTCGGATTCAGCTGGACCAGCGTTAGAATTCATCGAATTGGCCAATGGGGAAACGATATGGTATGCATCTTTCTTTAAACTTCAATTCATATAAAAAGCTAATCATGGCTCAGGTCCATCGTGAACGGACTTCGTGACGATGATGTGGAGTCCATCTACACCGGCCGAACTAGCTTCGCTTCCGACTATGATAATGAGGAGGGTGTGCAAGTCTTTGTGAAAGATCATACCAGATCAGGTTCCAAAGGAAGTAATTCGTCTTTCATTTCCCGCAAGAAAATTATACAAAGCAAGTCTAGGCCCGAAACTCAGGTGAGCAAGCTTATTACCTACTATCAAGCGCTCTCAGTAGATATTAATACACTGTCCGAAGGTCTTTTATAGCTCCTCCGCTCATATAGGAGCTTTAATAGAGAACCTGTCACAAGGCATGGATGCAGGAGCTTTCAACTTTTCACCTACCGGTCAATTTACCCACTCAAACACCTCCTCCATGACTGGTGGTACCGATGCAAATTTGACTATGGAGGAACGACTCGAACAAATGCTTGGGTCGATGCGGACTGCATAATATACCCCCTTTTCCACAATCTTTACCTACTTTCATCTTGGGATTCGGACTCGTTAATGATCTGCTTAAATCTGTAGCTTTTAGTATATATGATAAATTTTTTTCCCTTTTGAAACACCACTAGAGACTAATGACCTATAATCCCCACATATCTATCCATCTCACCAAACACAATGAAAGCAATGATTCGAGCAGTAACATGTCGTTTGTGAATTTATACTGTAGCAGACCATGAGAAGGGCCGACTATCGTTGTGGACACATAACGCCTATAAGCCGCAATTCGAACATTGCTGGGAAGATGGAAGAGCTGTAAAGAACACGGTCAGCGGCGACCAGGAAGCTTAAATGCATATGCATACTGACGTCGTATGACGTTGAACTACCATGGCATTTTCGCCATTCAAACCGGCGGCCATCCACAGAAGATATGAAATCTCGCGCACTGGGAGTAATGGGGTATTAGTATCATGAATCCAACGATAGGGAGATGCTAACTTTGGAACAGTTCCAGGAAGGACTAGTTGGGACATTGGCATGCGTGTCTGTCCAATATAGCAATAACCGATATGGTTCCCTGGATTCCATGCAAGAGTTGCCACCACCTCCTTGCCTCTCGTTACCTACGTTAAACAAAAAAAAAAAGTGGATCAGCAGCAATTCCGTAATAAGATACTCACCCCACACGTACAATTGTTCTAGTGCTGGACGTGACATCCCGCTCAAGAGTTTCAAACGAGAAGAACACAGGTTTCACGTCTTCCCCTATAATCGTGCAGGACCTTTATAAAAACTTTTTTGAGTTGAGCTCATCCGCAAGTATACACAATTTTGAAACCGACCTGGGGTCTTCTTTGCCAGTAAAGAACAGATCGTAAGTAGGGTCGGAATCCATGAAGATGCTAACAAACTCTGTATGTAGTGTTCTTATAGACCTTCTGAGACCTGGCTCCCGTGATAGGCGCGTCTCCGGTCCATGGGAAATGGGAGCGATAGTGGCGCAATGCACAAAGGAGAACTGAGCAATCTAGGCCAGTATGATTGAAGATGAAAGATTCAAAGAAAAACTCCCAGTGTTTTCTATACCCGAAATCGTGTCGTTGATGATGACGGGTTAAATCGTCGTTTTAAAAGCTGACAGTTGGTCACTAAAAGTTTAAAGAGTTCCTAGCTCTCACCACGTTTTGTCGAAGAGTCCGGCTCGGATACAATCAAACCACGCGAGAGGCCATGCGTTGATCAGAAGAGCACGGCACCTCACAAGTAGGCCGGTCAGATTGGTCTGATTAGAACGACAGTTTGTAGAGTATCGGCTGAAATCAGCGGGGTCAATATAAAACTCAGGACGTCGTCCTGAAGAACATGTATGTAAGCAAGCTATACATCTGTAAATGACAAGAACAGCGCGGAAATCCTAGGAGTTGACCTTCCACAAAGGGCGTTTGCGCATTTTGCGAGTGACATGTACAGCACTTCCTCCAGAATTCCCACCTCCGAATGCTAAGACAACAGTTTCTTCACAGCCCGAGCCACGGGCGATGCCACGCTTCCTTGCTTCGATCGCCTCTTTGGCGAATTTGAAGCGTGCTTGGTCAGATCCTATGAATACTCATGATTGAGCGCCTAGAAAGGACCAAAAGAAAAAAGGCCATACCGATTTGGAAGTTCGGTGACTCAATCGCTGCTTTGAACATCTCGAAAGGTACCCTAGAATACTATATCAGGAAAGTATCGACAACAGCCCTGATATGACATACCTGGAGAATACCTGAAGCAAAACTTCACGCCCATTCAACTCCGGAGATGATGGAGTGCCATCAGCCGATGGACTGTTTAACTCCAGAACTTCCGGGAGAGTGACAACAAGGAAATGAAAAACATCGTCGCGTATTCGCTGGGCATAAAAGCCAAAGACGCTAACTGGTGATACATCTGGGGTCTCTATCCCATTTGAAGCAGCAGGAATTCTATCGATGAATTCGAGCCAGGAGTTGATGGTATCCACCGAGATGGATCGTTTGCAAGTTTCATACGCGTATTCACATAATTCTTCCATACCACCTAATAAACATCCAGCCGCCAAAACCGCTCTCGCGTTGTGAGACTGTATGGCATGTAGAGATTGAGAGGAATACAGATAGCCAAGCGCTAGGATAATATACCATGAGTGCCGAAATACGGATTAATATGAGTAGCGTCATACCAATGTAAAAACCCTTTCAAAGTGTAAGACAGATAAAGAGTGTACAGTCAAGAATGACGCACCTCTAAAGTAATTTCTGGTTCCCGGTCCAGAGGCACATATATAGTTTTCAAACCATTAACTTGAGGAGATGTAGACATTAAATGGACTAAGAAAGGTGAACGTGATAGAATTAGGGCGTGTAAACGATACACATTTTGATGTACATGCTGGAAGGAAATAACATGAATTATCAGGACCAGGGTTTTGCTGAGGTGATCAAGAGCTACTTACAAGGAGAATATCTGCATATTCCTGAAAACGTTGGAAAAAGCTGAGTCTTAGGAGAGAACTAGTGAAAACGCGCGAACTTACGCCTTGCTTGAAACCATTTTCGTACAGATGACTGATTATTTTTTGATCGTGCCCTTGATCAATGTTTCTGTGGCGAAGACATGAACTAATTTGCCAGTGAATAAGCGCGGAAAGCAGACATACTGTGAATAGCCATTCGCGTGGTAGGCTTGGCGAAAATCAGGATGTTGCGAGGCTCCACTAGATGTAGTGGAGGCTTGGTAAGAAGCTGAGCCGTTGGGGATGTGATGACCATTCATCGAGGCGTAGGATGGACCAGAAGTCGTCAAAAGCAAGAAGGTGAGGAGCGAAAACAAGCAATTGTGTCACTAATGTCACGCTACAGCGCAACTCAACGTCAACGACTATGGTCCAACCACCTCCTTTGCCCCAGGACAGTGTTTATACTTCTTGTTACTGCGAGGAAAACATATACCTTCTAGTGAAGACCTTTCTGGATGATCCTAGCATTACAAGTTCCTGGGAGCCTTTCGTCATCTTCATATCTAATGCAACCCAAAGCGTAGGCTCAATGCTCATTGGTTTCGTGTGTTTATGCAACGAGATTCGCCCATCGACATCTAGATCGCTCTTTGGAACCAGAAGCTGTCAAAAACCAATGAACTTCCCGTGGTCTGGGACTACCATGTAATACTTGTACTCCGCCCCCGAGCTCTGTCGACCGAAATGTCAAGCTGGGTATATGATTATGACACTCGGCTGGGAATGCCCATTTCTTTGAAAGGTTCTCGCGTGAATAATTCCAACGGGATGTTTGACCGATGCTGATCCTATGCAATGCAGATTACTTTGCGCGCACTTTCTCTCTAGATTTGCCAGTTCAGTTTCAGAGGTAACTGTGGCTTTTCAAGGGAAACTAGTCTTAGGCTTAGAATCCTTGCCTCGTCAAGCTTCTTCAGGGTCGTGCCTGGTCCAGTTTACATTGATAACCTGGCTTCAGACAGATCACATATGGTAATAATTCTGCTCGCTTATGTTGTGGAAATATCAAATTTCAAGTTTTTATTCAGCTGTCTTCCGGCACAATTCCTCCAGAGTATCCTCCTCTACGTGGAATGAGAGCCATAGAGCTTGGGATAACTCACAACCTAACGCACTATATTTCGATGGCACCTGCGGCAGATCAGAATATATATGGCAGAGTGATGTATTTATACGAAATACTCTCTTCTTTTATTTAGAATTTATAGAATTTATAATCGTAGTGTTGTACATTACTTACTGGTAACTACAATATTGAGCTTTGCCAGTCAGATGGTATCATGATGACTCAGCGAGCGGGCTTTCAAATCAGTAATGGCTGCGCAACTGGCTCCATAACTCAAAGCATAACTTCGTGTGTTCTTGAAACGCTTACTCCGAATCTCTTCACTAACCTGTTCTTATAAGTCAACTAATATCATGAAGCTTCCCGTGCTCTCCTGTCTCATAGCTAGTACTGCGATTGGTGCGAGTTTGTTTCTCTAAATATCGTGCTGTTTTTAATCGGTCTCTAGTCAGTGCTACGCCTTTGCGTGTTGTTTTACTCTCGAGTGAACAAGAAAGTAGTCCCAGTCTTCGATTTGGCCATGCTATGGGGTCCATGAATCAACTCAGTGCTGAACCAGTGTCCAATCACGCAAGCCGTGAGGATCGCCGTGGATGTTCTCGGTTCCAACAGAAAGCAGTAGAATTTTCCAATGCTTTCAGACAGGCATTGGGCCTTCCTGTCATTGAGACGGAGTTCAAAGGTGGCGATAGACAGATTCATGGCGGCGTGGTTCGCATCATGCCCTTCATAGGAACTCCTCCAGTAGCAGTTGAAATGAATGGATCAGAGGGAATGACCAAAGGAGGCGACAAGGTTCAATTTGCCCACCCCGTTAGAGTTCACCACCACCATGGTCATGGACATACGTTCCGCCACAGATTGCATCAGGAAACTTTCCTTCGACGACTTCACGTCGCCTTGATGACTCTCGGTCCTTGGGAAGGTCGAGCCATAGCTTTCGTTCTCGGTAGGTCATCATCATTCTGCTCTAGCACAAATAATCATGTCTACCGATAATTTTAGGATGTGGTCTAGGCGTTCTCCTTCGAATGGTTTGGGTCCTCGCCGTAGTTTCTTACCGCGCCATCAAAGGTGACCAAGAAGACGAAGATGAATACAGTCTCGTCCCTGATCAATACAGTGCTGAAGAGATTTTCGTCGCGCCCCCACAATATTTTGTTGATGAAAAGGTTCCAGTCGAAAATTCCAGCGCTAACTAAAGACTCTTGTCATTCCTTTTATCTCAGATCTCTCCTGCTTTGTGTGCCAATTTGCTATCTCATGGATCTGTGGTCCTCAGATCATTGAGATTACTACTAGACATGCACTGCACCAAAGTACTACGGACTTTCGTTTGAAATGATATTATTGTTGTATTTTTGGTGAAATCTCTAAGTGTGTATGTATTGTTCCTCAAGAGGCAAATATTCAAAGCTCGGAAAGCAGACAAACAGCACTGCCAAGCTGTCTACGTATATCATGGAAATCCACGTCATGAGCTATATAGAATGTGAGACCACAAAAAATAGCTAAGGCAAAGCAGCTTACTGTCTTCCACTTCACCCCATCTCTCAATCTGGCTGTGCACCTCAACTCTGGCTGCCATGGACGCTTGCTCAACAGTGATATGTCGTTTTACCAGTGCTAAAGCTATGATGAACGACTTGGTCGCATAGGTAGCACGTTCCATTGCTATAAGGAGTCAGACGGTCGCAAAAGTTTGCAAAGGTGATTAACACACCAGCTATTTCCCAATGATTAAGCTCTGCCAAAACCTGAGACAGTTTATGCTTCGTTTGCTCGGGTTGAGTATTACCGAGAATGGAATTAAATGTGTCGATCTGGACGTCGAATGTGGTACGCGCCCAAGATAGAAGGGGGTCCCAATACTTGTTTTGGAGCTCTACTAGCGGGGGAGGGTAGTCTTGGTAAAAGCTAGCTCCAACATAAGCGGACTGGTGAATGGCGGGAGCGGGGGACAAAGACACACCATATTGTGTCAGTGTCTAGGTATTCTAGTAGAGCGTGACACACGTCTTTGCGCGACTTTTCTTCTGCAAGGGAGTCTATCGCCCTTGAAGCAATCGAGGTCTAATTCATAGCATGAGAATTTGGTGCAGCGATGATTCTGGTTACACACCATTGGCAGCGCGTGTGGTTTCAAAAGTGTTTCTTGGTTCTCCCATTCTGTCGCAACCAAAGTCGCGACCAGCTGTTTAGTTTGGGGTAGAAGTAGAGTATTTCCAGAGGGCGTTTTGAGTGCACGCTGGTCCAAAGTGACAACGAAGCCGTCATTTCGTTTTTCGACGTCAACTGTTTTCCAAAAACGCTTCAAAGTTGCTTCGGCACCTATTACAAGTAATTGTGACACATAAGACAGAGAGCAAAGTGAAGGGCTTACGATTTGTTCCGGTGACAGCTGCACCTTCATGAGCAGCAGTGGCGTTCCAACGGACTGGGCATATTGGACGTGGAGTTAGGAGGAAGCGTCTGAACATTGCTCTAGAGAACCTAGAGTGAGACTGACACGCTTCACATGACTTGTTCCATCTTATACGCGGTCTCTCATGTCTACTTCTCAGGCGCGACTTTCTCAATATTTTAGTTCTCAGTCTTCTTCTAGTCCCAGAAAACGAGGAATAGACGTGATTGATCTCACAGACGATGATCCATCCTCGAAAAAACCGAAAAGGGATGTGAATCCCAAGACAACTCAGTGGCGGTTTGACCCTCAAATTGCCATTGATCAGGTCGACTCCAGTGGGTCAGAATCCAAGAAGGCAAGACACGAGGCTTTCAAGAAGAAGCTTCTGCTGGAGAACAACAGCCTCTTTATAAACAAACCCTCTGGGACTCGGGATTCGGATCTAGTAGAGGATGAGCGGGCATCGGACAGTGAATCCGATCGAGAGCTCAAGAAATCGAATAAAAATATCTCGTACTCTAGCGAGAAACGGAGGAATACAGCAACTACAAACGCTAGAAGAGCAGATATCGGACCCAGTGGCAAAAGTTACACCCCCCTTGAAAAACAGGTATTCCTTTTCGTATTTTCGCATTTCGTTACCCACAGCTTCTCTCTTTAGATCCTGAGGCTTAAAGAAGAGAACCCAGGTACCGTACTCATGGTTGAAGTTGGGTACAAATTCAAATTTTTTGGAGAAGATGCAAAGGTAAGCGTGAAATATCTCTGTCGGGTTCATCGTAAACTCCCCGCAGGTAGCTGCGACAGAACTTGGAGTGGCATGCTATCCGGATCGCAATTTCCTAGTAGCGTTTATTCCTTGCGAGAGACGACACATCCATTTGAAGAAGTAAGTCTGTCTTTTCCTTATTGTTGAGTCCCGTGTTCATACTTGGTAGTTTATTGTCTCGAGGTCATCGAGTGGGAATTGTCAATCAGATAGAGACAGCAGCTCTCAAGAAGATTAGCGACAATAAAAATGCAGTTTTTGAGCGGAAGCTCACACACCTTTTTACTGCTGCTACGTTAGTCCTTGGTCACACTCTCCTAGCCGACTTACTTAAATTCTTTCAGTTTTGTTGATGAACTAGACTCTATCGATGACAGGCAGTCTGTTAATCCTCCAACATTTCTGTGCATAGTGGAGAATACAAAATCATCTACGAACGAGAAAGATGTAAATATAGCTCTGATCAGTATCTCTCCCAGTACAGGAGATGTTGTGTGGGACGACTTCTCTGGTGAGAATGTTTTGGACTTTCAGCCTCTGCCGGTTTCTCACAGATCAAAGACACAACTACGCGACTTGAACTTCAGGTCGGCTCCCTGCCTTTCCACCGTAAAGCAAAACTGACGTCCCACAGGCACGACTGGCTCATATGAAACCTTCTGAAATTCTTTCGCTCCGTGGCGGACTTACAAAGCCAACCGAGAGAATGCTCCGTCATGTTGTACAGTGCGTATCTCCAATTAGTCGATGTCAGTCTTATGATAAAGTCCTTGTAGATCATCCACAGAAACTGGGAAAGTCCGATCGGAGACTTTCTCCACTTTGATGTCTTACACAGATGCCTTCTCCTTCATATCCAACTACTATACCAGTAAAGCCAGCAACCGGTCAGGTTAGTCCTCTGTTACGTATATCAATCGAGCCATATTCATGTGGGACTAGGTGAACTCATGGCAATGATCTCTGGATTCTCTCGACGCGTTGTCATTGCCATAGCTCATACAATCAAGTACTTATCAACATATAATCTTGCGGACGCACTCGCCACAAAATTCTTTTCGAAATTTACTTCTCAGTCCCATATGGTTCTTACTGCCAACACTCTGAACAACCTGGAGATTTTCCAGAACGCCACCGATGGTTCTACTCGTGGTACTTTATTCTCTTTATTGAATTTGACGCAAACAAAGTTTGGTGCACGGCTGCTCAGGCGTTGGGTCGCTCAACCTCTAATTGATAAGGAGTGCGTAAAGTGTTTTTGAAACCGGAGGCCGCTGACTTGATCGGAAACTGTAGCACACTTCAAGAACGGGTCGATGCCGTAGAAGAGATTATTTCAAGCTCCTCTGAGATACTGGTGACCCTTCGGCAGATACTGAGAAAGCTACCTGATTTGGCAAGGGGTTTATGTAGAATTCAATACAACCAGGTTCAACCTGTTCATTTTCCTACATGCTTGATGGACTAACAATGTCTGCCTAGTGTATTCCTAAGGAGCTTGCTGTATTGTTTTCAGCATTTGAGAAGATTGCTAAACCCTTCGAGCCTTTTAACGAAATCTCTCATGTCGGCTTCCGGTCCCGTTTGCTGAACGAAATCATTTTCGCCCTTCCGACTCTTCGGCCTGCAGTCAAAGAAATAATAGGTGCCATACATACTGCGGAAGCTCTAAAAGGGAACAAAGTTGGTTTATGGACTGATAGTGATAAATATCCCAAAATCGAGGAGACTGCAATGGTACGTGTAAATGTGGCATGGCCACTGGTAGCTAATTATTACCACAGGCTCTCCAAGCAGTCGAAGTAGACTTATTAGACAAGCTCAAATCGAGTAAAGACCCAATTATGCTGTTGATTTGATTCCATCTAACGTCACCTCACGAGTAGTTCGAAAAGAGCTGAAAATGCCTTCCCTTGACTGGAAAACTTGGAACAACGAAGAGGTGATTATATCTCGCTTTGTACAAAGTCGCGGACACTCAAATATTACAGTACTTGATAGAAATTAAGCGCAGCCAGGAGAGGTTGATACCGGATGACTGGATTCTCTTCAACAGGTTGGCTGATTGGCTCATTCCGACATCCGCAAACTCATGAATCGTTCAGGACTGCATATTATGCCCGCTATCGTCCCCCCAACGTCACAAGGATGCTAGAAGAACGATCGCAGCTTCAAGAAATGCTTGATGTTATTCTATCACCGGTCATTCTTGATTCAGTTTCTGACTATTACTCCTCCAGGCCGAAGCTAATCTTGCTTACCGGTCATTTTTAGACGAAATATCTGACAAACATTATGGTATCCTCAGAAATGTGGTCGACAAACTGGCGATGGCGGACTCTTTGATGAGTCTAGGTCAGCTAGCATTGCAGGTAATCGTCATTCTCGGAATGATTTTCTGTATTTTAAGTCACCCTTTTAGCATTCACCTGGCTACGTCCGACCGATTTTCAGTACTAACAATGAGCTGGAAATTATAGATGGTCGACATCCTATAATCGAGGTCCTTAGATCTGACCCTTTCATCCCGAACACCATACGTATGGGGACTCACGGAGAAGCAAGAAACAAGATAATCACTGGTCCCAACATGGGCGGGTAAATCTCCATCATAGTGTATCGGTAATTGCCTTCATTTTTACCGTATTTTCAGCAAGAGTTCTGTCGTAAGGATGGTAGCACTTATAGCAATGTAAGTTGACTGCTTACTGTCCTGAGCGATCATTATTCTGAAGTGACCACCCAAAGCATGGCTCAAATTGGATGCTACGTTCCAGCTTCTTCAGTCAAGCTTGGAATCTTAGACTCGATCCTGACTAGGATGGGCGGTAAGTTTCTTTTCTTGAATTTATGGACTATCGTGCCCATGCTTTCCAGCTTCTGACGACTTGGCTCGTGGTCGGTCTACGTTCATGGTCGAAATGACCGAAACGAAAGAAATCATAGACTCTGCTTCGTCGAAAAGTTTGGTCATATTGGATGAACTCGGACGAGGGACATCCACTTTCGATGGGGTAAACCAGACCTATTCTCAACTATCAATGCAATCCTAACACTGTTCAAAGATGGCAATTGCGAGTGCTGTTCTACACCACTTGGTTCAGTCAACAATCTGTAAAACGTTATTTATTACACACTATCCCTCCGTTGCCGAAGCTTTTGGAAAACATTTTATCGCTGACGTGCAGAACCTACATATGGGCTACTTGGCTGACAGTCGAATCAACGGTGTCCGCGAGATAACGTTTTTATACCGGTTGGCTCCTGGCATCGCCAAAGGTGAGTTGCACATCCAAGTGTGATCATACCCTTCTTGATTTGTCATCTACAGAGTCATTTGGCATTGAATGCGGTCGCCTGGCAGGATTGCCCGAGGAGCTACTGCTCAATGCTTCGCGGAAGGCATCAGAAATGCAAGAGTTAGTCAATAAAAGGATCGCACGCAATAGGTAAACCTGGATGCACTCGGTTTTATTTCGTTACTGACTTCCCCAAGAACACGGAAGGTCATGGAGATTCTTGCTCAAGGTCTCAACTCATCAGAAAGTTCGATAATCATCCAGTTGTGGGATATGGTTAAGTCAATGAACATAAATCCATGAGCATGTACATAATGTCTAATGAACATTCTCCTAACCACGAATAATCTTTTTCCGTTTCTTTTGTTTATCTTCCTTGACCTCGATCGCAGCAGCCTTCCTCTTTGCGACTTCTGGTTTTGACGAAGTAGATAGTTGTGCAAGCTGTTTACACACTTGTACTCCACCCTTATACCGACTTGATGAAGACAGTCGTTCAGCTAACGCCCCCCAAATTGAAGGTTCCCAAATTTCCTCCAGCTGTCTTGGTAACGATTTTTGGGTTAGACGGGCCCCTTGGATACCGAGCTTAAGCACGTCTCTCATCTGGGGTGCATTGAAAATTTCATTAGTTCCACAGCTCGAGACGACAGCATCGTGTATCGTGCGCCGTAAAAGCACCATGAACTCTTTCAGCTCATCCTGGTCAGACTGACAAACAATCAGAAAGATTCCTACTAAAAAAACTAAACTCACATCGGATAGAGGCTGAGAAATCATATCCTGGAGCAATTGGTAAACTTGGCATCGTCGGTACGTATTGATGGCCTTGTTTGAGAGCTCGACAAGTTCCTTGCGTAGTCCCCAAGCAGCTGCACGGTGACGACGGATAAACGGCTGGAAGAACAGCACATTGAGAGCACAGTTTTTACGTGTAACGAAATCGGATAACGAGTCCCTGTATACTCCTAATACCGCGTCTTGACACCCCAAGTGAAGCAACAGATGGGAAAGATAAATACTACATTCACCAAGGGTGGGTAGGTGTTCATGGGAGTGGACGTTTCTGGCCCGAACGTGGACAGTGCTAAGGACTGACACAGCCGTGTCTTTATCCAAAGACGGAATGACTTCCTTGACTTTTCCCAAGCGAGACTTCAAGATGCTTTGGGCTTTGTCGGATAGTTGCTTCTCATCTGATGATGATTTTGTCATGAGGTCGATCAGCGGTAGGATAAACCGAATCAGAGCCGGATTCGTGGCTTGCTTTTTAAGAAAGATGTCAACGAGGTCCAGCACACGATTCTTGAAATGAGTAGCTTCACGCTGTGCATCAGCGTCTTAATTAAGACTATTAGATACTGGTGCTTGCAGAAACAAAAATAACGCACCCTTGGAGTTTTTTCTCTCGTTCATTCGCGACCGGAATACCTCTGCTAACTGCTCATCGATTGCCATCATCTGATCATCGTCCATGACGTCCTCGTCACTCTCATCTTCCTCGACAGCGTCGATCCCATTAACTGCAAGTGCCTCCATGATTTTGTTGCGCAATTCTTCGTCAGGTTCTTCATCGGTCTCCTCATCGCTAACTCCAGAAGGATCGCTTTCTTCCTCTTCCTCTTCCTCGTCCTCTCCCTCTTCGCTTTCATCAACATCTTCGTCATCTGCGTCTTCGGCGGTTGGATCCCGAGGTTCTAGTTGCTAGAAAATACTGATCAATCAGTGAATTGTTAATGATAATGTACATCAATACGAACAGCAAGAATGAGGTCAATCGTACTGTCCTTGACTGCACCAGACAGTAACGAAAACACCTGTTTTCCTATCGTTCGCAGGTATGATACAGATTTCTCCATGAAGCCAATGATGATATCCACGATAATGTCGACAGGTTCAAGCGATCCTTCGGGGCTTTCTGCGGCATCAGATTTCCGGCCCTTTTTCTTTGGTTTCTGGAAGAACATGCGAGTCACAGCGTCTAAGCATGTCTGGATGTTTTCTAGCATAATCGTTGGGTCTTCCAAGCAATAAACTTCTAATGTCAAAGTTGCAAGAAGAAGTTCTGCCGCGTTCGCTTCTTCCCCCGACAACTTGGAAGCGGAAGAGTTTAGTAACGGACATATATCAGCATGTAGAAGACATACCGCTCTCAATTTCTCGATGGTGTCTTGTACCTTCCCCTCCAAAGATTCACCTTCCTCTTCCATCTCCGGTATAAAGGTAACATGTTTAGTATCCGCCCTCAACTTGCGGATGGTGATCAAAACTTTTGTTATCCAAAACTGTCCATCAGAAGCAGTTCCAGGAAGCCTGGACCTAGAATCAGCTAAGGGTACGTCAAAAGTTGGGATCATCATTAGAAGAGGAAAATCTAGCCAACCTTCCTGGAGTGGGACGGTCTGACCAGTAAGGTCAGCTAAGCAAATAAGTAGGCGTTCTCGGCAGAGCTGCCTCAATTCATCCGAAAAGGGTGGTTTTGGTACTTCGCGCAACTAATAATAGTGAGAACAAGTAAGAGGACGTACATACGGTACTTACCGCGAATATCGTGCCCTTTTCGTTTTTCTTCTTTATTAAGAAGCACCCATTCACAGCCAACCAATCGAAAACCTGCTGCACCCAATCATCGCTCTTCTTTATAGATCCGTTACGAATCAAAGCAGATAACTGTTCAATTATCCACCGCCTTCGAGTGTTGACGGTCTGCACATCGATTCTGGGGCCAATACACTCTCAGTTAGATATAGAGGTCATAGAAGACAAACTCACTCAGAATCATTTGCTCCTTGGAGTAAATGATCGATGTACTGCTTAATGTCTTCCGTGCCCATGGATGCGAGAATGGATTCCACAGTTTTTGTCCTTGTCAATTTATCGAATTGCTGATTTCCGTTGACACCGGTGAGTTGAAGAATGAGACTAAATCCAAATTTCGGATTGCTCTGAACGAAATTTTGAACTTCACTCGCCTACGGAATGTGTTATTATACAAAGCGCCAATGGCCGAACATGTGAAAACTCTTACCGTTTGCAGTGCAGCTTTATGCAGATATCTATCCTTTTTTGAGAGATGGTTGATCCAAGTCCTCATAAAGTTCTTGGTAAAAAGCATTGGTAGGTCTTTCTCTGAAACTCGAGGCAGGGCTTTCTCAAAGACTTGAAAACCCCAATATTTTCTTTCCGGGGAAGAAGTCGAAGAGAAGAGCGACTCTGTAACGAGTATGAACACACCGAAAGCAGAAATGTGAGAAAATTGACGAACCATCAACAACTATCCGGAAGAATTCGACAAACATCCCTCTTTGAGAGTCGGGAGTCGCAGTTGGGAGTAGGTGTTCTAGTAGAACATCCCACGCGAAATGCAGTTGAGGCTTGTAATGTCCTACTGAATTTTTGCTGGCTTCGTGATCAGTATGAACATCCTGGACAAGGTACATAAGTTTTTGGATAGGGAGAGAATCGATCGAAATGACCTTTAGAATCGAAGCGAGAGCTTTTAGATTGGTGTTGTGGCAAGGATCAGGGTTCTTGAAGGTGGGTGAAAGTAGAGTCCGCCAGTCCTCGTTGGGTAACAAAGTTTTCAACTTGAGCGTAATGGCGATTTTTTCTGGAGACCATGATTTGTCCTCAATGAACACGAGATTGATTGTGTATTTCAATGCATCCTCCTTCCACGACACTCCCGAATCTCGTAAAACATCAATAGCTAAACACAGGGTCCACCATGCGCTTTCGCGCAGCCAGGATTTTTTCTCTCCCAAAGTCCAGAGTTCCAAGACAACTTTTTGGTAGCCTGAAAGGGACGAAGCAAGGGTGGCAGAAGATGGTGATGTAGGCAATGGTTTATTTCGCACAAGTAGGCCAGACTGCACAATTGCAGTTATACCGAATAGGCGAGCAAATAGAACATCGCGTTCCTCCTGTCCAGTCATCGAGCCCTGTGGTTTTGAAGCGTCCAGTACGAGGGAGCATATTTGTAGACAAGTTACTGTATCTATCCGGGATAGTAGCTGAGAATGGATGAGAATGAATTCTGCATGGAAATCCATGCAAGACTCACTTCGGTCAATGCAACAGAAAATCCGAGCCGGCTGCTTTCCCTGGAGCTTGCTAGCCCTCTGATCAGTCTGCGTATTGAGTATGATACATCCTGTGCATTGAACAATTCCAACGCGTCCGGGTCTTCGTCCTCTTCGGGAGTCGAGGGCTCAAATTGGTTTTGAAAGTGCTCCAAAGCTGATATTAATTTGACAGATGCGTCGATGCGTTCATCCTTGGAAGCTGAGGAGAGATTCCAGAAGAGAGGGAGCGTCGTTGCCATCTGAAGACTAAGCTCAGCCAAAAATTTTGAGCTGCCAAGAACTGAGGTGTTTACAGATGTTTGTTTATGCCTTGTTAATCAGGTACCATACTAGGCGAATATCTACTGTACATTAGAGGTGCAAGTATGCTCAGAGGTGTCCATAACAATCTCAGCGACTAGTCAAGATGCACTGCGTGTCCTTTCACTCCCATTCGGCATTTCTGGCAATCTGCGCGGGGACCCATAGCGAAGCGGTGTCGTCGGGAGGGTGAACTAATACTCGATATTGGCGGACTGTTCACCGAGATGGGACTGCGTGCGGATGATAATGAAGCAAATCTCAGCGGCGCCACAATATCTGGCGTTGGTGGGAGAACATTGATTGTTGGCGGAGGTCTTTGAGGATGTGTGACATTCGGATTAGGACGTTCGTGCCCAGGAAGGGATTCAAAAGAGGTCTGAAGAGGTGGCAAATGGGGTCTCGCGTGTCCGAATTGTGTGCTGTCTGTCTGTCCAGAGCTGTGAAGTTGTGAAGCAATGTAATTGAAGTAGAAGACACACCATGTCACTATCTTCTGATACCATCGCATCTTCATTCGTTGGATTTGAGTCGAACGGGCTGTCTATTGATAAGTCACCAGCCTGTTGAACCCAGTCTTCCGAGAGATGTCTACCGTTTGCTGGATAGAAACATTGGAGACTATGCTGGGCGAACGCTCGAGAAGAATTGTTTCCGGCAGCTAAAGAACGACGTTTCTAGAGCAACATTGAACGGGGGAATAGACCATGAAGACAAATATACGTACCAAAGGACGATGGAGGTGGTCTTCAGATTCTTCAGGGGAACGCGCACGTTTAGAAACAGATGACAATCCAGTGGACATGGTTTTGAAAGAGCGAGGGGCCAAATCAATTTCCATTTGCATTTTTGAAAGCTCGGAGAATGACAATCAAGAGAAAGACGCGAATGTCAATGATGATGAAAGGGGAAAGCATCCAATCAACGATCACACGTACAATGTACGCCACTCGCACTGCCAAAAACCTTATACAACCATACATTGCTCTAGATTTTACACATTTACACAGGATACAAAAGCTACAAACCTACCGTAACGTACATCTAAACTAACAAATCTACACTGCTCGCCAAAGAGGTAACAAAACCTAGTTCTGTACTTCCATTCATCCTTGAATGTTGAGTGCCGCTCTAGGAAGTCTGGGCTCCTCGGGGTCGTCATAAGGCTCACCAGTTTCTGCACGAAGAAGGTCATTCAACCAAGCGCCTTTAGGCTGAATCTTTTGTCCTCGGGAATAGACAACAGCTAGGTATAGCCAAGCGGCTGCATTGCCCACTGTACCAACTTCGTCGGATACGTGGGTCTTGGCGTAAAGACTCATCTTTTTGTACAATTCCTCGTCGGTGTACAAATCGAGGAGATGTTGGGCAACAGACGCGTTGTCTCCGGGTTTAGTCAGGTAACCCGACTTGCCATGCTCCACTTGCAAGGGAATTCCGCCTGTAAGGGTGCAGACGATTGGAATACCAGCGTGGATGGCTTCGGAAACTTTGACTTCGAAACCTTCTCGGGTGGAAAGTTGCATCGCAATACGAGCGTTCGACATGAGAGCATTGAGCACTGATAAAATACATCAATAAAAAGGCGTGTCAAACACTATATCACCTACGCTGGTCGCTGGGAGGAAGTCTCATTATGACAATGTCTTTGGCGTATTCCCTGTACTGGTCGGAATGGATAAGCTGAATGGTTTGGTCGTATATACTGGGAAAATAGTCAGAATACAGAATCATTAAAGGAAATACTACTCACGTAGATGCGTCAGGATCATCTATAGCGCCATGTCCACACACCAAAAGCTGAGGTATCTCATCCTCAGTAGCATTGGGAGAGTGAGCGAGCAAGAGTTTCCTGAATCTAGCGTAAGAATCGATGACATTCGGGATACCCTTTGCCGGATCAAAGCGAGCAACTTGAACAAAGTATTCACGATGGGGCCACTTGAGCTCGTGCATCTTTTCTTTGGCACAAAGACTACGGAATTCACCCATGTAGAACGCAGAGTCCCATGGATCAAGCTCTTTGTTTAAGCCGTCGAGCCTAAAGTTCACTGTGAGTACGTCAAGGTCAAAATCAGTACTTGGTAAACTAACCAATCAGTGGCAGCCCCCAAAAGTGCTAGTTTTTCGATGGGCACGTCGTCTGGGACGAATTTGTTGACGGGATGGCCTAGATAAGACACATGTGAAACAGACAGCGACTGAGACTGACAGTGACATACTGATAAACAGGTCCGCAAGTTGGATGTTGTTCCAAAGGTACTTCCAAACCTCTTCCTGAGGGGATCCAGGCACGTGCACCAAATCACTTCGAATCTCAATGTGGGAACGGTACACGATCGGCAACTCAGGTCGAACTTTCCGGATCAAAGGAATGAGCCCTGGCATTTGGGGATCATCTTGATAGAAGATGTGAGCATCTCGAGCTTATCGGGATGAAAAGGCTATTCACCGATGAACGCGACGTCGACACCACCAGGTGCGAGAGGTCCTCCCTCAGCTGTCCAGCGAAGACCATTTTTGAGGATCCAAGCGTCGAAATTTTCTTTTGCAGACTGTGTTAAACGCAGATCAGGTGCAGCAACCCCTTGCAAAATGTTGTGGTTGTTCTTTGTAGTCCTGAAAACACTTGGCGAAGGGTTCGGCACATACCTATCCGGAAGTGAAGATGAGAATCGACGTTGAGTGGGGTTTAAGATTTCAGGGCGATACTTGCATGTTGTGGTTGTTCTTTGTAGTCCTGAAAACACTTGGCGAAGGGTTCGGCACATACCTATCCGGAAGTGGAGATGAGAATCAACGTCAAGATTTCAGGGTGATACGCAGGTCTCCGCAGCGGAAATAGGGTGTAAGACTTACCAGGCCGTATCAACATCAAGCAGTGTCAAGAATCTAATTAAAGCATGACGCATCTGCCAAGTTTTGCTATTCAGTCGCCTTAATCCCAGGATATTCAAAGATTCTACCATACCAGAGCAACACCACCTGAGCAAAATACATGCCGTCAGTCATTTTCGAGAACTATAGTGTGTCACTACTTACCTCCTTGTGGCGTAGAGGAGAAGAAACCGATTTTGATCTTCTTTTCCCTCAATTCATCGGCGAGCTTTGTTACAGCATTCCAAGTTCTGTGGAAATTTTTTGAGGGACGGATCGATTAGAACAGAAATCCCACCAACCTGGGTCTAACGGTCTTCTTGTACTCATCCAAGTCATCGAGAAGATGAATTTTGCCGCCCGCATCCACAGTGACCTGGTTACGAGGCCCAATGGTCAAACGGGGGTTATTGTTGGGACCGTAATACATCAGACATTTGCGGGCAGCCGAATCGGCCTGCTCATCCAAAGTTCGTGGAATGGGAAGCTTGCCAGTAACCCCAGTCCCGAGATGCGGTGCGGCAGCATTCAGATGACTAGATTCGACGTACACAGTTGGAGTTTCTGCACCGGAAGGAACGTATGAACCCGTGGTGGACGAGATTCTATGCTTGACGTTGGGCCGCGTTACGGAATCTGTATGATAAGGCTTGATATTGAATACAATGGGCACAATGTCCATCTCCAACCAGAGACGGGTACAAATGTTGGGTGCCTATACAACTTGAAAATGAGAAGATGTGCATAAGGCTTGAGAATTCTTACCTCTCTCAATAATGAGAGGGTTACACCAGCGCCCAAGAACTTGCAGAGATGGTTCTCAGAGAACGCACGAAGAGTATCGAGGACTTTCTGTTCGACCTCGCCACCGGTCTTCTCGAGATTACCCGGTGTGTAGGGAATGGAGATGGACGTAAAATCGGTGTTGTAGACGGAATCATGAATCGAAATGGCAATCTCATACTGCGTGTTGTTGGCGGTGACACTACCAGCGATGCCGGCCCACATAGGCTGAAGTGGATGGCTTTTAGACGAGATAAACGAAGACGAGACATACATACAGTAAGGCTGGTGAATGCAGCTACATTGGGCCTCTTAGCAGCGGTGTGAGATGACAAACGACGCCTGAGAGCAGAGGATGGCTTGGACTCAAACTGGTGGGTGGGAGGAGGCATTGGGACCTTAAGATGAGATCAGAGACAGATAGATCATTTTTATAGGGCTAGAATAAGTATAGATCCCAGTCGTATAAGCTTTGGAATTGGCTAGATCAGCACGTGGGTAAGCTTTTTCGAATATGGATTTCTTGTCCTCACCTTCATGACCGCCAAATGCAAAGATTGCGAGAATGCCACGGTTTGGAACGAGGATGCTGGCTCATTGATTTGCACCTCGTGCGGTTCACTCGCTGATCCTTCTCAGTCAGTTTTGACAGATCAGCTGGACCTATCTTCTTCATCTCAACCCTCGACCCTTAAAACATCTTTTAATTGGCACTTGGCTGGCGAAAGCAAGCAGGCTGCATGGGCAAGAAATACCGTAAGTTCAACTCCGCTATTCTATCATGTCTCATTCTCACTGATTGTTCCAGTTATCGATCCATGGATTTATCAATTCACTTGCTAGCTCTCTTTCAATGTCCGGTCTCGCCCCTCGTGCATCTACTCTATTTGACCAGGCTATGAGGACCGGTCAGTTTCGCTGGGGAACCAAAGCAAAGCTAGTTGCAGGCGCATGTCTGTCTATCGCAATCAGAGAATCTAAACTTCCAGATTCTCTTCGCGATATAGCCATTCTCCTTCAAATGGATCATGTCAAACTTGGTCGCACACTGGCATCCGTCGTCAGCGGCCTTCACCTTACTTTGGCTTCCAATGAACCGTCCGAATATCTATTTATGCTACAGACACACCTTGTCTCTACTCTTCAGACACCTAACGAACCTTCGGATTTGCCGTCTGCAGCACGTACTGAGCTAAAGCGTATTTCGGTCCAAACTGCTATAGAAACATCTCGTTCATTATCAGAACTTCTTCCCCGCTTCTACGGACGAGACTTTGCTCGACTTCCTCCTGCACCGGCAGCTTGTGCTATTTTCATTCTCTGTTTGGAGGCCGAGGCGCGTACTTCTCTTTCTCGTCTCGGAGATATTGCCGCATTTTTTGCCAACAGGTGCCACATTGGGAAGGGTTTAGTGATGAATCATTATAAGCTTGTCCAGGATGAAGTTGCTAAATGGATCGAAGAAGTTGAATGGCTCAGATCATACACGAAAACCGGCTCTCGGGCCAAAGTTTCCAAGAGAGAAATTGTTGCCCGAGGCTTGAAGGAGGTTATCTTATGGAAGGACGAAATATGGGTAAAAAGACTCGAGAGTCTTCGTCCTATTGCACCGCTTGATACTGACGATGAGGGTGATGCTGAGACCGCTGACGATGAATTGGAAAACGGTCCCACCGATGACCTCGAGCCCAAGCCTCAACATCGTCCATTAAAGAAACGCAGACTCAATCCTCATCTTAGAGATGCCACTCAATTTCTAGTGGAGCCTTTCAGTGGTCCCCTACCTGTACTCCTCTCTGCCGACTCTCCGGCCTCTTCAAACTCTCAAACAAAGACAGCTCATCTTCCATTGACTTCATATCTTCTTTCTGCCCCAACCTCTGTCATTACTCTGCAACATCTGCCAACACGATTACAGCTACTCTCGGCCGCGCGCGGTGGTGAAGCTGCGATACTCGATGAAGAGTTGTTTGCCCCTGGTGAATTGGAAGCAATGGAGAGGTCCGAGCAGGAAACAATGGAGTTGGAGCGGATGTGGAGATCTGACGGCACCTGGGAATACATCGAAGACAAGAAGAAGAAAGGAAAGCGTCACCCTGTACGCAACGAAAAAGATGTTTTCCGACTTGGTTCCACGAAGATTAATCGTGAAGCCTTGGCAATGTTCATGGATAACGATTACGAAAAATCCGAATTTTTAGGTTTAGAATACGCCTTTGAAGACTCTGATGGAAAAGAAGACGGAGAAAGCCCTGTTTCTGGCATAAATTCTAGATCTTTGGTTGTTGGTGACGAAGAAGTGGTAGATGATTGGCGACCACTTTCTCCTTAATCATTCTGTTAAGGGAGCATGCATGTATTCTGCGACGAAATAGATACATATTTCAATTATTGTTCCGAATTGGCAGTTTGACGAGAATTATGTGTATCTTGGGGACCCTCTCCATCTCTCCATATATCCTCTAATGAACCTGGGTCAGGACGTCTAACAGTGCCTTCTAATTCATAGGGTTCGTCCGTGTAACGTCGCACCATGCTCGCCCCAGTACGTCCATTTACGCTGGCAGTGTGTGCAGCCACTTCCGGCACGCCAGAGGGACTGCGGTGATGATGCAAGGGCAAAACACCTTCGTGGTCATCGTTTTCACGCTTGATGCGGGGTGAATACGGCCGGTGCGAAAGCTCCGAAGCTAAATCAGGATAGTATTGGCGGTATGAAAAGTACGACATGACCGTTCCGAGAATTGAACCAATAAAAACATCTTGCCAGTGATCTAACTCAATGATGAGAAAATATGTGTGTCAAATAAAATGAAAAGTTACGTCGATAATCCATAGTCCGAGAGATTGCAACTAAAGCTGCGCCGGCGAACGGACTAAGGGCTAACCACGCCTTCCCCTAAACAGAAGAAAAAATCGGTGTCATATTCCGAGCACGGCAAGTGGAAACCACGCACTGCATGTCCGCGTTCGTCAAACAAGTGGAGTTTGCCAGCGAGATAGTAAGCCAAGAAGCCAAGGCCGGCAAAGGACACTGAAAATCATACTTAGTCAAAGATGGCAGTACAATTAATATCAGGACGAACTGCTTGAGTGACCAGAGGGAAAACTGCGAAAACCATCATTGAGGAGGTCAGTCCTTGTGCAGATGGAATCAGTGGAGAGGCCGTATGTTGGATCCACAGAACCATTTAGGGGTTGGCAGCGGTCAATAAGGTCTAAAGTGGGAACGGTAGGTCAAGTGCTGGAAATAGTCCAAGAGTGACGACGAACCTGGTCGAGGACGGCCAACAGTGATTTTGGTAAACTGTGTGATGGAGCCAGTGAGGGCTAAGCCAAGGATCACTATGCGGCACAGTTAGCGCTTGGCAAAAGCAACGAGGCAACAAAACGAACATCCAAGGGAACCTAGGTGAATGTGGGTCAGAAAGTACATGGACAGTTGTCAATTATTGAACAAACTGTTGTGGAAGTCCCACCACGACCGTATTGTCAGGACGTTTACAACAGGCATGAGTAGGAATGGTGCGACAAAGCAAATGATGTAGAGCGCCCAATTCTGGACAGGGGTCGGTGCGTGAGTTGACCGCGCAAAAGGGAATAAAAAACGCACGGGAACACGTTCATGGACAGCATAACTGTTGTGAGGAATAAATGAGAAGCAAAGTAGCAGGACTGAAGACACGAACGTATGGCATATACTGAATAGGAGTGGTTAGTCTCAAGTCAAAGAATTTGTCCGAACACGCACGAAGTATCTGTGAGAGAGAATTCCCGCCTGTAACCTTCTACCTTGTCCAAGGAGAAGAAAATGGCACTGGGGAGAATTAGACACGAGATGGGCTTACAGAAATAGAATACGAACGCTAAAGCTATGGTAAGAATCCTAGAGGGAGCTATCAGAAACGGAAGCAGGTGTAAATTGAAGGTGCTAACCAGTCCGGAAGATAGGAAAAGATGAGTTTTCGTTGTCGGGCAGGGGAAACCATGGTGTCCGGAGATGAGAGTCGGAAGTAAGGCATTGAAGAGTGTGAATAGTATCCGCTTGTGAAATTGGCCAGTCACACAGCCACTATGACCTCAGACTTGGACCAGCACCTCCAGCGCGTCGCTGAAGAAGACAAGCTTGATTTGCCTTGGCCGCAGCTCCGAGACATAATCAAACAGAAAATCCAAGAGGTCCTTCAATATCCTTCCTCGCCTGCCATCCTCTCACCTCGTTTGCGCAGAATATCAAGCTCTTCTTGGCTGAAACGCGTCCCCAGTCTCCTCCACCAACTTTTTTGCCCATTTCATTGCAGAATGGTTCCCTCAAACTTGCACCCTTTCCCCCGAGAACCAGGGATAATATCAATATGATTGAGGCACCGATAAACTACATGAATGAAGAGCAAGCTTCGGAACTCAAGGGTTTTATCTTCAATCAGCTTGACGAGTTTGACTCGTGTGTCTCCATCGCTCATCTTGCCTTCAAATCTGATATCTATTTTAGAGAACCCCCATTTACAATCCAACGCGTGTGCGAGTTGTGCATTTCTCCGCGAAAACATTACAAATCCGTTGGAAAGTATTTGCGTGCAGTCGAAAAGTCTCTGCTCGTCACATCCACTCAGGATAGCTTCCCTCCGTTAACAGACAAGGATACAGAGGCATTTATCCAAACCATGGTTCCAGTGGGCTCTACCTCACAATCAACACCAACAACGCCTTTGTTCTCGCCAATTCCATTCTTACATGAAGATGCACGGAGGTCAAAATCTCGCAGTCCGCCACCTTCGCCCTTGGCTCTAAGTGCTGTTGGTCCCGTTAGCGGCGGCCATCCTGAAGCTCTGGAACCAAAGGCTCTCGGTCTTGTTGATGAACTCGATGATCCTGGCCCAGGCCACATGAGTGAACAACCAGTTGCCCTCAGCTCTGTGACGAGTGGTCCCATCATTCAAAGTTTGGAATCTAGATTTGTCAAGGCCGAGGCGGACGATGTAGGCATAGAAACGAGTAACGAGATGGTAGTGGATGAGAACAAGGAAAATACAAAATCATGACTGAAGATCCCGTTTTATTTTTTCCAACATGACACCCATCCGGAGCTTCATATTGGGCTGGCCACCTCTTCCCTTCTTCCCACTTTGCTTATCATGACCACGTCTCCGATGTAGAGGATCTGATTTATACGTGTGCAGAGATGAACGAGAGAACGCTTGTTTTGTCATCTCCCGAAGATCAGGACCATCGTCCTCTCTTTGCGGTTTAGGAGCGTTTTCGGCCATTTGAGCATGCGATATAGGTGCCTCATCAATGTGCGGTTCCGCAGACTTATCATGTTGATTCGAGTCATCGTCATCGCCATGGGCGACTATTGAAGTGAATCCTAGTTTGCGTCTTTCCGTCTTCCATTTGCTTTTGATTTTAGCTTTCTCGACCCAAGCTTTTTTAAGAGCCTTGGCTATACAACTATAAGTGTGCAGAGGAAATATAATAATGCAAAATACACACCTCTAGCCGGGGGATGGTGCTTAAATTGTGGAGGCTTTCTTGTCGTCATGATTGAAAATTGTTCTAACCCTAACCCATGGTTTGAGGCGCTGAAGGCTAGGCTAGCTCAGGCTGACTTGATCCCTACTTCGCTTCCACCGTCTTCTGTGTAACACTTCCCGCTCAGTCACCTTCCTTGTATTTCTCTGAACATCGCATGAGCGTGCAGAATCTCAATAGCTTTGGTTCGCTTCAGTCTTCATCGTTATCGTTAGATCCCCTGCTAAAACAATTTCTTCAGATCCCTTCGCAGACGAGGACCCTCTTGGAGAAACCCAGGACGTTGGTTCCCAAGCAGACTACATTCATATTCGTATCCAACAGAGGAATGGAAGGAAGACCTTGACTACCCTTCAAGGGCTGCCCAAACGTGAGTTCCTTCCAGTGCCGTTCCCAGTCGCTCCTAAGCAGTGTCCTACAGAGTACGATCCCAAGAAGCTACTCAAAGCTTTCAAGAAGGTAATGTCTAGTCCTCGTTCTCACTGTATTGTCAATCGCCTTATGCTTGGATGTGTTCCTAGGAATTCGCCTGTAACGGCACCCTCGTCGATGATGAGAAGATGGGTCAAGTCATTCAACTTCAGGGCGACCAGCGATCCAAGATATCTACCTTCCTGACCGACAACGGAATTGAGAGGTCTACCATCAAGGTGCACGGCTTTTGAAGCACGGACTCTTCGAGCGCCGATAGAATGGCTTTGTGTACTGCTCCGCACGATGTTATTTTCACGACTCTTCTTCCCTTCCTTATCTAGTACTAGTACATGCGCTACTCTTGTATCATTCTTACTATCAAACTTGTGTTGGTTTTGAGCTTATTAGATGTCATATAAGATGTATGTTAATAGCTGGTGTAGGATCTGTACATGTTCTGTGCGCATACAAAGATTGAGATAGTGATCAGGACTTAACTGGGTGGTCAATGCAGATTTACTTGATCTTGTCCAAGGGCCTGCAACCACAAATAAGATAAGATGGCTGGAACATAATAAGAAATATTACCTGTTGAAACCGCCTCGTCTATCATAGAGTCAGTAATGAGCGTATGATCACATCAGACCGCACAAACCTGTTCATGTATTGTCTCCATGTGCGCATCTTTTTAATGTTAACAGATCCCTCCTGGTTTCCTGAAACATGCTTTCCCTAAATTTCCGGTCAGATCTCTGGATTGAGGCGGTCGAGTAGAACAAACCTTTGTAGAACCGAAGCCGCTCATGCCCATCATTGCCATCATGGCAGTGTCATCGTCTTCGGGGACTTCCTCCATGACATGGTCACTTTGAAGGTCACTATTGTCGGGGTCCAGATTAGGTTTCGCTGAATAGTCTGGAAAGCAGTTGAGAGCCGTTCCAAAATACCAATACATAAGATACCTTTTGAACCCGAGTCTTTTGAACTTTCTGGTCGTTCAGACGCATCTTCCCTCCTCATACGGTCGTCGCGGTCGCGGTCACTGTCTTTTCGCCTGCTGTCCCGTCTGTCCCGGTCCCGGTCTCTTCTGTCGCCTCTGTCTCTATCTCTGTCTCTATCTCTGTCCTTATCCCTGTCCCTGTCTCTGTCATAGTCGTAGTCATAATCACGACGGTCTGAAGAAGCCACTCAGCACACGCGTGTCAAAGAGAATGAATAACACACCTCTGCGGTCGCGCTCTCGCCTGGGGCTCCGGGATCTGCTGGAACGCTTTCGACCTTCGTCACGATAACCACTTCGTCCACTCCTAGAATATCGTTCCCGATCTCTATCTCGTTCGTCCCTATCGCGACTTCTGTCGCGTCGGCGGTAGTCGCTTCGTGAGGACATGGTTCAAGGTGTGACCAACGTGACTTGTTCTCTCATTTCGACCGTGCCATGAGCTTGCGGACCGCGTCACGATGTATGAAGTGTTTTCTGGATTATTATTCCTTTGTCTAACACTTTTTGCTTGTCGTAGCTGCCCTATCAAGTGCAAAACACATAGAATTGGGCAACGTGCCAACGAGTATCACACCAGCTGATATTCGCAGACTTTTATGGAGATCCAAGGTGCAGGATGTTCAGGATGGTATGTTTAATCTCACATCTTATATCTTCATTTTTATAACGATATT
This sequence comes from Stygiomarasmius scandens, assembly GCA_037954225.1. Classification (NCBI taxonomy): domain Eukaryota; kingdom Fungi; phylum Basidiomycota; class Agaricomycetes; order Agaricales; family Campanellaceae; genus Stygiomarasmius; species Stygiomarasmius scandens. Next base: position 432,066 of record JBANRG010000004.1, on the reverse strand, counting down.
CTAGTTTCGATAGTATATAAAAACTTCATGCCCACAGGAAGGGCCCTTCTTACGCTACACAAACCCAACTTTCTACGTGATAACTTACGGGCCTTAGAGAACGCAACTATTGCAGGTATACAAATCAGCAGCAAAGCGAGAGACATCGGGGAAAATATAGAATCCAAGCTTGGGGACGGGCCTCACGGTAGCACATATAATGGAGGCAAAAACATACTCATTTGGAACCTACCCGGAAAAGCGCAAATTTCGACTATCGAACCTTTGGTGCAAGGATTTGCCCTAGCTGACTGCAAGGATCCTATAGTAAAACTTCGGTATGCCACCAAGTCTTCTCTGCATTGCTTAATTGTTGACATTTACAATAACCAGAGTCGACGGATTCACGATGATTTCACGGTTCCTGATACGATTAGCTAGTGAATCAGAAGCCCACCGCCTTGTCAGGACCTTACATATGACGGATATGGAACCTGAAAAGTTTGGACGAGTACATCCTGTTCGCGCACATGTGGTGTATTGAAGAATTCATAGACTTTCAAAAGTAGACTACATCCTCTCTGCCTCCAAATCTTCTTCTGTGCGTGTTCGTTGCCCCTGAAAAGTCATCAATGCAAACATTCACAATTGGATTAAAAAAAGTCGACTCACAAGCCTTGAATTCTCGCCTTCATCATCTGGTGACCTTCCTCGTTTGAGTTTGCCCTCTGTTGCGCCTTCCATTTCTTTCCAGTCTCCTCCACCTCCTGCAACCGCACCGGGGCCTTCCTGCGCGTCCAGGTACCGTTCTTCGACTTGCCTTCTCCTCTCGATCTCAGCCTTTTGAGCTTGTGCACCCCACCCTCCACGGCCAGGGTCATAGTCTTGCCTGTGTTCATCACGAACCTGACCACCACTTTTACCTCGGCCAAATTGTCTTCCTTCTTTATAGCCTAAGTCGAGATCGCAGCGAATGATCCTTTCGTCAAGTTTTGTTCCACTGACATATCTCATGCTTGCGAGAGCTTCTGCGTGTGTATAGTATTCTACAAAACAAAAACCGCACGGCGTTCTGACTGCACGTCAGTCTGACGCACACGTAGTAGATAAAGCGTACAACGCACCTCGTATTACGGTCCAGTCCCATAATAATTCGCTTAATTCCACCTCCGTCTTCTGGGTTTGCGCATTTTGAAAATACTTCGTAAATTTGCTCTTCAGTTGTATAGAAGCTCAGATTCCCAACCTATAAACTCCAATGAATATGAATAGTTGCTACTTGGGCCATCACATACGTAGAGTGTTGTTGAATTTGCAAGCAGCTCGTTTTGCTTTTGACGGTCGACACGACTCTGAGAGTCCTTGTAGTTGGAGGGTTGGTCCAAGGCTTGCACTACATGGGCCATAGCTAGTAGCTAGTCAGCAAGTGGTAGGTGTTGAAGTTAAAATGATCTCGAACGTCTTCCCACGCGACATTACTCTTTACTACCTCGACGCGACGATGGCAAAGAAGAACGTTCTGGTTTCCTACGCTGCCTCTCCTTCTTTCTTGTCTTCGTCTAGCTGGGATCAACTTAAGCAATCCCTTCTTTCGCAACTACCATTACGGAATATACATTGGAAATCCGCCTCGAGAACTTCTATCAGAACTATACAGGAGCTGGATATATCCTTAGTGCCCCTGGACAGTATACGCGATGAGCTTACCTCTCAAGTTCCAAGCAATCTTCTCGAGAAGCCTCTGCTCAACCTTTATATAGTCACTTGCGAGGTACTGCCAATCCTCGCTTCCATTTACTGCGCTTTCTGAAGTTCATGCAAAGAACGCCGACATTGAGACCTACCGGACCACTGTCAAGAGACAACTGAAGGAGTGGCATGCTACCGTTTCCACCCGAAAGAACCAAGAATGGATGATATTGCATGTCATTCGACCAGATGCCAAAACCCCTAGCGGTACTTTTTTCCAGCTAAAAGGTTCAGTGTTAGACAAAATAAAAGCGGACTTCAATTCTGACAAACGAGAGCGGTGAGCATCTTACACTTTGACTCTGAGATGAAGGTTAAATGTAAGAGTATAGCTGTATACAAGTAATATGGTCGACGAATCCGTCAATATGGGGAGAATTCATTACTAAACTCAAAGACGGTATACTCGTCGCTTTCGACGCAGCTGTCGCTCAGCGAGAAGAAGAAGTGAAGCGCTCTGAAGGTCAACGCCAAATGCCTGGCTGGAATTTTTGCACCTTCTTCATTCTGAAGGTCAGTCATGCAATTTAGAGACAAATTTATTTAGATTAACGATTGATCCCTCACAAAGGAAAGCTTGGCGAGTTCATTTGAAGGTGTAAATCTCTGTGACGAAGCGCTACTTCAGTATGACGAACTGGAGGCTTCATTCTATCAGGCTCTGAAGGAGAAGAATCTCTCCTGGTTCGGAACCCTCATATCTCCAACTGCGAAAGACGATTCCAGCCCTCTCCTATCTATAACTAAAAAACCCTATCGAGATCTGATTTTGGCTAACACAATTACTGTCTTTGATTTCCGGATATATCTCCTCACAAGGCAATGCGAATTATTGGCCCAGTCCGGACGAATCACAGAAGTTTGTAGGAAAACTAGCGCTTTCCTTGGTGCCTTTGGAAGACGCCTTCGTGAAGTTGAAGTACGCATCTTTCTATGTAATACTATTTTGTAATTGACATCCTGTCCCAGAAGGATCTTCCCCGTTTCTTTGTACAATCTTGGATATACTCTTCTGCTCTCAGTGTAGTGGAACAATGCGATTCTTGGGCATCTGGGGTGTCAGATGCACAACTTGCTACTTTTAATGCTGGCAAAGGGGAACTGCTCGAGTTGGCTCGAAACCAAGTACGTGTTGATTCTCCCTTCAAGGAAGCAGAGTCCAACTCTCATTTGAGCTCGACTTGATAGGCATAGATGTTGGCTTTTTACCTCAAACCCCACCATTTTCCAACGTTTGGGTTCCGATATCAACAGTTTTCAACTCATCCATGAAAATCAGCAATTCTCAACTTCTCGCCGCGCTAGACAGTCAGGATACATTCTACGAGATGTACGTTCATACAACGAATCGTGCCATCGACTTGTATGCGAAAGCAGGACGTCGTAAATTTGCTCTCAAGTTGCATGGAAGCCTAGCTGCCCTTGACTTGTACGTGAAATCTTCTTTGCAAAAATCTCCTGAAGCACATGGTTCAGACATCGAGGTCAACTGGACGCAGCGCTTACGACGTACACCTCGTTACCCGCGCACTACGCCCCCCACATGTGGACATCCTTGGAGTCTTCAATGCTCCAATGTGCGCTGGAGACACATACCGCCCTGAAAAAACCAAAGGATCGGGAATGGATTCATGTGCTATTATCATTCTTGGCGACATATGCCCTGAGCTCTGGAGCAGACATGCTGGTGAAAGAAGACGACAAGGTTGCATATATATCTAACCTCGTCGATGCATTAAAGCAATCTGCGTCAGAATTGGATACAGGTTGGATTTCCTAAAGTTTTTCACACTAGTGCCGCTCAACTTACTGATCTGAGAAGATCTACTCCATCCCGATCATCCTGCCCTTTCCGTTCGGGCGTCGTCATTGGCAGCACTCGCAGAAACTAGAGATGGCTCTTTTCTCGATATTACAGTCCATAATAACTTGCCTTGCGTGAGTTGCTCAGGCCTGTCAGTCACCCGGTTCTAATAGCTTTCAAAGTCTCTTCCTGTTGACGAGATTTCTGTAAGCCTGATAGGAAGAGACTCTGAACGACAAAAATTCTGTGCCGCTGTAGATTCACTCAAACCCGGAATCTCGCAGATCAAGTTGTTTTGTCCTGTAAGTGTTTCTGGGCCCTATCTCTATCAGTTAATCTTAGTGCAGACTATAGGCGTCGAATGCTGGAACATATCTACTTGAGAGTAGCGAAATCCGCATGTCACGATTAGTCTTCCATTGGATATATCGCAAAATCTCCACGAAGGCTGTGCGAGCTGGTAGAACTAGCGGTGTTCTAGTCAGAATACCTCAGGATCTCCAAATGTTCGATATAAAGCTTCGGCAGCCCCCGAAAGGTCAGTTAAAACTTGCTATCAGGGCGAATCCTAATTGACTTGCAATGCAGTGATATTTGGCCAGTCTCCTAGTGTAGTTGCCGCGGTATCTACAGGTCGAAATGAGATCTCCAAGGCAATAATCAAGTTATCGGCCTCTTCTGCGACATTTAGTTGCCAAGATGCTAGCCTCCATACAGGCGAGTTCTTTTCAGTTTTTATTATGCGCCCGGCTCATGAGTCCAGCAGAAGAATCGACTAAAGTTGAGTTTGCGTCCGACAGCATCACGTTGTACGATCTCCCTCGGAACCATACAGTTGAATTATTGGTACCTCACTCCGATGCCTCGGTATCCAACGCAATGGTTCGTCCGTTAGCCCGTACTTCTACCACGAATACTCATCACATCTATCCAGAAAGTTGTTGTCGAAGTGGACTATGTCACGACAAGCGAACCATCTGTTACCCGCGCTCTTAGGTTGACCAGGGCTATCACTACAGTCTTACCGATCTCTGTCAACGTAGAAGACTTTTTCAGAGGGAAACAGTAGGGTTTTTATAACTTGAAATATTTGACGAAGACGTGATATATATTTACAGGCTCTTTTCAAAGTTCACTGTCTCAACGTTGAGCCATCAGCACGTCCGAATAGCAAGTGCCATTTTGGAGCCACCAAAGGCAGAAACCGACGGATTTCGAGTGTCAACATTCTGCCCGCAAAGACGTAGTGTAGCGGTAAGTCGGTTTGTTGCAAGGATATATGAAGTTCTCATGGTGTTTTTTCCAGACAGTAACACCCTCACAGCCGGCCAACTTTCTTTTCCGAATCCAGTCCGACGGTCCCGGTGCGCTCTTTTTCTTCTATTCTTCTAAACTTGGACTGACACCACGTTAGTGAGGGATCCTCTAACGCTAAACGTCAAGTATCGAATGCTCCGCGAAGGTAAGATCCCCAACATTTCTTCCGTGTCCGCTAACACATTTCTTTTCAGAGGTTGAATTTGTGATAGACACTGCTATAGACAGTGTTTTGAACGAGCATCCTCAGTGGTACATTCATAAAATTCTGCTCCATGCAAAGTTGATTGAAATGCTCGAGTCGGACGCGAGTTGGGTAGAGATCTACGGTATTTCTGGTGAACTGAACGTTCCTGGCGTCATCGACGTTCCTGAAGAGCTTCGTGGGCCTATCGAGGAAGTTAAAAAGGTTGGTAGTTTATGGGTATCTACTGAACCGTGGACATTGCTAAAAGAAATCGACTAGTCACTGCAGAGGCATCAACACCCAGACTCTCCTCAAGGGCCATGGCATGAAATCAAGATCCCGGTTGACGTCCCGTCAATGACAGTTAGTCTCAACACCCCAATCTAGTAATGAAGCGTAACCCTCTATTCCAGATTGTAGCTGCCGCTCACGTTGAACTCCGGACAAGCACTGCACACCTCTATGCTGGTCAACCGATCTCTGCATTGCTATCCATCCATACCAATTTTCATTGGGGTTCCAATGCAAACGATAAGCAACGTCAGTATATGATACAATATGATGTTGAAGAAATGGTGAAGGAATGGCTAGTCAGTGGTAAGAAAAGAGGAACCTTTTCAGCAATGGACGATACGACATTCACTGTTCCTATCACTCTCGTCGCCCTTCATCATGGCGAATTCACGCTTCCTCGGGTTGTCGTGTCTGCTCTGCCCTTACCCAACGAGTTGACAATGGGGTCAATGTCAGTGCCGAGTACGGAAACATACCAGGTACATGGCGCAGAAAAGGTACTCATCTTACCGCGGGGAGGACGCAGTACGTTTGTCTTGGGTATGGGATCAACGTGAATAGTTGGCAAAAGTATTGTTACATTTTCATGGGCTACTTGACATGTTGAATGTCGGATAAATACATTTTTACAGTTTACGGAGCGTTTTCAGTAATAAATTCCTGCATGTAAGCAACAAGTCGGCCAGTCTGATCCTCAGTGATAGCATTATAAAGCGAAACTCGTATTCCTGAGCAGAATAAAAATGAGTCGAGTACATTCAAGTTTGGTAAAGTAGCAACTTACCTCCAACAGATCTGTGGCCCTTGAGAGCTTTCATACCTCTGGATTCGGCTCCAGCCAAGAACTTGGCTTCAGAGCCATCTCCGAGGACATCAAACGTTATGTTCATCCAGCTGCCAGAGCCTTCCTTCACTTTACCACGGAAAACACCCTTTGCTTCACCCTCCTTTAAAACAGAGTACACCTGGTCCGCCTTCTTTTTGTTAACCTCTTCAAAATATGGTATACCCCCCAGTCTCTGAGACCTTTCTAATACTAATCCTGCAATATAGACGGGAAGCGTAGAAGGCGTGTTGTACAGACTCCCGGAATCGGCAAGAGTCTGAAAGGACATGGTAATTGGGACGGGAACTGCGCCCAACTTTGCGGCAGCATCCACATCAACAAGACAATCTTGACGAACGATAAGAATCGTAAGACCTGCTGGACCAATATTTTTCTGAGCACCCGCAAAGATGACTGCGTGATCTGCAAGACGATGGATTTTGCGAGACATGAACGACGACGAGTAATCGGCTACGAGTGGCAAGAGGGTATCTTGTGGAAGGAGATGGAAGGGAAATGAGGCAGGAGAGGAAGCATCATGAGAGAACTGGACGCCATCGACGGTTTCGTTCTCGCAGTAATAGACGAGAGCTGGGGCTGGCGAAAATTTGAACGATTCATGAGAGGGGATAGAGTGGGATGACTCTGCAGCAATGTTTACCTTGCCGCCACCCATTCGACGTGCTTCTGCGGCTGCTTTTTTACTCCAAGAGCCAGTCACGACATAGTCCATGATACGTTCGTCGTCTGTCAGATTAGGATGTAACAATCGATGGCGAGCAAGCATATTTAACACGATCGCAGAGAACTGGCCAGTTCCACCTCCCTGCGTGAACAAGATCTTGTGGGTTTCGGGAACATCGAGTTGTGAACGAATGAGAGACTCGAGGTTCTTGACGAAAGCAGTAAACTCCTTGGAACGGTGTGAAATCTCTGCAATGCCAATACCGGTACCCTGAAAGTTGACCAGTCCTTTGGCAGCTTCCTCTAGCACAGAGTCTGGCAGGGCAGATGGACCAGCGCCAAAGTTGACGACTCGTGTTGATTCTGTCATGAGTCAAAAGACAAAAAAGAATCTATTCGGAATTCGAATACAAGTCATGTAACGCGGTCATATGGAAATCAATATAAGCACGAGTCATGTATCGTAAGTAGTACAATTACTAGTTGAAGATCGATGCATGTAAGTAATGGGAAAGGCAGTATCACAGCTATAAAAATATCATAATATTACACTAACATGTATATAAGTATCACAGACAGCAGAATTCGAGTTGTGACAATGATCAAGAGAAAATGTGCGAGATGGATGCGAGTTATATGGATGCAGACGATATGATAAATCAGCGAATAAATCACGAAAATACGCCACATGGGCTGAGTAGTCGTACAGTGAAACATTTGTAACGATTATGCTGATGGATGGATGGATGAAGATGATGCTGGATGAGATGGTATTCACGGCAGAGTAAATGCAAGCCGCATGCGAAGATGGAGACCGATAGCAAAGCGAAATGATGCGTATATAAAGACGTGAGATGGAGCGAATTTGGAGAATAAAGCGATCAAGGCGTTGGTGGAGAGACGTTGACACTGTGGTGTTTACGGACGTCGTGGGTGAATACTGGCATTAAGTCGTGAAATATTGTGCGAGAGCGCGAGGTTCGCGGGCGAGGGGTAGATGGAGGGGAATTAGAGGGGTCACGCAGGGGTAAAGAGACGGACGGAGCTGGTGAACGATCACGATGATAGGAAGAGGTCGAGCCTGCAGCATGCCTGAGAGGACTGGAGCGGAAGGAGGTCTTTCTGCGTCTGACGGGGCCTGCAGATGACGCGTATTCATAACGAGGCTGGTCTACAGGGAGTTGAGAAAGATCTGCAATATCCTGGAGCTGGAGCTGTTCTGGAGATATGTCGAGGAGTGATATCCAGGGAAGACTATTGATGCCCTTTGACTGGGACTGGATAGGACAGTCTTGCTGTGGGCAATGGGGGCGTCGACGCGAACGGGAAGTAGATGATATCATCTGTGGAGCAACGCGTCAGTCAGGGCATAGAGGCATGTATGAAAGAGAGCGTACTGGAGAAGGATGGAGCTCGAAAGGAGGTAAAAGATGTGTAGAGGGATAAATATCGCTGGGTGGCATGGTTGAGGAAGGAATAGTGAGCTTTAGGGTACGATCATGTACAATACTTAAGTGGTGGATAAAAAAGAGAGGCTCGGGTCAGCAAGCGTTTTTCCCACTCCTGACTTGCCCCTTTCGGTCATCTCAGCCTTAAAGGCAATTCATCTCCCACCCTGTCCCATTGTCGTCATCTTTGACTCGTCCTTTGACTCACAATCTCAGTCATATCAACCCCAATATGGTTATCCCTCAGTCATTGTAACATAATACACTATACAGTTCCCTAGTGTAATTCCATTTCCCCTCAGGCTTCCGATGGCGCGGCTGCTTCGGGAGCCGCTGAAGATCCACGTTACTACCCCTCGCCCCAATCGCATTCAGGTAACCCTCACGAAACCATGTGGTGAATGCGCGAATAAGAACCAGGGAGGTAAGGAGGGCGGCCTCGGAAAAGGAGGTGCCGCCTTAACCTCAGCCACCTTGCGCGGATTGTGGGGGAGTCTTGGTGCCATGTATCACGACATTGAGGATCTGGGCCTTTATGATACGCTCCTGAAATGCATTCAGGACGTGTTTCTGGTACCAAGCTGCCCGTTGAGAACACACAGATCACGACAACATTTTCTTCTGTTTCCTCGAGCTCCCTGGGAACGCAGACAAAGAATATAATGTTCACGTATTTGTTCGAGTATGCTACTAAAATACGGGACTGGCTCGAGGTTCTGGCACAAGGCCTTGCCTACCGCTCACTTGGCATTTAAGGACTTCAACCATCGCCCGCAGTTCTTCGTTTTCCTCTCGTAGGTCCGCGTTTGTCTCTCGAAGATTCTTATTGGACTGCAGCAATCCATCCTTTTCCTTTGCAAACTTGTCCAGATCTAGTGCTGGGTCGGTACGACGTTCTCTGAGACGGACTACCTGAGATAATTGAGACTCTAGCTTTTGTATTTGTCGTCGATATCCACTGTGTAAAGCGGAAAGTTTAGGAGCATGTTGAGAGTAGACGTATAACCGTGACATCTCACCGTGCGGTATCTTCAAGTCGCACCTGCTCCATCTGGAGACTTTCGAGGCGTTGTTCCATCTGTTTCCAAAGACTTTTAACACGTTCAATCTCTTCTCCACGCTCATTAAATTTGGCAAATTCATCATCCCTAAGAATGAGTAGCAACCAAGTTCTCGTCTGTTTCACAAATAAGAATACTTGCCAAAGACATTGCATCTTGAAATATTGTTCAAGTTGCTTTTCGTAATCTTTGAGACGATCAATTTTGTGCTGGTTTTCTTTCCGCCTGGTCTCGAGCTCAAAGACTTGCTGTTGTGCTTCTGCAAGTAGCCGTCCTTGTGCAACAAACTTGGCCTATACAAAGATTGAGTCCGCAGCACTTCTTTGGTTAGACATTCATACCTCGGCTTCTTTTGCGGCTGCTCGAAGCTTCGCAGTTTCCGACTGCCAGGTTTTCTTCTCTTCCCGAAATTCTCGTAGTTTATTTTGCAGCTCCGTGTTCCAATCTGCATATTTATGTTTCGCAGAAGAGGCTTGCTCTTTATGTTCTCGCAATTCGCCCTCTAGCCGAACCACCTGTGTTCGATAATTCCGCAACTTGTTATACTGAAAGGAATGATCAGCGATCACAAAAAGGCGGTCGACCAAGCAACACTCACCAAGCCTTGTCGTTCGACTTCTGCGCTCTGAGACAATGCTCTGTCTTGCCATAACCTTCCAATGTGTCGCATGTTCTCCCTCGAGAGCCAGAGCTCGAAATTGAGTTCATTTCGTAAGAGGAGAACATCGCGTTGCAGAGCAGATAAAGCCTGTGAAGCGTCTCCATCCTCGGGAATAAATACTGGGTCCGCTTGGGCCTCACGCTGTTCTGAATTTGTAAAGAGATCGTCAGACCAGTGTGATTGCACGTTTTGGGTATCAACAGATAGGCTGGATTTGAGTATGATTGAAGTTTTGACCATATCCTGTAACGATATCTTGGGCGGAGTGGTATCTTGGGAATGTGGAGAGGTCGGAGGTCGGAAGGAACTGGGTTGATCATGGCAGAATGCAAGCGTCGCGTTTCTAGCATCCAGCAACATGGCAGAAGTAATGATACGGGAGACCTCATAACCCGACCAAGCAGGTCGGGCAAGTTCTTCGACGTCGTCACTCCAGACCATCACAGAATGATATAGGTGTTGTTGTATTAGTGGCTACTCGGGGAATGATCAGCACGACTACGCGGAACAACCTGCTTGTCAACACACCTCGATCCTGTTTCGAATTTCAGTATGGTCTAAAACGTCGTCCCAGTCAACTGTGTAAGGACTGCGGAAATTGTGGTTGGAAAGATAATATCCTGGGCCACGCAGAAATTTGAATAAATTTAAAGGGAAGAGATAGTACAAAAAGGTAAAATACGGGCGTAATGAGGTGACGGGTGAAGATTGAAGAAAAGTCGTTTCGAGGCGCTGCCATTCAAGTTCAGTTCGTATTTGGAGGTCTCCGTGATTATCTGGGTCCAGTTCATCGGCACAACCATCTGTCCCAATATCATGGTTTAGAAGCCTTTGCTTCCAACATGCTATTCGAGCCAGAATAGCGAAAAGAATAGGTACAAAACCCGCGAGATTCTGGGGTGCGTGCACAGCAAATATAGGCAACAACTTGACCAGAACGGTAAGCCCAATAGTACAGCACGTAGTTGAATTGTCCAGCAACACAGAGTGCAATATGCTAGTCATCAGGGGATGTGTGACTAATGTAGATGCAGACGATTCAAAGGCTGCATTGGAGACATAGAGGTTCGTGAATATCATCAGTTGTAGCCGTGCAGAGGGATTTGAGAAACGGTTAAACAGTTCTGTCATGAGATCCTGATGAGAGAATCAATAAACGTATTTTCTGCGATGGCACACGTACGTGAGGCTTAATCTCCCCAAATCTCAAAAGTATGTCCTTCCAGGTTGGCTTTCCAACACGACTTTCTCTCTTTCTGAATTTGATCCAAACCAGCCCACTCGAGAATGTCTTCGTTTGAGCCCTCGTTGAGAGCATCCAAAAGATAAAGATCAAAAAGTAATCTTCGGAAATCGTTGACTTTGTCGCTGTATACTTGATCATCGGCGTGTAGAGCAGAGAGAATGAGCTCCTTGGCGTAATTAACTGCATGCGTCGCCAACTTGGGTTCTCGCAAAGCAGGTCGAAGAACCAAATCGAACCACGAGGAAATTATAGAAAGAGGGGTTATTATTGCCCTCAGATGATACAGTATTGTCAGGAGAGCTTCAGCATGATACAGATATGAGTGGTCAACGACGTCGTCTAGAATAGCTTGTAATTCGTCTTCGAGCTGACGAGACGCATCTTTGACTTCGGCAGGGGAAAGACCAGAGATAAAATCGCCAATATAAGCAGAGAGCTCTGGCAAAGAAGGGGCATCGGGGGCTGCGCTAAAAGTGAGACGCGCCTGGCGTGCAAGCTCGGAGACGACCATTTGATTGATGACGAAATTCGAAACCAGTCCTTCGTTTACATACTTTGAGCTTATTTAAATAACTCTTTCCCACTTGGTCCCACTCATAGCTCACCAGCTCTTCACGGATTCTTTGTACTGGTAATTGCACGCACTCTCTCCTATAGACTTCAAGCACTTCACGCGACTCACACTCATGAGCGTCCGGTATCTGCGAAATAGCATTTTCTGTTTCTCAATTCTCTGCAATGCGTGAGCTTCGTTTTTTACCCTACGTAACAATCCGACTGTAGCTTCACAGATTATCTGCGTAAGTCTCTTTGAAAAAGGTTTTTTCGAAGACTGACAACCGACTCGTAGAGGAGGAGTCTTCCTCTTTCCACTTTTTGCCCCAGAGTTGATTTCCAAGTTGAAGTTGAGCCAGCCTCAGCTTACGACTATTGTTTGGGCGTGCGTCTATCATATGTATTTGTGGGGGGCTACACTTGACTCTTTCAATGGTATAGTGGGATGGCTGGACAGTATCCTTTCAGTGGCCTCGTTGGCAAAGTAATCGACAAATATGGGTCCGGGATTTGTTCACTGGCAGCTGCCATTGTCTTTAGTATCGCTTTTGGGTGTTCAGCTTGGGAAATTAGGTCATCGACCGACAGTGTTGCAAGTGCTCATCGACTCACCGTTTATTTTGCCATGTTGGGGTTAGGAACGGTACTATCGTGCGTACATCGCTGCTGAACTTTCTTTTAGATATACTGACTAGCTCCAGGTACTTTTCCTTTGTATTTGCTGCGTCCAAGGTGTTTTCGGCGTATATAAATATAGCCTCGGGTACAACTATGGCGCTTTTTGGTCTTTCGCCGTTGTTCTTATCCTCTCTGGCCTCTACATTCTTCACAAACTCTAGTGGCTCCTTTGAGATTGTGTCTTTCTTGTGGCTCATGACGGTTTTTACTGGTTTCAGTCACCTAATGGGTGCTGTAGTTCTCGATGTTGGAAAAGTGACACCGCCGGAAACCCGTTCGCAATCATTAGATTCAGAGGATGCTGCTCCAGACGAAACTACGAGCTTGCTCCAAAGACAAAGGTCTCAATGTGAACCTCCAGATAGCACTGTCCTCGCGCTTTTACGAGATCCTTACCTATGGGTTCTCTGCCTCTACCTCATCATGACGCTTGGGATGGTAAGCACTACTTATTTCCAAAAGAAAAAAAAAACTTCGATTTACTTGACGGCTGATACAGTGCGAAATGGTGTTTTCAAATGTTGGAACTATGATTCTATCTCTCCCCTCTCGGACTTCCCATTTGACAACGTCGGCAGAGAGCGCCACCTCTGTACAAGTGAAGATCCTGTCGATGTCCAACACCTTGTCCCGTTTACTCGTCGGGCCTCTGGCAGATTTTCTATCACCCACAATGCACGATATGGTTACTTCACGGAAACATAGATTAAGTCGTATCGCTTTCCTTTCTTTCGCTGCCGTAGCGTTGTCGGCGACGTGCCTCTGGATGCAAATTAGTGTTCAGACACAACAGGATGTTTGGGTTCTAAGGTGAGACTCTTCGTGTTGTGTGCAGTCCTTTAAAACTTAATGACCATCTCAAAGCGCTGTATCTGGACTTGCTTATGGTTGCATATTTACCGTTTTGTACGTGACTCCGCCTCTCCCTTTTAACCTTGATTTCACAATTCTTCATAGGCCAAGTATTGCTTGTTCCATCTGGGGCATGTCCAATCTCGCACGCAATTTTGGGATTATTAGTCTATATATTCCTATAGGAACGACGTTATATTCTTATCTGTATGCATACCTGGTTGCTCGTCACACCACTTCTGATGAGGTGTGTTATGGCCGAATTTGTTGGGAGCTCACGTTCTGGGTTTGCCTCGCGACGTCCCTCGCTTCTGTGGTGTTGAGTTTTGTCTTGTGGAGGAGATGGAAGGGAATGCTGTAAACGGTCTGAACATGTTTCGTTTTTGTGTACACCGGTTCATCATTATCTTGGAATATGCTAAGGTGATTAGCTATGTAAACTTGCTTTACTGACTATGTAAACGGTTTATAAGGTAAAAGGAAACCCATGCCAATATGCCAGCACCCAGATATATGAGAATTCGTCCCTCGAAGGTATTGTTAGTCAAGAATGGATAGGGGTCTACGAGATTCAGCTGAAGCCGCAAGGATAGCTGCGGAATTTTACTTACAAACGTCATTGATACTGCCACAACGCTCAACCCACCAAGAATACCACAGGGTAAAGAGAGACGCGACCAAGGGTGCACCATATGTGGCTTGCTTCTGACTGTATTTTTTCTCAAAGAACAGAAAGTCAGCGAGTAGAGACAGTGCAGGTACCGCATGCAGGGCCAAATCGACCGACAGCGGAATACGCATAAATTTGGGCTGTACATCTGGTGAAGAAGAGGGCGCCGAATTGTCAGGTTGCAAAATTAATTGTGTGGCCACCAGGAGCAAGGGCCAGTAGATGCTTGAAATGACGACTTCCACCTGAGTGGCGTTAGATAGATCTTAAAACCCAGAAAAATAAAGGACTTACAGGCAAAGCAATCATAAAAAGAGCCCTTTTGAGGCTTTTCAAGACTAAGGACACGGAAGAGTGTCAGAGCACTGGTATCAGTTTAAACACCATTACTGACCGCTCACGGATGGAAAAATATCCGAGGCCAGTCCAAAAATGGCCGTCATCCAGGCAATAGCGAGTCTAGTTACAGGTTAAAGTGAAGTTCAAGAGGAATTTCAAGTTTAGGATCCAAGACATACCCTTGGATGGTTAAAAATTGAAAGTGTCCCCCATATTGTGTGGATATCAAACTATCAATGGGTAGAGTTTTCAAGCTATTGTATCCGTACGCCATGATTGAAGCTGAAAGCGAGTGAAGAAGAACAGACGCAAACGAGAAAGACATAGTGGAAGACTGCTCAAAGCGAATACGTAGGTTTGCGCGTTGAACGGCAAACGGACGGCACTGCCACGCGATTAATTCAATTGTTAATTGACCGGAGAACCATTGTTACGACCGAGTGCCATTGTTCTTTTCGTCATGCGTAAATACAATGCTGCATGCCTCGAGTGCTTTCACTCTTACTACCTAGCAATCTCTGGAAGATTTTCTGAAGATTAACCCCACCCCTAGACTCTCTGGGCTGGCCCTGTTCATTCCCTCACGACTTGTAAAGACTGTCTCGATGACCATTCCGTATCCTCCATTATTCCTCAAGCTTCGCAATGTTGCCTTTTGTTCGTCGTTTGCTTGCCATCACGATCGTTAACCTGATTTTCTCCATAGCCATTATCTCTGGGCTGGCCACACTATGGATAGTTTTATTATGCTGCTACGTCTTCACGCAATGGGGTGGAATGGACCACTTGGAGAGTGAGTAGATTTTCTGCAAGTAAATGCAATTTTTGATTATCTTTTCCAGAACCCTTTGTATTCATTATGATACTGAACTATACACTAACCGTCATAATGCTTCTTGTTTTGTGAGTGCTTTCTCTAGAGTATCATAATGGCGTTTGACAAGGACGAAGAATTATACTGCCTTTCAGACCGTGGCTTGATGGTGCGAGAATGTTCTTGCTTCTTATAACTCATATAGGTATTTGCTCAATGCCTGTAGAAATGACGGAATGACCAATGTTATGTTTAGGACTCGCGATTCTGTATGTCTGTTGGAACTCGCGATTTAGCTGTCCAAATCAAAGTAAGCAAAACGTCAACTGAAAGCTTCCCTGTCCTTGACCACTCATATATACTAGCTCCCGACCAGCAAGGAACATGTCGACTACTTAACATTTATATCCTTCTTGCTTCCTGGGTTATACCTCTCTGCCGTATGTGAACTTGACTCTTTGAGATTAGTGAAGATTTAACCTTTTTTTTAGTGGTTGCATATTCAGCAGGACTTGCTTTCATGGTATACCGACATCCGCGGGCAAATTTGGGCAATGGAGATCAGACTGATATCGAGAAAATATATGATCGCGGGTCAATTCTACCTGTGATGTCCGTGAGGCATCCCAGTTCGCTAAAGCTGACCGACGGTTATGCCTCCCCGAGTCTTACAGAATTCACCACCCCCCGGTCTAGTCAGCAACCGTTCCCTCCTGTGGTTAAAAAACATCATAGTTCTCCCAACCTTTTTCACCTTCCCACAAGTAGCCAGCAATTGACACAGTCATCTCATGATCATAGAGTGGGTGCAACGACGACCCGTCACTTTTCATTGTTCGTCGAACCAAAAGCCGATAGCACCTCTCGAAAAAGCGCTAGACTATCGAAACCATTGCCCACTTGGATGTTATAGCCATTCTGTACTTATAAGATTCAAATTGTATCCTATTATAGTCACGTAGAATTTACCCACGCGGCGTATTTCACCGCCTTGTTTTGGAATTTGTCGCGTATACGTCTCGTTTCCAGTTGCACGAGCGTCCGGGATTCCTGAGTCCAACACTCTTGTTCAGCAAGGGAGAACCCTTCCGAACTTTATATGGCCACACAACAGTGGGATGCATCATCTGTAAAGGTAAATTTCTCCTGGTTTGAGTCCATTAGATGTTGCGAACTAGCCATGTCTGAAATAACTCCAGTCGCAGATTAGATTGACCAGCCAAAAATTGGGTCAGCTTCAGGATAAGAATGATTCCAAAGGCAGCATTACTCGAAGAGATATATCTACCTTGCTACAAGACAACCTTGGACTTGCTCGCATAAAGGCTCAGAACCTGATACAAGAAGATGCATTCGGGGACCTATTGGAGATGTTGGAGATGCAACTGGGCGTGTTATTGGAACATTTTTCAGAGATAGACCAAGGGTGCGTTCTTGAACACGTACATATGTATACGCCTTCTAATGTCATTCGAAAAGCTTACCACCTAGTCCTCCTGTCGTAGAGGCCGCATCAAGTGTTGTATATTCTGCCTCTCGTATTGATTGCAAAGGTCTCGTACTAGCTGTCTCATTATTGGGCTACACTTTATCCTTATGCGCGCCGCAGAGCTACTGGTAGTCCGCGACCTTTTGTGTCAAAAACTGGGACCAGATTTCGCGCGTTCCGTTTACAACAACCGTGACGGATATGTCTCCCCGCGGGTAGGTATATCGCCTTTTGCCCCTACTATTTACCTGGAAACTTGTTTTAGGTTCTGAAAGCTCTTTCTGTCACCACTCCGACAGCTGCTCAACTCGATGCTTACCTTTCCCAAATTGCAAAGGCATATGGTGTCACTTGGGTCCCCGAACCCAGGAGACAGGACATGTACGCACTTCATACGAGGATTGCTATGTCCGGAATTGATTTTCGGCTTCTGTCAGATTAAACTCCCTCTCCGAAATACTTGACCCTGCTTCTTCGCCCACAGTCGACATAGCGAGTCTGCGTAGGTTATGTGCCCGTGGTCGGTCTCTAAGTTTGTACAACCAACCGCTTGACCGCTGATGCTTGTCCAGGCATACCGGATGAACCTTCCTGGCTGCGGCCTCGGATATGGAGGTAGGTCTTGGTTCCCTGGTATTTTACGCTCCGCGCCAATGCTTTTGGTAGAATATTTTTAGGTACACTCCCTGTGCTAAAGTCGGCGTGGCAGAAAGAGACGAATCAACAAAGAGATAGTTACTATGTAAGTATCGAAACCCCTTTGGAGTATAGAGATACTGAAGTTTATACATCGTATTCAAGGACCTCGTCCGCCGCCTACTAAAACCATTTTCTGACTTGCCTTCGCCCACTATGCCCTTGTCCAGCCTCGATGTTTCCTTGCTTAACGTGGCCAAGCAACTGGATAGCATCCCCCCTTCCCTATTCAGTGAACTGGATACCGAGCCAGAAACATCCAGTTCTTGTCCGTTGGACAGCAATTCTCCAGAGACAACGAGAATCACTTATGCTGATGTGTTGGATGCACGGTTGAAATTACTTCAAGATAAAGATACACCTATGGTTCCAGACATCCGTGTCGAAGTGGAAGAAAACCAAATGGCACCAGATGTTTATGTTACCTCCGAATCATCCACATCGCATTCCAAACTCTCATCAACTTTGCTCATGTCATCTAGAAATCACAATGTCAATGCGCATGACAAGCATACTTCAGCTTTGCTCCGCCTGTTATTCGTACATTCGTCAATCAACCCCGGGAATTTGTCGCCCCATATACCGGCTCTTCTTGTACCACTTTACACTGTTCTCTGTCAAGAAATAGAACCGAATGATAGTGCGCATCTAGAAGCTGATGTATTTTGGTTGTTCGAAGCCATGGTTGGAGAATTCTCAGAACTTGAAGATGAAGAAGGAGGAAATGTGTGGATGAAGCGCTTCGGTGAGCGTTTGTCTTGGGCAGATGAAGAATTGAGCGAAAACCTAGTATGTTGCTTCAGTACATTTGGGATTGAAACAATTCTTGATTGTTCGTTAGCTAGCCAAGGGCCTCGATCCAGCATTGCCCCACTATTCATAGTACGTCACATTCACTTCTTGCCTTGTATTACCCTCATGTCTTCTGTCTTTTTCAGTCGGTGGCTAGCACCTCTTCTGATCCACACTCTTCCGCTCTCTTCTGTAATCGTAACATGGGATGCCCTTTTTTCCCGGCCGATGCGCCAGAAAGATAATCCCAAACTTGAATATCTTCTAGACATTTGCAGTGCAATGCTTATAAGGGCAAGGTCTATTCTACTGAGGTCTGTTGTCAGTATTCTTCTATGTCATGTTTATTTATGATTCCCAGATTAGGGAAAGCAGGACCTAAATCTCCGAGTCTCTGGTCTGCAGACATCGATTCTGTACCTCCCCCGTCTCCTATCCGTGCCTGGGAGCTCGGAGATGCTTTTTTGGAAGGGATGTCTCTTCTTCAGCATTACCCCATCGATGCCGCTGGCGGCATTGACAGAATTCTTCAAACGGCGTCGGATCTGCGTCACAAACGCGAGCGAGAAGCCAAAGTCAGCATTGGTATCAATAATCTAAGTGTCGGTGCCCGTATTAGAGAGACGATGTGGAAGGGATTCACAAATCAGGTTTCTCCTGAGAGGTCTCCGACGCCTTCAGAAACATCTGATGAGGAAAGCTCTCCAGATGATGGTAATGATACAGAAACCCAGGAAATCTCGTCACCAGGGTTAACCTCTCGACTAGCAACGACTGTCTGGCGGGGTATCACTAATCAGTCCTCAATGGAACCCCCACCGTCACCTATGGAACTTGCAACATCTTCCACCAGCCACTTACCTCCCTCATCACTCCCTTCATCCAATTTTGGTAGTGGAAGCACAAGTCCAGATACCCGGACAGAATCTACAGGACTATGGGGATATGCTGGAAAGCTGAAAGACTCGGATGCTGCCGCTTCCCTTGCAAAATTTAGTAGCAACTGGAAAGCCAAAGCGATGATGACTTCGTGGGGTGTAGGGACAAGTTTCCAATCTAGCGACCAAAAATCGCCCCAAGCAAGTCGTGACATTGTTCCAGAAGGACCTAGACGAGGCTCACTACCAAATCTTCATCGACCGGAGCTTTATTCACCCCCGGCACGACCTGCATACTTCCGGCCTCCCCGGGATACCATGATATTTACACCTGACCAAGCTCCAGGTTTGCCTGGTTCTGGGAGCCCTGAGCTTTCTCCCCAGTCTGATAGTGGAATCATCCGAAAGACCATGAGTCTCCAAGCTTCCCTAGCTGCTTTGACAAGGTCAGAGGCTCCTCAAGTCTCCAAGGCTGGTCCGCGCCCATTGCTGCTGGGTTCGTCATCCTCGATAACTGGGCGTGATCTGCGAGCATCTAGGTCGGAGGCTGGTACGCCTACTTTTGACCGCCCAGAGCACTCCAGGCAGTGGAGTGAAGTTATGCAGGCCAAGAGACACGCACTACACCGTGATTCTCAGTCTTCGGTATCTTCGTTGTCTCCGTCTGACGCCTTAGGGCGGACCCAGCGATCTGATTGGGAATCTGATGGCACTCCGCAGAGCCGCAGAATTCCTCTAAATCGAAGATCAATTTCACCGATGGCACCTCATCATCGAACGCTTTCATCTGTGCGACAGTTTTCCTTTTCTTCGTCCGAGAAAGGACTGTCAAGCCCGCGTTCCATGTCTCAAAACGATCCTTTCCAAAATAATGGACTCGTCAGGCAATCTCGTACAGATACTCCAGATTCTCCTTTAGCTCCTAGAACGCCGTCCACTTCGTCGAGGCACAACAGTGCAGAAGTACGTATCACAGAAGGAGAATACTCTCAGGATTCACTTGTTCTCGCTGAGTCAAACTCCCCGTCTCCGCTGGAGCCTCCCAGGAAGCTGTCTCGGAAGAGAACGCCTCCACCAATAACTTACCGACCTGGTGATACTTCGGATTCTTCTGCTCCAGACGTGCCTTCTATCAGTCCGCGACTGCGTGTCAAACGTCATCCCCCTCGACCAACGCATCTTCGAATACAAGAAACCGATAATAACCATATCACAGTCGAGCAGAACGATTCGTTAACGGTGGACTGGCCTCGAGAAGAGCAAGATACTGTCAACACGCCTAAAGCCTCTGATTTCGATTCCGAAGCTCTTTCTTCACCTTCTCCTCCTGCAATCGCTCGTAAAGCGTCCGTTGACCGCCAACGGAAAACTTCAGATGCAGGAACTGAGCACCGCACGAGAAAAACATCTTCTGATTCGCGGAGGAAAACTTCTTTCAATGGCAAAAGAAGACACCGGGAAAGCGGAGCAGAAGACGGCGACGACGAAGGATATGATGAGCTCTTGAGTGCTTATGAGAGTGAGGAAGGATCGAAGTCCTTCCACTAGTATTGTATTATGTATGAGATGATGATGTTACTTTGTGCTACGTTTTAAAATACGAGTTGAAACGTTGATGTCAACTTCAGCTCTTTTTGGCGTTATTACTAAGGCCTTAGGCAAACGCGCACACACTTGAGTATACTATGCATATGGGCTCGGATACCACTCATCACGCTGAACTAGATGGCAAAGAAGACTGAACGAAAAACCGGTACCACTCAAGCCAAAGCAGTCACTTCACGAGCAATCGATAGTTTCCCTGCGCTTAGCCCCAAGGCCGAGCTGAGCTGCCGTGTATTCCTGGAGGATCAGATTTTGTTAATTGATGTGAGTGGATTAGACGCTGGACTGTAAGCCTCTGGAAAAAGGAAATTTCCTTCATCGTAGGATTTACTATCACCAGCGGAATGCAAATCGTTCAGAAACTTCATTGACAATTTGCCCATGGAACTTACCCCACCAAAAAAACGCGGAGAAGCTGAGAGAGTAAACTGTGAGCTTATCATAATATCAGCGGTTGCCCCACAGGCGGATACATACTTTAGAACAGATCGATTCAGCGTTTCTTCAAGTGACTTTGCACAGAAGTTGCATTCCTTATTGGCTCCCCACCTTCCATCCTTTCCATCAAAGAAAGACCCGAACCGAAAGCCCCATTCCATCAACAGCAACATTCGTTTTTATCAATATAGACCTTTACAGTACTTTGGGTCAGTCAGACTCTATTGACATTATCGGTTAGTACGTTGATGCGTGTTTCTCCAGGCCACATTACGACGATTCTGTCACGGACGAGTTGACTGGTGCGAAATCAGAGTGGACATTATTGATTTACCTTGCGGGCGTTGAAGACGGTGTGGAAGGCGGCGAGGTATGATTCAAGAGAGGACCGAATCATTTTCGACTGACAACTCTGTGACATCCCTTCAGACCGTATTTTATAAGAGTGAACGCCGCCGATCAAACGAGACTATCGTGCCACCCCTAACCCGAGGAACTGCTCTACTTCATCGGTAAGCCACATTCATGGAACGAATCGACATGTGCCAGTCTCAGTGTTACACTATTTAGTCATGGTCAAGATTGTATGTTTCACGAGGGAAGAGTCGTCACCAAAGGCACCAAGTATGTACTCCGTTCAGATCTGATGTTCAAGTAAAGAAAACATGTTCTATGTAACTTGTGAGTCACAAGCTACCTACTCTTCTTCTTTTTGTGTGTTGGCATCCCAGCTTCAACAACGTCGTCATCTCTGTCCCTGTCGTCGCGGTCGTGTTTGGATCCACCGCCACGCCTTCGCTTTCGGTCTCCGCCTTGCTCTTTGAGTTCATTTGTAGCCAATCTACTAGCTTCGTTCACCCTTTCCTTCAGTAAAGCTATTTCCTCCGCATTGGAAGGCCATAACTCCATTCTTTTTCCTATAACTTTTTCGATACGTTGTATCAATTCCACGTCGTACTGAGTTACCAGGGTGATTGATTTCCCAGCGCGACCAGCACGAGCAGTACGGCCTACTCGATGAATGTAGTCCTTTGAGTGGGTGGGTATGTCGAAATTGATGACCACATCAACAGAAGGGATATCAAGACCTCTGTATGGATGGATCAAGTTAGTCGAGATTTGACAAAAGCAAATTCTGCTTACCGGCTGGCCACATCTGTGGCCACTAAGACGCGCCTTCCGCCGCTTTTGAATTTACCCAAAGCGCCCAATCTCTGGCTCTGGCTCAGTTGGCCATGGAGAGGCACTGCTGGAAACCCCAAAGAACGCAATATTATAGACAACCTATAAATGATATCAAGCATTGCTTATATGACGAATCGAGTTTTAAGTACCGTGCCGCATCGTGTACAGTTCTCGTAAAAATGATGATGGAATTTTGTGATAGAGAATTCGCGAGGTAGACAAGAAAAGTATCCTTGTCCTTCAATGGCATGAGAAGATAATATTGAAGAAGCGTCGAGACCGTTTGGTACCTAAATTGAACGCGTGAATTTGGACGGTCTGCATAAATTATTTGATCTCACTTTGCGGAAACCTCTACCTTCACCGGGTTCGACAGACTTGCCCTGTGTAACTTTTCAATCTTTGTGGTCATCGTGGCTGAGAACAAATATGTTGATCGTTCTTTTGGGATAACTTTGAGGATCTTGTCAATGACAGGTCCAAAATCCATGTCCAATAAGCGATCTGCTTCGTCGAGAACCTGTTCCGTGGTGGATTTAGTTTTGATCTGGCGAAAAGGTAACGGACGCACCAAAAATTTGAGACCTCTCAAGTTGAAACCTTTTGTGTTTTCTAAATGGTCATTCAATCTTCCAGGGGTCGCAACTACAATGTGGGGTCGTTTTGCAAGGGCCACAGCCTGGGTAGTCATGTCCATTCCTCCTACGATGACTGCGCATCTGACACCCATGGCTGAGCCTAGCGCTTCGAATTGTTGAGATATCTGGTAAGCTAATTCTCGAGTTGGGGCAAGGACACAAGCGAATAAACCCTTTGGATCATCCCACAATTTCTGAAGTATAGGAAGAGCAAAAGCGGCCGTTTTTCCGGAGCCTGTAGCCGCGACACCAATGATATCCCGACCTTGTAGTGCATGAGGAAGAACTTGAGATTGAATTTCAGTGGGTGTAGTAAATTTTAGTTGGTCCAATGCTTCGATAAGGGGGTCAATGAGTTCCAATGAACGGAAGTTAATGACTTTTTCGGCGGTAGAGGTGCTTGCATCTTCGGACGATGGCATTTGGTGAAAATAAAAGTTACTAATCACGTGCGTCATCAGAATATGCAGAAAGACGCGTCAGCTCGTTATTGAGTTATCCTCTACTTCCAGTATGGACGAAATCGGTATCGAAATCCAGAAACATGTGTGTATACAGCGCTGAAACACGCTTCTGTCTAATTAAATTCCTACAGGAACCTACTTTCGAGTCAGTCGTCACAGAAAAGACTGCTCTGTACCAGGAACTGCAAGAAGATGATCTGTATACCAAGTACAAGAAACTGTCCCGACATCTAGAGCTTCTTGAGATACAAGAGAGCTACATCAAGGATGAGCAAGCGAATCTAAAACGGGAGCTTATTCGCGCACAGGAGGAGGTTAAACGGATCCAGTCAGTTCCTCTGGTTATTGGGCAATTTCTTGAAGCCATAGACCAACACACCGGTATTGTGGGCTCTACGACGGGCTCAAACTACGTGGTTCGGATTCTTTCTACATTGGACCGCGAACTTTTAAAACCCTCTTCGTCCGTCGCCTTACATCGTCATTCAAATGCCCTCGTCGACATCCTTCCACCCGAAGCGGACTCTTCGATCTCAATGCTTGGAAAGGAGGAGAAACCAGATGTATCCTATCAAGATGTTGGTGGCATGGATTCTCAAAAGCAGGAAATTCGGGAAGCCGTCGAGCTTCCTTTGACGCATTTCGATCTGTACAAGAAAATTGGTATTGACCCTCCTCGTGGTGTTCTCCTCTATGGTCCTCCCGGTGTGTAAAAGATGCTCTCTTTGTATCCGTACTTTTATGACTGTTGTGTTAGGTACTGGGAAGACCATGCTGGTTAAGGCCGTTGCTCATCATACTACCGCCTCCTTCATTCGTGTCGTTGGAAGCGAATTCGTTCAGAAGTATCTCGGTGAAGGTCCCCGTATGGTTCGCGATGTGTTTCGCCTGGCCAGGGAAAATTCTCCTGCAATAATCTTTATTGACGAAATCGATGCCATCGCCACGAAACGTTTCGACGCACAAACCGGTGCCGATCGTGAAGTGCAGCGTATTCTGCTTGAACTTCTCAATCAAATGGACGGTTTTGATCAAGGGAGTAATGTGAAAGTATGCCGACTTTTCTCAGAATTTCTTCAGTGCTTGACCTTATATCATCAGGTTATTATGGCTACAAATCGTGCGGACACTCTAGACCCTGCCCTGCTGCGTCCTGGGCGTCTGGACCGGAAGATCGAGTTCCCTCTACCCTCAAGACGTGAGAAACGATTAATTTTCCAGACCGTCACTAGCAAGATGAACCTGGGACCGGATGTCGATTTAGAAGATTGTGAGGAGCCTTCAGGCTATTAGTAGTGTCTACTGACAGTCTGCATATTCCAGATGTCTCTCGACCTGACAGATTGTCCTCTGCAGACATCGCATCTATTGTCCAAGCTGCAGGACTACAAGGCAAGTCTGTCACTCTTTTGCCTGATTTTAGCTGAAAGATGTACAGCTGTCCGCAAGAACCGTTACGTTATTCTTCCTGTTGACTTTGAGGAAGCGTGGAAAGTATGTTGTTTGTTAATATTTGG
Source organism: Stygiomarasmius scandens (assembly GCA_037954225.1). Taxonomy (NCBI): domain Eukaryota; kingdom Fungi; phylum Basidiomycota; class Agaricomycetes; order Agaricales; family Campanellaceae; genus Stygiomarasmius; species Stygiomarasmius scandens. Next base: position 407,200 of record JBANRG010000004.1, on the reverse strand, counting down.
CTGGTTAAAATCATCCAACGTGTTTAATTTTCTTGCCTTTCTCTATAGCAAACTGTCAAGAGGTCCGACGAGACCCACGAATTCTGTGAGTTTTCTTTCGTTCTGCTCACCCTCATTTTCTGACTCGTTTTCACAGACAGATAGTCTATCTACTCTTTTCTATACCTTGGTACGTATCTATTCGCTGATCAAAGGCATCTTCTAATGTCCAATCAGTGTTGTCCTGTATCATACAGTCTTCAATGTGATAATCATAATCATTCTCGGGGCCCTCGATTGCATGATCTTCCACGTTTGATGCTCTCTCACTTTGGCATCGTTTCGATTACCTCCCACGAAACGGCGTCCATTCTTCAGAGCGAAATTATACTCCCTTTTTCTTTTATTCGGTCTCTCTAAGCATTTGTGATGGAAAACCTCGAGAGAAATTCGGGTACATTGATCATAGTAAAATTGTTCTTTACGATGTGTGAGTAGCGACTCTTATCCTGTTCTGTTCAATTCTGACGCCCGTTCCTCAAGATTTCGAATAGTCCTTTGAATAAAACCCTGTCTTGACTAGTCTAAAGTAAGATATCGCTCCTCGACACTCTGGACGACGTTGAACTGCTACACGTCTGTTCTCATTTTACGGGAGCCAGATTGACTGGACTATGTTACCCTCGGGTTTCGCCTCCCTGGTTGTTTTCATACTCCTGCAACGTGGATTATTGAAGATACATGGGATACATAGATTACCTCATTTCAATTTTCTGTTCTCTAATGCTTTTGTTCAGTTTGGTACAAACAATGAATTATTTTTCTATTTCTTCAGAGGTTGACCTAGTTCGCTCGCGCGCTCAGTAGCAATTTGAATACCCCTCGCGATCGTTGATCTGACACGACCATCCTCTAATGCGAGTAAACCTGCAATTGTACATCCACCGGGGGCTTGATACAAATTGAGTCCGGAGTAAGGACAGGGTTGATGAACAACATACTAGTTACAGCGTCTTTAATCTGAGCAGGGTGTCCGCCGGTTTGAAGGACCATACGGGCAGCGCCTTGCAGGGCTGAAGAAAATCATTAATCACTTCCAAAATAGAGGGGCAGCACAACATAAATCACTTTGGGATGCTAATTGCAGAGCTTCGGACCTTGGGAGACCCATCATGACACCTCCATCAGCCATGGCTTCCAAAAAAATGCAAGCGAACGCAGGTCCGGACCCGGAGAGAGCTGTACAAGCATCAAAATGTTTTTCGTCAAGAATCAAACAGCGGCCTATGGAAGAAAAGATCTTCAAAACGATAGCATTGTGTAGCTCCTGGTTCGGTGAATTGGGGATGGTTGAAACAACTGTCATGCCTTCCCGAATCTGAAGATTTTTGGTGAGTAGGGGAAAAATCAAAGAACGACTGGCAGAACTTTGCAGGGGGTATTAGGCATCGCCCGAATAACAGTCGTAGAAGGAAGGACCCAGCTCGACAGCTGTGATATAGTAACCCCGGCCAGAATACTAATCAGTAACTTCCCATCCAACGCCTCTTGCATGCCTGCTTCTGATAAAATCGACTGTGCAAGTTGCGGTTTACAGCTAGGAAAGCTTCAACCTATATATTTGTCCCATATCGGCCAGAGAAACACACCAAAGTAAAATGACATCTGCTTGCTTTGCAGCATGGACATTTTGATCGGCGTGCACTTCGATAGTTCGTCCTAGAGAACCAAGGTTCTCAAAAACCGATGTTAGTTTTCTTGCGGATTCTTCACGCTTGACACAAGCAAGGAAACGATTTGGTAGAGATGCATCGGACGCATCAGTAGGAGTTACTGTTCCGGGTGTGTGCGATTCCCATTTTTCTCGCCCGTTCGCGATTCGAGATCCGACATCAAGACTGTCGACAACACCAGAAAGCACAGCGATTCCCATGGTGCCGCATCCTGAAACGATGTGATCACTGAGACAATTCCTGTCGAGAAACAAAGAGCCTGGGTACCTAGGACGCAAAGTGTGTATCCCATGATGACTAGTCGAGGGAAAGTGCTGTTTTTTCTTATATTGTTTTTTCTTTATAAACACATGCTTGCATTTGTCACTGTAGGCTCTACGCGATTCGATTCTTTGGTGAATCGTGTACTCTCTGATGCTATACTTTCCGCCCTGCGTGATCGCGGATATACCAAACTTGTAGTACAATGCGGAAACTCGGAGTTTGCGTATGCTCATCTGCTGGAGCCTGAGACCCGACTAGAACAGAATGGTGTCTCGATTGAGCTTTGGAAGTTCAAGCCCTCACTGCAGGAAGAATATGAGCGAGCAGACTTGGTCGTAAGTCATGCAGGTATTGCAAGCCTTTTTGATGGAGCGTATTTCTGGTTAACTATTCCAAGGGTCCGGAACCATACTGGACGTCCTTCGAATGAAGAAACCTCTTATCGTCGTTCCCAACCCAACTCTTTTAGACAACCATCAAGAAGAGCTGGCATTAGCCTTGGAGCATCTGGGTTACTTAAAAAGCTCGACACCTTCGTAAGCGCTATTAAATTTTTCGCATTTTATTCTCTGATACAATGGGACACAGAAACCTCGAGACAAGTATTCAGGAGTTTGAACCCTCGTCACTTCAAGAGTTTCCACCGTTTGAGCCCAGTCGGTTTCGCGATCTACTTGACCAGGAGATGGGATTTTAATACATACAAATAAACTATTGCACTCTACCCTTGCCTGTCAGCAGATTTAAAATGCCTCCCCATGTAATCAAAACACATGTATCCGAGGATCCTCAGATCTATGAAAACTTACATGTCCATGAAGTCTACGAAAAAATTGCGCCCCATTTTTCGGCAACCCGATACAAAGTATACTCTTCCTGTATAATCTGCGCAGTAGCGAGCTGACAAAAAACCAAGCCCTGGCCAATAATTGCAAGTTTCCTTTCCAATCTGCCAAAAGGATGGGTTGGACTCGATTCCGGGACCGGAAATGGAAAATACCTGCCTCTTTCCGATCCTAATTCCGTCTTGACTATTGGGCTTGACCGAAGTCTAAACCTACTAAAAATCGCAAAGCACGCTGGTGGCAATGGCATTATTCGTGAAGTTGTAAGAGGCGACGTACTTGACAAAGTATGGAGGCGGGGCGTCTTTGTGCGTACTATCCACCCTTACCCTTATTCCGTACTTATGCCAACCACTCCAGGACTATGCTATTTCAATTGCAACTATTCATCACCTTGCTACGCCTCAACGTCGCAAATCCGCAGTTCAAGTAAGTGAGTTCTATGTACAGTAACATTTTCTCATTTCGCATAAAGCAACTACTGCAATCAGTTTGCAGTTCTCATGGCCGTATTCTAATCTACGTGTGGGCGATTGAGCAAGATGAACTATCGAAACGCAAAATACCCGTAGAAGATGACAGATTGCATGAAAGTCGCCTTCCAGGACAAGACGTGTTTGTGCCATGGAATCTCAATCAATCGAATACGAAATCAGACGACGAATCCCAAGTATTTAATCGTTATTATCATATGTTTGCCAAAGGGGAGTTGACTACACTGGTCACTTTGGCGGCAGAAGATCTTGGATTGTACGTCGGACCCAAATCAGAGAATTGTAGTATCAAGGAAGGCGTAGAAATTGTACAGGATGGCTGGGAAAGGTCCAATTACTACATCGAGTTAAGATGCTGGAAGGTTTGAACAAATGCATTGGTTACAAAAATCAAACAAAATACACAACTACTCGCTCGCAGCCATGACTAGAACACGGCACTAGTCAGTGAACCTACGATGAAAGAATCGAGAACAACTTACTGGCGTTGATGAGATCGCCACCACTCTCTTTTAATACTCGTACGGCTTTTGCACGAGAACAGTTGACCTCCAAAGAACGTTAGGCAAGCAAGACTGGATGTTCAGCATTCAAACGCACCTGTTGCATAACAAGATCAATGTCTTTGGGATCAACACCAGTTTCGTCGACAGGCCCGTCATCCTCTGGAGCCTCCAGCTCAGGAATATCGTCATCATCTTCTCCACCTACACCCGAGTTTTCCAAACTTGCAGCACCCGCTTGGCTGCTGGCGAGCTGTTGTGCCGCCGAGAGCTGAGCTTGAGAGTTCATATCTTCGATCTAAAAGCACAACAATCAACGGAGAGTCTTTCTGAACGACCAAGAACAACACATACCTTGGCTTCGCCAAAGACGATATAGCAATCGCTGTTGGGAGACTTGTAGACGTCAGGGTTTGCAAGGACGAAAAGGACCTGCATCAGAGATTAAGTCAAAGAAAGAGCATGGGTATCCGATGATCATACATTCTTTGGTCTCCTCAGAGTGACACGGGTGATTCCTGGCACCTTCTTCAAACCAAGAGTAAGCAGAGCTTTCCGGGCCTTGCGCTCTGAACGAGACTGGATTTTCTCAAGAGCAGCGGCCGAGGTAGGATCCTCTTCATGGGTATGATCATGACCCTCGTGGTCGGAGTGATCAGAAGGAACTTCCTCGATATGAGCAGACATCTGAAAACACAGAATTACGATTAGCACTCCGCGTCATCGACCTAAAGCCAGTCTAATCCAGCTTATATCCCGTCAAATTTTTTGAAAAAAGACGCGACAGAGACATATACAATCATGAAATAACAAAAAAGAGCATAAAGTAACGTACCAGCAACGGATTTTGAGTAGGGAAGGCTTGTATGGTAGAGCAACCAGAAGTAACAGAGGCGCGTTTGTTTGGCTGGGGCTCCTAATTCAAACGCGTTAATCTTCATTTGCGAGTCTAATTTTCTTCGACTTTCAACTTATTCTCAGCGACCCGTGAATCAAGATGTCGAACGAGCCGACAAAACAGAAACTCTGGGGTGGAAGATTTACTGGTCAAACTGATCCCCTGTGAGATCCCTTCAATCCTCATTTTCAAGAAGTCTCATTCAAATCAAGAATGCATGAGTTCAACCAGTCATTAGGATACGACCAGCGAATGCATGCCGCTGATATCAAAGGTTCTATTGCGTATACGAAGGCTCTTACACGTATCGGAATCCTTACGGAAGAAGAAGAAACAAAAATTATTCATGGACTTGAAGCAGTTGGTAAAGAATGGCAAGATGGACAGGTAGGCTTCCACTTACATGTCAAGAGACGGCAGGAATTTTAATCTTTACCAGTTTGTCATCAAACCTGATGATGAAGACATTCACACTGCAAATGAACGCAGGCTAAGTGAAATAATTGGTCCTCTAGGTGGTAAACTCCACACGGGACGATCTCGAAATGATCAAGTAGCTACCGACATGCGGTTATGGCTTCTTGATGAGATCAAGGACGTCGAGCTTGGACTGCGGGGCCTCATCCGAGTCATGGTGGAAAGAGCTGATAAAGAAAAGGATATTTTGATGCCTGGCTACACTCATCTACAGGTACGGTTAATTTATACTGATCCAACTCAAGAATAACACTTTACAGCGAGGGCAACCAATTCGTTGGTCACATCTTTTGCTCTCACACGCATTTGCCTTCAGCTCTGATTTGCAACGGCTCCAGCAGCTAATACCTAGAATTGCCGTGCTGCCTTTGGGTAGTGGAGCTCTGGCGGGGAATCCTTTTGTCGTCGATCGGGAATTTTTGGCAAAAGAACTCGGTTTTCAATCTGTAGCAGAAAATAGCCTTTATGGGGTCGGTGACAGGGACTTCATTGTCGAGTTCATGATGTGGGCAAGTTTGACTATGACCCACGTTAGTCGTATGGCTGAAGATTTGATTATCTACTCTACCGCCGAGTTTGGCTTTATAACACTCAGCGATGCCTATAGGTATTTGAATCCGATATTTTGACGACAGCATCTACTCAAGCGATTTCCATAGCACCGGTTCTAGCATGATGCCTCAAAAGAAAAACCCAGACTCGCTCGAGCTATTGCGCGGAAAATCTGGACGCATTTTTGGAAATGTAGGGTTTACGATTATCTCAAAGTTGCGAATGTTTAATACAATATAGATGGCAGGTTTTCTTATGACCTACAAGGGGCTACCTTCCACATACAACAAGGATCTTCAAGAGGATAAGGAGCCATTATTCGATACACTTACGAATGTTTCTATGTCGCTCAAAATCTTCGAGGGCGTTATATCAACTCTGGAGGTGTGTCTTTTCTTATCAGCAATTGAGCACCCGCTGACTGGTTTTCAGGTGCATGAATCAAAAATGCGGCAGGCTCTTACTATGGACGTTTTGGCAACTGATTTGGCAGACTATCTCGTACGCAAAGGGGTAAGCGCGAGCGCCTTTTGCATTTACTCTTTTTCTAACACTCTTTCGCAAAGATACCATTCAGAGAAACACATCACATCTCCGGGCGTGCTGTCGCTTTAGCAGAAGCTAAGGGATGTCAGCTTAACGACCTGACATTGGATGAGTTTAAGCAACTGAGTGGCCAGTTTGCAGAAGATGTAAAAGACGTTTTTGATTTTGAAGCGAGTGTAGAGCGGCGTCAGGCTATTGGGGGGCCTAGCCGCAAAATGGTGGACAGGCAAATATCTGTTCTTCGGAAAACGTTGGGAGAGAACTAGTAGTCCAAATGTATAGATATAAGCGGCCTACAAACATGTTCAAATACCATTCATCTTCTGTCACCGCCTCTTTCAGTGTTGACGGTCAGGCTCTGTTCCCACTCCCACCCTCTGCGATTTTACACTTCCCTTGCTAGGATTTTCTGAACAACTGATTTCTTTTCCCGTGCTTTTGTCCATTCTTCAACGATACAAATGGCCAGAGACAGGCTAGCCGCAATCAGAGTATGTGATGCGACAAATTATTGGTTCTGATTCTAAAATGTGGAATAGGCCCAACAAGGCGGAGCGAATCAGCTCAACTCGTACGTTTTATGCTCTCTTGTATTCAAGGCCATGCTCACTGTGCTTTGTAGAAACTCCTATCCCACGCAGGCCGGAGGAGGAGGCTATCAAGCTCGTCGTCCCAACCCATATGCTCAACAGGATGGAGCTTATGAAATGTCAGAAGTAAAAGACAGCTCAGCTTACAATGGAGGCGGAACAGGCGACGACATGTCTGCCTTTTACGCCGAGGTGAGCAAATTACAATCAGACCCACGCCTGTTTTGACTGTTTTTATCATTCTACAAGATATCCTCCTTGCAAGATAGCTTGCGCACATTCAATGACAACGTAGCCCGCATTGGAGACTTACATTCACGGTCTTTAAATAACACCGATGATGCCGCAGCTCAACGAGTCCAATCACAACTTCAAGAGCTTGTCGAAGACACCAGCGCATTGAGTGCTACTTTGAAACGTCGCATAAAGGCATTGGAAAGACAAGGAGGAAGCGGTCGAGATGGTCAAATTCGCAAACAACAAGTACGTCTTGCTGGCAGTATCATTGTGTCACTCCTGAGCTCCCTACCTAGACGGCGCTCGTTAAAGCGAAATTCGTAGAAGCTATCCAAAATTACCAAGGCGTTGAACAGCAATACCGCACCCGTTACAAGCAAAGGATGGAAAGACAGTTCAAAATAGGTACTTCCATACCACTTCCCTGTACCGGATCTTTCTTGACGATATTGCAGTGAAACCGGATGCATCGCCGGAAGAGGTTAAAGCCGTCGTCAACGATGAGAGTGGTGGTCAGATTTTCAGTCAAGCGGTGCGTGCTTGGATCAACCGTTGTCTCTTCCAACCGTCTGAAACATTTCTAGCTCTTAAACTCCAATCGGTATGGAGAGTCGCGTGCGGCTTACAGAGAGGTTCAAGAACGACACGAAGATATCAAACGCATTGAAAAGACGCTTGGAGAACTTGCTCAGTTATTCAATGACATGAGTGTACTCGTTGAACAACAGGATGAGACTATCGTCAATATCGAGACACAGGCTGCCACTGTGGAGAAAGATACAGAGGCTGGGTGAGTATAGTGCTGTACATGGAACCACCTCGCTAACGGACTTTCGCAGTCTCGGATATACCGAGAAAGCTGTGGAGTCGGCCCGTGCGGCTCGCAAAAAACGATGGATTTGTTTCTTCATAACCCTCATCATCCTCATTATCGTCGCAGTCGTTGTCGCTGTGGTAGTCACCAACAATACCCGCAACAACAGCAGCAGCGACGGAAAATAAATGATTGGGCAATATTTGAGTCTTCCTTCGTACTGCCGACAACGTTTGGCACCCATTCGATTTCGTCATTCACGTCTATACTCTGCGTCTTCATGTCTTCACGTCTCCCATCGCACACTCGTTTTGGTTACCTTTTTATTATTTCGATTTACTTCTACTTAATTTTCTTTTAGTTTGGTGATATGGACCGTATGGATAATAGTATATATTTCATCTCTATACCCAAAATGCATTCTTGATAAGCTTGCAGTAAATCATTGGAAATAACTTATCAACTCTGGAGAGATGGCTCAATGTAGAGGCTCAAGGTCGTTGCCTGATCAGAACACAGCCACAAGGGGCCGCTGACGCGTACACTTTGGACACTTATAAAGGACATTTGAGTGACTGCACCGCTTGCTTCTTACCACCAACTGCTACTACCCCATCTAATTTGTACGTCCCCAGCAGTGCTTCCCTTGCTCCCGCTGACTGTCCTGTACCTCTAGTCACCGCACTCTGTCGTGTGCCTCCTTCGCAGCACTTGTACACACCCACTTGAATTTGGATCTACCACTAACTATAATGCCTGCCAAGAAGCGTTGCCAATTCCAAGCTAGCACCGAGCAACAATGCAATTCTGCTGCGTTGAGGATTGTGGGGCAGTGTCCGCACTGTAGGATACAGTTTTGTGGCGAGGTGAGTTCCAAGTTCTATATCGCCCGTCGAGCGCGCAGCTAACGGACTGTATACTTCCTTTCCTCCTTTTCTGTATCTAGCACCGTCTCCCTGAACACCATAGCTGCAATAAACTAGAAGATTGCCGACAACAGGCATTTGACCGCAACAAAGCCAAGCTAGAAAGCGAGCGGACCGTGGCCACCAAGCTAGCAACAGCATGATCCTGGTTCCCTGTCCTCTTTGCTCTTGCTTTGCGTTGCTTTTCTGGCCTTTACATTGTATTCTTTCTACACTCCCCCACCGTCATTGCATTGTTATCACGATCACTATTCTGCACATTTGTTTGGACCTCTATATACTTATATTAATTGATGAACATTACTAGTAGAATTTCAGCTGCTGAGCGATGAGTTTTGAGTGTAACGCCGCGTTGGTGCGGAATTCATGCGGTAATAGGTGCGTACAGCACGCATTGCAAGTAACATCCGGGGCTCCGTGGAGGCGGATGTTGGATTTACATAAGAAGGTGATTGCCATAGATATTAGATTCTACAACACTCCCCGATTTGAGGCTTGATACTACCAGCTGAAGCAAACCGCAACTGTAAGTCCTGTTTCACCGGTTATCTGAGCGAGACTATCATGCGCGATCCATACGTATCTATCTTTTGACATTTGATTTCGGCGTGCTGTTTTTGTGTTCCTCGGACTTGCATCCGCCCTTTTCGTTCTACTCCTTTCATCATGGCTGACCGACTCAAACAAGTTGTAAACCACGTCTCTTCATCATCCAAGATGTCCAACGGTATGCCAGTACATTTTACCGTTCTCGCGTTTCGTTTCATTAATTTGTCGTCTCCAGATTTGTGGCAAAACGTCCCGCTCGCTCCTCCTGACAGGTACGTTTCGTTGGGTAGTGATTGACCATGAACACTGAAACAACACGCCTGAAGCATCTTCAAATTAACGGCGGCTTACAAGGCTGACCCGTTTGAAAACAAGGTCAATTTGGGTGTCGGCGCATATAGGGATGACGACAACAAACCTTGGGTGCTGCCTGTTGTTAGGAAGGCACGTATGCAAGGCGTCCTACTCGGTCCTTTACTTACGACTTTATGATCTATACAGGCTGAACAGATCCTGTTGAACACTCCTTCCCTTGATCATGAATACCTGCCAATTACTGGTCTCCCTGAATTCACGGCTGCTGCGGCCAAATTGATTCTAGGGCCTGATTCTCCTGCGATCGCGGAAGCAAGGGTTACGACTGTTCAGACGATATCGGGTACTGGTGCAAACCATCTTGGAGCTCTGTTTTTGGAAAGATTTTATCCTTGGACCGGACCAAAGGAGGTCTATTTGAGTGATCCGACGTGGGGTACGTGTGTACTTTTTACTCGGGAAACTGATAATTAACGACAATGTGTTCTAGCCAACCACCCTGCCATCTTCAAAAACGTCGGAATTAATCCGCGGACTTATCCCTACTATGATCCCAAGACGATTGGATTGGATTTTGATGGGTTCATGAATGCACTGACGAGTGCTCCAAACCACTCGATCTTCCTTATTCATGCTTGTGCCCATAACCCCACTGGTGTGGACCCTACCAAGGAGCAATGGAATAAGATTGCAGAGGTCATGTTGCAAAAAGAGCACTATGGCTTCTTTGACTGTGCGTACCAGGGCTTTGCCAGCGGAGATTTAGACAACGACGCGTGGGCTGTGAGGGAGTTTGTAAAGAAAGGCGTGAATATGCTTATTTGCCAGGTATGACTTTTGAAAGTGAGATGTTGGAGTTGACGATCTTATGACCGGACTAATAGAGCTTTGCCAAAAACGCTGGGCTGTACGGCGAGCGAGTTGGAGCTTTGCATGTCATCTCGTCTAGCAAGGAAGCAGCGGAGCGCGTCAAGAGTCAGCTATCGGTCTTGCAACGGAGTGAGATCAGCAATCCTCCCACTTATGGTGCGCGGATAGTAAGTGTGAACATTCTAGGTTGCAGAAACATCGAACTCAAAAAATGCCTGTCAGGTAAACCTCATTCTGAACGACGCAGAGCTGTTTGAAGAGTGGAAACGGGACATTGCGACCATGGCGGGGCGTATTATTGACATGCGGAAGCAACTTTACAAGGTGCTGACAGAAGAACTCAAGACACCGGGCAACTGGGATCACATTGTCAACCAGATCGGGATGTTTAGGTGAGTGTGGAACCGAGTGTGCAGGAGTGGATGGAGTTGACAAGAAACCAGTTTCACCGGAATCACTCCACAACAAAGCCAGGCGCTTGTGGAGAAGGCACATATCTATATGACTGCAAACGGAAGGATCAGCATGACGGGGTTGAACAGGAAGAACCTGCGATACTTTGCAGAGAATCTAGACAAGGTTGTTCGGGGAGAGCTGTAGTATAGTAGCAGTAGAAATGTATAAGATCAAAGAATGACATCATTGGTTGTTAGCATCATGTGGAAAAAATGGGAGACTCTTTAACAGTTGAGGTTTCAATGGACGAGACCACTGCCAACTCGTCTAGCACAACGATGATCAAGCCCTCGTACATCTCCTTGCCTCCGAGAACATCAAATCCAAATTATCTTTTCTACACCCCGTATATTATACCGAAATATATCATTCTTTTCCACTATCGAATATTAAATGCCTGTTTCTTTTCCTATACCTATGCAACATATGCTGAAATCAGACTTTTCTATCTTTTATAAATGAGAATCTTTGCACGCCGAAATTAACGACAAAGAAACATGTCAGTTCGCATATGACCACATCCTACGCTACTCCTACGCTACTCCTACGACCTCCTTACGACCTCCCTACAACCTCCCTACGAGCCTAGGAAATAATAGAATGACTCTTGCTCTACACAAGTGAAGAACGTATTAAACAACGATATCGCATCTGAATCCGAATCACGCAGAAATACAAGGATCTACTGGTGTGCAACCTTCTTCCCCCTCCTGCTCCTCTCTCGGGCTCTTGCTCGGCAATATTTGCAGGTTTTCAAACCTTCAAAATCGTCAATTACTCTCCAGTACCGGCAGCCGCCGCAACCTCTCTTTCGATGGTCTGCTGGGTGGCAGGTTCCTCCTTTGTCCCATTTTTGCATCTTCACCCCGCAGTCCATTGTCAAAATTGGATTGATGATGGGTGAGGGAGGAGGAGCAACGGGCATGGTATCGTTCAAGTTGGATGAGCGGTCGTTCAAGGGAGAGCTGGAACTGGACGGACGAGGCGTGTTTGACATATAGTTGAAGGATGGTCGTCCGGTTATCAGACGGGCTGTCTCAATAGGGAACGAGGGCAATTTTGAGAGTTGCTTCGCCTTTCTAAGCGACAATGCATAACGCTGGGTGTCCTCAATTGTGTACTTTGGGGTTTCAGGTAACATCTAAGGGTTTGGCCGGATCAGAAATTAGCATAACATTCAGAAGGCAACGATGGCGATACACTTGCCAGCGTGATGAAGAGGTCGACCCTGACTAGGCCTGACTGACTGAATGCAGATATCTATCACGCGTCAATGTATGGGAACTTATTTCCCAAACCTTTGCTTAGTAAAAATGACTAATATTCTTGCATAATCAACTGTGGGACTGCAAGGGCAAAACACCATCGTTTCCACGCTTGATGCGGGGTGAATACGGCGCTCCGAAGCTAAATCAGGCTAGTATTGGCGGTACTGTTGGCGACCGGGATCCGGGACACATTAAGTTAACGGGACAAAACGTTTTTCTACTCAGTGGTTAGCACTCTACACAAATTTATATCATAATGTAGGCCTCGATCACTACAAAATGAGATATAAAGGATGGGGAACTGGTGGGAAATGGGTGAACTATCTCACTTTGTCCCATTCAGTTGCGTGTCCCAGTTCCCGGTCGGCAACAGTATGAAAAGTACGACATGACCGTTCCGAGTATTGAACCAATAAAAACATCTTGCCAATGATCTAACTTAAATGATGAGGAAAGTGTAAGGCGGCGGTGCTAACCAGTCCGGAAGATAGGAAAAGATGAGTCTTCGTCATCATGGTGTCAGGAGATGAGAGTCGGAAGTACGCGATTGTTGCCATGATAAAAATGAGTCTGATCAAGATGTCGGAAAACTAGAACAAGTTGATTGAGTACTGTTTGTGTTTTTTGTATGGAGTGGCAGACTTACCACGTTTTCAACAAACGCTCCCGCAAGGCTATCAATTTAGTACTCTTGCCATAGCTCACGCGAAGCGCTTCGAGCGCTTCCTGGAGCGGCTGTTTGGTACGAATGGTCTCACTGTAGTTTGAGCAGTGTCAAATACAAGTTCAGAGGGAGAAAAAGAGCATATAACTACATGTGTCGGGCAAATTCATCTCGAGTGTTGATCCTATTTCCTTCAGAGTCATGAGTTAGACAATGTGGCAAGAGAGCTAGTGAGGCCGATGCTCGTTCAAGTGAGGCGTCGTCGGAAGAGTCCAGCAGTGAGGTGTCGTTGGAAGAGTCTGCCGGTGAAGCGTCGTTGGAAGAGTCCAGCAGTGAGGTGTCGTTGGAAGAGTCTGCCGGTGAAGCGTCGTTGGAAGAGTCCAGCAGTGAGGTGTCGTTGGAAGAGTCCAGCAGTGAGGTGTCGTTGGAAGAGTCTGCCGGTGAAGCGTCGTTGGCGTCGTCGAAAGAGTCCAGCAGTGAGGTGTCGTTGGAAGAGTCTGCTGGTGAAGCGTCGTTGGCGTCGTCGAAAGAGTCCAGCAGTGAGGTGTCGTTGGAAGAGTCTGCTGGTGAAGCGTCGTTGGCGTCGTCGAAAGAGTCCAGCAGTGAGGTGTCGTTGGAAGAGTCCAGCAGTGAAGCGTCGTTGGAAGAGTCCAGCAGTGAAGCGTCGTTTGGATAAACGTGGGCAAGGTCTTCAGGATCCAATTCCTGCGCCCCAGAGTCCTTGACGTATTCTAACTAAATGTCAGCACCACCTACAAAAGATGTCTAATCACTCACCATTGAGTAGATCATATCGCCGAGTCCCTTGCGTCTCCCTCCAAAGCTTTTCGGCCAAAGCTTTGACAATCGCTGTGTCCGTCTCTTGTTCCTCAACCAAGGCTCCATACAACCCCCTCAATTCCACGGCTTCTCGGTACATTTGGGAGATCATCTCATTGTCCATCCCAAGAGATGCAGCCACCAAATACAGATTGCGAAAGTACTCCGGCGTCGTTTCTGGTAGCATTGCATTGTCTTCCCAAGTCAAATACGGTCTGATTGTGTCTGTAAATGCAAGAAGGTGAGCACCAAACTCGCGGACGAATCCATATACGAGTCTGGCCTCGCTTGTGTTACGGCTATAGACCTGCCATGCTCTCCTGAGAATACCGGCAGCACGTTCGCCATGGGTTTCCCCTTTCTCCATGTCTGCCCATACTTCGACGGAACCCAACGCCCTACAAACTCAATTCATAAGTTGTCAAAGGAACATCTATGCACTCACAGGTTGATCTTCTTGCTGAGAACACCACGTAAAACACCAGTTCGATGGCAATGGTCAATAACTTTGGAGCCTCCATGGGATGCCCCAGTCAGAGAGCAAAACTGATTGAACAAAAGTAAGCTCAAAATTCAGGAGAACGCTTGATCAAAATCACCTGGGCCGCCTTCACAACTGCCCCAATGGCATCTCTGTGTGCTGGGTCAAGGTTACTCAGCACGTCCTCATGTATTTTCGCGAAAATTGCACTCCACCCCAGCATATCGTTCAGGACACACCGCCCATTTTCCTCGTCCCAGAGGTCATAGCGTCTCAAGGCCTCCATAGTAGCTGTCTGGTATGCTGCTGCTGCCTCTGGCGGGAACTCGGAATAGCCGCGATCAAGATACTGCTGAATCTTCTGCACAATCTCCTCCCATTGCTCGTGGGACAAGTTTCGGCGATCATATCCTAGTTCTTCTGCAACCTGCTCCATCAAGGAGATACACTGGTTTGTGACTCCTGATACGCGCCCTCTGAAACAGGGTATCTGTCCTACTTCACGCAACAGGATGTGAAGGTGTTCGTTGTGCCCAATCACAAAGGAACACCTCCCTGCGATCAGACGGTTCAACGGGATTGCCTCTGAGTCAACCTCTTCTCCGGGCTCTATTCCCGCCTCATCAAGCCATTCGGTTTTGTTCGACGAGTTGTAGTTTTGTAAACAACATGCAGGAGCCCATACAATTCTTGACGGCGCTTGCTCAAAGGCTGGATCACAGGTCTCGAGAATGGAGAGGTCCGATCGCAAGCATTGTAGAGCTACAAAAGCTAGCCAATCATCGAAGCCCAAATATCCATGTCCTTTCCACTGGAATTTCTCAAACAGATTCAAGAACGAATTCATGATGCTGTTTAGCGTAGCAGATTTATGCGTGTGATGATGCGTTATAAGACCGGACCGATATGTATAAACACGTCCGCAATGCTAGAGATTGCCTCTATAATAAGTATATCTAACAGCAAACAGACGAAATAAAGGACGCACAGAACAAACACGTCGATCCCTTACTTTCTCATGTACAGACTCGACATGTTGTTTCAGAGTATCTGCCCTCGCAAAACTCTTTCCACACTGAGCGACAGTACAAACATATGGCCTTTTCTAAACAAATGGTGTGTCAGTCATGTATTGCTGGACAAAAAGATGCCTTACTTTCTCATGTACAGACTCGACATGTTGTTTCAGAATATCTGCCCTCGCAAAACTCTTTCCACACCCAGCAACAGCACAAACATGCGGCCTTTTCTAAACAAATGTTGCGTCAGTCATGTATTGCTGGACAAAAAGATGCCTTACTTTCTCATGTATAGACTCGACATGTTGTTTCAGATAGGACGGGTACGGAAAACTCTTTCCACACCCAGCAACGGCACAAACATGCGGCCTTTTCTAAACAAATGGTGCGTCAGTCATGTATTGCTGGACAAAAAGATGCCTTACTTTCTCATGTACAGACTCGACATGTTGTTTCAGATAGGACGGGTATGGAAAACTCTTTCCACACCCAGCAACAGCACAAACATATGGCCTTTCCTAAACAAATGGTGCGTCAGTCATGTATTGCTGGACAAAAAGAAAAAGATGCCTTACTTTCCCATGTATAGACTCGACATGATTTTTTAGACTGGACGGGTACGGAAAACTCTTTCCACACTGAGCGACAGTACAAACATACGGCCTTTTCTAAACAAATGGTGTGTCAGTCATGTATTGCTGGACAAAAAGAAAAAGATGCCTTACTTTCTCATGTATAGACTCGACATGTTGTTTTAGACTGGACGGGTACGGAAAACTCTTTCCACACCCAGCAACAGCACAAACATATGGCCTTTCCTAAACAAATGGTGCGTCAGTCATGTATTGCTGGACAAAAAGATGCCTTACTTTCCCATGTATAGACTCGACATGATTTTTTAGACTGGACGGGTACGGAAAACTCTTTCCACACTGAGCGACAGTACAAACATACGGCCTTTTCTAAACAAATGGTGTGTCAGTCATGTATTGCTGGACAAAAAGAAAAAGATGCCTTACTTTCTCATGTATAGACTCGACATGTTGTTTTAGACTGGACGGGTACGGAAAACTCTTTCCACACCCAGCAACAGCACAAACATGCAGCCTTTTCTAAACAAATGGTGCGTCAGTCATGTATTGCTGGACAAAAAGATGCCTTACTTTCTCATGTATAGACTCGACATGTAGTTTTAGAATATCTGCCCTCGCAAAACTCTTTCCACACCCAGCGACAGTACAAACATATGGCCTTTTCTAAACAAATGGTGCGTCAGTCATGTATTGCTGGACAAAAAGATGCCTTACTTTCTCATGTATAGACTCGACATGTTGTTTTAGACGGGACAGGTTCGGAAATTTTTTGCAGCAATTGTTGATTTTACACATTAATCTCCTTTTCCCCTGACAATGAAACAAGTTCAGATCATTACGAGCCCAATAGATGATGCAGCTCACGTTTATGTATATAACATCCCACTATTCCCAGCAACATTGGTGAGTAAATGGATCAAAAAGCAGCACAACGACTGACCTGCGGCCTGGGCAAGTTCCCAGCAGGCTCTTGTCCATTCTCCGATCTGGTTACGCCTCCATCTTCACCAGAAACGTTACCATGTTCCGGTTTCGACTGTTTCCAACCATGAATACAGAAATACAGAAATACAAGAGTGGCATGAAGACTGACCTTTGGTTGCTTATCCACAGGGTCTTTTTCGTCGTCGGTATCAGTAACATTTCCGAGATCACCATCTTCATTCGAGGCGTTATCCTCACGCACATACACAAGAATGTACGCGTCCTTGCGCCCCAGACCGGACGTTATCGCCGTCACCACCGCATCATTATACTCATACCATCCCCCATCTCCTTTTACAGCAGCAGTATAGTGGCCCTCTTGAACCGTGTCACCATGGTGGTCGATTACCGCATGAAGGCGGTAAGGAAGTGAGCTATGGTTCCCCGTCAAGTCACCCAAGCTCAGTCTCAGCGGATATACCACTTCCTCCTGCCATTTATGAGAGGTAAACTCATTCTGCGAGCCATTTGGTGAGATCAAAATCTTTTTCGTATAGAACGATCTCTCCAGCTGTACCAAAAGAATTTTTGGTTCACCGTCATAGATGGTGGCATCACTAGGATTTTGACAGCATTGTCTACCCTCAACTGCTTGCGAAGCAAGCTGCTTTTGGAGTGCCTCTTCCAGTGAACGGGATTCAACAACACCGAAGCCACAGCCTAAATCCGTAGAAGTTGTCTCTCTTCCACAGTTACATCGACAGGTTTTGTTCAGCTGAAACAACTTGTTTAGCCATACCTCTGCCCCAGGATCCTCTTGCTTAAGCCGATCAAAGACACCTCGAATGAAAGACCAGGAGTCATCTTGTTCTCCTGGACGAAAGTATGGCTGCCAGTCTGTCACGTTTTCTCCGGTGAATTCTCTGGGTACGTCGAGCTTGGTCCCGTAGATGATTTGCTCAGCAAGCCTCGACAGGCGGCACATTGTGCACCTTTGAATCTCGCAGGACTGAATGTTGTGAGACTCGACTCCTTCGAGGAAGGCTGGAATGCGAAGTAGAGTTTGCAGAGCAGCGTTAATGTAACAAATATTTTTGCGCTTCTCATCATCCATTGGGTTCACGAGGCCACATCCGCCTGGCTGCAATGACACAGGCTCTGGAGAGGTTGGAGGAGACGAAGGTGGTATTGAAGAAAAGTCCAAGGTATGAAACGACGTAGAAGAGGATGATGACATCCGGGGCTTCTTCTTTTCGTCTGGAGAGTCATTGGGAGTAGATGTCGTCCTTTTTATGCCGCCTTTGCGAATACGTGGCGCTGAAGAAAGCGACGCGGTTGGAGGAGACGAGGTTGGAGACGACCCCTTGGACTTTTTCTTCCCGGTGGGTGCGTCGTTCGGTGTCGATGTTGTTCGTTTGACACCACCGCCCTTTAGGCCACTTGAAGGAGGAGGAGGACCTGATTCTGCACGACAGTGCGAGTTCTTGGCACACTTGCAGTTGGACCGAGTAGAACTTTCAAGTGCAGTTTGGCCATCTCTTGTAAAACGTTTCCGGGTACGTTTTTGAAAACGTAAACGTAGACATACTTTATACGTAGGTGCCACACTCTGGAGTCTCGTTGAAAGAGATAATGACGGTCCGGAATCGCACAGAGTCACCTCGGAAGACCAGAGATGTCTGGCGACACCTCTTTTCATGTTCGCTACTTTACGAAGTACATCCCCGACAGTTTTCTTGTCTCGTAGCACTGTGAATTGTTGAGTATTTGGAATGAAGGCACGCAATTGCGTATAAACACACCGACAGCTACGCCCTTTCGAAAACTTGGCACGTCCTTGAGGAGGACCAGTTTCTGGGGGTGTATCCATGTAGACTGCGGTGAAAATAATCAGTTCAAAAAGATATACTGCCATCAAAGAGCATACCGTTGTCCCTGTCCCTTTCCCTTTCCGAGAAGACGTATTCCGTTTCCGTTTGCGTGGCTTCGATTTGGTAGAGCCTTGGGATTGTAAATTTTGATAGATTGGTATCGTGACTTTGGAATTGGAAGCGCCCTGGGGATTGGTCATTTGTAGGTCTAACACTGAGCAAAGATATTGGGCACTCACGTATTTATCGATCCTTGGTTTCTGGATCTGAAAAGATGGAAAAAAGCCCAGGACAGAGCGCATATGTGCAGGCAGTGGAGAAATTGAGGAACACGACATGCGTCCGAAAAGTATTATGAAGGACATAAAAAACAATGGGAAGACAGTTAGGTGGGCCACATCAAGGAAATAGAAGTGCTTACATTGATACGGGCTGAAGCTGGTGCTTCAGCGTACTGTCCCTCCTGATCAGCACGGTCGTGTTGAGCAACGTGCAGACGCGCCGGATCGCTAGAAATGTTTCCAGGGGACTAAGGTAGTGCAATTAGATGAGAGATAGGTAGAATCTAGGTGTATTCACCTTTCCAACCTCTGGGCAGTTAGTGACACCTAGACGCGACAGCGCCACGACGACGCGCTCCAAAAAATACGAAGAGAGACCTTTGAGAAGGGCTTTGAGCATTGTAGGTGACAGGTGTTTCCAAAGTCGGTGATTGGAGCAGAAGATGACAAGTCAAAAGCTCTTTGCCCCAACTATTTTGGGTGCGTGACCATGTGGCTGCCAGTACTTTGACGGGTAACGAAGCATCGATTCGCTAAGCGAGAAGTTGGTCTCGGTTTGCTATCCAGATTTCCTTCGACTCGACCTCCAACTCACTCAAGACAGGCCACTCCTCGGCTGCATACACAGGTCTGCTCGGACGGCTCTCGTTGACGCGTTTGACGCGTTATAGGTCCATATGGGTCCCACTTAGGAGCTTCTCCCAGTTTTGCAACGTCTACATCCAGGTAACTTTCTCTATCGGCAACTGATTTCTGACGCGACTGACGCGATGTCCATTCTTAAGCGATATCCGTTATATCCGTCCCGACGCGATGTAGGTCCTAAGCTTAAAGACAACCATTTTATGGATCCCGATCCCAAAACCAACCCTTGAAATATCTCCATTCAAAATGACGCAAATCCAAATGCCGTCCTGGCCTCTGTCATCTCTTGGCGTCCCTCAGCCGCTTCCTGGGTGTACAACCGATTCTGTGTATGCATCGGTTTGCTAAACTCTCTTCAAAGACGATCACCGCTTTAGTGGTGTCAGCAAGGCCATGTATCGGAGATTCGTTTGAAAAAGGAACGAGGGGAATGTTGAGCGCCGGTGAGTTGCCGAAATTTCTCTTGAAAATTTTCAAGGACTATCACCACTCTAAAGTGGTGTCAGCAAGGCCATGTGTCGGAGATTCGTTTGAAAAAGAAATGAGATGTTCAAAAACAAACACAAGTAAGGATACGGGGCTTACATTTTTCTGAAGTCTTTTTGGGTCTGGAAATAAAGCCTCTGCTCAGGCCCAAGTGGTTCCAGGTTGGTTCTGAAGCTGCTTTTCCATTCGCATTTTGTGCTGACGTTGTTGAGCAGGCGTGAAGGCTTCGGTACGGAAGAATCCAGAAGACCGCGCATGGAGTCGGTCGGGCCCACGGACAGCGCGTTTTCGCTTTAGTGTACTTCGGGAGGACATGTTCAAATCATTTAGTTGACTTGTTGATTCGAACGTGTCTGTCACCTGCCTCTCACATGACTGATAAAATAAAAGCATCTTTCGTTGAACAAAACCTTATTCCTACTACACTAGTACTACGATGTCGTTTGGTGAGTGGTTCTTTTTGACCATACGCTTGCTAGGACGTCACGTTGAGCAAGGACAAGTCCGTAGCAAAGTCGTCGAGTTTGACAACTGCGAGTTCTACTTGGAGGTTCTTGAGATTGACGATTGCAGACTAAAAGTCGGGCTGATGTCCACTAGCGAAATAAGTTAACCAAAGTGCAGTGAAAGATTATCAAAACAAGTACCTGACTCAAGTGGGCTGGTTAGAGTCCACACGAGTCGTCACAGGACGCTGAAAGTCGGGGTTCTGAAAGATCATCTGAGCTGCCAAGGTCGATATTATCATTCTGAGCTCCAATAGTCAACAACTAGATAATAGTAGCCGGGTCGAGGTTGACCTTGAGGGGCAACAAAGGCAAAGTGATGTCGCTGTGACCATCAGCACGAATAGGGTTTAAAGACACGTCCACGTTATCGATAGTGCCCAAAGTCAAGTTGTGGAACGCGGCCAAAGCACCGACTTTTAACAAGATGATACGAGCAGTGAAGGGGTTTGTCCAAGGTAAAGGACGTCAGCGCACACCAGTCTGGACGATAACCGACTTTTAACAAGATGATACGAGCAGTGAAGGGGTTTGTCCAAGGTAAAGGACGTCAGCGCACACCAGTCTGGACGATATCCTCGGGGAACTTAATCGAGACACCCTTGATCAACGACTGGTGTAGAGCTGGATACACTAGTTGTAACACTGGAAGGTGTGAAAGCATCTATCAGGCGTCGTTGAATGTCTTGACGACGAAATCCATTGACGGGGTTATTAACCACGAGTTGGGAGAGAAGGTCTGAAACAAACAAATATCGCCCAACTTCTCCCTATTCTCCTTGTCACCTCGCAGTGTTTTGATTTCCTCCGTCAAGCTATTCGCCAGCATCTCCAGTCTCGCTACCCGTTGCGACTCTGACTCGACACTTCTTGAAGAACCTTTTCAACGGGGTTCTTGGTCAAAGTTCCCTTGTCCGTCTTGCAGACGCCATTAGTACCAGCCCAGTCAACGCGCTCAATCTATCCCCAGGTTTCAGCGTAGCAAATTGGACAACGTCCTTTGTAAAAGTATGACATACACAGTAGCCATCACGGTATCCACGTTGACGATAATCTTGTCAAAGACTGGTCTCGCAGATCTGAGTTAAAAAGCCCATGTCAGTACCAGAAGTCGCAGCAACCCATGGAACATACTGGAAAAATCCACCCCAGAGCCCCAATCGACCTCCAATATCCCTTTTGCCTTGTTGACTGAAATAGGCTCTGGCGTTGTGAACATTGTTTCTATTTGCGTGGTTAGGGAATGAACGGAGAGAGCAGAAGCGTAGGCACTCACTGGTTGGGTGCTTGATGAACAAGAAGCTGCAAGAGATTCGTCGCCATCGCCGTTTGTGCTGTTGAAGATTGACCGGACATGAGTTGGCGTAGGTGATTAATGTGAAGCATGAGTTAATAAAATGTAGAAAGAATGCAAAAATAATATGCTCACTTGGGTCGGACAGGCTCAGCGCTAGTCACAGAAATGCGGATGGTGTATACTCCACGGGGCGTTCAGCCAGCCGTCCCTCGAGATTGAACTGACTGGTATTAGGGTTGTCAGAAAGACGGACTTGAATCTAAGCAGACGTCATTTTTTCATCATCAAGCAAGAACAGGCAATAACGCTCACGTCTCCATACGCCTGCGCCGGTAGAACTCTGCTAGAGAAGAGTATGACGTTGCCATCGTAGATGCACTTGGGACTGAAAATTCGGGACTGGAAAAGTTGGGTTCGACGACGTGTTGGAGCTTGTGTAATAGCTCTTAAAAGAAGGGTTCAGTGACTTCAGGATTGATGGTAACTGTTTGAGAGTGGGTAAGAACACAAATATAAGACGGAAGCTCGGTACCGGAAAGTTAAACGTTTTTGTCATAATTAACTCAAAATTCTGATCTAATTTTTGGACATACCTTTGATGTGAGCCCCAAAATCCTGTACACAAAATTTCAAAGCCATTGTCCATCAGGAATTGTGAGGAGAAAGAGACCCAGATAGAATAGATTGATTTGTAAGCAGATGTAGCCGGCGTAGCACTTGTTACATCTGCTGACCAATCAATGCTTTTCTCAATGCCTCTCTTTGACGTCGGCAAACACATACCGGAAGGGACTCTACTTCAAGTACCTTGCCGTGACCATAATCTACCCGACTTTTATAGGGTCAAGTCTCACCCTCTTATATCGCCTTTCCTGCAGGAAACCCAGAGAGTGCGGCTCATTTTAGTATATCTTTTTGACAGCCGAGATGTTGAGGCCGCTCAAAAATTTTCCCGATATGCCGAAGAGAAACTTGAGATACCCGAGGGGCCGAATGCAGATATGGTCAAATATGGTATGTATGCCGGTCGTTTGGTTTCTTCGTTCTTGATGGAACTCAATGTAGGTTTAACCGAATTTGAAGAAGGCACGGTTATTTTTGCCCGTGATGTTGCCAGAACAAGTCTGGGCTATCAGGAGTCTGACATCCTGCAAGCATATGTCGCCACCAGGTGCGCAACAGAATGCAAGTACATGTATAACATATGAATATCTATACTATAGCGTTGATGTGACAGAAACCTTTCAAGCTGAAGTCATCAAGATCCGAGATGAGATGTTGGGGCCCCGAGAGTCGCGAACGCCACATATGGTTTGGTTTGAAGATAGTCCTAGGGCTATCAAGGTTCAGGGCAGTCGCGCTTATTCAAATGGATGTACGGTCCAGCCCCAACGACAATACCTAGTTGCCCCTGCGGCAGGTAACAAGGTGATACCCGATGAAGAACGTGATGACAACTTGCGGTTGAGGGAAAACCTTTTGAAGGTGCGTTATTCCAACTATTCCATTGATCCTATCTAGTATTAATATTTAAACAGACTTTGATCCCAAAAGCCGTGTCAATTTTCAAAATCCTTGCTCCTGATCTGTATCAAAATCTGGATATTGCCGCAGAGCTCCACAATACGCCTCGCATTGGATGTGATGAAAACTGTTTGTTTACAGGTGCTCAACAAAATTTAGCTACTGCAGTAGGTCCAAAGACAGGTGCGTTTAACTCCACTGCTTCGATCGTCTTACCTAGTATTCCTTTCAGGTATTGGTCTGCGTTCCCATCTACAAGCATTTGGTGGCAAGCATTTGGACAAACAGGACAGTAATGGCGGATATACTGGACTGACGTGTGGTCATGATTTGCCTCCGGGATACGAAGGAGGGCGCTTTCATCTTGTTGAACTTGGAGGCTATGTGAGACTGGACGGGATCAAGATGGTATTCTTTTCTGGACTTCGAATGCATGGCGGTACTCCACCTCTGGCGCCAGATGACTCGGCAATCCCAGATTGGGCCTACCGCTGGACATCTGTTCTGTACCCTCAGTCCATAGTATTAAATGGTCAGGGAGCCGTCAATGTCGCATCCAAGCCTGACCTTTCACCATTGCAACTGACGCCTGAAATGAGGGACAATTATCCTGAAAACCAGTGGGTTTCTAGTCACCGCTTGTTTACTTTCCCCTCTAACTTGCGATCAAACTTTAGCGACCCATCTTTCATTATTGAAGCTAATCATGATCCAGCAATTCAATATCCTGAGTAGGTTCTCTAACTCATCTTTATGGGGCTGCTCCTTATACTGCATCCAATCTACAGGCTACACAAACCCGTTCGTTGTCGCGAAGCTACATTTGCATCTGACGGAGATGTGATGATGTCACCCCAAGCAATTATCAATTTCACATCAAGGTCTTCATTCCAACTCACGGTTCATACTATGCGTCAGTTGGGTGGGAATGTTACCTTAAACTATGAAGTTTTTCGACAATCTCAGATGTTTGAAAAAAACGGCCATATTTACCAACCGCAACCATGGCCACTTGCGCCAGATGGTCAAAGTTGGACCAATGCTGAACGTTCGTATTCTTACCCATACCGTCCATTTTTCCTTCTCAAACTTTAGCACCAGCACCCCAGTCTCTTTCTCCCCGTCAAGAAGCTATTTCATTATGGCGTCGCCACTGTGCTAGACTAGCATCTGCGATTCCATCTGAAGTTGTCAAAATGAATAAAGAAGGTAACACCGTCTTGCCTTTCTCATACTTGCTTCTTTCTTTAACTAATATTCTATTTAGTTGAGATAGCAACTGGTTTGGACCCTGGAGCGAATAGGAATGCCAAGTTGGTCAAAAAAATTGCCGGTCCAACATCAACCAGCATTAAAAAATCAGTCAACCGTTCTAAAAGAGGTAAAGGTGGTAGAGGAAAAGGTTACTCCTTTCTTTGAGGCTAGTCATATAATCTGCAGCTAATGCGCCATTCCTTTTGGTTATTTCTTCAGACGGCTTTGTGGAGTTTGTGAAAGCATCTACTAAGCTTCTGTCTGTCCCTCTCCATACGGTCACTCCTTCCAGACGTCGTATTCAGAGCCGGGGACAGAGAGCTAGTCATGGAGCCTACCGCAGAAAGGCAACGCAGAAAAGTGAGTTGCTTGCTTTCTTTGTAGTATTCATTTTTATGAAATGACGGTTCCAGCGCCGCGCAGCGGTCCAAAATATCTTCAAACTACTTATTGCACCCGTCAGTATAGGACCCACGTGTCTTCTTTTTTTTAAATATTAGATATCTGTAGGGTCAGTAACTAGCGTCCACAAGAACGATACTTCTAAACAATCAAGGGATGCTACTGGTAAGTTAATGCCCATTTTTGACTGCGATGATATTGTTTTATTTAGCAATTTCAGATGCGTTGGGGGCTGAAGATGATGTTATGGATGTTGACATGGCCGCTGAAGGCGGAAGCAATGAAAACAACTTTGTGGACCCGGAAGAGTCAGACGATGGGACTGAAGATGACAAAGATGATGATGTCTACGATGTTGCTGGCATTATCGCTCATAAAACGGTCAAAAGAGGGAATGTAAGTCTAAAGTCTCTTTCTTTATCTTATATTCTGATGAAATGACGCTTCTTATAGGTATCAGAGTTGCAGTACTTTATACGCTGGGCAGGATACGACACTTATTCCTGGGTTTCAGAACAAAATATGAAGTGATTCCTTTTGGCCAACTTGTCTTTTAGATGAACTTATCTTTTGCAGCGATGGACCAATGCTCCGAGAATACAAGTCCAAGACTGCTACTCGGTTCCAAGGTGAGTTTCGAATTTCTATAGCTTTTGTGGGTGGTGGGATCTGACTGCTTTGAAGAATCGATATGGTCGCCACGTCTTGATGGTAACTCTAAGGTCTCCAATTTGATAGACTCATTGGAGTCTCGTCCTGCTAAAGGTATGATGTGAGTTTCTTATTGAGAGATGCATTTTGCTTACTAGAATGCAAGGCGATACTTTTTTAGAACGCTTGCAGGGACCTGCTATTGCGTATGCCATTTCAACTTTTCAACGAGCTGCCCTTGCTTGTAATCAGCATCCCAATCTCAAGGCCTGGCCAGAAATTGTATCTGAGATCACAAAGATGCATGGGCGCATTCGACGCGATCCACTTAGCGTTGCAGCTGCATCGGCTGTTGCATCTTCATCCTCTCTCCTGGACCAAATGTGCGTGACCTTGCACCGCACAGATGCAACAATTGCCATTCAACGTCAAACAATGATGCTCACTCATTGGCACTTGGACCGTTGGCTGAAAACTTGTCTGGATGAAGCGATGAAGACCATATCGCTGTCCTGGATACATACTCTCTGCAGAAAGATATCTTCCGTGATTGAGTCGAAGTTGCCATTCGATTTTAATTCTTCTACTTTTCTTCCCGATATTTCCCCAAACCGTTGCTATACCTACACGCCTCCATCGAAAGGTCTTGGTAGCAAACTTATGGAGCACAAGCTCTCCATTGCCCGACAAATCATATCTATCTGGCTTGGTTTGCCGTTCATCTATGCGGATGATGCTAGATCGAAATTCCTGGAGATTGTTATGGATTCTCCTGGGAAATACCAGGAGGCTTTACTTCTTGTGAAGGAGGTTTGGGAAACGTATGATAATCCTCGTCGACTGTATAAAAGTAGGGCTGGAGATAAGGTACTGGGTCAGTTCTCACTGGAAGCAAAGGATCATTCTGTCATCGGGAAATCTCCTAGCCCAGAAGCTTCAGAGCTTCTTCGCTTGCTATATGAGGCTCATATCTGTTTCTTATATGCTGATGGTTCAGTTATTCCTACGGACGGTTCTCATAATGGGCCCTCGTATACTTCATTCTCCAATCCTGCCACAACTACTTTACCCTCCAGCTCAGCTCCTCAGACCGATCGATCCATTCTCCTTGATACTCATGTATCAGCTTTCAAAGACTGGCTCATTGACATGTACGACGCGGCGACTTTATCCCTGAGTACAGTCAATATGCAGCAGCAACGTATGGTTCGGAACATGGATGGCTGGTGTCCTTTCCGAGAAATGGGAACTTCAAGAAAGGTTGCTTTACGGCCCAATGGACCATTTGAACCTCACCGAATATCCACAAGAGAAGGCATCTTTAGCGCATTAGTATTTCGTGGCATCTTGTTTGGTTCACAGGTTATGAAAGACTTCAATCGGTCTTGCTACTTTCACAATTTGGAGGATTGGTCGGAATGGAGGGCCTCTCTTGCTCATGTCCCTGATTCCGATATTTGTCACCCATGTCCATATGGTCCTTCCCGAGGTCGAGTCATCAAGAATGTTGCAGATTTTTGGGAATCAAGTCAAATCCTGCACGAGTTTCTTGGCGATCGTCCTGATTGCCGGATGTTTTCAGACGTTGTACACTGGGTAGCGTCTCGCCGACTTCCTGATCAGCGGATGGCTTTTCCGAGCTTTGGCACGCTGGGATCTTATCTACTTGCTGTCGACCTGGTTTATTCAGGACGATTACAATCGCCAACGTTAGATGAACTGGCCTTGATGGTTCAAAGTCTTGACCGTGGAGCAGCAAATGCGTTGAGTAAGATGCATCCAGTTTCTGGCCAATTCAACGTTGCAGATGCTTATAAGCAATTCCATCACAAGGTAGTACAGGCATTGCCAACCTACAAGGATAGAATGGGGTACGATATATTTACTACAGAGCATGCTCTTTGCAAATATAGCAAAGGGAAGTCTATTACTCGTTCTAATTAATGCAAAAGATTCGAATGCCCTTGACCTTTCCCAATTCTTATCTGAACTTCTGCGTGAACCCTTTCCGTCAGACGAATCTGCCTTCTCCTTCTTCTGCTTCTTCTTGTAGCTCGAGGACTCCCATATCCAAAGGTTTTGCAACTCAAGGGTTGCAGATTCGAGGTGTTGTCGAGTACAAAGGGAAGGTCCTTAGTCGGCTTGACGTGAGATAGCACGGTAAATGGGGCAGACTAAGCGAAGATTTCCGGGAAGACCATTAGTGGGACTGTAGCACCTCGGGCCAGTCAATATCCCGATGAGATCCAGACACCGTGTCAAGCGTGTTCCTGTATTTTGTGATGCATGTATCGATATCGTTGATGTTGTCGGCTTTGGACGCGTAGATTTGTCGTAACAAGGCGACGTGTACATCGTTGGCGAGCCCCCAACGTTGTTGAATGTTCTCTGTGGTAAGACGACCATCGATCAACGCCGGTAAGACTCCGCGACGGACATCAGATGATCGTCGTTGAAGTAAAATGCCAGAGACAATTTGGTCATTACGCCGCCAGCAATGAGAGGCTGTCGACGCGTGATCCAGAGGTGGGTACACTGGAGTATTGTACAGCGTAGGAGGTTCACCGGGTGGTATAGGACCACAGATGTGACCTGGGAGACAAAGACCCGTGATTGGGCTCCTAACCTTGATCAACAGAAAGTCGGGGAACCCATGATTGACATCCAAGTCGCTCACAGTAACCGGCTTTTCATTCAACCCATTCAAACCCGAAACCGTAGAATCAACCGAGAATGAGATATCCTTCAACGCAAGCTATCCAACAGCAGTATTAGCATCGGCATCAGCAGAACCCGATAATCCCAACGTCTGACTCTTGGTTGTCACCGTAGCAGCCAAAAACTGGTTGAAAGTGCCTTGCTGGCCATCAGAGACAGCAAACGGTACATTGTTGAAGCCCAAGTGGATAACACGGGTGTCGACGTCAGTCGTACTAGGTCCTTTGGGAATAGCGAGTCGAGCAAAGTCTTGGCCGTTGGTAGAGACAGAGATAATTTGCTGGAGAGCAGAGGTATCGATAGGGAAGTCGAAGCCGTCAGGGAGACCAAAGGATGCTTTGGTGTTGTTGCTGCTCGTAGCTGGGTTGTAGGCGGTGTCGGCGGTAAAGTCAAGAGTAAGCCGGTTAAGGCTGATAGACTTGATGACGCTCTGTGGGCCTCGGTTGGGGAGGACGGTTGCAATTTGCAAGACTTTGATACCCTCGTTCAACCAGGTGACCTGAAGAGAACACATTGTCGGTCAAACCACCCAAGATGATAGAAGGGAAGCACTTACATCACTAGGACCAGTGCCGGAACCATGAACCGAGACATCACTATCTTGATCATGAATGAAACGGTTAAAGACGTCGGACACGACCAAAAGACCCAAATCTGAGGACTGAGGAACAAGTCGACCTGTCAAGTTCATCAACGTCAAAGACTCGGGCGCAAGGGTGATAGTATCCGTGGTTGCGACAGGAGGAATCATGACATCACTGGCAAACATATCAAAGGCAAGCCTCGAGAGTTCGACACCGACTTGGGATGGCTGGAGGTGAGAGGTAAATTAGATACTAGCTGGGAACAGCTGATGAAAAAACGTACGTTGGTCGTAGTGCCGCCAAATTGAGGAGACAGTAAAGGACATCTAGTGGAGATAGTCTGCCTTGTTCTGCGTCGACGGTAGCGAGTAGTTTCCCATCAAGTTCTTTGATGTCGGTCGCGTTTTCCTTTGAGTCAAATCTGAATGGAACCGAGAATGAGGGGGGTTGATGATGGCGTCCAAGATGAGAATGGAGTGGAATTTACGGGTCTTTGATTCCGGTGAAGAACGTGTTGGAGGTCAAACACAGACGCCAGCTGGGACTATAACATTGTAGCTAGTAGATTTTCTTGTATCTATCATCTGCACTAGTATCAATACATTGCTCTGCTCTCTTTTCAATTTGCGCCTGAAAGTGTAGTTGGACGCGTCTGACCATGACAAATCCAAACAACGCGTCCTTCCTGCTCCCGCCATGCCAAAAAAGCCAGATGCAGTAAAGTACGTGTCCCATATCTCTTTGGTCCCTTCTCATTTTTATTTGCTGTTTAGGCCTTCAAAAGGAAAGAACAAGAGGCCAGTAGTCATGTTAGCTTCGTGGTCAGACTGGCTGACCATTCGTTGCAGACCTCCGGATACGGACTCGGACTCGGAACGGAGTATAATAAACGAGAGCAAGTACATTTATATCGCGAACTCGTTTGCGAGTTTGTGGATCGAATTTCAATCATTTATTGAAGTGTGAAAGTCACAAGAAACTACAGTCATATACCATCTCTCCCCAGGCGATTGAATTAAGTTTGCAAGTATAGCTCAGCAACTTTCCTCTAGCCTTGACGGATAAGTTTAGCGAGTTTGGTCGTCTCCTCCTTGCAAAATTTCGCACGTTTGGAGCATTCATCACACATGGCGATGATGAGTTCTAGCATCCCAAGCTCCTGGCCCAAGGCGCTGTCCGATTCAAATTTCACTTCTGAAATGTTACAATTAGAACAGGACTGCAGCAAAGGTGCAGAACTCACCGTTTGGAAGCGACACTCCCTGACGCTGCGCAAAGATTTCCATCGATTGTTGAAAACGTTGATTACGATGGGACCCAAGATTGCGGATTCCATGGTTCAGTGCACTTGCCAATGCGACAAGGGGAGAACTAGACTGTTCCGAATCGAGCAGCCGAATCATCGTCAACAGGACTCTTCTGTACAGAATCTCAGTGGTGTGCTGAGGAACGAGTGAGGGTATGTACTTTAGGTCGTTTGCTTCGGTCATGTTGTTGAGATGATCGTTTAGTTTTTCTTTCTCTCCCTGGATAAACAGAGGAAATATTTCATCGATTTCGGCCACTTCTGTTTTGGATCTTAGTGTACGTCAGCGATATTCCTGTCCCAGAGCAAAAAAAAACACACTGGTAAATTTTTTCCAATACTGGTGACATTGTGCGAGTACCTTGAGCAAGAGGCGGAGTTTGAAATCTCACGATTTGGAAGTGAACTGAGTCGACTCTAACACCGGGATTTGGGCCGAATAGATTACACAAAAGATTTGTTGAATAGCTCATGTATTTGAGAACTAGTTGAAGGAAATAATATGCCAAAAACCCCTTCTCCTCAGCCGTCTCCCTCGACACTATGGACTCGCCAGGGATGCTTTCTCCGGCACTATTCTACACAGCACCATCGTCCCCCAGCAGTATGCCAAAAACCCCTTCTCCTCAGCCGTCTCCCTCAATATCCCAGTCGCTTTCTGCATCCTCACCCCCTTCCCTCCCCAATTCAACCGTGCTCCATATTTCCATCTCCCAGTCCTCACCCACACAACCACATCCAGCCCAAACACCTCCATCTTCTTTTCCATCGGCCCCGCACCACTCGCCGAGTCCCCATTTCCCATCAGAACCCCTCCTGCCTCCTGCCCCGGATCCAAATCTTATAGCCGAGGACTCTTTTCCCGACGTCGCAGACCTCCCCGTCGATATAGCCCTGGAAAGCGAAGGTCTGAGCACTCTCGAGAGAATATATCTCTTTTCCCAAAGCAAGGCCTCCTATCACCGATTTTACATCGTCAATGCCCTCCCCGACTTGCTTGAGCAGGTCACTCCCCACGAGGCGATCGAGTACGTGCTGCCCCTTCTCAACAGCCTGGCAATGGACGAGGGTATGTTTGTTTTATATCTTGTCAGTCTTCTCCAATTATGATTCATTTCTAGATGATACGATCAAAGAGGCTTTTTCATTGAAACTTGTAACTATTATCTGGTGGTTTTTCACCGTACGTAGTCCTTGGCCATCTGTCTTTTATTGATTTCATATCTTGTCATCTAGCATTGTCAAGTTGTTCCTGGAGATGATGCGGATATAGATCCTGGCGGTAATCCGTCTCCAACTGCGCAAGGCAATTTGCCGACCATCTCTGTGCAAGCATTCACACCTATCCTCGGGACACTTCTCCTCAATCCCAATTCTACTGATGTAGATGTTAGTGGCGCAGCTCGCAATGCTATTGTAGCTTTGTTGGGGCGAATCAAGACGGCAAATGAAATCGAATTGGGCAATGCCTCTGATTCCGACGTCCAAGATCTCGTCATTGGTCACTTTGGAAAGCAGGAACGGGCTTTGTTCGAGAGGGAGATTCTTTATCAGGTCGTGATTGGTATGGGTCGTTTGGATGTGGAAGAAACCGGTTTTCACGATGCCGAGTACAATCACTCACCCTGGCGCCAGCAACCAATCAATAATCTCGTCAATGGATCTCACAATGCAGGATCCGATTTGGAGCCCAGCGTGCAAGTCATTGTCAGTGTAGACAACGGACTCGGTGGCATACGTTTCAGCGGTCCAGAGGACGATAGCATTTCTAAATCACCCCAACATTCTGCCCCAAAGAAGCTCGAAGACAGCTACAACCCGTACTTTCCTCCAATACCACCAACTCGTTCGGCTTCTGAACGAACAGACTCTCCTGCAAGCATAGCCAGCTCTGGATCTTCAAATTCTACTCCAGGCTCCACCACAGGAACCAGCGCTTCGTCCGAGGACGACATTTATCTCTCCCCTCTTCCGGGTTCCTCGGATTTGAGTCCCAACTCGCTGAGAAGTCAGTCCCCCAGACGATCTCCCACTTTGTCATCTTCATCACGTTTTACTCATGATTTGAGCCCTCCGTATCGTTCACCACTCACCTCCCCCTTACCATCTACCATTAGCGAGCAACAACAGTCGACTTCTTCTCCGACCATAACGCATAACAACAGTGACACAACGACAGGGCTGGAGGAAGAAGCTGGGGGTCAGGCTGCAGTTGGTCGTCTCAGTAGCATGAGTCTCATGGCTGCTGTTGCTGCAAGCGGTAGGAAATCTTTCATATTCTGATTATGAACATGTTCTTAATGGTGGTTTGTCAGGCTGTCTTGACGATAGCACCAAGCAAGCCTTCGTCAGGGAGGTTGAGCGTGTATCCCAAGACCCAGTATATTGGGTCAGACGAGAAGCCTGTTTTGCCCTAGGTGCTCTTGCCAAAGTTGTTCCGGAGGAGGTTGTTCATCTATCATTGGTAATTATCTTTATCCTTTGCACCTCATGTTGCTAACACCTAGCATAGATACCACTACTTCAGAATCTTGTATCAGATCCGATATATCACGTCCGTCACTCATCACTCTTTGCCCTCCCCGCCATTCTCTCTCGACTCCCTTACAAGACCCGAAAGAAATTGGCGCTTGATGTCACCGTACCCATGAGTATGGATGAATCGGCCGACGTTCGTGGTGGTGTTTTGG
Source organism: Stygiomarasmius scandens (assembly GCA_037954225.1). Taxonomy (NCBI): domain Eukaryota; kingdom Fungi; phylum Basidiomycota; class Agaricomycetes; order Agaricales; family Campanellaceae; genus Stygiomarasmius; species Stygiomarasmius scandens. Next base: position 374,169 of record JBANRG010000004.1, on the reverse strand, counting down.
AGGCACTGGGCGAGATCATTTACACCTTCCATAATGATTCTGAAGACAAACTACAACCACCTTTTAATGATGTAACTGTTGAATCGCCCCCAGAAGAGCTCTTGGGGATGTTTTTGGGCAGAACACAAGATAGACGTATCATAGATGGACAGCAGCCTGGTGATAATAGAGGTCCACCAGGAGCAGCGGCCAATAGACGAAAGGCTTTAGACGCCTTCTTTACAGACCTGTCACGACCCCTCATTTGCGCTTTCAACTTTCCTGCTGTTGCCTTGACCCTTGGTCGGAGTAAATGGCCACTCCTCCGGGAAACATACTTGTCATTGGCACAGCAAAACACGATACACATGAACCATTCCGCCATACAGCGTATCCTTGCAGCATCATTAGGTGATCTGGCCAAAATCATTGGGCCAGAGAACGCTGAACGAGATTTGATACCAGTGTGGTGGAATGTTGTGAAGAATGACGAAGACCACATCCGAATGAAGGCAGTCGAGTGCCTTTCGACATTTATTTCTGCCCTCGGAAAAGAGGGGCAGATGGAGGTCTTGACGTCGACCCTTCAAACTTGGGAATCCGGCGCATTTAAAGGGTGGAGGGAAAGGGAGGTTATTGCTCGGAGTTTGTATGATATCATGGGTGTTGTGGGGCAGGAGGCTTGGAATGTAGTCGTTGAATTAGAGACGATATCATTGCTCGATTCGGTCAATGCGGTCAGGGAAGCTGGGATTTACGCGGTAGGTATATGTTTAGCTTGTGCCTTTCGTGTTGATTTACCCCCCGACAGCTTCCCAAATTGTGGTCAATTTTCAGAATTCAGTCAGATGCAAGTAGTGCCCTTTCTGCGTCACTGACAGCCCTGGCACAGTCTGCCAGTTCTCGTAAACGAATGACGTAGGTTCAAAGTTGTGTCAAGACGGACGAAGGCTGATCACCTGTGTAGCTTTATTGCGTGTCAGCAAGCGCTTGTTGTACCTGAAAGTGAAGCTGCAGTTCCTATAGATGACGCTTTCTGCGAAAGGGTAGCGCCTCTGGCTGTGGATGACGTCCTGGGTGTCCGGATAGGTGTAGCTCGATTGATCGGAACATTGTACAGTGAGTTGTTGTCCCCCTAGGCATAATTCCATTCTAACCACTTTTTCAATTCTAGTTCTAATATCGCGCCGGTCGAAACCTATTCCCCCGGCCCTACGGGCACTCGCAACCCGTCTCGCCCAGGACCCGTCCTCCGAAGTCAGGGCTTACGTAGAACACCTTGAATCACCAATAGGGCTGATCAGGGAACATAATCCACGGAGTGTGTCAACATTTTCGAGGCCTCCGCCTTCTCATGTTACACCATCATCAAAAGCTATCATTGGTGCCCTTGGTCAATGATGCTGGATAACCCAAATACCATTCTACTAATTGTGACGTGGGAGGGCTATTTTCGCAGCAAGACTCCAATCATTGGAAACTTAGAACCTGGAAGGATGTTGAGCATGTGCATGATCTACTATATACGTATTATACTATTACTTGTATTTGCCGTCTCTCGGGGCAGAACCTGATGCACGGATTTATCTTCTTTGATTCATCAAGCAGTGAGTTGCGGAGACGAGGAACGAATGCAGGATCAGAACTATCCCAAAACATAGCGCTGAGAACGGAGACGGGCCTAACAGCGGCCTATCACAATGATGCATCAGTCCGTGCCCCTGGTCCACTTGGGCGAGGACTGCCATAAATCTACATCAGTCACTGGGTTACATGTAAGGCATAGACTGCCATACTTGAACCCCTTCTTGTCTGCCATCCCTTCGACCAGTGGTCCCACACCCTCTTTTCTCCCTTACATGAGAAATTATGCAGAATACTTTTCTTTATGTCCGATATGTGGTTTTCGGTGCGAGATTATCTCTTGGATAAGTCTCGTTCTAACTATGGAATTTTAGCAATATTTATTATCTGTAGCGCTATCATAGCGAGCGTCGCGGTATGGAATATGAGTCTCGCACAACAAGATTGTACGTGAATCATTTACGTGTGGTTATCGGAGGACTTACCCTTGTCCTCAGCCCCCATTTCATCACAAGTTGTCCAAGTCGATGCCTATTTGATTTTTCTCGGTGCTGCGGGATTACTCTTTTCTTTCACAGTGTGAGTTTCGTTTACGAACTTTACTTGTAACGTACTCATCTATTCTAGCATATTCGTTGAGCTCTCTCTCAAAAACACCATCACGCGTAGGCTATGGTTCGAGTGCTCGTGGACAGGATTGTTTTCCGTCATGGAGCTCGGTACGCCTGTCACTTTGGCCTGCAGTAAGAACTCTGCCTTACGTTCCATTAGCCGGTGCTGCCAGCTTCTCTTCAATTGCACCATCAGGAATGTGCTCAACAGATGGTCGTTATCCTTGAAATTCATTATCCCGATAGAACATTGACGCAATCTCATTTCACAGACGATCACGAAGAATGTACCTCTACGCGGGCTCTGATGGCATTCACTTGGTTGTGTACTATATTCTGTACGCAGTCCGCCATGTGTGATTCGTGATGTTTGCTCAACAACTGATGCCCGTGCTTTAGTACTTTCATACTGCTTTATCCTGGTCGCTTCATGCATCATTTACTCCATCAAAGACCCAAAAATATGGCACACTTCCATTCGAGATTTTTCGTTCTTCGATAACTCCAAGCTAAATAGCCCACTTCCGACCCCGATGCCTCGAGATGTTCAGAAGGCCAGAGCAACAACACCATCCATAAAAGCCCCCCAACCTCGCCGACCTCCTCCTGCTGCTGAAAATTTTTACAATCATCGTTCAGGACTAGGTTCGGAATACGAGATTGAACATTTCCAACCACAAATCCAATACGCCAATTCAGCTCCTGTCCCCACTGCATCAGGATCCAGTTCACGGCTTTTAAATACTGGATACCTCTCTTTATATCCGCAAGTCCTTCAGCCGGCGGAAACCTCTAGGAGAAATACAAGATTGACATCTTTCTCATCTCAAAGAAGAATTCCAGAGGACTCCGAACCCATCATTGATTGGCCGCGCCCAGACGTCTTGTCACGACCCGTCAGTAAGAGAAAGTCAAGAGTACACTCTCAAGGGTCTTCTCGCGATCCAAGAGCTTCCAACTCGATTGATGAAGCTCGGGGAAGCCAACGCTCGCGCCCAACTGGCCCGAGAGCACGCGGGAGTACTGATTCGCGGCGACCACCGCCTCTGGATTTGTCTAACATTAGTTCTTATCGAGACAGAAATAAAGACAATCCGTAGTACGGGATTTGGCGCTGGACGCTTTCTATGGTGTTTTGTACGATAGGGTGTACTAGTAGACTATAGTCTCAAGGGCTGAATTAAATCATAATTGTATCATTACTATCGCTTTTGGGCGCTGGAGGTGTCAGTTTCTACGGCAAAATATGTATAATGATCGAATGTTGGCAACTACGCACTTTTCCTCCTGCCTTCTCTTACACAAGTCATGGACCCCGAGTTTGTATACGAATCCCATCTTTTGGCTCCTTCGCAAGAATACCTTGCCTCGGTAAAGGTGTTTCCTCTCATACCAACTCTCAAGAAAGAAGTTATAGTGCGTTAAGAAACAGCTCCTTTTGTAAATGCGTCTACTCATCCTCTTTAGAATACCATAGGTAGGCTTTGTTTCTTTGCCCATTCCCAAACCGTTTAACACGAAATTTGTCAAGATTCTCCTTTGAACTGGAGGTGAGAAGTGTGCCAAGCCCTTCTACATCCTCTTTATAAACCCCATTCAACTTCCAGTCAATTAACCGCCTCAGATGTCAACTTCTCGATAGTCCGACCTCTTGTCTTCAAGTTTGCGCGGCTGAAAAACTTGGCTGTTGTGTATGCGTGTCTGGTGGTCAAATCTTACTTTATTGAGGAGGCAGAGAAGAATCTGGCATTTGCAGGCGGTACGCATCATTATTCTATATCCAGCAAAACATTTTATGACATATCTATGTTAGTCAATCAATCTAGGGCATGCCTTTGCGAATTGTTGGCTATGAAGCTGTTGGCACACTTTGCGTCCGAACATATGCAACTGGTTGCAGTGCTGACCACTAGCTGGGATCCCCTCACTGGTGCCTCGGAAGACGTAGTCGCCGAAATCAGGCAGTACTTGGGTGGAAATGATGATGATTTGAACTATCCCCAAAGTGCACTCGAGGTGATATGAGCTCTGAATTACCTCAACTCGACACGCTGACAAGTAAAACTCTGGCACAGATGGCGATATCCACGGAGTCGAAGAATTTTATCGCTTCACCGATTGTTCAGAAGGTGGTGAATGACCTGTATAGTGGACGGGTTGTATATTCGACCGCAGCTATTCGATCAATTCTTGCTGACAACTACAAACATCGAGGAATTCATGTCAGTGGCTTAAATTATCTTGGGTCTACTATATCCTTGATGCTGTAGCTTAGATTTATGACTGGCGTGCAACCCCGTTCTTGGATCACTACAGGTTAGTCACTTCTCCAGCTCGTACTTGGGACTGATATCTCAACTTGACTCTCCAGATTACGTGTACCAAGGTACAAGAACACGCTTAATTTTTTGAATTTCACTCTTCTCCTTGTTATCTTTATTCTGTGCCTTTCTTGTAAGTTCTGCGTATTTTTGGCAGTTCCTGCGACTCACTTTCTTTTACAGACCAAGATGCAGAGAGATTGACTTTCTGGGAAGTAGTCTTTTGTGTCTTTGCTTTTGGTTTTGCTCTGGATGAATATACTGCCTCGACCGAGCACGGCTGGATTAGTGAGTATATGAGTGACATCCTCACGACGTCCACTCATCCAATCAGTCTACATCGCCAATATGTGGAATGTATTCGACTTTGGCTTTATACTCATTTGCATAGGATACGCCTTTTTACGGATAAGAGGACTGCTCTACTCTGACAGTACGGACGTCTTTTGGTTGGGAGAATAGTAGACTCAAAAGTTCAATAAATAGTCCAGTCTTCCGAAATGGCATTTGACGTTCTTGCTTGCGGTGCATGTATACTCCTTCCTAGGTCTGTGCCCCTTCGTGCTGTCTTCCTGTTTCTGACTAGCAGTAGACTCGCGTTCCTGGCTATATCGAACACTATCGTTGTCACGTCAGTTTGTCGACATTGCTGATTCCTATGGATAACTCATCGTTACTTTTCTTCCAGATCGCTTCGTGCCATGATATCTGATTTCATCTTCTTCATTGGAATTGCAGCTATTTGTTTCTCTGGAATTTTCTTTACTCTTTGGACACTGGGTATCAATTTTCGTTTCCATTCCTTATGATCGACTAACCAGGTCTGTAGCGAAGGATAGCGGTCAATGGCCAATGAAGTCTATCGCTTGGTTGATGGTCCAAATTTGGTCGGTTTGAAATTTCACCAACTCGTCCTCATCAACTAAACTGTCTATTCCTTTTCAGGTTTGGAAATACATACCTCAGGTTGGTTTCCTCTGCTTACATTCTCCTACAATCCATCTAAATAAAAACAGCTTTGGACAAGCTTCATCTTTTCATCCCCTTCTCGGCCCCATCTTGATGACCATCTTTGCTGCATTGTGCAACACCCTGCTACTTACAATTTTGATTTCAATGCTATCTAACGTTGTAGCAAGGATTGACGCGGTGAGTGTTAAATTCCCTCGGTTAATTCTACGCAAATCACTGAAACTACTGTAGAATGCAACACAGGAAGTATGTAAGTCTTAGCCTGGTCAGAACCTCTTAATCTAATGATTTGCTGCGCTAGTTCTTGTTCCAGGTCAGATGGCACCGATATACTTACAAATGCAAGGCTGACCTGAAAATTTTCAGCATACACTGACTGTAATAGAAGGGTAAGGCCTTCATGATCCCAAACACCCTAATATCTTTTTCTAAGAATTGTTGTAGAGTCAAAGCCGATGCCCTGTTCTCCTATCAACCACCCTTCAACATACTGGCGTAAGTCTACTGGCCTATTGCTTAAATTATGGCTGCTCAAAGTTTCAACCGAATGAAGCTTTGTTTTACTCAAACCAGGTGCGGAAAAGCGTTATTGGTTTTCCAGTAACGAATTAAGACTGCCTGTCGACAGCGAGCTGGCTCGTATCTCCTCGGGCGCTACATTCCTTGAACGTCTTTCTCATTAGGCTTACAAGTTTCCCCATGCTTGTTGTCATTGCTATTTACGAACGGTATTTAGCTTCCGGCCAAAGATTACGGGAGTCGGGCAAAGGAGCTGCACACGCATTCTTCTACAGCCTACCTCGTCACATAAAACACATGCCACTTGTGGAAGCGTTAGTGGGTTCCACCTCTGCTGACCTGTACGAGGCGATATTCGACTTGGATATTGATCACGACTTGGATCTATTCGACAACGAAACGGAAGAACAAGTTGTTTTTCCTGCTTCAACAGGCGATGTACGTACACCACCATCACCGGTAAATCGAAGACGACCTTCCAGTCTCGCTGCTCCTCGTAGAGAGCAATCTTCCCCTCTAGGATCCCCACGTCGACGAGTAATCACAAACTTGGGACCTTCACCAGAATTCCCAACGGCTGGTCGCAGTAGTCCGCTAACGAGGTTGTTTACTCGAACAACAGCTGCCTCTTCTGATCACCATGCTACTATTGAATCGACCGCAAGGAAACTGGAGACGTTGGTAGACAGCATTAAAGATTCTCCTCTTCAGCGGCTGAAGGAAGAAATGAAAGAATTACAGGTAAGAAAATCGTCGTGTTGCTGTTTACAGAGAAGGGGGCTGAACGAGAGGACATAGGATCGACAAGCTCGTATTGAGAATCTACTCCTTGTACTCACCAGAGGCATGCGGAACGATTCGAGTTCGAGTACAATGTAACTTTTTATGTACTTGACTCTAGAAGCAGTGCCTTGAGTACAAATTAAATATTGGTCGAGCATTGTACTTCAGTAGCTCGACGTTACGTAATTTTGCAACCATTGTTCCTCTGAAATGCTATTGTCCTTCGGTTATACAGCACCCATAAATATGCTACGCCTGCTGCTAATACTTCTCCCAGGAGTCACTGGTGGCCCAGCAAATTTATTAGCGCTGAAATCTCAATCTCATTTTAACGACCTCACTCTCCTTTATAATTACTATCACGCAAAGATTCACGATGCCTAGCCCTTTTCTTATCCTTAGAAATCTCTTTTTCGGTACGCTGCGACCTTGTCTGTTCATTGAAGTGTTCATTGACCCCCCCTTCTAGCTCTCATGTTTTACTTGAGCCTCCTGACACTAATTTTCTCGTCATGGAATATCAACGTTTCCTCTTCCTCTGGCTTGAGTGGTACGCAAACGCTACAAAAATACTCGATCATTTCGCTCACCATAAACTAGTACCCGGCTCGTCAATCATCTTGATATTCAACAGCTGTTTAGTGTTTATCGGTGTCAGTCTGTGCGTTATTTGTCAGTGCTCGACGCGATACTTCTCACTGACGATTTCTCACTTAGTGGTCTGGCACCCATGGTATGGCCTCAGCTCACCACGGCACAAGTAATTTTAGAATGTACTTGGTCTGCGGTATTGAGTTTATTGCAGATAGGGTACGTGTTTCTGGGGCTTGTTTACCGGGCAGATACTAAAAAATAGCTCCAGAGCCGCTATTTCCGTCACAGTCGTCGCCTCCTCGGCAGTACGTCAGGCAGGTTAGTTTATTGGCAAATTGGTGTCTACGTATCCATCAGTGTCTGATTGTTTTTTAGACCGCGCGGCTGTCAACGCTTCTTTGTCTCTGCTGATCCCGGTGACCTGGTTGAGCAGCCTGTGTAGTGAGTTTGCCCGTAATCCTCCCTAGCCCTATAAGTTGTTAACCATCGGCTTAGTTTTAGCTCACTTCTTCGTCCTATTCATGTCTGCTATGACCCATATGCAAGGTGATGCCGATATATGGTCGAAATCCATCTACTCTGTCAAATGGTTCGGCTTCTCAAGTACCAAAATCGGCCCATCCGATGTCGGTGTCCCGCGGCCCAAAACCGGCTTCGAAGATGATTCTTGGACTACATATCTCGCAGATATCGAATCTTCCGCTGCCCGCAAAGCTCGCTACCCTGCTTCTGACATCGAAAAGGCACCTTGGGCACCCAGCAATGTCCGACGCGGACGCGACGCGCCATTCCAAACGCCAGCAAGAAGTGACACCGACACATCCAGACAATCATCGCCGACACCCCGTGCCAACGACGCTTTACCCCCTTTACCTCTCCGAGTCGAACCGAAAGCATCCGCCGTTGGAAGCCGCTTTATTGAGAGGTTCCGCGAATCTCAAAGGCTTTCTCGGGCAGGAGCTTTCAACTTTTTCCCAACAGAAGTCGACGACCATGATTTACCAATTCCTCTTCCCCGTTTTTCGCGATGGTTCCAGGCAAACGGAGAGCAGGCCAACAAACGCAGTCCTTGATGGATGCGTTACGAATCACGTTTTTGTACGAATCTTTGACTGGGATCAGAACTTTGTAGCAACTAGAATTCGGCACGCATGTAGCAATTAGGACTTTGCTTGCCTGGACTTTCAGTACCAGTAAGTAGCTTTATAATGTTAGATAATGCATAATTTGTTGTTTCGCAACACTTCATGACGTAGTCCGAGTCAACCCCGAGCGATACGCACAGCCAAGCGAATGATGTTGCTTGTTCAAGCTGGCTATGTTGCCCTGCTCTACTGTCAAAAGGTCCAGCCTACACAAATTGTTCTATTCTTCCCGCAGAAAGTTGGCAGCGGGTGCTCACGCCCAACGTCAACTCTCGTCACCGCTCTATGCCCACGTCCATGGTCATGTCCAACTGAGTCAACCCTCTGTCAATTCTGAGCGCCTGATCTATCTACGACGGAATGGTCAAGCCACTATATAGCGGTATCTCTCGTGTCCAAGGCAATGTAGTGTCGTTTTGTTTTCTTTACACCCTTTCCTTTTCTTTCGTTAATTCGCTCGTTTCCACTTTCTTTCGGAGATATGTCCTCACTGAGGTTATGGACTTTTTTTGTTCGATTCAGAATTTTTATTTTCGGTAAGGGAATTCCTGATCATTATGCTTCTTTTTCTAACTCTTTTCAGCATTGTGTGCTGTGATCAGTATGGCATGCTCAATCGTTTTTGGCGCTTTGCTCTTGCGTGAATGGAGTTTCTACGATATCACACAACGTACGTTGGTCTGAATATTAGCAAACTGATATATTCATATTTTTATCTCTCAGGCTCAGTGGTGCTTGCATTAGCCATCATTCATGGTATCGGAGCCATTTTGTTATATCTCATGTAAGTCGACCTGTATGTATAACCAAAGCCCACTTCAACTCGCCTACCATGCAGGATCGTGGTCCGTTTCAGGATATGGCTAGACGTTGCTCGGATATCATTTTATCTTTTTTCGTTATTGGGTCTGTGGTACTTTTCCTTTCAAGTGGTAACAAACTTACCCCGTTTCAGGAGGGAACACCTTTTTCACTATCGTCAATGGGTCTTATCCCTGCAATAATCTAGGTTGGTTGTATGCTGTACTCCCCAAAGTTCCGTATTTTAACCCAGGCGCTTAGGAACCCATGCTTTATGTCGGCAGGTTACTTGGTCGGTTATCATAAGTTCTTGGGTGGACTCGGGTTTGCGTGAGTTCATATACTTGAGACTGATTTACTTTGATTAATTGGAGATATCAGTTATTCTGTACGCAGTCTTTCTCGCTTTGGCATCGCACGCCCGACCAACTACGAGACCTCTGATTGTTTCAAACCCGCCCGCAATTAAGCCTTCAGTCATTGACTCTGGTAACGATAAAAAGTCTTCCTCGGACTGGAGAAGGAGTATCGATTCTGTCAGCTCTACGACTGGTTTATTGAGATATGATGACAAAAGATCAAGTTTTAGTTCAGCAAGCTCCTACGGGTCTGGCCTAGATCAAAAAAGTCTGCTTCAAGTACCAGGCGCAGCTCCTGTTCAGTTTCCTCCCAACCCACAATCCTTTGCTGGCTACGGGTGGAGGGCAGGTTTGCAGGTACCAAGGTCCACCTATAGCCCCCCCTTTTCGTCAGCAGCTTCGGTGCAAAGTCTTCCTTTGGCCCTTACTTTTCAGAAGCCATATGCACTGCATCAACGCCAAGGTAGTCTTCCAAACCCCCATGATCTTGGGAATGGTTTGGGTTATCCACCTCCTCGATATAATGTACCTCCTCGAAACGTTCCTGTACGACCGCTACCCCTTCCAAATCCTTTTGAATCGGCCGTTAGCCGGAGTCCGTCTGCCAAATCTGTCCCTTATTCAGTTACTAGCAGTGGAAGCATAGGCAGCAGTGCGTACTTGTCTCCCAGAGGATTTGATCTCGCACAGTACCAGAGATCTGAGCTTTGGACACCGACGGCCACTGAATACTTTTCAACACAAAGAGATCGGATGGAATGGCATCAGCCGCCCATGGCGTTGATTCCATCGAACAAAGCTTGGGTCATCAACAATCGAGCATACTTGATGTCGCCTGGACTCGGTTCCGTTCATTCGATGTCTGCGAGCATGCATTCTCAGCCAAAGCATGTACCTTCTCTTCCTACTTCTCCAGCACCTTCTTCTTTATTATTATGACACTACCGATATGTATTTGACGCTCTGCATGTCGGCTGGAAAGTGAACAATGTATGGTAGCGTGTAAATAATTATTAGCATACCGATTAGAGCTAGATACATAATAAGTACCTTGAAAAGCGAGTCAAAAACGGAGTGCGTCATGTGAAAAACTGCCAGAATGAAAAGCAGAATCCGTGATGTCATCGAGTTCAACCATGTCTTTCCTGTCCTTGATATCTCGACAAGTCAATGGACGCCAGCTGAACACACTGAAGCATGATAAAGTGCTGAACCAGTTTCTACACCAATGCAGCAGAAATTATTCTACTCCAGTTTCCAAGATTTCAGTTCCGCGTAGGGCATACTCTGGACACGTACTGAAAGGTCTTGGTCTCACTGGGGTTGGCTTGGGGTTATCCTTGTTGAGATCACCTATCAAATGCGAACGTGAGCGAGTGCTTTTCTTATGCGACGGTTGACTGACATACTTGTACAGCGACTCCGCCTGCTACAACACCATCGAGCAATGAACAAACTGACCCAATGCCTCCACCTCCACCTCCTCCTGGGTCCAGTGTCTCTTTCTATGAGTTGTCATTTGGAACTGTAGCGGGAATATGCGCAGGTGTGTTCGTCAAGAAGGGATTAAAGACTGTCGCATTCTTCCTCGGAGGCGTGTTCGTGCTGTTACAGGTGTGTTGTCATGTTGGCTGTCAGACCACGGTTCTTAATACGTTGTACAGTATCTTGGCTCTTATTCGGTAATTCGTGTGGACTGGGCAGCGATAGGTCGGCGGTTTGAAAAGATGTTCTATGTGACCGATGCAAATGGAAAAAAGAGAGCGCCAACGGTGTACACTGCGTGGCACTGGCTCGTGGACTTTTTAACAGCGGATTTCCAACCAAGAGCGAGCTTCCTCGCAGGTCTTGTTCTCGGTCTTAGAATAGGTTAGATGTAGATGACGTAATACAAACTTTTTTTTTTGCTTTCGCTATGGGTCACCGCGCCAAAAACAAGCAGCCTGCCCCCGAACCTCTCAAAGAAAATGCTTCACCCAAAAAACTTGGTAAACGCAAAGCAGACAATGTAGAAGAGAAGTCTACAAGACCTACTAAAAAGGCAAAGGACCAACTCCAAAAATCCAAAAAAGCTGCAAAGCCATCCCAGAAAAAAGCCTCTGGTGCGGATGCTTGGGAGGATGTAGATGATGATATAGACATGAAGGCGCAGGCCAGGTTTGTCCACATCTGCATCGAGTGAACGATGCTCATTTGCTATAGGTCACTATTTGACGATAGTGATGGAGAAGACGGAGCTTTTGTCGGCGATTTGGATGAATTTGACGTAGAAGGGTGTGTTTTCTACACTAAACTTTCCCCGTGTAACAAGTTTTGATTCTCTTATTTTAGCGACGAGCCTCTTCGCGGTCCAGTGCAAACACTTGACTTTGATACGGACGAAGAAGAACCAGAAGTTTTGGGTAAAACGAAAAAGTCGAAACAAATCGAGCGGCCTTCCAAAATCATCCCTACTGGCTCAGACTCTGATTCCGACGACTCTGACTCTGACTCTGATGGTCCCATTACTATGGCAAATATGGAGGCTCGTTCAAAGGCGTTGGATGCGGCAGCGGCTGCCGAGGCAGAACTTGATTTGGAGGAGATGCAAGCAGCAGCGTTTGACGAAGATGATGAAGATTTCGAGATGGACGATGATGACGAGGAAGTAGAGGCCGGCGATGTGTTCCATCTTCCTTCTGCAGAAGAAAGAGAAGAGGAGAAAAAAAATGGTGGTCCCGATGTTCACGCAGTACAGCGACGAATGAGGCAAATCGTTCGTGTTTTAGGCAAGTTTTCAAAACGAGCTGAAAAGGGCCGGTAAGCTTTCATTGTCATATCCACTTTTCCGTTTGTCAAGTCCTCTCTAGGTCGAGGTCAGAACATATCGAGCAACTTGTGTCGGACATAGCAAGTTATTACGGCTATAATGATTTCTTGGCTGAGAAATTGTTTCAACTTTTCCCTGTTGCGGAGGCAAGTACTATCATCTAACTCGTGCTATTGCTGCTAACTTCGTATAGGCTATTGAATTCTTCGAAGCCAATGAAGTGCCTCGTCCTGTTACTATTCGCACAAACACCCTTCGCACCCGAAGGCGGGATCTTGCTCAGGCATTGATTAACCGTGGTGTCAATCTTGAACCCATTGGGAAATGGACAAATGTCGGTCTGCAAGTGTTTGAAAGCAGTGTCCCCATTGGTAAAAGCCAATGCCCAAGTCGGAATTCATCATCTCGCTAACATTCAGCTCTAGGTGCAACACCCGAATATCTCGCTGGTCATTACATGCTTCAGGCTGCCTCTTCATTTCTGCCCGTCATTGCTTTAGCGCCCCAACCTCAGGAAAGAGTGCTAGATATGGCATCTGCTCCTGGTGGCAAAACAACTCATATAGCTGCTTTATTGCAAAACACAGGTGTAGTTTTTGCCAACGACACGAACAAGGCCAGAACAAAAAGCTTGAGCGCCAATGTACATCGCCTCGGATGTAAAAACGTTGTTGTATGTTCTTACGACGGGCGTGAGTTCCCCAAGGTCATGGGAGGCTTTGATCGAGTACTCCTAGATGCGCCTTGCAGTGGCACCGGTGTCATTAGCAAGGATACTAGTGTCAAAGTCAACAAGGTTAGTAAATTGGGTATGCTAACTATCGTATGCTAATCATCTTTTTTGCTCTAGTCGGAACGTGACTTTACATTGCTCGCTCATCTCCAAAAGCAACTCATCCTCTGTGCCATTGATAGTGTCAGTCCAGATTCTAAAACAGGAGGCTATCTCGTCTATTCTACCTGTTCAGTAACCGTAGACGAAAACGAGGCCGTCGTGGACTATGCCTTGCGCAAGCGTCCAAACGTCAAGCTTGTTGATACTGGTCTTGAGTTTGGACGAGAAGGTTACACCAAATACCGTGGCAAAGTGTTCAACCCCAGTCTCAACCTGACGAGGAGGTTCTACCCACATGTGCACAATATGGACGGTTTCTACGTTGCCAAGTTCAAGGTTGAAAAGAGGGGCAAGAAGACGCAAGAGACTTCTACTGATAGGATGGATGTCGAAATGGAAGACGCGTCAGGGACGAACGCGGATGAAAAGGGTGAACCGATCGCATTCAATGATGAGGAGGATAAACCGTACTTGGAAGGTTCGTTCATTGCTATGCTTTGTTAGGGCATCTATTGATTCACATATTTTTTGCAGAGGCTGCGAGGAGAAGGATGAAAGCAAAAGGTCTTCGACCTCCACCACGGACAACTGTGAAGACTGCGGCATAAAAATATCAAGTGGTCTGTGGATTGTACATACCACTCTACATATATCCTGTTGTAAAGAGTCGATTGTCAAGCATAGTGCAGAGCTTGTTGAACAAGATCTCAAAGTCTGAATTTATACTCCAATGGTTTGCGGCTCTCATTATGAACGTCGGCAACGGGCGACGATCTAGATTCAAGCTATCATTCCGAAACGTCTGTTTTTCTCTCGGAACCGGCTACGATGCGACGGTCTCCAATCAAGTGTTCTTTATCATCAAGATACATACATGCGTGGCATCACATTAGGTATTCGATACAAGGTGTTCGTAAATGTCCAATACATTTGTCCATCATTCGGACCACTTTTTGACGGTGGCCGGCGGAAGCTTGCAAGTCGTAATTTAATTTGGACCGGCGATCAGTACATGTCCTTGCGCGTTCTAGGAGAAGAATGAGCAAGGAAGAGAACAAGAAGAGTAAGATGGCGAACCTGAATCGACGGCCACAACCGCAAACACCCGTACAGGTAGCAGTAAGAGCCAGCCATAGAGCAATAGTAGCGCCCAAGCACATCCAGACGGCGTTACCCCAGTTCAAGGTAAGATCCCCATCTGTTTGATCATTAACGTGGTTTCGCACCACTGCAACAAGGATAACATCAATTAAAAAGACGATTGTGGTGAAGAGAGCGGCTAAAATGCCGACTCCAAGTGTAATGAGGTATGTTAGGCGGGAGGCAGCCTGCCGGAAAGTGAAAACGGAGACGAGTAGAGTCAGAAACGTCAAAACGCATGCTGCAAAAAAGTCGTTTAGAAGTAAAGTGAGGTGAACATTGTAGAGGGTATACCGATCGGGTGCAAAACCAAAGCAGCGGTGGTGGTGCGCGAGATGAGGTTTGTAAGGTTGTCAACATGCCTGAGACGTACCAAGAAAGTTAGGTGAGGGTTAGTAGCGTAGCATCAAGGTCCGGCACAAGCTTACAGAGCCTCGGAGACAGTACTATCAATAGTGTAGCCCAGACGCCTAGGGGAACATTCCGCAGCGGTATCATGATCGAAGCCGACGATTCTTTCATGCTGGATGAGCGGAACTTGAGAGAACGAGTCACAAAAGAAAGACACACGAGACTTGGATCGCTGAGATACAGTAGCCCCAAACGCCAAAGTTTACGGAGCCGTTGGCGCCGGAATCGAGAAGATTTGAAGAGACATTAGCAGAGAGTGTGAAAAGATAGATTGTCTTGATGATGGGAACTGAAAGAGTAACCAAGAGAAGCAGGAGAAAGGCTACAAAGAGCAAGCCAGACGTGACAAAGGGGAGCATGGCGCGTTAAGGTTGCGTTTTCTTGGATGGACAAGGGTCCTTACTTATAAGCGAAAGAGGTGCTCCACTATTGTTCCTGATATGACCAGCGGGGCCATGACGCTATTGTTTCCTGCGAAGGATGAAGGATGGCTGTTGAGATCAAGCCTCGAGGCTGATGTGTAAAACAAAGAGGGTAGGCGTTGGCAAATTTCTTTCATTGTGGTCCGACTCTGAGACGCCACGACCGCGGGAGACTGGGTGACAACGAAGAATGATTCGCGTATCGCTTGTGAAAGTCGGAATTGATGGCGGTGACACGAGCAGGAAAAGCAGCAGAAGGAAAACAAAAAGTGAAAGGGAAATACTAATAGGAGGACGTGTGTGTTTCAAGTCTAGTATTAGTATTGCCGACGGGAACAAAAAAAAAGGGAAATTTCGGTATCGGCGAGGAGAAATAGGGAACTTTTTTTTTTAATTCAACAAGCGTTGTTTGGACACAAATAGACGACTCTCACGATATTTTTCATATAAAGTAAGACAAACGAAAAGAGAAACAGCATCTCTCTTCTCCCATCGGGTTCGTAGCGTAGCACGCACATTTCTTTCACTTTCTCTACTCTTAATACCCTTGTTCGTTTCTCTTCCTTTTCTTCCTTTGCTTTGTCTTATCTTTTCCTCAGCTCGTTTTCAATAATGTCCGCTCCCGAAACCGTTGCTGCCCCCGTTGCCCCCGTCGAGGAGGTCAAGCCTGTAGAGGCTGTTGCCACCGAGACTACCCCCGCTCCCGCCGAGCCTGCTGCTCCCGTCGTCGAGGCTCCCAAGGTCGAGGAACCCACTCCTGTTGTCGTATGTGCTTATCTCTTTTTCATTTTTTTCCCTGACCTTTTGCGATTAGGAGGCACCCAAGGAAGAGGCCAAAGCCGAGGAGACTCCTGCTGCTGAGGCCCCCAAGGTTGACGAGCCCGCCACCGAGGCCACTCCTGCCGAGGGTGCTGCCGCCACCGAAGAGCCTGCCAAGGAAGACGCAAAGGACGAGGCCAAGGCCGTGAGTTGTCTTATCGCGTTATTTTATGTGTCGTTGACGCCACCTTGCAGGATGCTCCCAAGGCCCCCAAGAGCCCCAACCTCCTTGCCAAGCTCCTCGCTCCTTTCAAGGGTGACAAGAAGGAGAAGACCGAGAAGAAGGTAAAGGCTGCCAAGAGCCCCAAGAAGGAGAAGAAGAAGGAGGCCTCTGAGGTGCGCTCCCGTCTCAGATTCCTCTAATCCGCTCGTCTAATCCTCTCTTCAACAGTCCGCTGCTCCCGCTACTGAGGAGCCTGCAGCAGAGGCCGCCAAGGAGGAACCCGCTGCCGAGGCACCCGCTACCACCGAAGTTGCCGCTGCCGAACCCCCCAAAGTTGAGGAGACTCCTGCTCCCGCCGAACCTGCTACTGAGACGTGAGTTTGATTTTACATACTGCGTCGCAATACTCAAGTTTTTTCTAGCGAAACCGCTGCTGCTCCTACTGAGCCCGCAACCGAGGCCACTGCCGCTCCTGCAGAAGAAGCCAAGGAAGAGAAGGTTAGTCTAGACTTTCCTGAAATGTCACACTGGTTGACAACCCTTCTAGAAGGAAGAGAAGAAGGAAGAAAAGAAGGAGGAGAAAAAGGAAGAGAAGACTCCCAAGGCTGCTAAAGTCGGTCGTCGTCTCTCCGCCCGTGTTGGTGACTTCTTCAAGCCCAAGCCCAAGACCGAAGTCTCCACTCCCGCCAAGGTTGACGAGCACCCTCCCAAGATTGAAGAGCCTGCTCCCGTCGCCCCTCTCGAAAACCCGGCCACTGAGGCAGCTGCTCCTGCTGAGGATGCCAAGAAGGAGGAGCCTAAAGAGGAGGCCAAGAAAGAGGAGCCCGTGGCTGAGGCTGCCCCTGTTGTCGCTGCTGCTGCATGAGATCTTTGATTTACTTATTCTCTATCAACGACACTTTACGAGTCTCTTCCTTTTTTGCTATCTGTTATACACCAGCATCACTTTGGTCCACATGAGTACATGTGTTTTTGGTTTCTTTTTTGCGTATGTTACACATGGATCTGGTTGTCGCATCTTTTCTATCCTTTTATGACCGTGACGAGCCTCATCCCTTTCGCACTAATTCCCCTTACCCTCAATGGTCTGATTTACATACCCATACCTTCTTTCATCGGATCGTGTTGCCATGTCGTTTAGGTTCTCCTGTAATCATTTCGTTTTCTACAACGACTTTTACATTCATTACCCCCTTCAGACTTGGAGTGATTGTGAGACTGAGTCATTTGCCCGTGTTCTGACTCAATCATGGGTCACGAGTTTGATAAGATATTGGACGTGCTCCTGCTTTTACTCTTCGATGGCGCCTAAACCTAGTGCAGGCAAAGAAAAACTTTTAGGTGACGACGATGAGGTCTTGCAGGCCGTTATTCTAGCCGATAGTTTCAACAAAAGATTCAGGCCTCTAACTACACGCAAACCTCGAGTAAATGTTCTCTACTTGATGGTAAAATTCCCTCTCAGACGTCGCCATTTTGTAGTGTCTCCTACCGATTTGCAATGCACCTCTTTTGGACTGGACTTTTGAGAGCCTTGCACTAGCTGGCGTACAAGAAATCTTTGTGATCTGTAGATCTCATGCTGAACAAGTCAAGTCTACCATCGCGTATGCTATTTCATACACCAAGTCCTTGTTTCATGACTTATGATTTTCTAGTGAATCAAGATGGTCCAAACCTGGCTCTGGTATCAAAATCGTGCCTATTATGACTGCAAAGGAAACATTCTCTCCCGGAGACGCAATGCGCGATATTTACACCCGTGGACTTGTAACTGGAGATTTTGTTTTGATTATGGGGGACTTGGTTAGCAACATTAAAATAGACGAGGTTGTAAAAGCGCACAAAGAGAGACGGAAAACAAACAAGGATGCTATTATGACTATGGTTGTGAAGGAGAGTGGATCAAAGCACCGGACGCGGTGAGTTGTGTACGAGTTCGGACGAGGCTCAATCTGACCATTTTCTTTCGCTCCATAGCCCCACTGGTAATTCTTCTGTCTTTGTGATCGACCCAGATACTTCAGAATGTCTACATTACGAACCTGTCATGGGGTATCCACCTACGAAAACTGCAAGCGTTCCTCGAGAAATATTGGCTGAACATCCCGAGGTAGAAATCCGTAACGATCTGATTGATTGTTCTATAGATGTCTGTTCTGTCGAGGTCGGCGCCATCATATGATTCCCGTGCGCTCATGTTTGACCTTTTTTCTCCTTTCTGTCAGGTTCCTTCCCTATTTCAAGACAATTTTGACTATCTAGACATTCGAAGGGACTTTGTGCATGGCATCCTCACGTCTGATCTTCTGATGAAGAACATTTATTGCTACGTCGCAAAAGAAGGATACGCAGCCCGAGTTCAGGACACAAAAAGCTATCAATCCATCAGGTTTCTAGAAGTCTTCTTTTTGTTCAAAAGGACCGCTCATATCGTCTTTTTAGTAAAGATATTCTTTCTCGGTGGACTTTTCCCCTTGTTCCCGATAATAACCATCCAGCCGGGGATGTATATGAACATCTACGAGGAAACAAATATATAGCTAAAGATGGATCTGTCGTCCTCGCACGGTTAGTTTAGCTTTAAGTGGTCAAGAGTCGTTATTCATCTCTTCTGTAACCTGCTACACAGCACAAGTCGAATCGGAAACAATTGTCTTGTTGGACCCTCTACTCATGTTTCCGAAGACGCACAAATAATATCTTCCGTTATTGGTCGAAATTGCTTTATAGGGCCTGGAACCATCATCGACAATTCGTACATTTTTGATGGCACGACCATCGGTGCTGGATGTATTGTTGAACATGGTATCATTGGTACTGGTGTTAGGGTTCAAGATAACACCCGCGTCGCAAGGGGTTCTTTGGTTGGTGATGGGGTAGTGATAGGCCCTAACGCGGTCCTTGAACCATTTGAAAAGTTGTCTAAAAAGCGGGAGAATGCGGACGATGACGATGAAGATATTGACTCTGAAGAGGAGGAAATAGAATCCAGTGCGTAAACCTCCTTTCCTTCGTTCAATCTTCCCTCATCTTCGCGTTGTACCTAGATCAAGAGTCAACTCGAGCACAATTAGGTGTGGAATCTAATGCTATTATTTGGCCACGAGATGCACCGGATGAAGACGAGGACGAGGAAGGAGTCGAAAATTACAAAAATCAACGATTCATGAGGCTTGGTTAGTATTCTAAACTTTTTACTTGCATTTAAAAGCACTGAATTCGTCTACCACAGGCGATGATGCTTCTGACCTTGAATTCTCCGACGAGGGCTCATTGTCTTCAGAGGAAGACAGCGATTCCTCTGACGAGGATAGTGATTCAGAACGCAACTTTACGACACTCCCGACGTCGTCTACTACGTCCTTGACATTGGAAAGCTCTACAATAGTCGCTGCCTCTGATGCTATCGCCGAGTCAGAGTTCCGAGCCGAAGTCGATCAATCCCTTGAACGTGCATTTGCAGAGGGGCATTCCGTGGACAACGCCGCTGTGGAACTCAAGACGCTTCGTATGGCTAGTAACGTTCCACTTTCTCGGGTCCGCGAGGCCGTAGTCTCGGCCATTGTCGAGAAAATCAAGATTGTTGAAGGCGGTGGCATACCGCAACGCCAAGAAATCGCAAAAGTGATCAATCGTTGGGGTCCGCTCATTGACAAGATTGGTGGAGTTGACGCAGTTGAAACTATTTCTGCTTTGCAGGCAAGTCACAACTTTTTACAGTTTGCAACGGATGGTTCTAACGTTAGGTTCAGTCACATTGTGCAACTTCTGAACGCTTACCCCTGTTTGCGCAAATTCTGGTTGCCTTGTATCAGGCCGACATCGTTGAAGAGATAGACATGCGAAAATGGCACTCCCTTCCGTCATCAAAAGGCCAAGGAATGGAACCAGGGCCTCGCAGGGATGGTATTAAAAAATGCTGGGAGGTCGGCGCAGTAATTCTCCAGCAACTCAGTGAGCAGGAAAGTGACTCGGATGAAGACTCTGAAGGCGAGGATGATGAGGACGAAGACGGAGACGATGGCGATGACGAGTGAAAAAGAAGTAAACATTATAACGTGTATCTGTAACACAGTACAATATTAGAGGTATATAACAATTGGTTCACAAGTCCGCAAGTCATCGAGTCTGGGGTGTACAGGCGTATCGTCAATCAATACTTCAGAATGATGTACAGGGCTTCAAGGAGAGTGTCACTAAGCACAGAAAGACACTTTGACGTGCGACGGCGTACCATGGATGATTCCTGGAAGCCATCCCAGGATTGTCAACAGAATGTTAATCAACTAGAGGGACTGTAAGGAGAAATAACTGATGATGATGTCAGAGAGAACGCACAAAGTCGGCGCCACATCCGCGCTCAAAGAACACTCCCAGCTGTATCGCACATTAGCAAGTTCATTAATACTCAACTCTGTAGAGCGGTAATCACCGGGGGACTGAAAAAAAAAGGTCAGCGCAGTGCGGGGGTACACTTTATGAGACTTACACGAAGATTGCGACTAGGATCTGACGGAGAATTCTTGAGCAACAAATAGGGTACGCAGAAATAGAGAAACTAACCTTGCAGACGTCTGAAGCAGTGAAGGCCATTTCTCGTACAGAAAACGCGGGGGTAGTTTATAAGTTGAAAAAAGACCTAGAGTGCGGGCTTTATATAAGGCAGCGGACTATGACATCAAAGCTAGCCGCATGGGTAAAAACGTCATGCAGTCCGGCACGTTTTAGGAGGACCCCCCAAAATGGGTGGAGATGACTGACGCAAAAATTTTTGGTTCGGCGAAATTTTGTCCGAACCAAAATAGACTAAAATCGGCCCTACAGGCCTAATTTTTGTCCGAACTCGGTCCCATACACCCTCAAATCCAAAAATTTTGTCCGAACCCGGTTACAGGCCTGCTCGAGGGTGGAAAAAATACTGTAGAAACGTCCTAAGCTAACTTGCGGCTTTTCAGATGTAAATATAATAAAATTAGATAGCTATGGTCACTATATGCTGCCAAGGATCAACTGTCTCCCTCGTCCCCCTGTATTGTCACTGCAGTAGGCTTCCGTTTCCTATATGATCTGCCCGAATTTCGATACTGCTGGAGGTAGCGCGCGGTAAAGCTGAATATCAGTACTTGAGATCCGAATATGAACCCCTTGAGGGTGTCCTGCTGTGGGGCTTGCATCTAGGAATGCGTGAGACGGAATTAAGGCAAATCCTTGTAAAGAATGGCCTCATCAGTTCAGGGAAGATTCGAAATTGGGTGCCGGATGCAAACTCAAATATCTGGACCGCTACACAAGATAACGAGGCAATCATTGAAGTACTGTCAACTGAAGAATGTTTGCCGTTTTTGCCACCACTGCGAGCATACATTGCGATCACTGAGAGAGCAATAATCTTAGAAGCACAGAAGCAATAGTACAAATAAAAAAGCATACCTTGAACTACGAAGACTTGATTCTCAGATTCCAGATAGACTAGGTATCATACGGGCTAGTAGCATAGCTGTTCATGTTGAGTCTGAGTTGATTTCAGGTAGAGGTTCAGGTAGAGGTCGGTTCGAACACCCATCAGCGCTAATTTTGTCCGAACCCTCTACCGGGCTTCCGCCTTCGGCGGTGAGAATTTTGTCCGAACTAGTGCCTATCATTTTCGGATTTTGGCACCAAATTTTGTCCGAACCTGGGTCACTCATCTCCACCCATTTTGGGGGGTCCTGTTTTAGGGCCCACTTTTTTGTGTCATGTCTATCGAAATACGTCGCGATATTCCCTACAACTCAAAGGAGGACGATATCTTCCGTGCATTTGATTTCTACTACCTACCTACGGAAACTCCACTTCCCCTCATATGCTTTGTCCACGGTGGTGCATGGCGATCGTAAAGGCTTCTCGTTGTCTCCTCAAGCTTGTCTAATTCTTGGCCTTGCTCGCATTCCAGGGAAGACAAGGCTGACCACGATGCCCTTGCTCGCTTACTCGTATCTCGTACAGGGTTCCCTGTCGTGGTTCCAAACTATCGTCTCACGAAAGATTCCGACGGAAGCAATGCAATCCGCCATCCCATTCACTCTCAAGACATTCTCGAGTTCTTTACCTTTCTCATGTCCTCTTGGGATGGTCTTGGCTGCACTGTTGATCGCAGCAAAATCTACTTGATAGGGCACAGCTGCAGTGCGCATATGCTAGCTTCGATATTTCTCGATTCGTCTGCCGCTACGCCAGTCCTTACTCCGCCACCAGAGGTTATCAATGCTGTGCAGGCGATCGTCCTATCTGAAGGAATTTATGACATTGATTTATTACTCTCCCGCTTTCCAAAGTACCGAGAGTGGTTTATTGCACCGGCCTTTGGTGATAAGCCTTCTTACGCCGATTTTTCTATTACACGCTTACCTTTGCGTAAAACGGAAGACGACATTAGATGGCTTGTCATTCATTCAAAGGGAGATACACTAGTTGACTTGACTCAGAGCGATGAAATGTACAAGCATTTGCTGCGCTTGTATACCGGAAGGGCACAGCCTGTAGTGTCCAAAGTGGATGATTTGGTTGAAGAGCACGATGACGTTCTCCGTTCGGAGACCTACTTAAAAATTGTCTCTGAATTTATTGTACAAGATGTACCCAAGGCATGATCTAATTTAATAGTACATTATTAGCCAAGAATTTCTTGGAAGGCTATTTCGAGACTGCGAGCTGCTTGCCTGCAGTCATTTTCGTCATTATAGAGCGGTGCTGGTGCCAGCCGTATCACATCTGGTTCCCTCTCGTCTCCAATCACCCCGAAAGTCACCAATGCATGGAACACCTTTCTCATCAAGCCTGAGCCAACCGGAAGGAACAACAAGGACAGTTGAGCGCCTCGTTGCTTGGGGTCCTGAGGAGTGATTATGGTGAAGCAAGACTTGAGGTTGGGATTTTCAAGGTCTTCTTTACCCAAACTACTGGAGGGTACGAAATATTTTGATTCGGACAAGAGTTTTTCAAGTAAACCTGTGAGAGAAACAGAGCGCTCTCTCAAAGGCGCCATCATGCCTGCTTCTTTGAAAACCTGGAGAGAGCCGAGTAGGGATGCGCACGCGATGATACATGGATTGGATTGTTGAAAGCCCTGGGCACCAACGATAGGAGAAAACTTGGGCGGCATCTGGAACCGAGTGACGGGATCATGACCCCACCAACCAGCGAATCTACCACATGATGAGTCGAGATCGGTCGAACGGATGAAAAGAGGCTCACTTTGGTTGGAGAATTTCATTCCACTTATCGTGGACGTAAAGGCCAGCAATGCCGCCAGGCCCAGAATTAACATATTTGTATGTACACCACACCGCGAAATCAACGTCCCAGTCGTGTAAGGAAAGAGGCACATTTCCGACAGCGTGTGCAAGATCCCAGCCACAAATGCAGCCCTGAAGAACCATCGATTTAACTCATAGAAGAACGGAAGTATAAATTATAAAAGTCCAACCTTTTCTTTTGCCTTTCGAGTAATCGTCTCCATCGGGAAGTGTTGTCCTGTATAATACTGGACGCCGCTGAATAAAACGATTGCGATGGAAGAACCTTCCCGTTCAATGGTGTCTAGGATATCTTCCTCTCTGAGGCAGAACTCGCCGTCTCTGGGCTTCATTTCCAAGACAGCTTGCGCCGGATCGAGACCATGGGCCACAGCTTGAGAGGCAAAGGCATACTAGAAATAGCCTTGAATCGTTTACGAAATGTGAACGAAAGAGAGCAACCTACTTGATCCGAGGGGAAAGCTTTGGCTTCGCAAAGTATCTTGTACCGTTCTGAGGTCGGTTTGTAAAAGGAATCCATCATGAGGTGTAAATTCGCTGTCAAAGTGCTCATACACGCGACCTCCTTTTCATTTGCACCTAACGATTTAAAGATAATTCAAACTAACGAAAATGCGAATAACGAGTAATACTTGCCCACAAGTTCGGCCATAAGGGGCTCGATATGCTCAGTAAACCGAGTCCAGCCTCTTCCCTTCGGATGAGAAGTAAAATGACCGATAACAGCACTGCAAAACGTCGTAAGTGCACAGTTTAGCTATATAAACGTGAGATGAGAATCACCGAGTAGACCATACGTCGATTTCTTCCTGGATGAGATCCTTTGAGCGTTTGGCCATCGCCCCGAGGGAATTTCCGCATAGATAAGTACAAGGTTTGGACTGATCTGGGTGCTATCGTTAGGAATCAGGTCTCAAGAACTATGGAAAGAAAAACCATCTGGGTCAAGACGTGTAGCCTCAACATCGCTGTTTGTGGGCAACTGGAAGTGAGATCGCAGGGGTAGAGACATGGTGGTCAAGTGAAAAAGGGTTTTGCGCTCGACTCTGATATCTACGCATTTTAAGGACGGTTAGACCGTTCGGATCTTGCGTTTTTGGCTAATTTCTGGAGAGACGCAATCCGCGGCCGGACTTCAATCTTCCAAGTCTGCAATTTCCACAAATTTCGTAGGCGAACACGGATCTTAAGTACGACTATTCGCTTCAGCCGGCGGGCATTCAGGGTCTCGCTGGCCCTGGCAAGAAAGGGGCCCCAGGTTCTGTTTTTATAGTTGAACATATTGACCTCTTGTCTTTGTACCCCCATATCGACAAAGTACTGAATAACCTCAACTTTGAATTTCCCCTATAGTTCTATGTTCTCCTGCATTGTTGTATCTTTATCCAGACAAATTGGGATCAAAAAAGGAGCCCCCGGATTACTTATTGTAGCTATGATCCACAAGTGAACGACGAGCTCTTTGGCTTGCCTCAGCAACGTCAAAGCATTCGAGCCAGTTGATAATTGATTACGTCACTACAATTCGGACAGGGGCGAGACTGTGTGTCTTTTCTTGCTGATCAACCATGGCTCAACAACGAAAGGCAATCGTCGTAGGGGCAGGTCCAGTGGGATGCTTAGCCGCTCTTATGCTCGCTAATGAAGGTTGGCAAGTCGATATCTACGAAGGCCGGCCAGGTTAGCATCGAATCTGTCTAAAAGATTGAAAAAAAAGTTCTCAAGCTCGCTGTTCCTGGCTTCCGTTTTGTTCCTTCGATTCCTTCAGATATACGTCTTCCATCATCCAAAGCCGCGTCTCAACAACGCTCCATTAATCTTGCGATATCTCATCGGGGAATCGCAGCCATACAATCAGTGGATCCAAGCGCTGCCCAGCGGTTTATGGAGTCAGTAATTCCCATGCGCGGACGGATGATACATCATGTCGATGGCCGACTTGACAGTCAGCTTTATGATAGAGATGGCCAGGTCCGTGTCCGTGTATTTTTACCAACCTTTTTTTGTTTTTGTTGAATCGCATCTCGCACGGCGTTTTTATTTATTGATCTTTGGGACAAGTACAGTGTATCAATTCTATTGACCGTACGGTTCTCAACGAAGATTTACTTGAGGAGGCTTCTCGTTCCTCAAATGTCCATGTGTATTTCGAACACAAGGTTCGGTCTGTAGATTTTGAGAACAAGGTCATGACCATCTATGATACAATTCAAAGCCAAGAACTGCATGTTCGCTTTGACCTGTGTGTCGGAGCGGATGGAAGCTATTCAACGATCCGGCGACAAATGATGAGGGTTGTCAGGTATTGTCCTTCTCTGGAGCGGTTCGAGGGTAATTGTTACGAAAATGCTATTTAGGATGGACTATCAACAAGAGTACATCAAGCACGAGTACATTGAACTTCGAATGCCGGCAGGCACTGACAAGGAGGGGTGTCCTGCGTTCTTGTTGGACCCAAATCACCTGCACATATGGCCTCGTAAATCATTCATGCTTATCGCTCTGCCCAACAAGGTTTGTGAGATTCTGGAGCTAGGCCATTTTTTTTAATTCCGACCGTTTTATTTCCTAGGATTGCACGTTTACCTGCACGCTGTTTGCGCCCAGTTCGGACCTGGATCGACTCGGGACGGCAGAGAATTTTCTAACCTGGTTTGAAACACACTTTCCTGATGCTTTAATAGCTATCGGCGGGAAGAATCTCATTAAAGATTTTACGCACAATCCCCGGAGCCCCTTGATATGCACCAGGGTATTTCCTGTTCCTCTTAAATATATTCCAACTGCCACATGTCGCTGTAATTTTTTTATAGGCCAATCCGTATCATTACAAGGACCGAAGCATTCTTTTGGGAGATGCAGCCCATTCTATGGTTCCATTTTATGGGCAGGGGCTCAATTGTGGATTGGAGGATGTACGCATCTTGAAAACGCTTTTGCAAGAAGAAAAAGTGGCGAGTACCAAGACAGGCGAAGAAGACCTGCGCTTAAATCGAGCACTGTCTCGCTATTCGCAAGAACGTCACAAGGATCTGATAGCGATTACAGACCTTGCCATGGCAAATTAGTTGAGTTTGCCTGATTTCATTAATTTTACCTCTTTATTCATGTGCTTGTCAGCGTCGAAATGCGTCACTTGGTCACAACGCCATTATACATCATCCGAAAAGCCCTGGATAATTTACTCTATTCGCTAAGTCGCAGACAGACGACGTCGCTTGGTCAATTAGCTGAAAAGCTTTCGAAAGAGGTGTATACCAAAGGAGAGCCCAGGGGGTGGGTCCCATTATATACGATGGTGACATTTAGGCCGGACATTAGCTACGATACGGCGAGACGGACGGCGGCGCGACAAAAGTGGCTAGTGGATGTTGCGGGGGTGACGACGGCATTGTGTGTGGCGGGAGGAATATTGTGGGCACGAAGAAAATGATAAACCTTAATTTCCGGGAGAGTGGGTGTTGCGGAGAAATGTTTCGAGTTAAAAATGAGGCGTGTGGCCAACGGGAAATCTAGAAAGGATTGAAGACTTCTTTTCCATGATGGCTTTCACACGAAGAGAGTCAACAATGATGATACAACATTGTTACACAGATACTACGTGTTCTACGAAAGCAAATAGTTTCCCAGTACAGCAAAGCAAGAGAGAGTAGCGAAAAAGACCAGATAAACAAGTCCGGAAGGTATAGTAGTCGTAAGGGCGTCACGAACGATTGCCAGCAAAAGAACCAACAGGGATAGAGATACAGAGAGAGGAACAGAGGAAGCGAGCAAAAAGAGACTAGGCGGAGGATGTCTGGTTCTTGGGGGGCCGACCGCGTTTCTTGGGTGCACTCGAGTCGGCATCCGGGGCGGCGGCAGAGGCACTCGCGGTACCCTCTGCAGGTTTGGCTTTGGGAGGCCTGCCACGCTTGCGCTTCTGGGCAGGCTCCTCGGTGCCCGACTCTTCTGCGGGCTTGGGCTGGACTGGGTGAGCAAAAAGACGCGTCGGTGCGCGATAGAGGACGTACCTTGGGTGGTCGTCCCCGTTTTCTGGGCACGGATGGAGTATCGGATGCAGCAGCAGCCGAGGAGGTAGCAGTCTTTTTGTTCTTGCTGCCCTTTGGGCGGCCACGGCCGCGCTTCACGGGGGCAGAAGAGTCTGTAGTCGCCGCTGTTGCAGCTGTGGACGGGAGACGATGAGAATGGGGTAATCGATGAAAGAGGGAAGTCGGTGACCTTGGTCGGGACTATTTGCGTCTTGAGGCTCTTCGAGCTCGTCGTCTTCGGTGGCGTGCTTGTCCTGGAGGTCCTCATGGTCTTTGGGTGAGGACATGGTTGAAGTGAGGAAAAAGAAATGGACAAGAACCAACGGGCTTTTATTCAATTTGATGCCGAATATAGAAGAATTCGAATAAGGTCCCTGGAAATATCATTTATCCCGCCGATTAATGTTTTTATTAATATTCCATCCTATGCTTATTCTTCTCCTCGCTGGAATCGCCTCTGCCCGTCTCCTCCACTCCCTTCCCGAGGACACCTATGCCTTTCCCAAGTACAATGTCCTCTTTCTCAACAATCTCCCCCTCCTCAACCACACTGCCCACCACTGGCTCCACAACCCCCCGTCCCCCTCCGAGTTTCTAGGTCTCGAGTCCGGCGACTCCTCCCAGTCGTCCCAGCTCGAGCTTCTCAAGATGGGCCGCGACTCGTATCTCTGTCTCATCCCAGAGCCGCTCCATCTCCCCCCGCCGCCCGAGGAGGTCCAGGACGAGTCTGCTCTGACCCCAGCACACAGCTGGTCTCTCCTCCAGCCTCTCACCGGAACCTGTCTTTACGTGTGTTTCTTTTTGCACTTTCTCCAACAGCTGATCTCATCAATTGTCAAGCACCGGCAAGGATGGTTTACCTATTCATACTGTCACAACGACCAGATCCGTCAGTTTAAAGAATTGATTCAGCCTCATTCGCACATTCCAGGTGATTTTTCTCCTCTGTGCACCCATTTTGCCTGCTTATCTCCATCCCTTTTTCAGAGGAAGACCCCTCGGCATGTATTCACTCTTCTTTTCTGTTCCATTTGTCTAATTAACCTTTCTTTGTATTTCCAGTGGGAATCTTATACCTTGGGTAAAGCTCCAACCACAGAAACAGACCTGTCTGTCTCCCAGCAACAAAATGAAAATTCAAATGCATTACAACTCGCCCGTGGCGGTGGTTCACGATATCTTGTTCAGACATGGACTGACGGCACCATTTGTGACAAGACTGGTAAAGGTCGCGAAGTCGAAGTACAGGTGCGCCACGTGTCTCTTCCACATTAAAAAAGCCATATATATAGTCATTCCCCCAGTTTCATTGCTCGATGGCCATGTCCGATACCGTACTTTTTGTCAAGGAAGTCAAGACCTGTTCATATGTCCTGGTAATCAACACACCTCGCTTATGTGGCGAGCCTGGCTTTAAATCACATCGAGACGTCACTGAACAAGCTCATATTCGCTGTCGCGAGATCGTCGACCATATTTCACAGGAATATCATCCCGTCCCAGATACGGATCATCCGCAGAAAATCCCCAAGCTTACAAAGTCACTCCCATCTGCCAGTAAACCAAAGTCGCAACCTCAGCAACAGCAGCCTATTGATGCTGTGTTGCGCAAGGCTCTAGAGGCATTTATGGGCAATCCCAAATTCCAGGAACAGACTCCGATGGTTCTTCAGGATTTGTCGGACGATGGTGAAGTTGTCATTGAATTCTTGGAGGATGTTGAGGACGAGACCTTGGACAAGATTGTTGATGCGCTCCAAGCTGCTGGTATCGCCTTGGAGAGAAGGGATGATGGCGATGACGACGATGAACATACATCAGAATAGATTTTTATTTATCATTCTCGTCGTTAGGAAGTAAGGAAAGAGTCTCTGTAAGTACATACGCGCTATAGGTGTTTCTAGGTGTGGCAATGATTTTAAATAGAAAAACGAAAAAAAGGCTAGTATGTGGCAAAGAAAGCGATTTTCATAGTCCCTGTCAAACACTTGTCAGTAGTGAAGCCAAGGCAAACAGGTCGTCGACGAGAATGGGAAAAAGAAGGTGAATTAAGTCGACGGGTAAGGTATATCTAAAAGTAGAATATATAACCAAGGAAAGGTGAAAGGTAGGGCATAAGGGCGAGACAAGGCCTGGAAAGGAATCAGAGTCCAGACCACCTCTGGTTATAAACGCTAGAAAAATCGTCTCTTTCCGTGCTTGTCGTCCACAGTCACCTTTATGTGTACATGGTTGGCGTGTGTATTAGGCTGCGAGCACGGTACAATGCCCTTTAGCCATTCATCTCCATCATCTTCTTCTTCAGGTTCGCAATCGTGATCAACACAAGTGGTTTGCTCCTGCACCAATAAAGGCGTATTCCTTCCATCCACACTCTGCCCATGCAATTGACACCCACACAACAGACTGCTCGCTTTCCCTCGTCCCTTGAGCAAATCGGTCAAAGTGCATCTTGCTTCCGGTTCTACATGCAACATGCGCCGCAACGCAGGTCGAGTTTCACGGGGAAGCAGACGGAAAATGGACTCGGCACCTCCACCATGGAACGTCGTTACACTATCCGAACGTTGCCGTTTAGATGGATTTGACGGCGCATTCTTGGTCGGCTGAGGAGTTTCCTCTGGGGTCTCAGCGAGAGGGGAAGGAGTGGGACTTTTCATAGTGATCTCAGGAACCGGACCCGCAAAAGTAGAGGCTCTTGCTCGTATTGGGCCTCGGCCGTTAGGTGGAAGAGAAGCCGAGGGGAGTGCCATCGTATCAGCACGTGGAGTGAGTAGATCCTCTTCTGCAGCCACAGGGGAATCGCTGCCGATAACAGACTTCATAGAAGGAAAAGGCTCGCCCGGATACAAGCCGGAGGAACCGATGACCGGTAGGCTCTCGGTCGAGTTGCCTGGACGGGCAAACCTAAGGACAGAGGGATCCTCTGGTTGCCGTATAGCAGTAACGGTGTGTTCACCGTTGATACGTACCGTAGCACCGATAACAAATGAGGGAAGAGTAGCGGTACTCTGGGCAACGCGGGGAGAGACAATTTCAAAGCGAGCAGAGTTGACAACAGCGGAAGGATTAACATCAGAGGTGGTAGAAGAGGCAAAGGAGGAATGATCAAAGTCGAAATCAGTGGAGGAAGCGATGGATTGTGTCTCGCTGGATGGAGCACTGTTGTCAGGAGAATCACTGGTGACAGAAGCACCAGGAACCAACAAAAGGGCGTTGGCGGGGTCTTGCTGTCTTTGGAGCTCGGGAAGTGGGCTAGCCAATGAGATGGTGTTGTTTCGGATGGGGATAGGTTTGGATTTGCGAGTCCTCGGCTCACTGAGATCAGGATGAGCATTAACAAATGCCCTAAAGCTTGCATCGTTCTTGGCGTCGGGGCATTTCCAAGGGAAACGTCGCAGAACCATGCAGAGAAAGATGACAGCCACACTCCATACGTCCGTCTTTCTGGGATCGTATTCGTCCTTTTCCAACACCTCGGGAGCGAGATAGGGATCACTGCCGACGATGCCCTTGGCTTTGGTATGGCTAGTTTTACCAGGATAGTGAAATACAGTAGCAGTGCCGAAATCGATGATTTTGACGACATTGTCGGTGGTCATGACACAATTGTCGAGTTTGAGGTCGCGGTGAGCGAGACCGAGCGAGTGGAGATACTCGACGCCGTCACAAATCTGACGAAACACGCAATAGATTTCGGGACGACACATCTTGCCAGACATGACGACGGAAAAGAGATCGTAGGGAGCGTATTCCATGACCTGTAGATACAAGAGTAGGTAGAAGCGCTAGAGTGGAGTAGACAGCACAGCGTACCTCGTAATAGTGGCCATTTTCGCTGACAATGTCTACGGTCTCGATGATGTTGGGATGCTTGAGAGTGCTACCGACGCAAAACTCTGCGGTGACCTTTTTCTGGTACTCCTTCTCTGTTTCGCCTGTGCGCTTTGGACGAAACTCCTTGACGGCAAAGATCATGCCGCCGTTCTTGGACGAGGCTTTGATGAGTCGGACGGTGCCTCCTGCGCCCGAGCCGAGGACACGACCCCACTTTCCGTACTTTTTGGAGAGATGGGCATGGGTAGCGTCCTGGAGAGAGTGGATGGGGTGATGGGAGTGGGAAGGGGTTGGGGAAGGATGGCGGGAAGAGGAGGGAGAGACTGGGGGAGAATGTGAGGCTGAGGGGGTCCTGTCCTTGGACTGCTTGATGTTGTGTGGATTGTGTTTTATGGAGTGAAGAAAGTCTTTGGTGAGGCCCATCTTCGAGGAATGGGACTTGAGTTGGAACCGTTTCTTGGGAGTTGTCATTCTACCCTCTTTGCCGCCATCGGCAAATCGGATCGCTTTTCCTCCTTCTCTATATTGCATCATACCAATGACTACTTATTTGTGCGGATTTACTCGTAATTACACTCAGCCCTGGTCCTCTCCCTCTCTCTTCCTCTTCAGCACCCTCTGCTGCGCTGCAGGATGCTTTGCAAGCTCAATCGACACCTTTGACACCGGACTCTTGGAGATTTCTGTTTCACAGTCAGTTTCAGTTTCCCGCCCCAACGGACCCACATACCTTGCTTTAGATCGTACCTGGCGGCCCGTCAGCCAGAAATAACGCCCGGAAAACAAGCTCACTCACATTACTTCATCGTCCTCGTTCGTAAGGAACGTGATCGCTGTCCCCATCTTTCCTGCTCTTCCCGTTCGGCCTGTGCACCAATCACGAATCAGAATCACCATCCCCACATGATCCTATCAGTCGCTTACCAATTCGATGCACATATGCCTCTATCGTGCTTGCCATTTGAAAGTTGATCACCAGGCTCACGTCTTGCACGTCAATCCCACGTCCAGCAAGATCTGTCGCCACCAACACATCTGCGACACCGTCACGGAGCGCCTGCAGCGACGCTTCTCGCTGTTCCTGGTTCTTACCGCTGTGCAATGTCGACGCGCTCCACTATATCAATTTCCATGGTCAGTTTTCACCCGAAAAATCGATAAACACTTACTCCGGCACGTTGCAAATCTTTGGCCACCATATCTGCCGTCTTTTTCTGATTGACAAAGACAATGATTGGCGAAGCGTACAAGCCAGTATTGAGAATTTCCAACAGCTTTTGTCTGCATTTAGCTCGTTAGTTTCATCACCGAAAAAATAATAAACAGGACGACTTGCTTTTTCTTTTCTTCTCCGTTGACAAACTCGACACGTTGTTCAACCGTGTCCACCGCACGACCTGCTTCACCTATCGTGATCACCGCGGGTTTTCTCAGGTATTTCCTAGCAAGCCGTTCCACGGCTGGAGGCATCGTCGCGGAAAACAAAGTAGTGACCCTGTTTCGTCCCTTTTTGATCACAGTCTCGCCGTCTACATCCATCTGTGTCCCCGTGTCTTCTCCCTGCATAGTTTCTGTAGGTAATGCATCTAGAATAAAAGTCAGATCTGCTTCAAATCCTAGGTGAACCATTCGGTCGGCCTCGTCCATGACCACGTAACGACACTGCGATAGAACAAGCACATGTCGTTCGATCACATCTTTCAATCGACCAGGTGTAGCAATGATAATTTCCGCTCCTTCACGAAGGTTGAATTGTTGTTCTTCAACTGCTCTCTGTTCACAATCCCCGAGTTAAGATTCGCCCCTATTGAAAATGAAATCACACCTACCCCTCCGACAATGGAAACACACTTGTACCCGAGAGGACTCGCAAATTTCTTTGCTTCACTCTCAATCTGCTGCGCCAACTCTCGTGTTGGTGCTAGAATCAAAGCATACGGGCCCAGGTGCCGGTTATCGTCTGTAAATGGTGGTAGGTTCGAAATGAATGCCAGCATCGGGATCACGAATGCAGCAGTTTTTCCGGAACCTACAAAAATAGTCAAGCTTTGAAAAGAAAAGAAGACCTGTCTAGAATGACGAACCTGTTTCAGCAATACCAATGATATCACGGTTCTGCAAACCGATAGGAATAGCCTGCCGTTGAATGGGAGAGGGCTCTTTGTAACCAATCTTTTCGATACATTCCAAGATGGGAGGAGGAATCTCGGATTCGGACCATGATCTGAGAGGATGGGGTATTTGACCACCTGTATTTGGTTAGCAGATGAATGAAAGTGTAAAAGAAATGCATGCATTACCCCTTGCCGAAATGGAAAAGTCTTCTCGAAAAATACGCCAATCTCTCTCCTTCATCTCATTCAAAGGCTTTTCCGTCCAGTGCCTTTCGTCCAATCCAGCCCTGGCGGCCTTTCTACGTTCCATTGCATCTGCGAGATGATCTCCTCCATTCCCGGACCCGTTGCTTCTCCGAACACTGCCATCCCCATCATCCATCCCCGCAAGGTGTCCTCTGCCAAACATAACCTGAGCACCTTGTCTATTCGCACCGACTGCCAGAGGTGAGTCGTCTGCAAATGTGTCGTCTTGTGTATCCCAGTCAAAGACAAACTTTCTGTCATTCATTTTACGGATTTTGCGTTTCTTCTTGTCGACCCCGAGGTAGCGGGAACGAATAGCAGACAAGTCATTGTCGTTCATGGGAGGCACAAAACTTGTAGAAGAGTCGGACACGGAGGCTGAAGGTGGAGGCGGAGGCATGTTGGACGGGGGAGGAGGAGTAGAGGCAGCCGAGGAACCTTTGCCTCTATCTGCACGGGGACCAGTAGGCACATTTTGGTAGCCGTCTCTTGAACGTCCATTAGATTGCGATGTTTTGCTGCCTCGGCCTTTATCGCGTTCAGGGTGGGCGTATCTATCAGAGTCGTCTACAATGAGGTTTCAGAAAGAAGAGCTGTAGATTTGCCATGGACACTAACGTCGACCACCACCTCCATACCTGCTGGGACCAGAGAGTTCCTGGGCACCTCTTTCAAGAGCTTCACGGTTCTGACGGACTTGTTCTTCCTTGACTTTTTGTTCCTTGATTTCTTGTGCACGTTTGGCTATTGCGAGTTTGGCACGTTCTTCTTTGGAGAGGAATTTGGGCTGTGGGGAGTTAGCTGGTAAAATAAGAGAAAATAACAATTACCTTTGACGCAGCTTCCCTCTCTTCGCGTTGTTTCTGCAAAAGAGACTCGATGGAGAGAGGCTCTGACCGGGACATGATGCAACGAGACAAAGTTGGATAGTCGCACGTGGACAAGACATCATGCTCCTCGACGATGAAGGAGGTATCACTGATCAGGTAGGCTGCTTCCATACATTGATCGACATCTTTGACAGTATCTAGTTTGAAGCATGCTTAAAAGCCATCTTTGCAAAGTATAGTACAAAGTCTAGCGATGGCACTTTGGAGTATTTCACAAATGAGGGACTGGATGCCTGGGCAAAAGACACCAACGGGTCACCGTTTTCTCAGGAAACAAAGGACGAGATACTCGAGTTTATGGATGTCACTGATGATGGGCATCTGACGTAGGTGCTGTACATATACACAATTTTTTTTTCTGAAATAGCATAGGTTCAAAGGATTTCTCCAAGTCTACCAACTACAGACGGAAAATGACCCAGAAGAGACATGGAGAGATTTGGTGAGTGTCGTGAATGTGAAATAGACACTGATTGACCGTTTCGCAGTCACGACATGGATACGATCGGTCTCTGAAAAAAGTAACCTAGACTACAATGTTAGTTTCCATAATTCAACACCTTCCCAGTCGGCCTTGTCCCAGTGGATACCGTCCTTTTGCATGGCTTTGGAAAGTTTACGAGAAGGAATACGTTCGACGTGAAACTGCCATTCAGTGGTTGCTTGTTGCAATACGTGATCGATGAGAGCGGGATCTCGTCGTTCGAGACAGAGGAGAACAGGAGGTGCGCGAGATTGGACGCGAGATTGGACGCAGAGTGTATGGATGGTGCGAAAAAGAGGCTGGACAAGAGATGGCTCGTAGACAGTGTCTGCAGTGACAATGAGGTCGAACGGAGATGACGATAGGCTAGAACAGTCGTCAGATTGCCAGTCTAGTTCCTGGACATGGATGGTACCCTGGACTGGGTTGTTGGCAATGTTTCTAGCGAGCACCGACTGGATGACGGTGGACGTGTCGGTGGCATAGACCTCTTTCCAGCCCAAGTCTGCTAGAACGAGACTGGAAGAGGTGAGAAAAGAGACGAGAAAAAGATGTAGCGTACGCAGTCAGACCGATGCCGCTTCCGAGTTCAATGACCCGACTTGCAGGCTTGGAGTAGGCACGTAGATAGGCTGAAAGACACTGGGCACCGAGCCAGAGAGTAGTGCCATTGGAGAGACCGGTGTCAGACTGAGCAAGAGAAAAGTGGTAGATATTGAGGGAGTGATTGTGTTTAGATTTGTGGGCAGGCAGCATTTCAGCACGAGGCTTGGAATCTTTGTTTCCTGCCATGAAGGCGTGGCTCTCCAGACTTCATCTCGGCTCAAAAGACAAGGAAAAAGTCCATCCATCTCCCTCATCTTCTTCCCTCAAGCCTCTCCCAGACATCCAGGAAGACCAGCCAGACCATCCAAGCCCCAGCTCAACTCCCACAGATTCCACCCCGACTCCCCCTGAACCAGATCCTGCAGTACAGCAGAAAAAGGTCGTTGCCTTTGTATCTCCTCCGCCCACACCAGTCCAACCCCCCGTCGTTCGTTCTCTTCCCGACCCCGTCGACTCGCCGCCTCTAAAGACCTCCGTCTCGCGTCTCCAAGACGCTCATGGCAAGGAACCGCGCGGCTCCACCTCTTCTGCCCCCGCTTCTTCCTCCAAAACAAACCTCGCATCGACCAGCAAGGCTGCCAGCGTCAAGGCCACATCCACACGAGCCGTCTCTCCTTACCTCCACAAGCAGGATGCCATTTCTGCCCAGTCTCTTCGCTCAGGCACGCCTTATTCTCAAATGTCCAACAACACCAGCGGTAGCAGAATCCTCGCCGCCACGTCTTGGAGCGAAGTCGCCGAGGAGGATCTCGTTTCCAACCTAGGATCACGCGAGCGCACTCGGCAGGAAGTCCTTTTCGAGATCATTTCCAGCGAGGAAAGGTGTGTGTTTTCTTTCTGCACTGATCCTCGTCTAATGCGTGTCTAGATATGTCACAGAGCTAGCAAAGATGAAGGAAACGTTTATTGATCCTCTTCTACATCCCTTTTCTTCTGCTCCCGTCTCTCCACTTTCTTCTACTCCAAATCTCGACTATGACTATTATCGCTCAGAGTCTCCAGTAGAGTCCACAGACCAACTCCCTCCCATCGCCGCTCGTTTCATGTCTCCAACCCCTTCTCTTCGTCCAAAAGACGCTCCCAACATTGACGCCGAGTCTATGGACACGGATGAAGAAGACGAACCTCCTACCAAGCGTTTTGGTTCTCCAAAACTAGGAACTCAAGCTTCCAAGCACAACCATCCACGCTCTCCTTATCGTTCAACCGTTACCAGAAATGTCGGTAAAAATGGCACTTCTGTCCCTTTTCCTTCACGTTCACACCATTCTTTACCACCACCTCCCCGTTCTCAACAGCTCAACGCATCTACTCAATCTCTCGGTCGACAATCCATCGTCGTTGAACGCGAGCGAAACTATAGTCAGGGTCAAGCTTCTATGGCTGATCGGAAGGGAGAGTC
The DNA here is from genome assembly GCA_037954225.1 of Stygiomarasmius scandens. Taxonomy (NCBI): domain Eukaryota; kingdom Fungi; phylum Basidiomycota; class Agaricomycetes; order Agaricales; family Campanellaceae; genus Stygiomarasmius; species Stygiomarasmius scandens. The sequence continues at coordinate 336,997 of JBANRG010000004.1, read as the reverse complement.
TAAACCAGGGATGCTCAGGAAGCTACACAGGAAGAACGATGGCAAAAATATCCTCGGAGACTCTGTGGCTCCCCATCAATTACCCGAGGATTTAAGAATATGCCTAGAAGTCATCGACAGTGGGGTTTTCGACGGACATAAGCGGCTATCAGAAGCACTTAGGAAACGATATGAGGATCAATACCCCCTTGTTCGTTCCCTGGCTGATGTTTTCGTATCAAACGTACGTTGTTATCGATCTACTTGTTACCTCAACTGACTCGGATCGTTCCTAGTCTGATATCTTTCAAGGTTACGCGACATATGTGCTTCATCTAGAACGAGCTCTAGAACAAGTGGACAATGCATTGTCAAACACGTCTACGAAAAAACCAAAGAACCAGGATGTTGCAGAATGGCAAAAGGTCTGCAAAGTCCTTCAGCGTCTAGAGGAGAATGCTGGCGAAAAGGGCGAAACGGGTCTAGCGATCAGTCTCTCCAAACCCTTTCAACGTCTCTTGAAATACCCTCTCCTCTTCCAAAACCTGCTGTTCCACACCGATCCGAGTACTTTTGAATACGAGAGCACGCTGCAGATGGTCGCAGAGGTCGAGACGATTGTTCGCAGCATTGAAGACGAAAAAATTCAGAAAGAAGAGCGAGATAAGACAAGGGATGTTTTTGCGAGGATTGAAGGGATAGACAAGGTTCGGCAGGTTGCAGCACCGAAACCTTCTCGAGTCTTGGTGGAAGAAAAACAGTACAATCCCGGTCCTTCCAGTCCATCTTCTGGGTTGTCCAAATCGAGCACTCCACCTTCGTCAGCGCTCAATGGAAAGGGTGTCAAGGGCAAATCGTCCTTTAGGCGTCTGAGTGACGTTTTAGGCAAGAAGGATCTGTGGTTGGTTGTGTTCAACGATGTTGTATTGCTGTGCCAGAAAACAGGAACGACATCTCTACCGCTGGTCGCGGCTACGAATTCCCGGACGAATTCGTTGCCTGAACTCCAAGGTCGTTCAAAATATGCCACGACGGGTCGGAGGAATTCACATACAAAGCCCAGGAATTTGTACAAATTTATCAAGGTATGAGAATTAGTCTGTATATGGATGAACATGCTCATCCGTTTCTATAGATCGAAACTTGGGCAATAAACCAACCTCAACAAAGTGTAGTGTCAAAGGAGGAGTGAGTCTTTAAATTTCAAGAAATTATCATATGCTCATTTTTCTTCTAGCGTCGCTCGTTCCCGCACCCAGTTAAGCACCAACCAGCCCCGGATTGTTCCTCTTCCTCCGGACGACGAAGATGACGATGGTGGCGCAGATTCTGACGATTCTGATCGAAAGAGTAAAATGAGCTTTTCCTACTGGGGCGCCGACAAGGTCACCGTCCAAAAACCGGCCGTCAAACCTCGGATGGGTGTCGCCGCCCGCAGAGCCGGAGCAAACGGACCTGCATACGCACGAGAGTCTTCTGCAAACGCTAAATTTGGCACGAGACTTGTTTCAAGTGAGAGTTCACCCTCACCTCGGCCTCCCAGTCGAAGGACGGCGACTACGCCGACCGTGAGGAAGAATGGGTTATCAGAGGACAGTCATAGTAATTATGCCAAGGCGACTGTGACAAAGCCAGAGTGGAACACGAGTACGAGGACACCTGGAGCTGCTACGCCCATGTCGAAACGGTCGAGGAATACGTCACAGACAAGTGCGGCTACACGTACGACGACGACAAACGCCCATTCTACTCCCAACGCTGGTGCTTCCAAATCGTTGTCGTCGCCTGCGCCCTCTGAAGATAGTGGAGTAGGCTTGTATCGACGCGTGATTGCTAATGATCCTAATCTCAATCACGTTTAAAGACCTTGCTACCTACGTTTCTTCATCAACTACAATATCCCTTATTTTATTATACCTTTTTGGTCGTTCTCTCTTTACCTTGCTATGCATATGCATCTTGTTCTCCCATTCTAATGTGTGCTTGCATTTCAATGTCCTTACGAACTGCGTAACGTACCCACTCTCCTTTTTGTTCCTATTCCTCATCGTCGTCTTTTTCAACTCGGATACCCATCGTACTGGTGTTAGCTTGTTGCGTGCTGTGCTTTGTCTATGACCGCCATCATCCTCTCTTTTTTACTAGGCTTCTAATTATTCAATCTACCTACATACGCGAACTTTTTTTTTTTCCTTTTCTACATCCATATTTTAGATTATTACCGCGTTTTGTATCACCATACACACATTCATGCATTTGCTTCTTGTGGACCGGATGGAATTTCAAGCCTCTTCTCCGTATGCAGCGTTGTGGATGCTGACACTCCTCCCTGAAGGGTCGGATGAACAGCCCCAGTCTCCTCGTGGTATCCACCTGTATGATAGTTTTAGGATTTTGGGTTTTATGAAAGGGGCAAAAGTAAAAAAACTATAATACTTACCGAATAGCAGTTGATGCGGCGGCCTCGCTCGGGAAGAGACCTAGAATGAAATGAAACTTTTGAGTAATAGTCTAATTAATTAGTCTAGGACGCACCGTCGAATATGTCTCTAATGTAGTATGCTTCTTTTGTATCAGGCGTGCTGTCTGGCCACCTTTCTGCGCGTTTGGCAAATAGCTCATCGGATACGGTGGCTGCAGCCTGATCCTTCATGCCGTCGATCCAAGAGTAACCGACACCGTCGGAGAATTGTTCTTTTTGTCTCCAGAGAATGGAACGGGGGAGGTAGGGCTATAATTTTGTGTGAGATGTGAAAAAAGGGTCTGAGGTCATGGCTTACTTTTCCATCAGGTGCACAGTCGAATGCTTTTCGAAGAATGTACTTGATCGGAAATGTCAGTGTTGGATTGAAAGACATCAAGAACGGAATTCACCTTTTCCATTTTAGGGCAGCCATCTGCGTCAAATTCTTGTGACTTGTTCTTGCTAAACATTTTTTCTTCTGGGTTGACGTTCATGGCGGCTTCCAGGAATTCCTTGTCCAAGAACGGGACACGAGCTTCTAGTCCCCAAGCCATGGTCGATCTACGTGAAATGGTTGGTGCCAAGAAAATCCGCTGCTGAAAAGGACCTACTTGTTCGCTCGGAGACAATCCGAAGTATGCAGATTCTTTACACGCCGTACACATTCTTGATGGAATGATTTAGGATCAGGGGCAGCATGGAAGTAGAGGTAGCCTGGAGAAAATCGGTCAGAAAACGAATAGAAGGCAAATTAAAACCTTGCCTCCAAAAATTTCATCACTTCCTTCACCGCTGAGAACCATCTTGACACCCATGGCCTTGATCTTCCGACTAAGGAGATACATCGGCGTACTCGCTCGCACCGTAGTCACATCAAAGGTTTCCAGGTGGTATATTACTTCAGGGATCGCGTCTAGGCCTTCCTGAACAGTAAAAGTATATTCATGATGGACTGTTCCGAGGAAATGAGCCGCTTTTCTAGCGGCCAAAAGATCAGGAGAGTTTTCGAGACCAATAGAGAACGAGTGAAGCTGTGGCCAGGAAACAAGGGTGGCTAAAGAAATAACAGGTGAATTTCTCCCGAGAATGCACCGAAGATCGGCCAATAGACGTACTTTCTTCGTTAATGAGACCAGGGGTGGGTGTTGGGGGGCCGCTGATTGCCTCTTGCAATTTCTTTTGCCTGAGTTCAAGTTGGGCTCGGGCAACCTTTTCAGTTTCCCGAGCAGCTATCGAAGCAATTAAACTACTGTCAAGGCCACCACTGAGAAGAACACCGTATGGAACTTCGGACATTAGTCGTTTTCTCACTGCGTCCTCCAGTCTTGTGCGAAGAAGTTCGAGATTGGCAGGTTGAGTGGGAATAGTAGCGTTGGGCCCATCAAGATCACCATCCCACCAGGACGGTTGGAAATACCTGGTGGTAGAATTGTCACGACTATCAAATACGTGCCCAGGTGGGAAGGAAATGATCTTGTCACATTCGTCAATAATTGCCTTGAGCTCAGAGGCAAAGTAGACGCTGCCTGGCTTCTTCGAGTTCCATCCCTGATACAAGGTGGTGATACCTATCGGGTCTCGGGCGGCAATAATCCTGGTAGGTGTGACGGATTCGTCTAAAAGAACAAATGAAAACATTCCATCTAAAAGGTTGCATAGATCTTTATCGTGCTTCTTGTACTAGAAGACGCGTCGGTAATGCACACGAGCAAGAAATGTCAAATAGACTTACAAGAGATAAAATAGGTTCGCAATCCGAGTGTGTCTTGAACTTGACATCGGTTGCAATGCTTGCTCGTAGAGCCAAGTGGTTGTAAATTTCCCCGTTGACGGCTAATATGTGCTTTCCATCTTCACTGATAAGGGGTTGTGCTCCGGTGTCTGGGGAAATAAATCTTTGAGAACGAGAACAAACCACTACGGAAGGATTCCGACGAACCGACGCCGACGATGGCAAGACGTTCGTGAACGAGGATAGCTTCTTTGCCGACATAGCATCCCGACCAATCGGGACCACGATGCCTGAGTTTCTTGGAGCAGGCTATAGCACGAGTTCGATAACTTGCGGGGTTTTCGACGCCGTGGATAGCAAAGATACCGCACATTGTTGCACAAGTCAAGGAAAATTTTTTGGAAATGGTTATCTCTTTTAAGTATTTGAATCTGACTCGACAAATGAAGAGATTAGATTAGATTGCTGACCGCCAAGGAATTTGTCATCGGAAAACCAACACGGGCTCAGCTTGAGGGTCAGCGCTGAAACTTGACCATGGCCAACAACACAACCCGCCGGCGTAGATCTTCTCTCAGTCGTGTCGATGCAAAAGAGGCCGTAGACCTCGCTACTGCTCAGACTTATTCTGAAAATGTCTTTTTGTTCGCCCCAAACCTCATCGGTGCGTCCGTCTTGTCTCCAATCTGACCCTCTGTCTCAAAAGTACACTTCAGGATACACTAGGGTTATTCTTGCCGCCCTTTCCCTGCATTTCATGAGTTACCACCCTATATATTGCACGATTGCATATTCTATTTCGTGTCTTTTGGATGCTGTGGACGGTCCGGTTGCTCGTGCTCGAGGAGAGACTTCCAAGTTTGGAGCTGTTCTAGACATGGTCACTGACCGGTGAGTCTTTCTCGTGGCACTCTGCGCGTGCCACACGTATGCTCACCTGCAATTCATTCAAAGATGTACCACTTCTTGCTTGTTGTGCTATCTTGGTATCGCGTACCCCCAATACGCGATTCTGTTCCAGTTCCTCATCACGCTCGATTTCAGCAGTCATTATATGCATATGAATAGGTGAATCTTCTTGCATATCTTATCCCAAACCGTTGTGACACGTCGAACATAGTTCTTTGGTTACTGGATCGGCGAGTCACAAAAAGGTCACCAGCGACGTCAGCCGCATTCTTTATGCCTACTATAATAATTCGGTAATGTTCCACGTATTATTCCGACGTCAAATCACTTATCTATTCACCAGACCACCCTATTCTTGGTCTGTGCCGGCAATGAGCTGTTCTTCGTGGCACTGTACCTCGTCAAGTGGACTTCGACACCTGTATGGATTCCATTCCTGGGCCACGCTTTGGGAGGCTTGACCTATGCTCAAGCTGTGGCCCTCATGACTGCACCTGTATGTGTATTGAAGAATATCATCAACGTGGTACAATTATGGAAGGCGGCAAAGGTTCTAGTTGGAGTGGATTTGGCGGAGAGAGCAAATGCGCGGAGGGAGAAATTGGCCAGGCAGTAGGAAGGCGATAATATTAATTCTCTTCATATGCATATAGCGATGTAATGTATACAGACACATAATTGCGTACACATAGACTTTTTGCAACTTTTGGAATTTTTTTGTAATGCACGTGAACTATTTTCGTCTTTTCTGGAGACTCGTTCAAGTGTGGATGCGGTCTCAAGCTTTTTTACGACGCTCACGAATTTTGCTCAAATCTTCTAATCGAGCATTAGACGTATATTCCCGCCCTCTGTCCGCCTCATCCCGCCCTCCTTCCCGTAAAATCCCCACCAAACGTCTTGTTTCTTCAACTGCCACTCCCTCCTCAAATACTCTACCACCCCCTTCCGAATCATCCTCACCGTCTCCAGAAGATGCAGCACCATCTAAACCGCCCCCGCCAGAAGAACCGGACAAACCAAAAATAGTACGACGCGGTAGACAACAGCCAACTATAATATCAGTAGCAGAGGATGTCACAGTTCCAGAGTTGCCTCAAGATTTAGATATTCTTTGGTCACCTGGACCCAATCCCCCAGACGGAGAACCATCCGAATCTACCGTATTGCCGCCTCCAGAAATTTTCGAAGAAGTTCTGCATAATTTACTCGTGACTCTCCATCCTCAAACTCAGCACCGAGCTGCCTACTCGACTCCCCTTGGTACCCCAAAAGAACCCACATTGGCCCTTTATTGTCCCATTGAAGGTGGTGATTACATTATAGATGCTACCGTAGAGGAATTGGCGCGCAGAACTGGTGCAGAAGTGTTGGTTCTAGATGCAGTTCAGTTGGCTGCTGGGGAATGGGGAGAATTCGGTCTGGGTACGTGTCGTTTTGTATCTACCTTTACAGAACATTGACAAATGCTTTTTCAAGCTGCAAACTCGATACAACTCCCTAGAAATCCATTGCATTTTGCATCACCGACTTCCTTCACTCCGTCCAGCAATAAAATTTCCAATGAGGATGACTATGATGATCCGACATCCTCCATATTTCCACAGCATATGACACTTGCCGTTCTCGCCCCGTCCCGCCTGGGCGGTCCTCCAATAGTTGCGTCTTCACGGCGGAGTGCCGATTCTTCAACTCCAAGCAAGGTCAAGGTCTTTTTTGATTCCCTGGTCAATCTGCGAACAAAGGAAGATGCTTCTCATCCTAATCGCCCACGATTAGTGTACATTCGTGATTTTCCAACTCTCTCATCGTCAACTTCCTCATGGTACCCTCCTTTACTCTCAGCAATTAGGCAAAGGCGCAAAGGTGCTCTGCCAAAGGAGAACACCCCAATAGCCAATCCAATGACTATTATATTTGGCATTACTCCGTCTCTAACTGTGCCACCTGACGCGCATTCGCATGACGGTGGAAGTTCCATGAGTCTTCTCATGAGCCGACAAGGTCAGGCCTCCCAGATCTCACCCAGCTCCAAGTCTGAAAAGAATGATTGGAGCGAGAGTTCTGTGGCCGACAAGGCCAGAGAAAAGCGTTTACGACATAGGTTGAAGAAGTGGAAAAGAGGCGATAGTGCGCTATTGGAGGAATTGCCTAATTTTTTCGTGTCGGAAGAAGGTACACTGGAGAGTGGAGAACCTAGACCTGAGGTCATCGTTGTTGGTTCCAACAATGTACCTTCTATGTTGCCATCACCTTTGAGGTCAAGTAACCCAAGCGGCCGAACTTCAGACGATCCCTCATTCTTCAGGACTTCAATACTTGTCCCTACTGTCCGTTCTCCTTCCGATGAACGGGACTGCCGTGTAGCAAGGCGCAGAGAAATCAACGAACTTACCATGCGCATGGGTATCGGTGCAGTTGGGGGTGTTTTACAGAAAGAGAATGCGTACATACATCTTTCTTCGGCGGAACAGAACACACAGAACTCTCCATCCGATCATGAGAAAATGTGGGATGACTGGGGTCACAGAATCGAGGCCTGGACGAACGTGCGACGTGTAGCTGACCGAGCACTAGGTGCTGTTATCGCTTCTCAAGTTGGTAAACCGGAACAGCAAAAGGCAACGTTGGACCCAACTATCGTTTCATGGTCAGAAGTCAACCGGGCATGGGGTACTGTGAATCGTACCCTGGATATACGCAAGGCGTGGTTGAGAGATTCTCTTCCTTCGAGATCCAAAAACGAGGAGGAAGAGGAGGAGGAAGAAACTCGACCACAAGAAGCTTATGATGATATTATTGACAGAGTCAAGAACGATCCCGACCTCGATCCCCATGAACAGAGATTATTACCATCTATTGTCGATGCCGGTATGTTTACCTCAAAGTATAATCGTGTCATTTATACTCATACTTTTCACCTCTTCCGCAGCGTCTATGACCACTACTTTCAGTCGTGTTCACCTACCCCCTCATACGATTGATTCTGTGCGGTCCATCGTGTCGCTTCCGCTCCTTCACCCTGAGGCTTTCCAGCATGGTATCTTGAAAGAACATGCTATGACAGGGTGCCTCCTCTTCGGTCCGCCTGGAACTGGAAAAACATTGACCATAAGAGCCCTAGCAAAAGAGGCCGGTTGCCGGATGATGGTCATTTCTCCCTCCGATGTTATGGATATGGTAGGTTCAATCTGATGCCTGACTGTCTACCTCTGACACTTGTGTCATAGTATGTTGGAGAAGGCGAGAAGCTGGTCCGTGCAACATTTTCCCTGGCGCGTAAACTATCGCCTTGTGTCATATTCCTGGACGAAATCGATGCTCTTTTTGGCGCTCGAACATCAAATCGAGAGAACGGTGGCACTATGGCTCATCGGGGAGTGATCACAGAGTTTATGCAGGAAATGGATGGGTTAAAGTCCTCCAGAGGTGATAATGTTATTGTTATTGGCGCCACAAACAGGCCATTTGATCTGGATGACGCTGTCTTGCGACGACTGCCTCGCCGGCTTTTGGTTGATCTGCCAGGTGAAAAGGAACGCAAAGGTGAACTGTCTTTCTCTTGGCAATGACGTCGAGAGCTAAAAAAGAGCTATAGAAATCTTGAAGATTTTGTTGCGTGACGAAAAGCTCGATCCTAGTGTGGATCTTCAATCTCTGGCAAAAAGAACCGAAAACTTTTCTGGATCTGACTTGAAACGTTGGTCACTCGTCTTACTCCTGCAAGTTGTTCACTCATAGATTTGGAACAGATCTTTGCGTTTCTGCCGCTTTGGATTCTGTCAAGGAACACGTCAAACTTCCTTGGATCACATCAGCAAATCCAGAGCTGGAATCTTCCGCTAGTAATCAAGTTACGTCCAGCGCTTCATCGGAACAGTCCGTGGATCAGTTGATTGCAACGGAGGTAAAAACACCTCGTCAGAAACAGAATGGTCAAGATCAAAACCAAGATTCAGAAACCCAACCCTTGCCAGAGCCCGAAAAGGTGCCTCGCATTATTTCGCAGCGGAACTTTGACAAAGCCCTCAAAGAAATCACCCCTTCGTCCTCTGAAACATTGGGTAGCTTGGCGGAGTTGCGTAGATGGAACGAGGAGTTCGGCGAGGGTAATAAGGACCGTAAGAAACGGTTGGTCTGGGGCAAGGGTAGATTTGGGTTCAACGATAGAGGGGTTTCGGGTCAGGAGGAAAGTGCTAGAGTAATGCCTTCTATTAATGAGACATCGACCCCCTAGAAAGTACTGGTATCGAAATTTTATAATGCACTATTATCTAAACCTAGAAATGCAACACTAGAAGTGCAATTTTCGCAACAAAACTTGCATGCTTTATCATACTTACCGAAATTGAGATGCGTACAGTTGTACTATATATCTGCAGTATGGTAAACTCTGATTTACGATAATCAAAGAATGGTATCTGCTAGACGCGAAATACCACCAAAAAGTCCTCATTACATGAGCGTGACAAAGAATAATCAGCTTCGAAGACACCTGGCTTCCACCGTCCACCTCCGGAAAGAGCTCAAAATCAGTGAGGTGAGGCTTTAATATCCTAAAATTGTATGTATGAATTCTTATGAAGAAATAATCAAATTTGAGAAAGTTTCTCTGTAAGGACACTTCTCGTTGCATTTCTGGGATTTAGAGTAGATTACACAAAGAATGCAAGATCCAGAATCTGAGAGTTTAACGTCGGGAGCTACGGCGTCTAGGTGGAGGACTGTCCTCCTGCGTTGGTACCTCTTCGTCCTCTTCCTCTTCGTCCTCTTCTTCATCACTATCAGCAACGGCCTTTTTCTTGGAACCCCTCTTGTTCCTTTGACTGCGAGCCGGTTGGGATGGCTGGGATGGCTGAGACGAATCAGCTTCCATCTCTTCGTCTTCGTCCTCATCGCCATTGGTTCGTCTGGCTTTTACTCGTCTCTTGCCATCGTCACCATCACGAACGGCAGCTTCTCCGACCGCAGTGAGAGGATCGTCCGTTGCTTGACGAGGCCATTCAATCTTGCAGGTCGGACACGCAGAGTTACGTCTTCTGTAAAGGTTGAAGCAGTGAAAATGGAGTCGAACTTGGCAATTCGGCCTGTGGCATCCCATTCCTTTTGTCACGACCTGAAAGTTGCGCGTCAGAGATCAATAACAGCTCGTTGATAAAACCTACTTCATGGCAGATGGTACAATAAAGCAATTCATCCCCGTATGTTGATTTCAGATAAGGGTACAACTCTAATAAAGTGCGTGTTGAGAGGGAATACCTTCCTCGCCTAAAACTATTTGAGACGGGGTTGAGGCGTTTTTGTTTGAAAATCACGTACTTGCTCCTCAGAAGCCATCCCTTGGCGACAAAACTGGCAAGAACAGTCTCTGCCTGAGTTTTCGTCATGTTTGACTTGGGTTTGATGTTGGATACTTCACGCAAGGCAGCCATCGAGGACAACGAAAAGGCTTCATTACGAGCGAGCATGATTTGGTCAACCTAGAATCCTTTCAGTGACTGAAACGCGTTGACAAGTGCACGCAGTCTGACTATTGCCTTGAAAAACACGATTTCGGCTGGTGTGTAGTCAGTAGCCATCTGAGCAAGTTCATCATCTTTGGTGTTGACCTGGGGATAGGAGTATCAGAGATATGTTTTAACGCGGCTTTTTGACTGACAAGTGCGAATGATCTTTTTCCGTTCAGCTCGTCTTGTGTGCTTTTGATTTCCAAGTCCAAATCGTTCAAAGACACGTTGAGTTGTTTAATAACCTCGTCAAAAGCCTCATCCGTGTCGGCACTGGCGATATTCAAATCATCGTTCGCGGCTTCAGAAAAATAGTAAGTCATGAAAGATGTCGAGTGTGGCACTAGTACCTTTGACTGCTTCTACACATTTGGCATAAAGAGTCTTGCACAGAGCTTCAGATACGATACCACGAGACAAGAGAGACTGAAGAAAGAGCCGCCTAACATCACCCGTGGATGCCATGGTGGATGTCAGTAGAAGGGTCGCGTCAATAATCCGCGTCGCGATTGTCACGTTTTCATACAATCACACGTTCAAAGACCGTAACATTCGCGGTGGTCGTGTATTTCGTCACGCGTAGAGTCCCTAATCCAACAGGTGTACTAGAATAAGAACAGATAATGTATGCTAACATGTCCTTCAAAGCTTTGGCACACGCAGCGTTTTGCTGACCATAGCAGCAGCCCAGCAGCCAAATACAATGCTAATCAAGTGTATCTCCCCAGTACCGCTCTCTGGCCCCCACAAAGTGATCGTTCCAAGCGGAATACCGGCCTGTCCTTCTATCCATCCCATCTTTGTCCAAACCGAAAGCATGCCGACGAGAACTAGGGAGGAGGGGATAGGAAGACCCTCAAAGAATTTCGCTTTCCCGGAAGCATCTTTTGGCACGAGAGCAACCGTTGCATTGAATCGTGCAAGTCGAGCAAGACCACAACATATGAAGCATGTAAGAACGACTGTGTCCAGGTAAGTTCTGAGTCCCACAGTAAAAGCCAAAAGTGCAGGAGCAACTCCGAATGAAATCTGATACAAGGGGTTGTTAGTTGAAGTTGCCGGGTTCGCCTAGTGCTCGTTGCGTACCAAATCGGCCAGACTATCAAGTTCTTGACCGAGTAAGCTACTCGATTTTCTCCATCTTGCCACTTTTCCATCGAAAAAGTCGAACATTAAGCCAGCGAGTGGAAATAAGAGGGCAGACCACAAGTAGTCCATGTCGTTGGTCAAGAGATACCTTGCAGACGAAAAGATGGAGAAAGATCCGCAGAATCCATTCATGATTGTAACGAGGTCTGCCAAACGGAAATTCCTGGAAAGGAGGTCACCAGCTGAAAGAAAACGAAGAAAAATGAAACGTGCCTAACGAGGGAGAAATGACCATCTGTATCCTGATACTGCTGAAGAGCAGCAGGCAATTCATCATTTGATTTAGCTTTTGCTGAAGAAGAGGATTTCCGTTGGTTCATGACGTGGGCGTACAGGAGCAAGCAGAGGTAGGAGATGAACCGACGTAATGGCAATGTCAGACTCGGATTTTGTTTTGCTATGCAGAGAAAACACGTGTGTTCCAACAGCAAAAAGTATAGGGGACATCTTGTGCGGTTCTCTGTCTTATGAGCTGGACTCTTCTACTCTGGTAAATACCATAGGTGTCTTTCAGGCTGGAATAGATTCAAACTTCAACCGCAATACCCTCGCAAACTACTAAGCATCCGATGAATTGACCGACCGGCCAACCAGACATATACAAGATCCTAGAACCTATTACATTTCAAGAATTCCGGTAATACTGCCATCCAACCCAATTTGCAATGACAAAGTACGCTCCCGTTGGAATGATGAGGAGTGTGAAATACTTGTAATGTGTGTCATGAGCCAGCCAATCCAAGATCTACGAGCGAGTGGTTTCAGTACCATGGGATGCAACTGTTAACCAACGCAGACATACAAGGTTACCAGTATCAGGCAAAAACGCACTCAAAAGTACTGCGTAACTCGCGACGGCAAAGAATATGGCAGAGAAAATAATTATCGCGTGTCCAACGTTAAACTCCATGTATCAACGATTTTTAAACTGATTCAACAATGTGCAATCAGAGAGCCGTGCATATGCATGATGAGAGTTGAAATCAAGTTTGAAGTTGATTGATCACATGTTGGAAACTACGCAAAGTACTAATACACAATCGTAAAATGAGAGGTATGCGAATGAGCTACACGGCATGGATGGAAAGCGAAAAGAGTGAGAAAACACAGTAGGAAGACCAAAAAAACCCAGAAACAAATTCCAAACTAGGGCCCAAAATACTGTAAAGGCGAATGAGTAGTATGTGATAGCATAGAGATGAAAAATTTCAGCGCCTGACCCCCTGAGGACGAGTGAAAGACAGTCTCAAGGGTTCTGGCTGGGAACGCGTCATGCGCAATGAAAACGAGGAAGACGAAGGCTTGGATCGACTGTAACCATTGCCAGCGTCTTCTTCTGTGGATGGTGTAAAAGGAAGAGACGGAGAAGCTTGACTGGACACCGTAGGCGTATGCGCGGATTTCAAAACGCGTTGAGAGACATTGACGTCGATAGGAGAGAAAGCGATCAGCACATCTTGGAGGAGACCTGTATTGGACAAGAATTCTGCTTGAACGATGGCTTTTTGGGAGAGAAAATCTTCCAAGGTAGAGGATTTGCCAACAAGAAATTGTAGGATTCCTACGTGGGCGCGTTGTCTGACTTGTTCAATGACGACGTCAAGGCTTTTTGCAGTCATGGAAAGATAAGTGATATCTGTATCTGTGATAAAGTCAAAAATGTGGTCGAGACCGAGGGCCGAGGCAATGACATAAGAAGACGAGGCAAATGCACGCAGACGAGTTTCCATAGCGTTTGCGATATCTCGCAGACGCGTATCGTAATGGCACAAGATAGCCACGGCTGATGAGCGACGAGACCAAGCAGAGAACTGAGAGATGGACCAGCCTAAGTAGAAAGGGAAAATTGGCAACAAGATACTTAACAAGAATCTCGTGCCTACCTGACAAAGTCAGGACGGTCGCACAATTGAGAGAAACGGTTCCAGAAGGTGACCCTGGCCACACATGGGTGAAATATCTAGCGTTGTTGGAGAAATCACTAGCCAAAACCATGAGTAACACTGGCGTATTGCAGATTCAGATAAAACATACGGGGAATATGAACGCAACACCTCCTTCATGATCTCTACTTTGAGTAGAGAATCAACGATGGTGTCGTTCTTCATTCCTCGTCTAGGCTTGATCGCGGGTGAGGTAGAGAAGATGTCCCATTTCTTGGAGCCGAGTGCATGTTGGAGGAAGTAAATAGCAAAGGGATCTTGGATTTGATTCTACGGAGCGAATCAGTAATAAAAATAATAGAACAAACAGAGGCAAATTACTGCAGTGTCTATGTTTTCAAGCGGCAAGGGGGTCTTGGAATCATAAAAGGTTTGGAAAAGAAGAGAGGGTGGTGTCGTCGAAACCAAAGCAGGCTCAGTGAATGAGCGCAGCATGCAAAGCAAAACGTGCAAGCGACACCCAACGACAGTACTTTGCTCACGTGACAATTAATCACCTTGCTTCCACAACACTAACGATGAATCAAAACGATGCAGGGTTTGTGTTCGAGTTTGTCACTGGCGTCGGCGCTCATACACCCCTTCAGCTCAACTTTCTTCAACCAGAGCAAACATGATCTATCCGCCACTCAACCAGACTCCCAGACCTCACCCCTGACTTTACTTCCCGAGATCACGCCTGACGAGGGACTTGGCCTCGACTCTATCATGGCCGCTGGCGGCGCAGAGTGGGTGCAAGACATCTCTTCGTTGAATGGGTACTGAGCTGTTTGCAGCATGGAAAAGATACAGAAGCGCGCGTCGAACGTGCAGAAACTGGCGCAGGAGAACGAGAAACTCAAGGCCGAATTGCAGGCGATGTCGGAGCGGCTGGAAGCAGCTGAACGGAAGAAAGAGCAGCTGAAGCACAAGAAACAGGAATTGAAAGAACCACCTGCAGAATAATGAATGTAATGAGAAGTGTTAGTATATACCCTGAAAGATTGAAAGTTGTCCCCCAACAAGTCGATGACGTCTGTTTACGTGATTGCCGAGGTCGATATTTGAGGCGCGTCTCCAACTGCTTCCCTTCCAACCACTGTTCAGCGCTCAACCACCATGTCTTTCTCGACGTTCCATATGACTCCAGTCGATCCCCCTGCGGGTTCTCGCAGGGGTTCTGAGCGTCATCCTTCCGACCGCAGGAGCTCCTCTCGTCGTTCATCCATCGACCCGCGTAAACTCGTGCCTATGGACAAGTAATTAGCTTTATCTCTCTTCATCTTCATCCTCATACGCCCCCTAGGACTACCCATCTCCCCGGATCCGATGACTTCAACGTTCTCTTTGTCGGGGCCGGTAACATCATGTTTGGTCTGTAACCTGGGTCTTATCGATGCTCGCTCACCACATCTGATCCTTCTCCACTTTCAGGCTCTGATGAAGGACCCTGGAACCATTCTTTCCGTTTTGAGCAGTGCGTTCTTGCTCCACTCTCGTGATGGCCGTCGCGTCTGAGTCTTATCTACAGTAAACTTGGACGTCGTCTCAAGGTAGTCGCGATCATTGATCCGGCCGTCGAACGCGCCAAAGCAGTCCTCGAGAAGAAATGCGACTCATTTGTCGTTTCTGCGTACGAAAACACCCGTGTCTACAAGAATCTTGATGAGTTTGTTAAGAGCATGTCACCGAAAGATCGTCCTCGCGCCGTTGTCGTCGGCAGTCCTCCCATGTTTAGAGGAACTCTCAAACCAGGCCGTGACATTGAGGTGCAGATCCTCAAGCACTTTCCCGGTGTCGCCTTGTTTATCGAGAAACCTATTGCAACTGGACCTGCTCATGAGATCGAGGAAGCCTTCCAAATAGCCAAGTCTATCGAGGACAGCAAGACCATTTGTTCTGTTGGGTATGTAAACTCATATAAGCAATACCTTTCCTTGTCTCATGGTTATCTTAGATACATGCTGCGTTACCTAAAGGCTGTCCAGATGATGAAGAGTATTCTCGAAGAAAACAATCTTACCGTAATGGCTACTATTGCTCGCTACGCTTGTGCATATGAAGCAATTGCCAAACCGGATTGGTGGGACAAGTCGAAGAGGTAACACCATCTCTTGTTCATCACTGAATTATTTACTCAACTCCAGTGCAGTGCAGGTCCTGTTATTGAGCAAGGAACACATTTCTGCGACTTGTCTCGGTACTTTGGTGGAGAAGTCGACATTTCCTCCGTCGTTGCACATTCCCTCGAGTTTGACGAGAACGCCGGTCAGCTGTCCAAGATGAAGATTGACGAGAGCAAGATTTCCCCTGAGAACCGTATTCCCCGTGTCACGTCCGCTACATGGTTAGTATCGAGTTGTTTTACTATTCAAACACGTTGATTATAGCTACTCTCCAGGAAATATGACAGTGGTGCTGTTGGGAGCTTTGTCCATGCTGTGGCCCTGCAAGGAACGAACTATAGTTGTGAACTCGAAGTTTTCGCAGATGGATACCAGCTGAAGTATGTTCTCTCCAGTTCTGTGTTCTGACTGCTGATTAAATGGCAAACAGACTCGTCGACCCATATGTGCAACCTATACTCTATGTTCGTAAGCCTGGCGACGATCACGAACAAGTTTACAGGTTCCCCGACGATGATCCTTTCTTTTCTGAGGTCTCTAACCTCATTGACATCATTGAAGATATCGAAGAAGACCCAGAAGGTGCCACTATCCTTTCAAGTTATGAAGGTAAAATACGGCTGTACAGTTAATATCACACTCTAACTTGAATCTGTCTAGATGCTGTCCGAAGCTACGAGTTGACCTGGGCTATTCGAGAAGCTAGTGAGCGATCTCGTGCCGAGAGACTTGCCAAAAGTCGTGAAACTGCAAAGGCTGCCTGAAATATAGACAAGAATTGACAAGGAATTGAATTGTAGAATGTACAAAACTTGAACATCGAACCGTAGATTATTTCTGATTGTATGTAAATGGAAAATAAAGCACTTGTTTCGTCAATCGTTTTCAGGTGTTGACACTTTCTGTTTCTTATCTGTGTGAGCGTCTGACGCTTCCTCTTTCTGAGCCCGCGACTCGGTATTCTTCTGCTTTTCCTCAAGTTTTCGCTTTCTCTCCGCCTTGGCTTTAGCCCGTGAAGCTTCTTTATCCCATTCTTCTTGCAAGTGAGACTTGAGCGTTGGCATATTCTTCATAGCTGATCCGCATTTCCAGCAACTCATGTCATCTTTCAACAGTGCTTCATATTTCTTTTCTTCAAGAGCTGCCATCTACAACGATAGCAAAAAAAACATTTATGACGTGGGGGAAAGAAAGGCTAGTGGACGTACAGTTTTGAAGTATGACGGTTCTGCGTCAAACCATGACAGGACATCATCCATGTGCAAGAAGAACCCGTGTTTAGGATGAAACGAATTATAGTGTTTCTTGTTTTTCATCTTTTCAGAACAGAGGTCAGCAGAGAGGACGTGCAAGTGTAGATGACTGAGAAGAAAATCAGTCAGTCGGCTTGTCGAGACAGTGCTTTGAATTCGTTCACGTACTGCATAGACGGTGCCCCGTGGAACCCTATCCAAATTGGCCTAAGCAAAGTGTTATGGTTTTATATCAAGGAAGGAAAGGTTGTGCGCACTTACCACTTGAACCCATACCGTTTCACCATTTCAGTTTCAATCTCCTTACACAAAATATCTGCATTTTCTTTCAACGCGTCCATCACTTGTTTAGCACGCGTCTTATCACCAGCCAAGAGCGATTTCAAGCTTTCCAAGTCATTCACGCTCAGTTCCGACTCGGGCTTGACACGAGGAAGGATGAGAAAGTGAAACTTGGACTTGGGATACGCATCATATATGGTGAGTGTTTCCGAGGAATGGGAGAACAAAATGGACGAAGGGAGTTCTGAAGGTAGCTTCTGAGCATAGTTTCGAAGTATGAAGAGATTGGCCATTGTTTCTAGGCAAGTGGCACAAACGAAGGTATGGGTTAGATTTAGAATTATAACACTGTGGCTGTGTCTCCAAGAGATATCACCTATGTACACCGTATGTATACTACTATCAGATTAGAAGGCCCTCCAGAGGGCATTTCAACACACTACTGTACACTAACATATACTTACCGCGTAATAATCACAGCTCTGTACAGTCTACGAAGTCTGCAATAATAATGCATCTGTGGTGTTGACAAAGGTAAGCGCTAAGCCTGGGAGGGCTTGGCCTGTTGCAAGAAAAGGAGTACGAAAAGCATAGCCCACAAGGAAGCATATCATACATCATATACGCAATGATATAGGCTCATTTTTGGATGACGCGCTTGGTCGTCCAGAAAACGGAGAGCTTGCAGGACTGAATCAACATTTAAATAATGGTCGGAGATGCTAAAAAAAAGTACTTACCTAGTTAATCCAGGTATCCTGGTCCCTCTCTGCATAGGAGAGCGAGGATCATGAGCAGCGTCGTACTTTGGAGAGCTGGGAACATGAACAGGTTGTGAAAAGAAACCTAGTCCATCAAATGTGCTGTTTTCGCTGCGACTTTTAGAAAGGGCAGGTCCAAACTGACCGGAAACGCTGATTGAATGGAAGCCCTGACCACACCGCATGCAAACACGAGTAGTTCCCTGATTGCTCTTTGCAGAATGGGCAAGTTTGCATGGCGAACAGGGGATACGTGAGCGCGTTCCTCCAATGGTGAGTTTCCCGGTCAGTGTGAAAGGCAATTCATCGGAATCTGCGGATGAACGATTGGGCGGAGTAACGTCTTCTGGTCCAGAGGATTCATCCGTGTCTGTAGGATACGAATCAGCGTCAGACAATTCACCAACAACGACGCGTCGAATTGGTGAAGGTTTCGTCGAGCTCTTTGATGCACCTCTAGAATGTTTAGACGAAGGCGTTGTTGGACGGGAAGAGGTGCTAACAGTAGAGGCTGTATACCGCAAACTGCTGGATGCACTAGACGGGGTGCGCTGGTGCTTTCTCATTGTAATGTTTGGAGATGACGGGGAGGCACTTCTGAGTGATTCAATCCCATAAGTGATGTAACTTTCAGGGGAAGACAGCTCTGCATGTGCGGAATAAAGACGGACAGCTTTCTTGGTCTGAGCGGGAGTAGAAGGTTCAGGTGAGGGAGAACGTTGTACACCGTTGGTTCGGTGGGGAGCCTGAGAACCTTTCACCTCATGAGTCACGTCTGCCTTGGTCGAGTGCTTGGTTGGTGTTCCAATTTGACGCGAAGACGAGCTCGAAGAAAAGGATCCAAGGCTAGACCCAATTTGTTTCACATGGCCTTTGGCTTTAGCCTCCTCGAACGCGCGCCTAGCCTCTTCTTCGTCGCGAAAACTGGCGTGTTGAGAACACGATACGCCTAATTATTGGTAAGAGTGCATATGTGTATGGGGATATTTCAGAACATACCATACACCAGAGGCGTTACCTCCAGCCTGCCATAGCAAATTTTATATTGGTTAGTCTATTGCTGAAATCGAACAATAGCTGGACCGCACCAATTGTCGAAAACACCGACTTCTCTCCCCACAATAACTACATACCATTTCTTTCTGGCCATGGAGGTAAACAAAGAGTATGTTCAAGATGCGTCGAACAGTACTTAGTTGGTCTCGTCAGTGTGGACTTGAGTCAAAGTTTGAACATTGTACTTGTATGCGCGCGTATGTAATAAATAATACGATTTATGTAATACACTGTAACAAAAAAATACCGTCCTTTTGTGTACACACCGGGGCGAAGTCCAAGGAAACAAACGTTTTGTTTCCCAACGGGAAGCCAACCCGAAGCCAACTTGAAAGCAAGCTCGGTTTTTCAAAGGTGACAAAGCGCAAAGGACCCCTTTGTAATTTCACGTTTGAAAAACCTGATTTGCTCTTTGAGCTGGCTTCCCGTTGGGAAGCAAAACGTTCGCTTCCCTGGACTTCGCCTCTGGTGACACGTCCAGTCTTCATAGGTCTCCCAAATTCTGTAACAAAAAAGGTATCTTCCTGAACCCGTCCGCCGATGTCAAAGTTTTCTGTTCTTCGGCTTGTCGACGATCAATGTCCGCAACAAGTTGCGCGAAGGCTTGTGTCTTGTTTGAATGGTCACGATAAATCCATCGGAGAAATGGATCCAAGATCAGATCCAATTCGTTTCACATGGCCTTTGGCTTTAGCCTCCTCGAATGCGCGCCTAGCCTCTTCTTCGTCGCGAAAACTGGCGTGTTGAGCGCATGATACCCCTAATTGTTGGTAAGAGTGTATATGTATGAGGACATCTCGGAGCATACCATACACCAGAGGCGTTACTTCCAGCCTGCCAAATTTTAGTCAATTGCACTGAAATCGGACAATAAGTGGATCGCACCAGTTGTCGAAAATACCAACTTCTCTCCCTACAATAACCACATACCACTTCTTTCCGGCCATGCAAGTGTTCAAGATGCGTGGAACAGTGAAGGAGTGGAACTTAGAATCTTTGAGATCAAATGCTTGTATACGCGTGAATAATACAATTTATGTAATACACTATGTCCCGCTTTGTATATATACATGTTCAAGTTTCAATGTCGTCCTGTCTTCAGCAAATCCCTCAGATTCTGTGACAGGGATGGTATCTTCTTGGCATCCACAGAACCCGTTCGTCGATGTCGAATTTCGCTGGAACTGGAAGATTCTTCGGCTTGTCGACGATCAATATCTGCAACAAGTTGCGCAAAGGAGAGGAAAAGCACTTCGGCTTGAGCCAAAGTGGTGTCTAGTTCGATAGTCATACTAAGCTCGTTGCAATACTGAAAAGAATGGTCAGAGGATTCGCGAATCTTAATGTTAGATAAGAAAGTCAGACCTTTAGTATTTCGTCAAACTCTACAAGGTATCTCAGGATCATATCTCGATGAGACTCAAGTACAGCCAGGGCGACGAACAAAACAAATTCGTTGCTGTAGTAATCAGTCCAGAGCGCCTCCCATAACCGCAGCACGTCTTCAAACGGAAATTCACGTTTGAATGCGATCAGGACCCAACTACACGTTTATCAATTAAGTTGCACATCCACACCGAATATTATCGCTCTCACCGGAAGCAGAAGAACAAGTTGAGACCATCCGCTTTCTCTGAAATCAATGAAGAGGATGAGACCGATGACATTGCGCAAAGAATAAGCTTACCGAAGTGGCGGTACAATTCGGGATCCATGACCCCAATTAACTGTTGAAGGGCTGATAATTGCTTTTGCATTCCACTTTGATCACGTAAAAAGTTTTGTTTCTGCATGAGCACGTTAGCATTTACTAATATAGGCAAAGTCAAACGATTACCATTCGCTCCATAACTTCGACAAAGCACCAGAAGGTCATTTCTTCCTCTCCTTCCATCACGACATAAATAGGTGCACAGAGATCTGACATGCCTTGTACATATCCTGTTGAGGCACGGTCATTACAAGGATTTCTAGGTAAAGGCTATATCAAAACGCACCAAGTTCTTTCTCGTAGAAGTTGTAGGTAAGCAAAATACCAGCGAGTCGGTCAATATGTTCATTGCTGGGTGATTGCGCACCGATATCTACAATGTGTGGAGAGATTGTCGAGTATCTATATCGGGCCTTTTCATCGTTCATTTCAGACGATTTCGATAATGACGGGGTAGTTGTAGGTGTGGAAAAAAGGGGCTGTGTCCGATCTGTTCTACGGCAGTCAACATCGATTCGATGTCTCTCCTACAAAATAATAAGCATCGTGAAACGAGATAGGTGAATGCAAGGGTGCATACCTCTAGAATATCTTGTCTGTCGAATACTTCAGGGACACCGCACCATTGATTCCTCAAGTCCTGGTATCGCTTCCTGTAAAGTGGAACTTGTCAACTCACATCGATCGGGAATACAGTGACCAATTACTTTTTCTCCTGCCATACTTTCTCTCTCTCTTCTTCAGTCACATCCCATTCATGAATACCCAATATGAAGGGCCACACTCGCTTCCTAAGACCACCTTCATTTGACAAGCCTCTCCTAAAGATCTCTCTCTTCATCTCTTCCACTCTGATATTTGGACGACCTTCTGCATTGAACCATTTCATCCATTCTTTCTCATCTACAGGATGGGCAGGATCTCGAGAAGATTTGGGAGTGGGCAGGTTTGATGTGGAGTGTAAAAGTTCAAATATACCCAGAGAACTCTCCTCAGTCACATCAGAAGAGGTGGTTAGTGCTTGTGCTTCCTGTCTCCTCGCACGCTCCCCTTCTTCGGCTACAATTCTTGCCCAACGAGCAAGGTAGACTCGGGCGCTCTCGAATTCACCAACACCTCCCTTTTCTACCCAGCTTCCCCATTCCCATTCACCGTTAGCATTAACAAATGTTTTAACGGGATCCGGGAGGTGAGGCACAATGGGTTTGGCGAGGGGGTGCGAAAGGATATTCTGCGCGGCGTGACGAGTCGCTCTAGTAATGTTAGAGAAAGACTGGAGTAGGGCCATCCGAGCTTGAGAAGGCGATTGTGGCGATGAAGTCGACCCGAGTGAGCGATGTAGAACCGAGGATCGGTGAGAATAAGGATTAGGAGTCGTCGAACTAGGTGGAGATGACAGTGGTCGGGGTTTTCGGTGTGCCGGAACAGGCGAATACGATTGGGCATACGAGGATTGGGCAAGGATATCATCAACTGCATCATCATCAAAGATCTGAGTAGAATGAGTCTCAAGGTCGGCACGAGAAGGATCTATCAGGTACAATGAGGGCTGCAGGACGGATGGCAATACATGAGCATAGCAGCGAAGACGAGCAATAAGGTCTTCACCACCCCATGAAGTAGAAGATTTAGACGGCAGCACGGGAGATGGTGGGGGTGGATACGTTGTTATACTTGTCCTTTTGACGCTACGAGAAGGCTTGGGAGGAGATGAGGTGAAGGAACGGGACTCGTCATCGTGGAAGTAGAGTGTTGGGAGAGTGTCGCCATTGATAAGGTTGATACCTATGGAGCCATCTGAATGCAGAACATTTAGCTCGACTCGGATGAAATAAAAGACATAGCTTACACCACGACGAGAAGGAAGGTGGATAAACTAGTAGAGAATATATCGAAGTGAGGGGTACTGAAAATGCATAAGACTCGGGTCTTTGTGTTGGGAGATCAATGAATACAACATCTAATCAAAGCTCAGCATTTGAGTGGAAAGAACCGAATATGACGCACCGTCGTCTTCCTGGTCTAATGCAGCCTTCTCCTCAATCTTGAAGAATTTGTCCCATTCATTTGCTCCTTTCTCATTGAGTAGACTTTCAGGGATCCATGCAAGAAGATACGTTGGGTTGGTAGCTTCCTGTAATATGCTTGAGCGAGAGTGGAGAAGAGACAAGATATACGCACTCGTTTGACGAGGGCTACAAAACCAGGGATATTGTCCCGAGCATATGCTGTCGGATTCACGTAGACCTTTGACTTGGTATAGACCAAACGATACCTGTCCTCCTCGTCGAATCCTGAGGGACTCTTAGTCGGTGATTGCAGTATATCCTCGCGCCTAATTTCGACCATAGAACCGGACTAGAAAGGAATAAGGAGAAACCTGAAGATGAAAGGATCTTGAAAACCCACTGATGTAGTTGAAAGGGAAGATGAATGAAAGTCAGAGTCAGAGTCCTCCATTTCGTGCACTGCGGCACAGGTACCGCAGACAAGCAATCCCGCTGCGTCATTGACACGTGCCACCGCCTTTGAGTCACGAATCATTGTCCAAAGCCATTTCCTCTGATCAAATTATTGTCCGGGTGCAATACATACTCAGCATGCATTAACACCAAATACACTGTACCAACAATGACTCTAAAATTCTTCCATGAAAAGTTAGCTGAGGGTTTCTAGGATTATTAAACTCAAACAGCAAGAAGGGTGCGAGGTCGTAGTTCATTTACTCAACGTCAATTTGAAGCCCATAAGCAAATAATCATCACCTGAGGTTGTCGGCATGAACCATCTAAATATTAGTTCTGAGTTTCACCGTCGAGTCCATTTGATTGATTCTAACGCGCTGATGATGTTTGGAGACTTGGGACAAAGCGGGGCTTCGAAACTGATACTCAAAGCACCGACGGGTGCTTGCATACAGTAAAAGATAACACCGAGTTGACAAGCCATATATCGGCGCACGGAAATTTAGTTCATGAATCATACATCTAGAATAGCACACTAGCAAGTATGTTGTCGCCTTGCATAATACAAAAGAGAGTCGAAAGCAGGTGAAAAACTGATATTCGTCTAGTATTACTTTTGGTACGACCAGACATTCCGGAGCACTTTGAAGGCAAAAAACACGTCAGATTGAATCACAGAGAGGAAGCACCGGACAACCCACAGCCGGCTTTTGTTGCTAGTCGGTTCAAAGAATCGTCACTCTCGCCTTGTGACCTAACCTGACCGCAGAGTGCAAAGGTGGTGGTAGTAGGCAATGCCCTTCCATTAGCATCAACATCAGCAATAGCGATTTGAACGGAAGCGTGGTCCTTCGAGGTGATGAGACGGTCTGAATCAAGGCATCATTAGAAGGGCGAAATTGTTTCGGGAATTTTAATCTACGTACTGGTAGCCGCGCATTTGCGGGGGACGTAGAGGTCAACAAGAACACCCTGAATAAGGAAAGGATCAGTTATTTTTCTTCTCGACCAAAACGCGACGTACCTGGTCGTTTTCCATTGCTGCTATATGATTTTTCTGGCAATCGCGAGGCAAGTCTGTGGTGGTTATGCGTGAGAATAGCCTTCGTAATCCAACTGTATAGTTTAGACTTGTTTACTATTGGCGTCTCGGGTCCGAGCTGAGATCGGATTACATGCTTCCAATCTTCTAATGCAGAGAATTGTTGGTCGTGAGTAATATTCTTTCTTCCGAACTGAATATCAATGGTGTTTGAGCTCAATTTTCATGCCTGGATTTAGGTCCTTGCTTTGCTACTCTAGTCTGCTTCTATCAGAACCTGCGTGCGACGGGTCGTGATCTCATCATCAGATTAAACTGAAGTTTGGTCAAAAACGGTCATCTGGTGCTCTTCTCACAATACTAATAGAGGGACGGCATCCAGCTTGGATTCCAAATGCGTTACTGGGAAAGCGGGATATAATGAGTTCCGTTTCATCACGAGTCAATCTTCTTCAGTTCATGCTGCTATTCAGTTAGCTTTACTTGGATGAATCACCTGCAAGGAGCGTCATGAAGGTGTACCAAACTCAGGGTGACGACGCTTTTAGACTCCACTATACGTATAGTTTTCTTGAGAACGTTCCTAGGATAATCTTTACGCGGAAATGTCTTTCCCTTCTCTTCCCATGGAAGTTCAACAGCAGTACTGTGGAATTGCATCCCACAGTGGACCTACTTAAAGGACCACGTCCTTGTTTTCTTGCAATCCATGCGCATCATGCGTGCTTTGATCTTTTCTCCGCTTTTATTCTCACTCTCGGCAACAGCATTGCGTGTTGTCCGTTTCATTTCGGACGATGGCCAGATTTATACTGGTGATGCTATTCTGCCACCAAACACCACCGATGCTTCCTTCAGTACTTCTGCAAGAATCATTCAAGGTGATATTATCGGTGGTAACTTTACAGTCACCGATGAAACCAGAGTACGCACTAAGAGAAGCAGGCACTAAATGATGACTGAATTTACCCCAGAACATCACCAATCTCCTTGCACCTCTGCCTCCAGAAGTGACGCGTTCGGTGCGCTGTGTTGGCTTCAATTACGCTACTCACGCAGACGAGGTATGCATTCACCAATTTCCAAGTACGCTGATGGGATATCTCGCATGAATAAAAACGATCAATAATAATCTGCCGGAGACACGATGTCTCTGCTCCAATCGTTTTTATTGCACGTGATATATTCTGCTTTAGCGTGCTTACTGAAAACACTGTCTCAAACTTTGGTCGATTAGGCGAATGTGACAATCCCAGATTTTCCCATTCTCTTCTTCAAACCTTGGACCGCTCTCGCTCCTCCTAACGGGAAAGTTCCAGTCACAGAAGGGTACCAGACGCAAGGAAACTTTACTTCAACAATGGACTACGAGGCGGAGTTAGTCGTCGTCATCGGCAAGAAGGCTTTCAACATTACTGAAGACGAGGCTCTGGACGCTGTTCTGGGGTATGCAGCCGGATATGATGTTTCTCATCGTGGATGGCAGATTGATCGTGGCGGACAACCTCAAGTGAGATTTTCTGGTCTACCTCCATTTTACACCAGTCTGACTGTTTCCTAGCCTCAATTCTCCATGGGGAAAGACGCTGATGGGTGGGGACCCTGGGGTCGGTCAAACTTTGCTTTATTCTGGTCATAAAGGCTAACTCTTATACACGCACTCATGATAGGACCTGGTAAAGATGTTTTTAAGCGCGATTTTCTAGTGCTAATCCTCTGAAATCCAGCTCTCGTGACAAAGGACGTGATCCCCGACCCTCAAACCCTCAACATCTGGACGAAGGTCAACGGAGTGATGATGCAGAACGATACAACCGCCAACATGCTTTTCGGAGTCAAACAATTGGTTTCCTTCTTTTCGATGGGTATCACTTTGCTCCCTGGTGACATCATCTTTACTGGAACGTAAGTTTTTTCTTCTTGAACCAATAACGTCTCGTTCAACCTGCGTCTGCAGTCCGTCGGGAGTCCAGCTTGGCAAGGCGAATCCTGTTTGGTTGGATGATGGTGATGTTGTCGAAGTTGGCTTAGACCAGCTCGGTACCTGTACCAACACTATAACCCACATTTCGGCAAACCAGTCTAACTTCAACCCTCTTGGAGTTTTCGATCTTTGATTAAGAATGGTCTAGGATGTAGCTTTCTTGTATACAGATTACATTTAGTAAAATACATACATACAGCAGACGATACGAATTTCTATATGCCATCGGGCACAAAGCCTTTTGGAAAAACTTGCCTCACGTTGATGTTAATCCTTGTGGTTTTCATGTACTCTTCGTACAAACTCCAGTTGTCAACATCGTCGTCAGAACACCGCAGATGAGATGGAAGCGTATTTTCCAGTATCCGGGGAACACCTACAAGAACAGCATCAGTAAAAATTCAGGATCCACAGTGACTACTAACCATGGTAAGCTCTTCTGCAGACAGGACCTGACATAATCACTACGTCTCCTGAACGAAGTAATATGGCCGCCGGTTCTGTGTCCCGAGTTTGCCCCCCAATGAGGAAAATTGCAGCATTCCCAAGACTTTACAAGGTCAGCGAGTATGCTTTTCGGTCAAGCCTATGTACCTACGATATGGAGACCAATGGTGATGTGGCGCAAACCTCTGAGCGGTCCACGTGCGCCATCAAGGTATCCTATGAAAGAAGATCAACGATAACTTAAAGACAGGGGATGCGTACCAACCTTTGTCTGGTAAAAATTGACGATCCCAGCATCTGGCTCTGCTCGATTCCGTCAGCGTTACTCCAATATATGAGGATTTCACTGTGGTTGTACCGTATGTTTCGTTCCAACTCGTCCATTCGGGGCCAGCATCACCCCAGTCTAATTGAGGAGCATTGTCGTTGTCAAAGACTTGCTTCCAATCTACAGCGCGTACAGCATGTCTACAAACATCTCGTATTTTATTATGCACTTCAATTTTTCCTTTGGTAAAATCATATTGCTTTGTACCCCAGTGATAAAACCAGCCAATGTTTGCCCAACGGAGTTTCGGTAGAAGAATGGATGGAGAAGAGGGTTGTGCCGTAGGAGATGGAGCAGCGGGAAGTTTGGTTATGCCGTTCAAGGTATCAAAGTTGGTCGAAGTTGCGGGCGTGTTGTTGATCAGCTGCCTGGGGCCAGACACTTGTTCTTCGTATCCAGAACCTGCATCTAAAGCAACGGACTTGGGTTTTATTTGGATCTCGAGACTGGGATCTGATTTTGTAGCAGCATAAGCGTTCCATACACCTTCAGGGGGAAGGATGTAATGGATGTCGAGATTGGTTTCGTTGGGTTGTTTCGCGTGTTCAGAAAGCGACCAGTATACTAGCTCTTTCTGTTTTTGGTGCGATAGGAACGATGGCAAAATAACCAGGCCTAGGGGTATTAAGATGCAGATACATGACAGTTTGAACGTACTCTTACCTGGTATATCGGGGAATATGTATCCTTTTGTTTTTGAATCAGAGAGGCTCACTTCCCGAGATTTTAATGCATCTGGACGTCCAGCCCATCCGCCTGCTTTGGCTTCCTGATCTCTGTCCGGGTTCAAAAGTGCGAGATCGAGAACAGTAGAAAGGTCGGGAGGCGGAAACTTTGCTTTGAAGCGTTTTTCTGCTGCTCTGAAAGGAGACCAATCATTTTGGATATCGCTGCTCCTGTTGCGAATGGACTTGAAATATTGCCTTTTGGCTTTCTTGAGCGAGGGGTCCATAAGTATGACAAAGCGAAATGAAAGTGCCGGACGATGACGGTGTCACGGCTGTAGAGCGAAACTAACTTTCTTTCCACCCTTTATGTCCTCCATATGGGTGCCTCGTCGTCCACCATCGTTATTACACCGCACGTTTAGTCCATCCCATCTTATTATTCGTTCTTCGTCGTATCCAACGCGTTATTCTCGATCCCAAGTTCTTTTTACTCGTTACCAGAGTACTCAGTCTTCCAAGTCCGTCACGCAGAATTCTTCTTCAGTTCCCTCGACCTCCGATTCTACCTCTAAACCATCGCTGCCTGCTACCTCGGAGGCACCTAAAGGACCTCTTCTCAGCCGTGTATGGAAAAAAGTTAAGCATGAAGCTGCTCATTACTGGCACGGGTCCAAACTGCTCGTGTCTGAGGTCAGGATCTCTGCGCGGTTGCAATGGAAAATTCTTCACGGCGAACAATTAACTCGTCGTGAAAGGAGACAGGTTTGTCTCAGTCCGTCTCCGTAGAACAAGAGTCTAACATACGTGTAGTTGAGACGTACTACCCAAGATCTTCTACGTCTCGTTCCGTTTGCTGTCTTCGTTGTTGTGCCGTTCATGGAACTGCTTCTGCCCGTTGCATTGAAGCTATTTCCCAACATGCTACCATCTACCTTCGAGGACAAGTTCGCTGCTGTGAGTTCTAACCTACATCCTCCTTACCATGTATTCTGAAATGCGTAACAGGAGGAGAAGCAGCGAAAATTGCTGCGGTCAAGACTAGAAATGGCCAAGTTCCTCCAGGAGACTCTGCGCGAGTCTGGTCTCAAGGCAAATGCTCATATTGTCGGTAGCGACGCGTTCAAGGAATTTTTCCGCAAGGTAAAGCATGCAAACTATTTTAGAATATTCCTTCTAAAACATTACCCAGGTTCGGTCAACTGGTGAATCTCCCTCTGCCACGGATGTTATTAATGTAGCGAGGCTTTTCGACGACGACCTCACGTTGGACAATCTTTCTCGTCCCCAACTTGTCTCGATGTGCCGGTACATGGATTTGAATGCTTTTGGAACAGACAACTTTTTGCGTGGAGCTATCCGGTCACGATTGTTGCAACTCCGCAGAGATGACCAGCTCATCGACCAGGAGGGTGTTGATTCACTTTCAACGTCCGAGCTACAGGCTGCTTGTCAATCCCGTGGTATTCGCACGACCGGTGTTTCACCAGCGAGATTAAGGGAAGAATTGTCGACTTGGATTGATCTTCATTTGCACAATCGTGTTTCCGGAGTCTTACTCGTTCTTGGAAGGGCTTTCAATTTTGATCAAAAACCTGGCGAGGATGAAGATGGAAAGACCAGTGTCATCAAGAGTATTGAAAGCGTCTTGAGCGGATTGCCGGACAATTTGGCAAGTGTCGTAATCTGTTTCATAGTAGTTATATATTTACTTGTTTCTCACAGCTCAACGAAGCCGAGCTTGAAGTGGACTCTGATAAAGCCAGCTACAAGCAAAAGCTCGAAGTCTTACAACAACAGGAGGAACTCATCGAAGACGAAGAAGAGCAGGAACAGAAGGAAGAAGATGCTCGGCGCGCCAAGAGGGAAGCAGCCGAGCTGGAGGCTCAGACTGCTCAATCGCTTCTGCCTGATTCCGAGGTTGGTTATCATTTTGCTTCTTTGCAGCCTTTACTTATCGTCTTCACCCAGCTTATGCCAGAAAGACTTGAAGAAGACAATGCTCGGATGACAACCGAACAATTAAAAGAACTTGGCGAGGCTTTGTCTATTTTATCTGCGAAATCTAGTGTGCTCAAAGAACGCGCTGAACTACGTTCTTTGATGGAAGAAAACCTCCAAGCTGAGGAGGATCCTAAATCACCATCTGGTGCCCTGACGAAACGCATTCGATCCATGCTGACGAAGATCGACAAGCAGTTGGAGGAATACGACAGCCGAGTAGGCAGCTCATTGCAAATGATTTCTGCTGATGCACAAGGGAGGATCTCCGTGCAAGACTTGGAAAAGGCACTGGCTGTCATCAAACATCGTCCAGACGAAGAGGTTGGGCACGCGGTCATTCAAAAGTTGGACGTTGACAAGGACGGCTTTGTCGAGCTGGAGCATGTTTTGGAGCTTGTCAAGGAAGAAGGATTGGGTAAGTCTGGTTCTAACCTAAAATGTACATTCTCTGATGTTTCCTCAGGAACGGTTTTGGATGATGATGCACAGTCAATTATCGGTACTGGAAAGGAGATCAAGGCCCAAAAGCCACGGAAAGAGGACATTGTCGACGATACTGCTTAAAGTTATAGACTCGAGAGCGGTAGAAGCTCTTCATAGATTATACTCTGGTTTAATAAACATGAACCCAATTGAAACATTATGGATTTGTGACAGGAATGTAAGCATAAAGTGTCTGTAATCAAGAAAAACTTCGTCTCGTCATGAAGATTCAGCCCCAGATTCCAGAGGTGGACTTTTACTCCGCTGGTCGGTATCAACCAATTCTACTTCATCGTCATCAGTGCTATTCTCTGCCCAAAACCTCCCTGCTTGCAACCCCAATACACCAGTGAGAGCGACACTGCAAATCAGGTTATTCGAGGCGAGCTCAAGGATTGTGGAACGCAAGTCAGTAGGGACGACGTCGTTGGCTTGGTGCGCGGGTAGGGACGTGAACACGGTGAGAATGTTGGGTATTACAGAGTAAGAATACATGGCAATCGTCGTAGCAAAGAGGACTGCAGCGAAATATTGAGTGCAAAGTTAATGACGAATAGAACATACGCGCTCACATATACTGCCTCCGTCAAACATCAAATTACCTGCCTCGCCATCTCGAAGACTCCAGAGAATAGTGGTTGCACCTATGGTGACCACAGAAGCAAGAAGGTAGTGTAGCTGGATGGGCCCTTTGAATAGGATGGCATAGTATGAAGCGGCAGTCCACAGGTTTTGGTCCGTGACTGGCGATTTCCAGAGAGTGAGCGAGTCGACAATCCAGTGAGTAAACAGAGCACCTGGAAGAAGATTAAAAAGCGTTATAAGAGAAATTTTGGACTAACCCAGAAGAAAACTGGTTGAACACACGACGACAGCTGCACGGAATCCCATTCTCGAGGAGAAGAACTGGAAAGGAAATTTCTGTACGTAATCACATGCGTCCTCTTCAGTCTTGCCGTCGACTTTGCAGAAATTTCTCTCAAATTCCCCAGCCCTGGTTTGTCGACACACACGTTCCCGTTCGCCCACAAAAACCTTCCAGAGTACCCCCAATACCAGAAGATGCTCCAAAAGTGATTAGACAACTGCACGCGCACCTAGCGCAGAGTCCTCACTTGGAACATGGAGAGTTGAGGGTGCTAGATTCGAGTTCGCGGAAAGAGGTGACAGAGGTGCCCCCATTACCCGCAAGGCTAGGACAAGGAAAGAGGAATAGAGGGGGCACTGTCGCAGGCGATTCTATGTATGATGTGCCAGGGACATTGTGGAACTGGATGATTCTTGCTCAGGTAAGTCGTTTTTCCAAGTTCCGGCTCTTCTGACATTTGTTGTAGGTGAAAGAAGGGACAGAAAATAAAGGTGGAATAGAATCCGTGATTCGGGTGGTAAGGAAATCGGTATGTTTACATGGTAATTTTCTGTTTGCAAGTAGCTAAAGTGACGTAGCTCCTTTCCGTTGAACCCCCTCTACCAATCCCACCAAAGTCTAAACGGCGAATGCAGAACGGTTGGGCAATGATAGATGCTGGAGACTTCGCTGTTCATGTGCTGAGCAAAGAAGTCAGGGAGAAATATTTTAGTTAGTATGATGAAGTCACCTCTCCACGGTCTGACGACAGGGAAATCTACTCCTTATTAGTAGGTATACAATAAAACGGGTCATTTCTCCACTCTTTCCTCCAACGTCTGACGACAAGAAACGCGTCATTTCGGACGCGCTGGTCTATAAAAGGATTCTGTTCTGTTCACCAGCGACTCAGAATCATATATCACAATGTCTTTGAACGATCTCTCCATGGGTGGCGCGCAGGGTACCGACGTTCACCCTGGCGTTGCAAACCCTACTGCTTCCTCTAACAACTCTGACCCTATGCAGTCCAACTTTGTGCGTATAGTGGGGCTTGCTTGTGCTTTACCCGACTCATCATTCACAGGTTACGGACCCCACGACGGATGATCGTGGTGCCGGTGCTGGTCCCACATTCGAAGGCGATAGAATGGCTGCACGCAACTTTAAACAAACTGCAGGCGTAGTCGAAGGCCGTCCTGGCATTATTGAAACCTCGAATATTGACCCCCTGAATGAAAACTCAAATAAAGGCATGTCCAGAGACTTGGTATTTTTAAGAATACGCTTCTAATCTGAGTGCAGACGACGGTTGGGCCAACGCTACCATGAAACAACAGTCGGAAGGAATCACTGGCATGGTCAAGGACCAAGCCAACAAAGTCTACGAGACTATCACTGGCAAAAAGTAACGAACGAATGACGAGTTTATGAACGTCCTGTACACTTGAAATGTAAAAGTAGCTGTATATTAGTCATCTTGTAATACTACCTCTTGCCATGACTTCGGGTGCAGGCTCACTGTACGGTGGCATCCATTTCAAGTCGGGTTCAGCTTTTATAGACCAACCATCTCAATTGAAGCAGCCTAAACAGCCCGAGAAACAAGAAGAAAAGCCCAAAGAAAAAGAACCAGAAAAGGCAGAGAAACCGGAACAACCGAAAGCTAGTGCGGGATGGTCTGCAGCCCTTGCTTTTGCACCCGTCAGACGCAACAACCCTGGTAAATCCAAGCCATCTGCTCCTAGAATACCTGTTGGCGCGTCTCTCTCCACTCCGGTTTCATCTACTGCTGTCGTTTTTGCGCCTCCTGCTCTCGTCGAACAACCCAAGGAAGAACTGCCACCAGCAGAAGAACCGGCTCCTACAACACAGGGATGGGGCAAGAAAGTCAAGCCACCGTCTATGGTACTTGATGATGACGTGAATGGATACAAGGCCTCTCAGAGAAGAGGAAAGGTTGGCAAAGGCAAGAATAGCAAAAAGGTATGCCTATCATTTTCCGACAGTTTCCCAGCTCATTTTCTATAGAACAAAAATGCACCACTAGCCGCTGTGTGGGACCCAATGGAGCCGTACGAACTCATTCGTCCAAATGACTACAACGAATACAAGGTCTGGAAACAGAAAGAGCGTATTGAGCGAAGGGAACGTAGGTTAGAGGAAAGCAGGAAGCGATCAAGATATAGTGATTATTCAGATAGTGAAGGCACACCATCAGAGGATGAAAGACGTCCGAGAAAGAGTGGCCGTTACGACGACGAAGAGCATTGGGATCATTGGTCGAGAGCAGACGACGAACCACGCCCCCCTCCTCCTACTCAGGTCGATCGCAACCTTACAGGTGATGAGGTTTATCAGCGTCGACTACAGATGTCCATGGCTCGACGTCCCTCTCCCTCTCCCCCCGAAAACGAAGTTCCTGCATCAGAGACACCTGAGCCTGCTCCTGCTCCCCCGCAAGCACTGTCAGGTGAAGAAGCATACCTTCGCAGATTGGCTATGAGCACTCGTCCTGCCCAACCAGCTGAAGTATCACCACCACCACCCCAGCCGTCACCCCCTCCGCTTGCCTACAACCCTTTCGCACCCCCTTCTGTCCCACCTCCACCTCCTCCAGGCGGTCCAAATGCAGGTCCCTCACTGGATGAAAGAGCAAAGGCTGCTGCTGCCATTGCTGCCAGACTAAGCGCCATGGGTGCTTCGGCCTCATCAACTCAACCAGATGCTAGCACTTTGTCTGCAGAACCAAGCCAAAATCAGGACAAGAGGTGCGTATACTTATCTATCGCAGTAATTCTTTTCTGATGTCCTTTCAGACCTGACCCCGCAGGGTTTGCAGCGCGTCTTATGGCTAAATGGGGTCACAAAGAAGGCCAAGGTCTCGGTGTCGATGGCTCAGGTATCGTAAATGCTCTCACAGTCGAGCAGGTCAAAAACCCAGCCAACAAACAAACCAAAAACACTCCTGGCGCTCCCAAAGTTTCATCCGTGAATATGGGAAGAATTATCAACAATAACGAAGATGCAAAGACTAGAGAAGACCTTGCTAGGTTTGGAGAACCTAGTCCAGTCGTCGTGTTGACAAACATGGTTGGACCAGAGGATGTGGAAGATGAGGATTTGAGAGGGGAGATTGGTGACGAATGTTCAAAAAACGGTGTCGTGGAAAGAGTAGTAGTGCATCTTGTGCAAGAAGCACAGGATCCAGTTGACGCAGTCAGGATTTTTGTCAAATTCAGTGGACCTGCAGGTGCATGGAAGACAGTCAGAGAACTGGATGGTCGATTTTTCGGGGGCAGGACAGTTCGTGCAAGGTATTTCAACGAAAGGGCCTTCCAAAGTGGAGAATGGGATGTAGCACTATAACTAGGATTCGCTACTTGCTATTGAATTTTGGCCTTTGTATTTCTATACGGTACATATAAATACATGCAGAATAACCAATCATTTAAGCACCCCCAATGGATCTGGCGTAACCTGCCTCTTAGGCGTAGGCCTTTCACTGGCTTCCTTGGGACTCGATATCGTTTTTAGGCTCAAATCACTGTTCACAAGCCCAGATCCTACTAAACTAGGCCTTGAACCAGAAGTGGGAGGCGGAGGTCGAGGTAGGGATGTGGCAGGCAAGGATGAATCACCCCCAAAACTTGACCTGGTATAATTCCACGGTGCAAAACGGGCATTCGTACTGGAACTCGATGGGGAGGGTAGTGAAGCAGGTGGTGAGGAAAAGTATGACGTTGATGAAGGGAGTGGGGACGAGGATGCAGCGGCAGGAGGCGAAGACGGACCGAAGGACTTAGATGAAGCCCTAAATCCAGGGCCAATCGTCTTTGGTTTAGAAGTCACAGAGACGGCTGCGGGTGGCTTGGGTGCTACAAGGTATGTGCTCTGTGGATCTTCAGCCGCTTTCACCTTTTTATCCGATTCTGACTGTGCTTTCGCCTTCCTTTTGGCGTTCTCCTCCTCACCAAACATCCTTTCTTCATCCAGTGCTGTTTGAGTGCCAGTATTCAAGACATCCCGGACATATGACATGGCTTCAAGTGCTTCTTGTTTTCGCTTTTTCAATGACTGGCCGTCCGTGGCCGAAGTTTCATCTAGTAGTAATGTGTCGACAGCCCAAGCTATGGATTCTCCGAGCCGTTTATTCATGTTACGTAGACTGGATATATCGCGTTCCATTTCTAATCGAGACCTTGGTTCCCAAGGAGGCCTTTCTTCCGGGGTTACTTCATCTACTAGTGGAAACGCAGATGGCGTGTGTGGTGCTGATCGAACTAGGGAGCTCAACTCTGGAATGTTCCGCTAAAATTTTTGTTAAGTAAAAATTAATTTGGTATGTAAAGCTTGCCCGCTCACTCTTAGTTCAGTAACGGCACTCATTAACGTCTTATTTATCCCCAAACTCTCTCCACGCTCCATAAGTCCACGAGCAATCATTTCCGGGAGCCCCAGCTGTTGCGAAGAGGACGAGCCCTGCTGGCGGACATGCCCTTCTCTTGTCCTACTCTGGGATGATTGTGTGCGATGTTGAGGCGGTTTACGTCGACTAGGGACCGGTGGAGGTTCGGGAACCTCCATAGGTATATTCAATTGATTCCTATTGTCCATTACCACAGAGACTCCAGTAGGCGGAGTTGGAGACATCTGTAGTGCCAAAGCCTGCTGTAGAAGTAGGCTGGTATGATGCAACTGAACCACATGAGGAGACCGGGAAGGAACGGCGGGATATCGCAATAAAGCAGTGAGCTGACCAGTGTAGTCAGATGGAATTACTACAAGAAAGGATACATTTGAGAAGAGCTGTCAAAGTTGAAAATGAACAACTCACAATCATTTCGTATACGAATCAGCATAGCGACACATATCCATTCTGCTAGTTGGAATGATGGATCGCAAGCAAAGAGACCATCCCACAGCTTCATCGCGTCAGCCATACCGAATTCGCGAGTAAAAAGAAGTCGTAGCCATCGTCTAGACAAAAATCAACCCAAGATGTGAGCAAAAGGCAATGACAAAGCTTACATTCCGTAAATCTGAGGTTCGATTCCCGTGGACTGTAGGTGTTTCCATAGAGCAGGATCTACGCTTCGAAGGAGATTAGACTGAATATTGTTGCATGCTTGCACGATTGGAGTGATGTATGGTTTGTTCTCAAAGCGACCACCCGGTGAATTTAGATGAACATGATTTGAAAGAGGTGCCTTGGTTGCTTCCGAGACGTCAGAGGGTTCACGCCATTCGTACCAAGGTGATACCGAGCGCATCATCGCCTCGAACAAAACCCATGCGTCTGCAGCAACCCATGTCCGTGAACATATTTCTGCTAGTGCCGGATCGTCGATACCATGAGGCTCGCCATCTGCTATAGCGTCGACATCCACAGCATAATATAGCGGAGCCAAAAGTTCGTGCATTCCTGGTGATCGGATTTATTCATAAATATGGGGTCTCGTTAAGTCACTTGCACTGACCCTGACGATAACCAATGGCAGGATTCATGACCGAGTAAACATATAGTACATTTGTTAATTGTTCTTGAACTTCGATATTGCGAAAAAAGTCAATTTCCGGAAAACTGGAAGAGAGTTAGAATTACGACGTGAACCGAAAAAGGGCACATACGTGCGCTCAACATCCTGCAGTATCGTTTTCCTCAGATCCAGGGAGGCGAACCACTCTTTCCATGGATTCTGCGGCAAGGTATTAGAAGGAGACCTTGCAAAAGACAGACACGCACATCGTTATCTAAGCTCAAAGGGTTGTTTCGCTCCAAATTGTCTGTATTCCGACTTTCGCGTTTGGGTTGTGCATTGGAACCTGGTAACACAAAACCTTCCGCATAGCTCCCGTCAGGTGCTCGCATCTTGTCCGAGAGGTTATCTACATATTGCTTTCGAAAGGAGCGCAGTGACTCTAGAAGGGAATTCGGGTGTAATTCGTCGGCAGAGTCTCTAAGTGGTTCATCTGGGATCAAGAATAACTTCCAGGAAATACTCCGACCAGGAATCTCTACGCCGTCCGAGTCAGGGAATAAACGATCAAGCAAGGCGGCGTCTCTCAGTTTTGAAAGGGAATGTCCAGAATGAAATAGGATATCGAATGCATTCTTCAGCCTAAGGTCGTGCCAGAAAGTCAGTGGCCAAAAGTTTCAATAACATGTACTTGAAACACACTTGGATGTCTCTACCATATTAAGCTTTGTGTCCCCAAAGACGATGCGGTCATCCGGTGATGTAGTTCAGAAGAAGGAGCAAATGTGTTTGATCTTGTTTCAATAAACACCAATCATTATTTAAGGTAGTGCAACTTGAAAACTAAAGTAGCTAAAGTCTATGATACAGCGAGCTAACGATTACATAGAATGAGTCCTCTGTCCCAATTAAATTTACCCGTGCCTCCATCCATTATGAGATGGCCAAGTACCCGCGAAGTTGTTTGCCGAGTCCCAGTCACCCCAGTTTGCGTTAAAATTCTGATACTCGTTGCCGTAACCGTTTTGTTGTATCCCTTGGTTAGAGACGGTTCTTACTGTTGAAGTAGTCAAACATAGTTTCATCAGAGGAAACATTGAACCGACCGACCGAAATGGTTTATGCTGAAATCCATGTTGATTGATTGCTGGTAAATGAAGTCTGGCTCATACTGGGCCGGATATTCGCGATCCTGGGGGCTGTCACTATCACGAATATCGGGCCATGAATATTCCTGGCCCACTTGAGTGCCTTCATGTCCCGTAGTGTCACAAGAAAACGATGACTTATTGCTGACCTTGACCTTGTGCTTAGCTAGCAAAGATCTCAAAAATCGAGAGTAGAGAGCAGGTGTGTGCCTGCCATCGAGTGCAACATCTTTTGAGGACAATACTTCGATCAAGCGATTGACAGTGAAAACAATATCGTCTTGCGTTGCTAGGTCAAGAAAAGGAATAAATTTAGGACGCAAGAGCTGCAAAATTTTTTGAGCATGTAATTACAGATTTGCTCCGTTACTCACGTTGACTAGATACCCAGAGGCGAAAGCAACGTAGAGGAAATGGGCCTCCATAGCGTATTTAAGGTGACCAGTGGGAAATAATCGTTCTACCATGATATTTATCACCGTCCGGGCAGCCTCAATTGATCTTTTGAGTACTTCAGAGTCGCGGGTGATCCCGGGTTCTTTAACAACCTGCTGGAAAGCAGATGCCAGAACAACTAGCCGCAAGTATGCGGTAATCCTAGAAAAGATTGGTTCTCAATTTCATGAAGTAAAAAAAAATACGCACAGCTGTGTAGTGTTGCCCCGGTAAGCACAGATCAAGAGCGCTGAGGATGAGTCAGATTGAGAGGATGAAGCAGAAAAGACGAAGCTGACGATTGGTTGTGTACTCTTCAGCATACCTCTCAACCCACGTATTTAATTCGCTGGAAAGCTTTTCCTCGGTTTCAATGGCGGCAGCTTCTATATCAAAACCCTGTAGCAACATTGAGTATTACGACCAGGAAAATAGATCGGTTTTCCTACATCCTTGACTTTCTCTTCAAGATTACCGTCTCCGGTGAGGGTTCGCCACCGAGCCATGATTAAAATAATCTGGACATAAGCACAGAGGTGGACATCGAATGCCAAATTCAGGCTAGAAATTTTGTACCAATCCTGAGAAGTACGGGCCATAAAGTCATCCAGACGCAACATGGGCATTTTGCCAAACTGTATAGCGTGTGATCCATCTACGCAATAACAATTCAGCCAAGTCCTGGTCCGATTGAGCGCTTCACGCTCATCACAATACGGAGGAGGGGGTAGATGTAGGCCCAGCTCTAGAGCCATCCTAGTTGTACACTTCAGAAATATCATTTCAATAGGTAGGAAAACCATATACCTGATAGCTACTCCCATGAGAATCCAGCTCCTATCTTCAGTCCATCGTTTCTTTGGGATGGGATAAACTGCTAATAATAGGTAGGCTTGGCAAATATCGACGCTTTTTGAGCCTTCTACCAGTGCTTTCCCCGCTGCGTCGCGTGCAAAATCTTGGGCCAGGTGATATAGTTTACGTTTGGATGGATAGTATCGTAAAGCCACAGCGCAGACTGACCTTGTCGATGAGATGGGTTAATACGGATGATGATCTGACTACGTACTAACAGTGAACAGAAACGGAGAAGTCCATATAAGTTTGTCTGGTGTGTGAAGATCGCTATCTAGAATAGAAAAAGACGGCTAGAAGGAGGCTAAAGCTTCAATGAGACAAGACTAATAAAATGTGCGTACGTTCACTTTATCAAAAAAACTTCCCGGTCGAGGATTCATTATTGCCAAGAAACGGAAAAAAAAACCGCAGAACTTACATGATGAACAATTCTCGGATCTCCTCTGGCTGCAAACATCCACATCTGACAATGTCTGGAGGCTTCAACCCCGAGATAGTATGACCTGTGAAAAATAAGGCCTAGTTGTCTACAATCATTCTGTAGGATTTACCGTTGGAAAAGTGCGCCATAACAGAGGTCGCAACGGTGCTGTTGATGTAGTTCTTCTTCATTCTAGCTTCAATTTCTCTGGAATCTAGCATTTCAAATGTGTAGTTACGGGAAGTCTGACAGGCACTAAAGACCCACATTCGCTCTCTGTCGCATACGCGTGTGCTTGTGCCAACCATTTACGAATCTTGTGTTCATCTTTCAGTTTGTCAAACTCCACAAGTAGAGACTGAATTTGGCGATCTTGGTAATGCGCTTTCTCCTGAA
Organism: Stygiomarasmius scandens; assembly: GCA_037954225.1. Classification (NCBI taxonomy): domain Eukaryota; kingdom Fungi; phylum Basidiomycota; class Agaricomycetes; order Agaricales; family Campanellaceae; genus Stygiomarasmius; species Stygiomarasmius scandens. The sequence continues at coordinate 297,143 of JBANRG010000004.1, read as the reverse complement.
GATCCTCGTGTGTACTTTGGAAACAGTCAGACTTGACCAAAACAGGACGATACGAAATTTTCTTACGGCGCAGGCTTGCGTTTCTTCCGATTGCGACTAAGACACTCTATTTGCCCACTTTCACACCGTCGACAAGAGGGATGACCTGGGATGAATTCGCATCTAACCTGAGCACGAACGTGTCATTCTACTGCGCCCCATGATAACTAGTTTGTCAGAGACGCGACCTTGAGTGATTTGCAATGAACGCATGCCCCGCTTCTGGATTGAAATGCTATATCAATTTCCTCGTCGTTCAGGAACACGCTTTAAATGACCTTGGAGTGACTGAACGGCTTGAGCGTCCGGGAACTTCACCATCGTCACTTTGATCGTCTACCAATTGCAGCTGGAATGAGTCCTGGGGAGCACTCCCAGCCATGGCGTTAGACCAAGAGGAAGCTGAAATGGGGTCGAATGGTTCAGATTTTAGATAGCGGAAAGAGTGGGACATGGAGGTGGAGGAAAGTTATGACATGGTGATGGTATTTAGTAGTAGAGTTTATTTACCTTCGCAAAACGCGAGAAAGTTATATTCTGAATTGCTACAAAGCCGCGAAAGATCAGATTGACACGCGAGAAGAGTGACAGAGCCTTAGAGAGACTGCGTCGTCGTCGGGCCAAAGACTGAATGAGAGCATATCATAAATCTCCGATCTACAAGTTTGTCATCTCCGAGCTTCCAGCGCGTTAAAAGTCACGAGATCGTGACCACTTTTGGACAACGGTGATGATGGTATACACGACTTGGATCGACAGGCTTCTTTCCTGACCACGGCGCCTATAGTCCATGCAATCTATTCGCGACGCCGCCTTCTGCTCACAATATTCATTTTTTCGCCCATCTGCCGAACAGAACGTAGGCAGCATATGGTTCAACCACAAACGTGCGCTGTGGTGCCTGCCCTATCATAGAAGACCAGTCAAATGTCTACATCCATGACCAAATTTTATATTTATTACTGCCGCGCCGTTGTGGTATAAAACCCCAATACTGGCCAGCAAGATTCGAATTCTGCTTCGCAGTGTCAGAGATTGTCATGCGCATTCTTTTACTTTCCGCCTTGGTTGCACATGCTAGCGCAACTCGTCTCTTGGACAATAATCTGGTATACCGCTCGCCCTTCTTGAAAGACATTTCGGTATGATCCTTCCTACCGAAAAACAGCTTGGCTTATGAGGAGGATACAGCTGGCTCATGATACGCCTGCGATCCAAGCAAGGCATATTCAGCATGTTCGTCGTCAAATGAGCGACGCTGCTCCTTTCGATGATCAGCACTACCCGACGTTCTATGGGGCAGATTTCGGGAACGTAGGTGCCTTGGTACGCGATGCTGCGTTACGCCCCTTGACCTCATCTCCAGAGCCCCTTCATTTGGACTGGCGGCATAAACTTTACCCACTCAGGTATGCTATTCATCTTTCATTACCTTTGTAAACGATGTTGAAAAGCCTTGCAAAGTTGCTAGTGTATGTGATATTTCTTGCAGTTAAGATGTACATTTCCAATACCGCTATTAGGGGGATCCTTTTGATACGTCTGTCCTTCTCTGGACCCGTGCTGTCCCTGTTTCTCCCAGCGGTACTACTCAACTACCAGACCAAAGTGTTCCTGTTTGCGTAGCCTACAAAATTTCCACATCTCCTACCCTCGAGGGGAGAATCGTCGATTCTGGACAAGCCTTTACAAGCTATGATGTCGATTTTACCGTCAAGGTGGAAGCCTCCGGCTTGAAACCCGATACTGAATATCACTTCCAGTTCTCAGACTGCAGCAGTCCTTCATCTGTCAGTCCTATTGGTAAAACGCGAACCATTCCGAATCCAAACAGTGCGTCATTATCTCCATCATCACAGCCAGTGTTCATCTCCTGACATCGCGTCGTCTCCATTTATAGCACCGGCCAATCAAGTCAACAATGGACACCCGTTGACTTTGGCCGTGTTCTCCTGCTCTCAGTTTCAAGCTGGTGCGTAGCCAAAGCGGTGCTGTGATTCGAGAACTGAACATCATCTCAAGGATGGTTTAATGCCTATGGTTTTGCGGCTCACAACACAAGTGCACAGTTCTTTGTCCACCTGGGAGATTACGTAGGAGATCTGGCATCTATCCTCGTTTATTGCACCTGACTAGAAGCAATGTTAGATCTATGAGTCTCTTGGGAACGGGTACGACACTTTGTTATTTCTCTGAAAGTGTCTCTGATCTCGCTGAATAGTGCCGCAATTGGCCGACAAACGCTTGGTAGAGAACTAGCTACTATTCACGACTACCGCCAACGTCTCAATCAGTACCGAACGGATGCCAGTCTCGTGTTTGCACATCAAAATGCTCCGTGGATTACAGTTTGGTAGGATGATCATACACTTATCCAAGAGCTTCTAAATTGATTCAGTGCAGGGTTTGTACCTGCGTTTCTATTGGCAGATAATAGGAAACTTAGTTATGCTTCCGTGTCACTGCTAGGATGATCATGAAGTGAGTGCATTGATGCCCGTTTTCAGAGACTAGCACCTGACGCGTCACACCAGGTTGCGGATAATGCTTGGAAAGTAAGTATGCAGCGCTTTTAGTTTTGACTTTCTTCTCAGACGTTCCCGTTTAGGCTGGAACCGCGGATTCAAATGATACAACAGTTGGATGTTCATTCTCGGCATCCGGAGCTTGTTTCACAGACAGGAAATTGGCCGCAGTACGGTGAGTTGTGTTTGGAGCAGCGTCATTCCCGGTAACTCATCCTGTACACTTGAAGTGCCTACCATGAGTGGATGCCCATTCGGCAAGTCGACGCCGACGATAAATTCCGAATCTGGCGAAACTTCCAGATGGGCAAACTGTTGGATTTGACCATGCTGGACACACGTAGGTTCCTTTGACAGCTACGGCTTTAACGAAATCTCATCTCTGAATCTTAATCCTAGGTCAATACGACCGTGATTTGACAGACGTAAGTAACCTTTTGTGACTGAAGATATAATTTGTTAAGATTGAGGCCTCTGGTCTAGGTTTATTACAACACAGGTATGTCTGTTCCTGTTAGTGGACCCATTCTATCTATACGAATACTTTGCTATACAGAATGTGAGTATGTTCGCTGTCCAACTGAAACTTTGACTGATGTGATATCTCCAGTCGTAAACACCATAGCCGATTTCTCCAATCGCTCGCTAATGGGCACCGCACAAGAAAAATGTAAGCCGTACGATTACCCAGGAACAGTTGATTTTCATACCATCACGAAGGGTTCTTTGACACGCTTTCGGAATCTCGGGCCCGAGGTGCCGTTTGGCGTGTTGTGGGGTAAGTTCAGCTATAGAGTTTCCGATCTTACTCATTGATGTACTGCAGTCAACAAATCGTTTTTACGCAATTGAATGAGAGCGGTTCCTGTAAGTATGCAAGTACCTCCCAGCCATTGACCTGTTGACCTTGCGGCTTCTAGTTGACCTTGTGCGGCTTCACAATAATCCTAATGTTAGAGAAATATTATTCATATCATGACAGGATGCATGGGATGGATATAGGGCAAACCGGCTCCGAGTACTCGACCACTTGTATTCTAATAGTATCCAGAATACCGTGATACTCGCGGGAGATAGCCACGCAAACTGGGTATCGGACCTGGCCCGTACGTCCCTCGACACGGCGATTTACCAAGTCAAGTTGAACTAACCCTCTATACGATCACCAGATCCTAACGATTCTACCACGTCCGTCCTCCATCGATAAGCGCCTTTGCCTTACTGATTTCTATCCAGTTACAACCCTATCACAGGTGAAGGAGCCATTGGTGTCGAGTTCGCAGGAACGGCCGTGACTTCCGGTTCTTCCTTTGGTGGAAACATCCAACCGGCCGCTGCAGATGCAATGTCGCGTGTCCTTGTCGATTCGCAGACAAACTTGAACCTTCAATGGAGCGAGGGCTCGTATCGCGGCTTTTTCACATTGACAATTGACCCACACACCATGAAAGCAACTTATTATGGCATGAGGAATATCAGTACGTATTTGATGACCCTTGCAAGTATCACTGACTGACGAAACACAAGCCTTTGCCAACCTCGACGGATTCGCCACCGCCGAATTCGAGGTCAAGTCTGGTGCAAACAAGCTAACCCGACCTGTCGGTGGCGGCGTAGGAGCCATCAAGGCTGGTGCTCTTAAATCAAATGGAACCCAATGAATGTAAGAATTAGTGGACTTTTGGTAGTTTGAAACACATGTGCTTCGTTTTTTCCCCTTGTACTAAGAAAGTCGAATGAGATCTCGACTGAGAGGATATGGAACTTCCGTGGATCACGCGTATTCTACGATTTCGAAATACTTGGGAAGTACTCCAATGGAAGTGAAGGTCATCAGTCTTTCATTTGATTTCTATCGCTAACTAAACTTCCGAGCCGCAATAGCCAGCAAAAGGAGAGCCTTGTTCTTACGCTGATCCTAACTCGGGGCTTTATCACATATCTGGCCGAGACCATTCAACTACTTTGATAGATTTGTGAGAATATCTATAAGTATTGAATGGACAATAGCTCATCGATGAACGCGGACATTGAGAGCTACAAAAACTAACAAATTCAGAGTGACAACATCTGGCTGGAAGCAAATCGAAGGTGATCACAGCTTCGACGTTTCAATGTTAGTTTCCACCAGAAGAAGATCGATGTATATCTGAAACTGTCGCATGGTTAGCACGTTGTATGACGTGTACAAGGTATTCTAAATTGAAGAAGAAATAAATAATACATTGAAATGTTCTAAGATACAAACGTCTCATTATTCTCCAAGCAAATGCGGTAATCGTAGCAAGACTAGCGTAAAACAGTTTAGTCGACTTCTTCGACGCTGGGACCATCTTCCGAGGCGCCACCGCCTGGGAAACCTCCAGGTGCAGCACCTCCAGGGAAGCCACCAGGAGCACCACCAGCACCAGCATAGAGTTTTTGCATGATGGGGTTGGCAATAGCTTCGAGTTCCTTCTGCCTGCTCTCGTACTCTTCCTTGGAAGCTTCCTGAGAGCTGTCGAGCCAGGAGATGGCATCGTTGACAGCACTTTCAAGCTTGGCCTTGTCAGCAGCCTCAAACTTGTCAGCGAGCTTCTCGTCGGTCAACGAGTTACGCAAGTTGTAGGCGTAAGATTCGAGACCGTTCTTGGACTGGATACGAGCAGCGGCTTCCTCATCCTCAGCTAGAAAGAGAAAAAAACAAAATCCGATCAGATAGAGGCACATTAGTCAAAATGGAAATATAAACTAACCCTTGTACTTCTCGGCCTCGCTGACCATGCGCTCAATCTCCTCCTTGGAGAGACGACCCTTGTCATTAGTGATGGTGATACGGTTGGATTTACCGGTGGTCTTGTCGGAAGCAGAGACGTTGAGGATACCGTTGGCATCAATGTCAAAGGTAACCTCAATCTGGGGAACACCACGAGGAGCGGGAGGAATGCCAGAGAGCTCGAATTTACCGAGCAAGTTGTTGTCCTTGGTGCGAGCACGCTCACCCTCGTAAACCTGGATGAGCACACCAGGCTGGTTGTCGGCGTAGGTAGAGAAGGTCTCGGATTTTTTGGTGGGGACGGTGGTGTTACGCTTGATGAGAGCAGTCATGACACCACCAGCGGTTTCGATACTGAGAAAAAGTCAGAATTAATACAAGTGTAAAATGAAGTATTAGCTTACCCCAAGGAGAGAGGAGCAACATCGAGCAAGAGCAAGTCCTGAGTCTTCTCTGAAGTGTCACCAGAAAGGATAGCAGCTTGGACAGCGGCACCATAGGCAACAGCCTCGTCGGGGTTGATGCTCTTGTTGGGCTCCTTGCCGTTGAAAAAGTCAGAGACGAGCTTGACAATACGAGGGATACGGGTAGAGCCACCGACGAGGACAATCTCGTGAACGTTGGACTTGTCAATCTTGGAGTCACGGAGGACCTTCTCGACAGGGTCAAGAGTGCTACGGAAGAGGTCCTGGCAAAGTTCCTCGAAACGAGCACGAGTGAGAGAGGTGTAGAAGTCGATACCCTCGAAGAGAGAGTCGATTTCGATGGAGGTCTGAGCAGCAGAAGAGAGGGTACGCTTGGCACGTTCGCAAGCGGTACGGAGACGACGGAGAGCACGGGGGTTAGAGGAGAGGTCTATTACATTTTTAGCAAAATATCAAGTAAGAAAAATACATTACATACCCTTCTTGTTCTTGCGCTTGAACTCCTGGACAAAGTGGTTGACGAGACGGTTATCAAAGTCCTCACCACCCAGGTGAGTGTCACCAGCGGTGGCCTTGACTTCGAAGATACCCTCTTCGATGGTCAAGAGAGAGACATCGAAAGTTCCTCCTCCAAGATCGAAAATGAGGACGTTGCGTTCACCCTGGACCTTCTTATCAAGACCGTAGGCGATGGCAGCAGCGGTAGGTTCGTTGATAATACGGAGGACGTTCATGCCAGAGATGGTTCCGGCGTCCTTGGTGGCTTGACGCTGCGAGTCGTTGAAGTAGGCAGGGACGGTAACAACAGCATTTGAGATGGTGATACCGAGGTAGGACTCGGCGGTCTCCTTCATCTTTAGGAGAACCATGGAGGAGATTTCTTCAGGGGACTAGAGGAAATTCAGTCCATAAAATTACAGGTCATTAAACATCAACTTACAAATTCCTTCTTCTCGCCACGGTATTCAACTTCAATATAAGGCTTGCCAGCCTTGTTGAAGACCTTGAAGGGGAAGTGCTTGATATCGGATTGCACCTCAGCATCGTCGAATTTACGGCCGATCAGACGCTTGGCATCGAATACACTGACAAGACGCGATAAGTACTAGTTGAATTAGAAGAGAATAATAATGCGTACGTATTGTGGGGGTTCATGGCGACTTGGTTTTTTGCGGCATCACCAATGAGACGCTCAGTGTCGGAGAACGACACGTAAGAGGGAGTGGTACGGTTACCCTGGTCGTTTGCGATAATTTCTACTCGGTCGTTTTGCCAGACACCGACCTGTAATCCCGTAAATATGTAATCAATGAATGGATGTTGGAAGAATGACATACGCAAGAGTAGGTAGTCCCCACTTTTTGAATAACGACATATCAGAAGACAGATCAGCAAGAAAAAACTTGTGTACTACGTACAATCCTGAACAACGGTGTCAGGATAGGTCATAAACTTGCAAAATAAGAGGTCCTCACGATTCCGATGGCTTTTGATGAGCTCATGACGATTAGTGTCTAGAATCGAGTACATTTGTGCATCGATGCGCGTAGTGTATGACGGGTCGATGTACGAGCAGGCGCGAATGAGATCACAAGTCGATGAAAAATCAAATTGAAGGAAAGTGTAAGTGAGAACCGTCATCAAAAAATTCGCGATACTCACATTTTTTTAAGGAGGAAGTGAAGTCTAAGAGATGAAGAGGATCCTTTTAAGTTTTTGAACGCGCATTATCGAACCGCCTTGCTCACGCTTGCTCTCGAAAGTTCTCTAACCTTCTAGAATCACGTGCTGACATTTTCCATAGCATTGCATCATTCACTCCTCATGTCGTTTCCAAGTTTGTCGCGCCTTGCGCAGCCTCAGGGCGTCTAGCTCATCGATTGTTCAGAGAGACAAGGTATAGAAATAAAGAAAGGAGGTAAGGTATGGAATACAGGAACGAGTGAAAGTGGTCTACTATAGCCACAGATCAGATATCGCAAGGAGAGCTGTAGGAGAAAAACGTTTACAGCAACACATGTATGTATGTATGTATATTGTAGTTCCACAAAACTGATCATAAGGAAAACAAAAGGAAGAGGAAAACATGGAATGACACTACTTGTAGCAAAATGTCTGTTGATGAGATGCGATAAATGTAAAGATTCAACGTCCCATCAAGGGATACCGTTTCTTCCAATGTCGTCGAGACTTCGATGAGCTTGCAGATCATGGAGCACCGAGGGGTCAACTTAAAAAAAAGTTAGCTACTTTCGAGTCACATTTCAAGGTGTGCTTACCAGGTAACACGCTTTTCCGCCGGACATGTGGACTCTGGTGACCACCCGAGGTGGGAGAAAGTTCCGTTGTCCCGATGTTATATGAACTCTGCGTGATAATTCTCGTCGGTAAGAAAGAACTCTCGACGCTGGTAGAAATTCAACGTACATCAAGTCCAGGGTCGGCCATGGGAACTCTCTCGACGCCGTGCTCATCCAAATCGCCCGCAACATCGTCGATAGAAGCAGCGTTTAGCTCCATCGATAAATCCAAAACGTCAATGTCATCCACGATTGGTGGCGGCGGGGGAGGTGGGTGAGGGATTTCAACGTAACCTTCCGGCATTTTGCCGTTGGGGGCATTGGTCAATGCCTTTTCCCTCAACAGCTGCCATGCTTCGTATCGATGGACAGCATGTTGTTGTTCCCTGATTCAAGGTCAGTAATAGTCCAGGAGCAGCAGCCATGCACATACTCTATCTTGCGTTGCTTGTATTGCTGCATCGATTCATCAAACAGATCCGGGTTGATTTCCATATACAACTTGAGCGCATTGTATACCATGCCATGTATTGTCCTGTGAAAAAAAAAGATGTCAGCAGATGATCATATCAAGCCACAGATACTCACCGATTCCAGTGTGACTTTGAGTTGGTGTACAGAGCGGGAAACACGATAGGAAGGATGACGGCAAGGTTGTCACTCATCAGATTGACTACGTATTCGTTATTCCAATACAGCAAGGCTCGCTCAGCCACCTGAAAATGTTGGCTGTTGATGCACCTCGCAAGCTGTTGGAACAGGGGAACTTGGATCTTTTGGAATTCGACGGGATCTGTGACGTCGAGGACTTCTTCTACTTCGTTAAGGAACATGACTTCCTTGGGCGAGTTGACCTTGGGCCAAAACTTCAAGAGGCCTATCATGACATCCTCTGCCAGTGATGGGTCCTTTTCAAGGAACTGGACTACACAATAGGCCAATTGTGGATGATAAAGCGAGAGACTCTTGACCTTGTGAAGAGGAAGGAGCACTCGGGTCAAAAAGATCTTGTGCTCGTCCTTGAGAGGCAACGCAAAACCATTGATGATGGAGCCGAGGATTTCAAGGAGTTCGGCTATACCATTGTGTCTTTCAGTCTCGTAAATGAACTGGAAAAAGACGTTGTTGATCGAGCGCCGTATAAACGCACGCAAGTTCAAAAATTTGCCGTAAATCCTGTGAAGGGTTGTTTTGAGGAAATCCCGCTCTCGTGGATCTTCCGAGTCGAAGAGTTCGAGAAGGTTGAGCACAAATGGCTGATCGATAAAGCGTTTAGCGAGGTTGGTGTTAAAGTCGGGACTTTCGACAAAACGAAGGAAAAACTCGTAGACGATCTGGAGGTGAGGCCAAGCAAGTTCGAGAACAGGCTCGTCTTCCTCGGGATCAAAAGCATCGCCTGTAGGGTTTACGGGAGGGGGTATGGAGCGAAAGAGGTTGGAAGCAAACTAGAGCCGATGTCAAAAAAAGACATGAATGGAAGCAAGATGAAATGTACCATGTTGACTACCTCGGGGTATACGTTTTCAGTGATGACGCCGCGTTGGGTGGTGATGTACTCGAGCATTTCGTGAAGGGTTTGGGCCTTGACTTGCTTGCCCTTGAGATCGGCGCTGGCGTCGTTAAAGTCGAAAAGAACACGACATTGGTGAAGTTTTTTAATAAACAAAACAGGACGTTCGGCCGGAGGAGTTTCTGTTGTGAGTGTAAGGACGAATCAAGAGAAGAGAGAGAGAGATAACAGACCCATAAAGGGAGGCAGACGTTCAATCTCGACCTTTTCAGTGACGACAAAGCGACTGCTTCGCTGCTTTCTTGGTGGCTTGCCTACTATGGGAATAGTGTCCTTGGGACCAGCTCTGAGACGGTTAAGGGTGGTGTTCCTTGGTGGAGTCGCATTTCCACCGTCGAGACCACGTTCAGAACCGACACCAGCATGTGGGCCACGAGCATTCGAGTTGGATGAGTCTGGACTAACGACAACGATAGGAGGAGTGAGAGAGCCAGAATCACCAGAGTGACGGCGGTCTGGAGTGGACGGAGCAGAAGAAGCGGGAGAGGAGGAACGGACTTGAGAAGGGACAGAGTTGCTGTTGAGAGGGTTAGGAAGAGGCTTTGCGGTATTGGGTGGAGGCGGCGGGGGAACAGAAGACGAATGAGAAGAGTTGTTCTTGGACTCTTTCTTGGAGGAGCTGTCACTGGAGCTCTTTCTGCTAAGCTGGTGGTGGGATGAGAATGGTGCAGACAGAGTAGAAAGACAAGAGTACCAAGGTCTTTTTGAGCCCTTTCATGGCCGTCGTATGAGATGGACGTCGTGCTGGACTGGAATCGATGTAAAGAAATGAACAGAGGTCGATTGGGGTTAAGGTTAGCTGACTGTGTGCAAACTAGTCATCAATTCCACCGCTTTGGCTGCTATCTATCAATACATGAATGCTACTATTGCTTTATTTCTAAATGTGCAGACGTCGAGGGTGCTGTGTGCTGCGCTGTGAACATAGAGATGTCACCGTCACAACCACTCGCCTTGTCCATTTTTTTTGGTGATCCGGACAGTCGTTGTCACGGGACCCATACAGCTCTCTGACCGACCACCAGCATCAGGATGGCTGGTAAGTGCTGGTGTTCCCTTTTCTACTTGTTTGCTTAATGTAACCCAGCCATCTACGCCGTCTATACGTCTCCGACCCACCCTCCCATCCCAAACCATCTCCCAACTCTCATAGTTACTCCCCATGGTATTTTATTCTGTTGCTATGTTTCTACCCTCTGCTCACCTGCCTACAGGCCAGCCTTCCAACATTCTCTATTCCTACCTACACACCAACTATGTGCGCCCTGCCCATCTCCACAATTATCCATCTAACATCCTGCATCCAGAACACCGAAAACTATCTTTTGACTCCCTCTCCTCAAGGTGATCTCTGCGTCGCAAAGATGTTCCCGCCTCGCAAAGAAGGCTCCAAAGGCTCTGCCTCTGATCCAGGCCATTCCGCTCCTTCTGGCTCTCGTATCGTCCGCTGTGAAGCCTCGCGCAACCTCAAGTGGTCAATAGCCAACACCGGTGTCATTTCCCCCATCTACAAACTCTCCCTTCCCTCTCCAGACTCTCCCGACCTTCCTCTCTTTCAAATCTCCAAACCAAATCCCAACGCCGCATTCTGGAGCATGTTTTACTTTGCATACGCAGGCCACAACATCCCTCCTAAACGTATCGAATTTGGAAAGATTCAAAAGAACCCACCCGGCCCGAACGGCGGTGGTACCCGAATTAGCATAACGGGCAAAACTCCAGAAGAAAAAGCGGTCTGGCAGACTTTGGGCGAAGGAAATGAGGATTGTGTAGAATGGGTCGTTCTCTGCGCTGCCCTCAACCTACTCGAGTGCGTTGCATTCCCGCCGTCTCTGTCGTCATGTCTAATTTTATCTTGTAGTGATGAGATTCTCAAGGCTGCTGAGAAAAACGCTCCACCTGCACCAGTCTCCCTTCGTGACCCAGGTCCAAACAACGCCCCAAGACCTGGTCCAGGTCCTGCTGCAGGTCCTCCACCAGGTCACGCTCCTCATCAAGGACCCCCTCAACAACATCCTCCTCCTGGCAACCGTCCTCCTCCTCAGCACTCTCACTCTCTGCCTCCAGGTGCACCCGGTGGACGTCCTCCACAGGGTTTCCCTCCCAATCAACAACCTCCCCCGCGCGGTTTCACTCCTCAACCTGGTTTCGGTGGTCCTGTGCCTCCGCAAGGTTTCCCTCCTGGTCAGGGACCGAGGCAGGCTCCTCCTCCTATGCGTCCTGGTATGTCTCCTGCGCCAGGCCCTGGGCCAATGCCCCCTGCGGGCTATGGAGGCCGACCGCCTCCACAGATACAAATACCCAATATGCATGGTCCTCCTCAGGGCCAAGCTCCTCCGCAGGCTCAGAGGCGTTTCTAAGTTTTCTTTTTTCCGTCAAGGACAGGTATTCGGACCACTTCCTTATATCGTTTCTCGAGTAATCTTTTGTGCTTGTATTTATTTTCCCTTCTCAAGCTCGATTCATAACTATACCCTTGTTGTTTTATGAATCGTGTCTTCTTCCTCTTTCATTAATTACGGGCTTTTAGTTGGTTTCGTGTCTATTCCTATTCCACCAATCAAAGTACCTGCAAAAGGTTGTATTTCCAGTATATGAGGAAAATGAGTAATGAATAACTATGACTACTACGTGCTGCCGCTCTTTGCCAATTGTTCAATGGCGTCCAATGAATAGGCTGTGATGGAATCAGTATCAGAGAAGGCAAGCAACCCAAAGTCGACGTACACTTTGGACGCTCAATCGGCAATCCCAATGCTCTTGCCCAGATCAGTTGAGTCACACATCCCAAGGCTGTTGGATTCAGTTAGCTTGCAATCTACGCAGAATTGATATGGTTTACCTCTCGAGACACCGAAAATGACAGTGTAGTACTAGAATCAACAGTGAGCCAAGATACTAAGAAACATACAGGCTACTTGCCTTGAACTGAGTAAGTCCATAATGATACAACACACAACCCGAAGCAGCGTCGACGTTGGGATAGGGATTCTTGGTCTATTCCTCATCAGAAACTACCTTTGATCAACAATAAAGCACAACACACCTTGCCGTGCTCCTTCAGCACATCAGGCGCAACTTCATACGTCTTCTTGACCAACTGAATAATAGGGCTGTTCCCGAGGTCGGGTCTAGAATCGCAGAATTCTTGAAGCGCCATGAATCGAGGGTCGGGTTTCCTCAATACACCGTGTCCGTATCTAGAGGCGGTTAGACGCGACAAGCAGTCTGTGGGTCAATACACTTACCCAGGTACAACTTGACCAGACTTGAGCGTTTTCCAGAGATATTCTCGAATACGGTCGTGATCCACATTGTCTCCGACTTCCTTTTGCATAGCGAGTTGCCATCGGAGAACTTCTTGATTTGCAAGACTATCAGACCAACCAATCAATCAGGTTAAACTTTTAGGCCAATGATGTAAACAACAAACCCATGGAGAGGTCCAGCGAGTGCAAATAATGCGGCCGAGTACGCAAGGTAAGGATCAGAGAGTGTAGAACCAACGAGGTCTATCAGGCGGGGTTTAGTTTATCCTAGAGCTAGAACCAGAACGGACTTACGGGCTGTGTGGGCTGAAGCATTTCCTCCTTCATGATCACCGTGGATGGCAATATAAAGTCGGAGATACTCTGTGAGATCATGATTGTCTCCGAAACCAAGCAATTTCGTGTAGTTGCCTATATAGAACTAGTTGGCTGGAGCACGCCGAGAACACGATGCTACTTACCCACAAGATCGAGGTCCTTGTCTATGGATGGAAGCGGAGCTCCGGGGTTGTACACATTCCGGAATATACGCGCTGCTAGAGCAGGAAGACGCGCGACAAGGTTTATGCAATCATCAAAAGTGTGCTGCCAATACTCGGTCTTTTTCATGCCCTGTTCGTAAGCCGATTGGAATTTACTTTCGTGGTTTAAAGCCGCAACACCCATTCCCAATTGTGTCATTGGGTGAAGGGTACTCGGGAAGCTGCAAACCTTGTTCACATATATTCAAAAAAGCTAGAAAGACGCGTCAATCACTCACGAGTCGACAAGTTTCTCCACAAATTCTGGTAGCTCGGCCTTTTCAGCCAATTCGCGCGAAAGTTGACGAGTTTGCTCGGCTGTCGGAACTTGACCTGTCAATAGGAGCCAGAGCATACTTTCTGCAATGATCTCTTTGCCACCTGGTGCTGGAGGTAGCAATCTCTGGCAGTCTGGGATGGAATGACCATGGAAGCGGATACCCTGATAACCGGTGTGAGATGCTGATTACAGAGAGGAATACACGCGTTCTTACCTCGTCTGGGTCGAGGACGGAAGAGTCCCAGAGCATAGCGCGAAGGCCACGCATACCACCAATGACATTGGCCACCTGCAAAAAATGAGTGTACAGAAATGGATAGCTAGTTGGTTCGCAGTACCTTGACATCACCTGGGTCGAGGACGGAAGAGTCCCAGAGCATAGCACGAAGGCCACGCATACCACCAATGACATTGGCCACCTGCAAAAAATGAGTGTACAGAAATAGATAGCTAGTTGGTTCGCAGTACCTTGACATCACCAATAACGGTGTCTGCATGCTCAGCTTTCTAAAGAAGCAAGTTGGTTAATAGAAGACTGTGAATGAGAGATCAACGCACGAGGCGTTTGAGATGCTGTTGTTTGTGAGGGATGACTTCCTCGAGTGTTTCCTTCAAAGTCTAGATACGATTCCGTTAGCATTTGATCAATGTAAAGACGGACATTATAAACCTTTGTAGATGCATTCCGTCTTAACGACGAGAATGGTGAAGATCTGGGCAGAGACTTGAGCAAGGAACTGCGAGCAAACATCGTGGCGAAGAGAACACGGAAGAAAGTGTCTATTATACCGGGCTGGCAATCGAGGTCCCCGGACCGAGGACCTCTTTGCGGGGAAGCACCTGACAATATTCATGGGGAAATCCGAGACTCGGGGCCATCGCCCTCTGAACCAAACAAACAACTAGTCCAGATCAGAGCAACGTGTAACTCCTAGCCTCAGCCACCTCATTAATCCTTCCATCCTTCCTCCATGGCCTCCGTATTTGTACCGGTCGCCTACGTTATAATCGTATTTGGGAGTCTCTTTGTCTTCAGTTACTTTTACAGAAAACGCGCTGCTTGTATGTTTCATTCACGCCTTGTGCAATATTTAGCCTTTTGACGCGTCTTTTTCTTTTTAAAGCCCAGCCCTTTGAACCCTACTTCCCTACACACCCGGAACGCAATGCATATGTCACTCTCCTTCAGAAAACAGACCCACCTACCCCAGATGTTGTACTCAAGGCTGCTCTCGTCCGTAGAGCCATGACGGATGTTCAAAGGGTCATGCGCATCCGAGAAGACAAGCCCGCCCTTCAGAATCTTTTACAGAAAGGCTCGATTGGAGACGAGTTGTGGAACAGCCTATTGGCAGCGGAGAAGGAGCTCGAGGCAGAGATTGTGGAAGTCATGGCTGAAGCGAATTCATTTGTCGAGGGTTGGGGACCGGTCATATTCCAAACCGCCAATGAGATGATTGTGAATGAAAAGATGCGATCGATATTTGAACGTACGGCAGAGAAAAAGGCAGAACTTGGTTAGGCCGCTCCTTCACTTGACTGTTTCTTGTCTCTGATTTCTATTTCTTACAGAGGTCAAATATGGCCGAAAAGCACACTCGTACACTCTTGCGGCACCACAAGTCAACGTTACTCTTGGTCCTCCCCCACCTGCAGGATCTAATCCTTCAGCGCAAGCATCCATAACTTCGAGTCCGGCTGCTTCGAAGATTGCAAATGGTTCTTCAACGGCACAGGGCACTGGAGGCCCCGGTAGTGCACCTTCAAGCGACGGCGAGTCCCGAACACCATCCAAAGCCGTAGGTGACAGTCAGCATCATTAACTTTCCAGCACACTAAAGACGCCCATACCAGAGTAAAAAGAACAAAAAGCGGAAGTAGTCCTGTCCCTCTTTTTTACTCTTATATTTTACCAGTGTATGAGACGTGATTTTATATATAATGATTCCATGATACACACAGACAAAAACTCGACGAATTACTGTAATTGGGAAAGAAAAGAGAAGGAAAGAGTACAGTGGTAAGACGGAAACCAAATATGATGAGTATGTATCAAGTACAGCGAATTGAAGTTAGCCTCGGATTACAATAGCTTTCTCCCCAGTCGTTCTCGTTTTACCCGACTTGTCAACGTGATCTAAACCAAGAACGTCCTCGGGCGCAAACTGGTGTTCGTATATAGTATCGTCTGCGGAAAAATGTTAGACGGTGACTGTATCTCAGGGGACTGAGCTTACCATCTTCGATATATGATGGCTGCTTGAAGGTAGAAACCTGGATGAGAGCAAATCTGTATTTTGCCAAATCTTTATCAGATACACCTATCCGTGCTTGAAGTCGCTTCTTGGTGTCGGCAAACTTCTCGCCCTGTACGATGATGAGAAGTGTGTATGCCAAAGTAAAATTATCACACAAACCCTCTTGACAACAAACTTGAACGGTACACCGTGCGTCCGCGATAGCTCCTTTGAAAAGTGGAAGACTCCGATCACCTTGTCTGCGTCGTCAGCCTCAAGTTCTTCACGAGGAATTTCCTAAAGACATGATGAACAAGGAAATGAATCAGTCTTGGAATTGAAGCATACCTCGGCATACAGCTCGACGGGCTCAGGAATGTTCCCAATCATCTCGTTCCCAGTGAACTCTTTCTGTGTCTTTCCGTCTCTCGATATTTCAAAGATACGGATTTTACCAGTTCCACCAGGCGTCAAGGTAACCTGTTTCGCCAAGTTATCTGCGAGTTCATGAATGGGACTTGTCTTTGGTAGAAGGAAGGGATAAGATCCTTCTTCCTTGTTGTGAATGCCAGTCCAAATCACTTTCAGACTACGTTTCGTCTCGAGCTCGACGATACTGACATCCAGCTTCTCGTACAGGATCACAGTGCTAGTTGTGTAGTATGGTGCCATTATCTCTGAAATGCTTTGGTTCAGAGATCGTTTCAGTACAGATTTCGCTGTGCCGTTAGAAGCATGAGTGGTCGTAAAACGAAGCTTGATTGGGTCGTGACGAAGGTATTCGCCCGCTCTGGCCGCCATCTTTAGGTATGCAATAAGTACGCGTTGAAAGACACCTGAAATTAAGACATACCGTATCATAGTTCTGTTTCTTGCTGAGCACAAGGTTGAACTCGGGGTGATCGTGATCCGGATCTTCAAACTTGGGACGGAAGATGATCATGACTCTGTTCTGAAGGAAGTCATAATGATGGATGGGATTCGAGTGAAGTCCCTGGCTGTCAAGATCATGTATCCTATTCGCATTCATCAACTGGACGTTCTGACAGGAAACAAGGACTGAAACATACTCTTTCTCTGATATGTCCACCTGGAAACAGATAACATCACCGTCCTGTATCTCGCTTTGCGCAAATGAAAGTTTGGGCTTCATAAGCTCAATCATTCCTGGCTTGATTTCCTCGTACAACTTCAGAGCCGTACCCGGTGCCCAGCCCATCTTCTCGTTAATGATGGGTACCAGATCACTGACTTTGGAAGTTCGAAGCATATAGGTCTTTCCAACTCCCAACAATGTCTGTTTCGTAGTGTTGAAATGCTTCAGGAATACCATAATCGATTGAGGAGGAGGATCAGGCTGTGAAGAGAACATGAGCAGGAACTTGGCACAGATGGAGTAGAATATAACGACCTTTGAAGGATCGGGAATCACGTCGAGATAAAGGCGAAGGTCGCTTTGCCTTGCAGCCATGTTGTTGCGTATTACTTCGACCGCTGCAGATTCAAGTCAATAGGATTGTTCGTGTCCAAGTATAAAACTAACACCTACTCAAGGTGGGCTCGTTTTCAGGAATATGAGTGTCGGGTCGCACAGTCTTGTTTTGTCTGTTCACTAGCACCCAAAGACGGATTTGATTTTCGGGGTAGTTGAAGTGTTGCGCAACTCGGGCTTTGAAAACGCTGTATGTCTCTTGTTTGAGCACCCGGAAACTTGGGAGGTCAGAAGGTGGCCAATTCTTCTCATCAAAGGTTGCGAGGTCAAACCCTTCATGACGAGAGAATGTTTCATCCGTGATGACCTATGCAACATGAGATAAAATATCAAAATAAACCCTGGGGTAAGACAGGTACCTTGGCGGTGAGGAAGAGGTGCTGTTCTTCACGCTCTCGTTTCCTGGCCTCGATTTGAAGTCTTTCTTCGTCCAGACGACGTTCTAGCGATACAACATCAGTGAATGTGATCATAAAACAGGTGCAGGTACATACTCAGATGGGGAGGTGTATCTTCTTCTGTGAATGGAGCCAAAACTTCATCCATGGCAGACTCCCTAATGTAGACCAACATGTATGCATTTGTGAAACGCTTCATGGCACGAACTTGGTTCCTCTGAAGAGCTGGAGGAAGACCATTCAGAGGTTCACCACCATAGTTTTCTTCCAAGACCTCCCGGTCTGTGACTGGTGTTACGCGATCGTCATCGAATTTGAGCCACCTGGTTTCGCGGTCTGGCTTGATGAGGGCAAAATAGTGGCCGCCGTGCAAGTCTCCAGAGTGAACCAAGACGCCTGTAAGCTTGTAAACCCAAGGCTTCGAACGGTCCGCGCTGGCATCTAGGAATTCCGAAAGATCAATCTCAAATGGGAACTCGTGACGGTCGTTGATCTTAACCATGGCATCACGTTGGATGTCGTACTCGAAACGTTTTAGTTGGAGGTGTAGCACAGGAGGGAAAGATTCAAAAATGATGCCTTTCTTGGCATCCTGCAAGCCAAACCCTTCTGCTTGATATTTATTCTCGCCATCGAGCGTTTCAACCGCCACATAGTCCTTGAACGATTCATAAAGATTGCGCATGCCTTTGACGTTCAATTGGATGTCTGTTACTAGCGTGAGGATACATTCAACCGAGCCGACAACATGACTCACCGTTGAATTCCTCAATTCTGGAGGATTCATAATCGACGTTTACACATTTGATGTAACTTTTCATTTTGCCTACGAAAAGTTTGGCGATTGCGCCTTCGGCTTTGGTTCCCTACGGGCTATTTAGTATCTGCGCCAATTGGAACGTCGGGCACGAACCTTCATTTTTGATTCCAGTTTGTCCTGAAGAACACGATTGAATTCTTGTACATCGTGTTGGAGGAAAGAGTCTAAGGATTTCCAACCAAAAGATTTTGTTAACTCAGTGGTTCCTGAAACGGATAGATGAGGTCATGCATTCGCTCGGAGGAGACGTAGCGACAAACCAACGGGTTGGTCCGAAGTCTGCAAGTGATAGAAAACACGCTGCAAAGCCAAGGAGACGCTCTCCGTAGGATGATCGTCCTCGGTTGGTATTTGATAGACCGCCTGATATATAGAATTAGATTCTAGAGCATGTAAATGTAGTTGAGCAAAACGAACCTTGCGGAAATAACGAGTACAGTATAGCGATTGTAACAGAG
Source organism: Stygiomarasmius scandens (assembly GCA_037954225.1). Classification (NCBI taxonomy): domain Eukaryota; kingdom Fungi; phylum Basidiomycota; class Agaricomycetes; order Agaricales; family Campanellaceae; genus Stygiomarasmius; species Stygiomarasmius scandens. Next base: position 278,054 of record JBANRG010000004.1, on the reverse strand, counting down.
AATTCATGTAGCATGTAGCACCTTGATTTTTCAAGCCGACAAAGCCCGTTTCCTTCTTTGAATCGTAACTAGATAGCAGTTGGTGGGATACAACAAGGATTCTGACGAGGGGACTCACTTTACAAAGTTGTGCCATAAAACACCAGTTGGGTCCTCCAGTACACGCACAAATACTGAGATATCAGCAGCCTCGCCTTCAATTGTTGGTCGACTGTGACCTTCCTGAGTATTGAACAGTTTGCGCAATTCACTAAAACGCGTGAAACCCCAGTCACATTCCTCGGCGATAAATCGATGGTGAGCGTCTAGTAGAGTGCAATGAGGCAAACAGTGAAAAGGATTTAAGAGAAATCACCTACGGCTGACGGTGCAGATGGTAGGATCGTGTGGGTTAGAAATGACAAGAGCAAATTGCGCACAAGCATGCCATCCTTCTGGAGCTTTCTTGGGTTCTGCATAGTCAAGGTAGACAGAAACTGTATCGTTTGGAGGAGCGTTGGAGTTGCCAAAGGGAAAGAGTAGTATACGCCTGGAGATAACAGGGCCGTCAGAACTAGGCACCTGAGGAACTTCTGAGACACGCACCATTTGTGACCACCGCACTCAAACTCGGGACTCGTCAGCTTCTTGTCCAGTTTCTTCCAGTTCTCCAGATGCCATGTGTAGACTTGGAAATCTTTGATATCATGGCCTAGATCAGGCATATGCTTCGCGGCGAACGCCTCATCTACATGGCTATGGTCAGAAAACCACCTGGCAGAGACTGTGGTCAAATACTCACGATTTCGGACAGATACAACTTCATCTATTTCCATTGACGGTCCTCCATTGGCCTTCTCATCGAGAGCATCCATGGTATCGTTCTAGAGACTTGCGGGTTGAGTATGGGGTTGCCTATGAGAGCACCGTGGAGACCAAAATGTCCTACCAAATATTAAGGGAAGAGAATGATGGGCTGGCCACCGCAGAGAGATTGTGCTGAATAAAGACTAGGACGACCCTCAATGCGCACTGCAGTTGCGTATTGCTTACAAATTCTTGCTTTGAAAAGCCGCCCGAGTCACTTTACTTTTTTTTGCGTGTTCTACCATGTTCTTTTTTTCAAGCGTTCATATTATTGCCAGTGAGATGTATTTGTCCACTCTGTTTTGTCTTTAAAAGCCCTATCTCCTTCTCCGCGCGGTCCTTAAATTGTCTCGACAGGATGAACGCTGTTTCCTCGGCGTTCGTCAGCAGCCTTTCCGCTGTACCCACTGTCGGTAATGAGTCAAAACCGTGCAAGATCAATCCCTTGGCCTGTGGTTTGCTTTCCGAATTTCGTTCTGATTTTCGGCGCGCTGGAGAGATCCCCATTGTCCATCGGTATTGCCTTTCGAGCTGTTCAGAATGTACTGCTTTTTTTGATCTCCTGTACTTTCTCAACTCTTTGGCACACAACTCTTTCCGTATTGCAATGTTGGTAGCTAGCCTCTACTTGACAGTTTGATGTTGTTGTTAGCGTTCATAACCATCATACATGTGTATTTCGAGCTAGCGCTTGCGTTACAATAAATGAATGAAAGCATGTTCTTTTACAATCAGACCCCGAAACATTTTACGCTGTCTACACCGTTCTGAATACAGGTAACAAACTGTGAGGCCTGAGTACTTGAGTATTATGTTGCATGCTGTTCGGAGCAACCTGCCCAAACGAGGACGCATCTGGTCTTCCCGGGACGCACGCCTCATGCCCAATCAATACCTTTATTTCCATCTACTACGCCGCTCACTCGCAAAGGGAGTCACCGTCCGCTCCCTTTATTCGACATAGACCTTTCTCTTCTGAATGAAGAGCTTTTTCCTGCGCAGACAAGATAGTCAGGCAGGTCACTCCAACAAACAATCTGCGTCAAAGGAACCATCATGGACTACTTCCGAACACAGAACAGGCAGGCCGGACAAACGAGATGATGCTTCGCGCTCCCACAAAAAGCTCCGAAGCTCGAGCAGAGCGCCTCTCTCTGCCCAGGCAACATCAGCTTCACCCACCGTACCTGATCCTTTGCAGAAGTACGCTTCCCCATCCAACAGAAACATTGTATCATCTTCTGCGGCCCCGTCAACCTCAGCATCTAGACCTGTCGTTCCGCCTCCAAGTACTAGGATCAATCCTGTCAAACTCCCGCCCTCCTACGACGCTCCACAACCTCGCACTTCTCGACCTTCTACAGAGACCAGAAAGGTGTCTGCATCTGCATATCCAGCGAGTACGAGCAAACAGACTCCGTCTACCGTACCCACGAACGTCTCTACACCTATGCATCAAGTTTGGCATCCTCCTCAGCCTTCCGCTTCCACCTCTACACGACCTCGAGAGGAGAAGGATGGTGACAGGGTCAGGATGAGGGAAAGAGAACACAGGAGCCGAGACAGAGAAAGGGAGAATGGTAAAGATCGGGAGAGAGAAAGGAAGAGAGATAAAGAAAAAGGAAGAGAGAAAGAGAAGGACAGAGGCAAGGAAAGGGATTCAGACAGAGAGAAGGAACGTGCACGATATCGAGAGAGGGAGAGAGAGAAGGACTCGGATGGCGAACGACAGAGACAAAAAGAAAGAGAACGTGTGCGCCCCGATCGAAATGCTGAGCGAACCGATCTTACAGCAAAGGAGCGTCTGCAACTTAATGAGTTGGAGCTTGAACAAGGACGATTAAAGACTCAAGAGCTCCTCAAAGCCCGAGAAAAACAACTGCGAGATAAGACTGCGGGGACAAAGGACCAGGACGTTCGCTGGGACCGATCTAAAGACCGAGCTCGAAATCTTTCCGATAGAGAAGATATAGACACAACATTGCCTCGGTATGGGAGAAGAGATAGCGAAAGACCTCACGAAGTCATACGCGACTACGCTCCTCCCCAGAAATCCACTGGCAGGGATTCTAGTGACGAGGGAGATAGCTCTGATGCTTCACGCCATAAACACGGCCTCAGTCACCGAAGGAATAGAGCCAAAGAAGTCATTCCACCTATATCATCGGTGAGTGTGTTCCTCTTTTTACTTTCCTCATGCACTAAAATATCGTACCAGGCTCCTGTGGTTCCACCAATGTTCTCGATAATGCCAGCTTCAATTCCAAACCCTTCCCAACTCATAGATACTCAGAGTCCCCAACCTCTACCCGTCCATCTGCCCTTGAAATTGCAAGAAGCCAAACCTGAAGTTCCTTCATCACAAACCTTGACAACCAATGGAGGGCCTGACCATAAATTCTGGAGATACAATGTAGGTGCCTTCAGATTTGTTTGTTCCACCACTCACAACGTCCGATTAGTACCGAGATCAGGAGTCCGGACCGTCGCAAAACCAACCCCAAAGGAAGTTAATTGTGAGTATTGAAGAAAAGAAATATACGCTAGGCTCATCTGTGCTGCGTAGCCTGACGAATCAAAGGCTGCCAAAAGTCAACCTCTCCAATCTTCTCGGGACTTGCCCGCTGTATCGAGTACAAAGGGTGATCATAGTCAAAATGTGAGCAGTGCTTGAAACCCAGCTCGATGTATCTGACCGAACTTTAGCCTGTTATATCGACAATTGACCCAAATTATCGTGCTGCAAGCAGGGCAGACTTTCGACGAGCAGAAGCAACTTCAGCTCCAAAGCCGTCGACAGCGCCTATTCCGAACAGTGCACAAGATTTGTCTTCATCTTTACGAGATAGAAGTGCAGGCGGCAACGTGGGTCTGACTGTCGGTATTTTTCATTTACCGTGACTGACAATCTAATATCTGTTCAAGTCCACATTACCTGCCGCAGATCGTTTCGTGAACCGGGCTGATCTTCGGCGCGGTGAACCAGTTTCAAACCTCAACTACTCTACAGTTCCTCAATTAACAACAAATAGTCAAGATGTGCCTTTTGTGCCTTCAGCATCGAATGTACATGACAGGAAAGCGAGTGGTGGTCTCGGTCAAGTGGTTAGTATTACTCATATCCTTTGATTCCCTTGTTCTGACACTGGTTCAAGCCCATGAATTCAACAACACTAGACTCTACGTATCGTTCTGCAAGTCGGGCTGATTTCCGACGGGGTGACACTACTTCATCTTCCAGACCCCCAGTCTCTCAGCCAGCCAGCGCCACTCAAGATATATCTTCCTCGCTCCTTTTTGCTCCAATGTCGAGAGAGAGAAGTGCTAATGGTGTGACTCAAAATGTTAGTATCTTCGTGCTGTTGTGGTGATGTTCCATGCTGACCTCTGATCCTAGGGCTTGCCACCCCAAGCAGCCGATACCAACTACCGTTCTGCAAGCAGGGTCGATGCACGACGTGGCGAGACTACTTTGGACACCAAATCTTCGCTACCCCAGTCGTCCAGTCAGGAAGTGTCTTCAGTCCTTCCCCAAACAATCAGTCAGGATAGGAGTACAAGCAACAATACCATCCAGAATGTGGGTCTATTTTAGCGCTTTGCATTCTATGGTCTAACTTCGAGTCCAGAACCCGGCACCGGCAACAGTTGACCCTGTATATCGTTCTGCCAGCCGAGCTGGTTTTCGACGAGGTGAAACTACCAAGGCTGCGGCTCCACAGCCTGTTAACGGGATTCAGGATTCTTTACTCTTTGCACCAGTTCCTCAAGAAAAGGCTACGAATGTTAGTAATAGTGTCATCAAAGTGTTTTGCCATTTCCGATTGACGCTATTTCCAGACCACGGTTCCGTCTTCAACGGATCCTTCTAACCGTTCTGCAACTCGAGCTGATTTTCGGCGAGGTGAATCAAGTTCGGCCCTCAAAGATCTTACGCCTCAAGCAGCCAGTGGAACCCAAACTACATCCGCTCCCTTGATATTTGCTCCAATGCCTCACGATAGAAATACGAGCAGCAACACCGGACAGAATGTGAGTATAACAATTGATTGCAATGTCTCAGAACACTTATTTCTTCTCGATTCCAGGCTACGGCGATAGATCCTACCTACCGTTCAGCAAGCCGTGCTGACTTTAGAAGGGGTGAAAAAAGTTCGACCACGAAGCCTTCAGCAACTATTCAATATCAGAGTGGTAACGAGCCGTCTACAGCTGTGACGAAGCTAAGCACTGCAACTTATGATTTACCCTCCAAAGCTGCTGCGACGCAACAGCCGTCACCATCTGAGAACATCCCGACGACCTCCAACTCTCAGAAGCTGCGTGTAGAAAACGAACCTAAGACACGTTCTCACCTGGATAATTCGCCCAAGCAATCAAAGAAAGAGGAAAAGAATTCGCCAGTTCGTTGGTTATTTTCTCTCCTTATTCGGACTGGCTAAGCGGTTGTAATAGGTATCCAATGCTGTACCACCCAGCAAACCTCATATTAGTCCATCGTGGTCAAATCGTGCACCTGAATCGACGCCGCAACAAAATTACAACATTCATGTCACGCCTCCAACACCTGTGAAAAGGACCCCTTCGGGCGATCACACTGGCCAACCATTAACTAGTTCATTGCGGTACAATATTGATAACCCCATGACTGGTCTCAAAAATGCAGCTGCTGTTGAGCCTATCCAGGCGAAACGATTGGATGGTTCCAACGAAAATGTTTGTATGCATATCGCTCCTGGTCATCTGTATTACTCACAAACCTTGCAGACGCGTCCGCTGGCTCCTAGCAATGAAGGTGTTGCTCGCCAGGGCTTTCAGTCATCTGTTCAACCTCCATCTGAGTACTTACAGGAATCTCCAGCTCAACAAGGGAATCCCAGCAAAGTGTCTCATTCTGTAGCTCAATATGAAGCCCGTACTTCGCCTCATGATCCTGTTAAGTCTATGACAGACCCGACAGCTCTGAACGCCGGCGTAAATTTTCCTACACGAGACGATCGAGGTACTGTTAATTATTCTACTGGAACTCCTAAACAATCATCGCCGCACTTCAACGTGTCTTTGACGTCAAATAGGCGCGGTAGAGTGGTTTCTATCTCAGCATCCAACGAAGGCTCTCCGTCATATCAGGCAGTCCCCGAAATGACGACTGCATCTAATAACCCCAGTCCACGTAGAATGAGTGAAAATGTCAGATCCAGTCCCTCTGTTCGCCCGCCTGCTATTACTGGCCGCTCGTTATCTACGGATAGTGGTACAGCAGCTTTGGCACGTCCTGAACTCAATCATTCTTCTGTCCCTCAGAATACTTCCGCATCCGGACACTCGCCAGAAAGCCGCAAGCTAGAACAAGATTCACGCTATCCACAGCCAGGACATGCTGGTATCAGCACCAATACTGCTTATCCTGCTGCCCCTTCGCATACAACTCAGTTCTCTGCTAATCCCAGTACGACTCAGCAGCAGCCTGGGCAGAAGTCATACGGCACGTCGACGGCTTCAACTCAAGCTTACTCAAACATGCCTCAGCATGTGGGACAAGCGACTAATGAGATGGCCAATCCCAAGTCCTACAACTTTTCATCAGCTTCGTCTCAAGCTTACCCCCAGCATCTGGGACAGACAACTAGTGGGGCAACCGCTATCAGAACAGGTTTTTCGTCAGCTTCAGCTCAGGCCTACCCCAGTGTACAGCAACAGTCAGGACAAGTAATGGGTGGTGGGGCACCTGCTGTCAGGGCAGGTTTCTCATCTGCTTCAGCTCAGGTATACCCTACTATGTATCCGGGACCGAATAACAACATCATGGATACCAGATCACATCCAAGCGTATCTGCTTCAGTTCCGATCCATATACCTAATACGTATCAGCAGCCAGCAGATTCAGCTGTAGCCTTCGCGAAACCACAAACTGTTGCATCCCAGGCAATCCCGATGGCTTCAGCTGGTAAAAATGTAGCGGATCCTTCTCGTGATCGACTGTACCGAAATTCCACGGTACCAGCTACGATTGCGCCGCCCTTTCGCCACCCAAAGTTGGCAGAGCTGCTCTCAGATGAACCACAACGGCCATCACCCCTGTCCCAAACAGACTCATCATCCGAATACCCAAGTGGCCAGCCTGGGGCTTCACACCCCGTTATGCAGCAGTCTTTTGGACAGCTTGGAGCCCAGCCTCCTCCAGTTTCTCGCTCGACTCCGGTCACGGCTAGGATGCAAAACGCGTCAGTAGATAGCCAGTTCCCAGGAGAGAGTTCCAGAGCAGATGCTGTACCTTCATCGTCTCGCTATTCACCACCTAAATACGACTCTTTCATACCGCATACCATCTCATCATCCTCCCGAAAGCCTCAATACGATACGAGTCAGAGAGACCAAAACGCAGTCAACTCTACTTTGAGGGCTACATCTGAGTACGTACATCTGTTCTACGAAGTATCCCATGGCTGACCAAAACACAGTCCAAGACCAATTCAATCGTCGTCTGTCCCTACTGGTTTAGCTACGCATCCAAATTTTCAACGCAGTACTTCTGGATCCAATGCGTACGAAACCTCTGGTCTGCCATACCAGACGGCACCAGTCCAACAGGCTCCTGAACGACCACCCAGTGCACGACCAATTGATTACTCTTACAGACAAGCAGAAAGCCAGATGACGCCTACAGCTGCAATGTCATCTGTCAACAGCAGGACACGTACAGGTGTCCAATCCGGTTCTTCTAGGGCAAATGTGTTTTCAACGAATCCCCATAGTTACTCGCAACAGTCCGCTCTGGCATCACATTCCAAAGAAACATCTCTGCCATCGTATCTTCAACAACCCAACAGCCAGTCCGACACACCTTCGTCTTCCAACTCACAGTCTCTGCAGAATGGTTTTTTGGTTGGTCATTCCTCCAGAGAACCTTCTTTGGACACTCACCAAACCTCGTCGCCGTACACTTCCGCATCCAAGCCAAATGGTTCTCAATCATCCATCCCTGTATCTTTAGCATCACAACAGGAGTCTCGCAAAAAAGGCCTATTTGGGATCTTCAGGTCGAGAACTCATTCTCAGGAGTCTCAGTATGAAACGCGGAACCCTACAATTACAAAGCCTCCACCTTTAGCTGTAGCTCCTACTAACCTCGAAGTTCCGTTAAAAGGCGGTTTTCCCCAACCTGCAGATCGTGAAAGGAGACGAGTCCCGTCTAAAGGGAGGGTGCCTCCTCCAATCAATGTTCCTCTTCCGCAGTCTTCAGTCCCGAACGGCCGTAAAAGCCCAAACAAAGTCTTCACGCCATTTCGCTATCTATCGGTCAAAAGGAATAGGACGGTTTCGGCGGCTTCGGTAGAAGCTGTGAATGGAACAGCGGTAAATACTGGTTTGCTGTGTTTTTGATCATTGATACTAAATCACGTCTCTCTTAGGCCAACACCGTCGTAGGCTCCCCGACGGCCTCTATGCACAGTAGTCAGCCCCCGATTCAACCACCTCCACTTCGAGATCCCCATGCCGCGACGCAAGAATGGCAACAGCGTAGATATGAGACCGAACACAGAAACGGAAGCAAGCACAGGGTTCAGCGGCCTGGGGTAGTCTTTGATGTTCCTCAGGAACCTTCGGAAGATAAACAAAATCTAAAATATGTGAAGAGCAGACTACGCTCCAGTCGGTCATGATTTCCAGGGTATTTTGTCTACTTGTCTTTATCTATGTAGCAAGGATATATGTTTCATTTTATTTACGGGCATTGTATTTCTATCGTATGCATTATGTATGTTTAGTATATCTGCCAGTACTAGAGTAGATTTAATATTCATCTACGTTGTCGCCGGAGTGGCGTGGGTTGTGTCACGTTCAACGCGACTGGGACGCGTGTCTGCTGGCGCGTCTCTGTTTTCAACAACTCGCTAGCGCAATGTTCAAAGGAGCAGAACAGAAGCCCAAAGACGTTACAGGCTATCCACAAGTGGCTCACCACGGTATTCTTCAGTACCCACATCGGTTGAATTTGTGCGCGTCGCTGTCCTTGTTGTTCGCAGTAAACTGACTTTCATGCTAAGTTACGACAAACCACCGCTATACGACGTGACCATTGAAGAATTTGAATCCTGCGCTCTTGATCGTCTTCGAATCCTCGCTGAGATTGAATCGTCAGCTGCACGGAACCGGACATGGGAAGAAACGAAAAATGTCACCAAGACACAGTGCTTGAAGTATCTTCCTTTGAATTCCAATTCAGCAAGGAGCGTAGACTTGAATGCTGAGAGGAAAAGGGATCATCTAGGCCATTTTGTTTTGAGGCTCGCGTTTTGTCGATCGTGCGTTTTGTCCGCTTTGAAAAAACTGTCTGCTTACGAGACTTCTACCTTCCTAGAGAAGAACTTAGGCGTCGCTTTATCAAAGCAGAAAGCACTCTATTCAGAATACGTTACGAAAGCGATGACTCTAAAGAACGACAACAGTTTTTAGACTCCAGGGATTTCAATTGGACTATGGTGAAGCGAATCGACCACAATTTTAGGTGCAGTACAACTTACAGGATTTTTTTAGGTAGATAAAGATGAGGAAGAAAGGTACAAGGAAGACTTGTCCTTAATTGCAGAGAACGAAAAATTTTTCAAGGCACGTTGGTTCTCTTCGTCTCTAAATCCAACCTCACCTTTTGCGGCTGCAGGTAAAATGGACTCGTGTGCCGGACCTTGTGGAGAAACGCGAAGTATTCCTGAAGGGAGGTTGGGCTTATGTTCCTGCACGTAGGCAATTCAGTATTGTGCGGCAGGAGTTTGAAATTCAGTTGACAAAAGCATTGGAGGTGTGTTGCAAAAGTCTCGGTTTAGATCTGTCACTCATTTTCGACCAGTTGACCGCTCGAGCTGTTCCCCGACTAGACGAAGATAATCGTTTGATGCCCATACTTGATAATCTCTGTCAAGGCTTCCTTTCTGGTGTACCTTCTGATTGGGTTGCATCAACGCCAGGCAAAGAAGGCGAAATCACCTCGGATATGGTGGACGACCTAGCCAAACAGCATTTCCCTCTCTGTATGAGGAATTTGCACCAAAACTTGAAAAAGGATCACCATCTTAAACATTTTGAACGATTGACATATGGTCTCTTCCTCAAGGTAATTTCAGATCGTCTTGTAAATGGAACTTTAAGACCTCATTTCACCTTAGATATTGGGTTTGTCGATTGACGAGGCCATTACTTTTTGGAGAAAGTCCTTCACTGGTGGGCCAGCAGAGACCAAGTTTGACAAGGAATATAAATACAACATCAGACATTCGTATGGCTTAGAAGGAAGACGAGCAAATTATCCAGCTAAAAGGTGCACACTCTAATCGCTGCTTTCGGTTTGATCCCAAGCTCAATTTTCTTAGTTGCCAACAACTGCTGGTCTCCGAGAGTTCCTCTTATGGTTGTCCATACCGCTACTTCACACCAGAGAACCTGCAGACGGCCCTCTTGTCTGCGTACTCGTCTCAAGGTCTCAAGTCGAGCGATTTACCCGAAATTATGCAGACCGTAAAGTCAAACCATTTCCACGTTGCTTGTACCCGCGTTTTCGAGATAACACACGGCCAATATGGTGTGAAGAAAGGAGAAGGAATTGGGGGTGGCGAAAGTGTTACACATCCCAATCAATACACTGCGAAGAGCATGGAGATGGAGAAGGAGTCTGTCAAGGAGGAAACGAAGATGAATGTGGATTAAGTTAGTGTTTGTTGATCTCGCTGTTAGATATCGTGACATCTTTTCTCTGTATTTCTCTGTATCATGTATGTGTGTATGTGTAATAGACTCCTGAATCATAAATCGTTCTTCACATTCTGTTGTTTAGGCGCAATGATGCAAAATCGTGTTGGACATATGTACATATAGCATAGTAAGTATAGTGTAACATGCATAGCTAGAACAGATACATGAATACCGAAAAACAAAAGAAAAACCGTTTGGCCCTTATGGTGGTTCTTTAGGCTGAGAAAGTTCCGAAGGACTGTGCGACTTTCTCTGTTCTCTCAGCTCGTGCCAAAGTCTACTGGACCTCCCTTCACCTCCAGCTGAACTCGGTGGAGGAGGTACCCTAACAGGACTTCGGTCCCTCATATACCAAGGAGTTGGTACCGAGGATTTAGTCGACCGTGCTGGACTAGGTTCTCTAGTTTTAGGAGGGGAGAAAAGCGTACGTGTAGGACTGACTTCCGTTCTGGCTTTGGGAGAAGGGAATAGTCCGGTTCGGATGCCAAGGGGTCTGGATCGGAGACGAGATTCGCTAGGTCCCGGGGATGGCTGATCTCGTTCCTCCTCTGAGCTTTCGGCTTGTCTAATACGTCGAGTTGGCGGATTTCGTGAGATGGAAGAGATGGGAGGTGGAAACAGACGGGACGAAGGAGTCGGTCGAGAAATCACTGAAGTGGGAACTGGGAAATACCGGGCTCGACTGAGGGGAATTAGTGTTCTAGAGACTTCAGAGCAAATACAAAAAGTACTCACGCAACTGCCTTGAGCGCAAGCTTGGTTCGATGTGCTTGGGCCCACTTGTCGAGACATTTTTCTAGAAAATATATCGCTCAATGGATGGCGATGAAGACATTGAAAAAGTACTCACTCAGCAAGGTCTGCCTATCTTTTTCCCGAGCTTTCTTGGACTGTAATGCCCGAGGCATAGCATCCAACCAAATCTTCCAGTATCTTGCCTTGACATGCTTACTCTGGAAGTGGATCGCAGGCAGCGACTAGAGGCAAAAGTCAGCAGAAATATTAGCACTAGACCGGCCTTACAAACCTTGGTTTTTGTAAGCCATGTCATCCAAGCACGATATTTGAGGGCTTCCATATTCTGGACTGTGAAAGTATGTTCCTGAAGTGACTTGTTAGCGGGTTTCGGAGGAAGCGAGAAGTAATCGACAAACCAAAGGTCGCAAACGCTCATCCTTGAAGCGTTCTCGCCACTTGTCCCATGCAGCAGCAATGGTTCGCAACTTCATTTCTTCTTCTCGTGTTGCCAAGGTAATACGTCTGTTACGAGAAGTACGGGCAGTAGAGAGCCAATGATGGAATAAACGGCGAACATGTTCTAGTAGACAGGATAAGAATTTGCGGTCTTAAAGTAGTGACAACAGATACCTTGGCGCCTGACTTCCTGATAACTTTCCATAAGACTGAGCTCTTCCATATGGCGGGAACGAACGCGTTTCCATTTCGAAAATGCAGTTCTACACCATCGAGGTCAATCAGGCGGTTGATTCACGTCAGGGAGTAAAACTCACATCAAGATTTGCACTTCACTACGCTGAGCGATTTCCAACTCGCGCACTTTCATATCGATAACCCGATTTGTCCATTGTGTCAATCTTGCTCTCAGTATTCGCTATTTTCAACATCAGATAATAATCCTCGCAAGTTACGTCAACTATACTCACTTGTCGTACTTTATGAGAAATGGTCTGTTCAGCGTATCGACGCTGTATTCCTTGCTGAGCTCGCTTGACCCAAACTAGAGAAGATTGATTAGAGTCGGACGAAAAACACTGCATGGACTTACGTGCGAACAGCTTCTTTAGCTTTTCTTGTTCAAATTCGTGAAGCTTGGCCGTCTGTACTCTTTGCCCATGCTTTGCCCTCATTAAGTCCCAGGTCCGCCGGAGATTGTGGGTACCATGGAAATCCCTAGCCTTCTCCATCATGGCTTTTCGAGACAAGTATTCTTGATACCAAAGTTTGGTTGTTCGGTGAAGCAGTTGAATAGAATAGTACTGGTCTGCGAGTAAACTCGAGTTCAAGTGTGTTGAATAAGATCGGCACCAGGTAGTAAATGCAGCGATGACTGTGCTGGATGTTGGTCGTTGAGCAAATTGGAGGGCAATGCCTGAACCAGTGGTTAGCTTATTTCTACCGGGATAACCAAAAAACTGTGCATACCTTCTAGATGTCGTTGCTCTTGAATACGTGATTTCCAGGTAGCCCACGCTCCTCGCAGTAGCCGAGAAGCCTTGACTGTTTGTAGTAATCTCCCTCGCTCGCGGGCTTTCCAGACTCTCATTACCGCCTGAAGTAAAACATGGTCCTCGCGGTTGATATGCTTATCCGCCCTGCGTTCCATAGCCTGCAATGAAGTTTAAGCAAGACTGGATTCCGATGCTAAGACTTGGACATACTCGTATCCGGTCTCGGGCAGCCTTCCATGCGCCAATGGCTCTTTTGGCGACAGCGACATTATAAAAGGCTTCAGCTTTGTATACTTGGTCCCTTGTAGAAAACTAGTTAGCCTGTCGGAGACTAAAATGAGATAGAAAAGAACCTACATGCGCTTCTTCAACACAGCAAAAGTTTCACCCTTGACCCTCAGGCCTACCCTTGTAGCTATGATCCTCTCCTTCCTATGAAGATCCGCGGCCTGCTTCCAATAATCCCAACAATTGAGTGCGACACTTCCTATCCGAGTCTGCGACATTTCATCGGCAGCCCCCTCGAGTTCTCTGAGCTGCACCATTCTGCCCTGCCAACGACGAAATAACCGAATGACAAGTTGTTCGGCATAACGCTGGTCAGCCAAATGCGACTGGTAAGACTGTCGCCATTTGGCCCAAGCATCCTTCCGAAGTTTTTCGTTGCGGCTTTTACGGATAATGTGAATCTTGACACGCATATCGTGACGCCATTTTGCAGCTTGTTTCTCTTTAGTTCGTAGTTTCCATTTCTTGTAAAATTTCAACAGGAAACGATTATTGGCTACAGCTTCAACCCGTTCATAAAGTGCGCGTTTCCCTGCAGTTTTATAGCGCCATTTGCCAAGGGCATACCTGAGGATTGTCTCGTCTCTTGCTTCATCGAGCTGAATAAGTAAATCCTGGTATGGATTAGAAATAATAACAGAAATCCATATCTGAGAACACACCTGACGCCATTCACGGAGACCCTTCCAAGTATAGAAAGCCCATTCCAAAAGCTTCTCCTCTCTAAACTGATCTGCATCCCTTTCATCCTGCAACATTCGAACCTTTTTCCATGCTTCCTCCTCATTAATGGTGCTGCGTGCGGGCGGTTTGTCGTATGAAACGACAGATTTGGCAGACCCGACCCCGATATTTGGTTGAAATCGCGTGTTTACAAGCGGTGTTTTCGGAATATGACGATCTTGTGCGGCTGCTCGATAGGATGGGAGAGAAGTGCCACCGGTGGGTTCTGGGGATTCAGGGTCAAAAAGACGGTTGGAATAGTAGGGATGGGAGATAGATGGGACATGGGAAGAAGTAGGAGCTGATAGGACTGGATGATCGCCGAGGTCAAGTCCAAGCGTGTTACTCGTCACGTCGGACGGGCTTGGTGCTCGACGTCGTAGAACGTTCATTGGACGCGTCACTGTCGGTTCCTCCTCATAAGGGACATCTGAATCAACAGACTGAACATCATGGGAGTTGATAGAGGAGAACAAGTCATTGGTAAGGGTAGAAACGGGGAGAGGACTAGGTGTACGGGGAATAGGCTTTCGTGTCAAGGGAGTCGACCGCATTTTGCCCAGAGCCTTTTCTGATTTTGGAGGAGTGATGTTTGCATCTACATCGTAGCCATTCTGCATCTTGACCATCCTCCACTTCTCTCCCCAGTTGCTTCCCTTGAGCGTGCCCAGTTTGATGAGTTTCCCATAGTAGGTTGTCTCCCTAGGATCCAAACCACATTCCGTCAGGACATCACTGTAGACTTTGAACACGGGCAAGAATGTAGACACGGTAGGACCAGCTCTGTCTATAATGGCATCAATGAGCTGGACGTCTTCTGGAGTAAGGCCTGTCAGTTCTGGAACTGCAGAGATAGCTGAAGAGTGCGACACATCTGAGGCCTGGGTGTGAGATTCTGGGAGGGGTTTCCGTCTTGCTGGGGGAGAGGAACGGGTTGGTCGGAACATCATGATGGCTTGACCATGAGGAAGAGGTTCAGTCAACAATCGACGCGTCAGTCACGCGACTGTTTCTCTCAACTAACATTGTAACAACTTCAAGTTGCTCATTGTTCTCGGTATTCTTTATCGGAGATGAATTCATGATCAGACCTCACATGCGTCCTGGACTTTGAAAACGCCTGATCTCGATTGTAAACACCAAAAACCCGTACGGAGAACCGTTTGCAATCGAATGATACATTCCTTTCGATTTCAAACGTTTGCACAGCTGCCAAAGGCAAAATGCACGCTGTAATCTTGTTCAAGATGAAAGACGGGATGACTTTTAGTTGAAAGCGTTGTTTCAACGTTGTTGATTCTATTCAACAACACGTGTGGCACATGACCACCGCGCGCGTCTGTATAAAGCCCCTGTGTTCACTTTCGCGTTTCAGTCAACTTTTCCCTCGACCACCACCTACCCTTACTCTCTTCCATCTATATCATGTCTGCTTCTCTTGCTGCCAAGAAGCCTGCCTCCAAGGCTGCCGACAAACCTGTTTCCAAAGCAGCTGAGCCCAAACCTATTTCCACCTCGCAATCAAACACCACCGAGAAGAAGAAGGTGAAGACCTACGCCGCCAAATCAAAGACCGCCAAACCTGCCAAACCCACCGCAACCAAGGCCAAGGCCAAGACTGCTGCCTCTAAGACTGAGAGTGGTAGGCCCTCCTGGAAGGACATCATCAAGGTTCGTTGGTAGTCTGGTTATATTGAGGTGAACGTGCTAACCGCCAATCATCATCTAGGAATGCATCGCCGCTCACCCTGATGAAGCTCGTAGCGGCGTCTCGCGCAGCACTATTAAGAAGGTATATGACCTCGCCGTTTGTCCTTTTCAGCTCGTTGACATTTGTCTCTAGTTCGCCGAAGAGAAGTACAAGATCGAGGTTACTGGTCTCAACCTCTCTCAATTGAACCGAGCTATCGCCTCTGGGGCTGAGAGCGGGGTGTTTGCGCTTCCCAAGGGTCCCTCTGGCAAGGTCAAGCTTGCACCCAAGACAAAGAAAGCTGAGACTACCAATGAGGTACGTTACGTTCTTTGCAAGCAGGACCTGCTTTAATGTTTTTGTGTAGAACGTCAAGCCTGCGTCAAAGACCACTACATCGAAGCCCGCTGCAAAGTCTGTGACCAAGGCTGTCCCCGCCAAGAAACCCGCTGCAAAGGCTGCCACTACGACAAAGAAGGCTTCCACCACCAAGAAAAAGGCCGCCGAGCCGAAGAAGAAGGTTGCAGGGAAGCCCAAAGCTGCTGCATCGACCACCAAGAAGACTACTGTAGCTGCCAAACGGGGTACTGCTAAAAAGGTATGTGTTATTTCCCTTGCGACGTTTGAAGTCATTTGTTCATCGACATGTCCAATATAGGCTGTCACTGGCACAAAGCCCGCTCCTTCCAAGGCCAAACCTGCTGCACCCAAGACCAAACCTGCGTCAAGGGCAAAGGCGGTCAAAGCATGAACGGACTCGATATATGATGATGATGATGATTTTGGGTTGATCTCTGTATACACCACATTTTATCTTTATTAGGTTCTGTACTCGTACTGTATATTAACTTAGATTTGTGCTCTATATCCATCCATTCTTGAACGATGTTGGCCAGTATTTAGAGCGGCAGAGGTCCAGAAGTCTGAAATAAAGATGGTATCATCCGTTACTTTAGTGGACCTAATCATACATAATAAAATGAATCAAATTCCAAAGTATAGCGCGGTACTACTCCGGCTAGAAACGAACGTCAAAACAAAAAGAAGGGTTTGAATTCCCTGGTATAACCAATCGCAGCAAAATCTGATCCAGCAACTCACAAAACACAAGGGAGTGCCAGAGACACTGCCCCAATCAACGTTACTAGCAAATGACACACTCGTCCTTTGCTTGTTGTCGAGTAGGTCTAGCAATATTCGTCCGCTTGTTCCCCATCCGTTTCATCTCTGTCAGACGGTTCATTGCCCGTTTATTACCTTGTGCTGCAATAATAACAGATGTAAGAGAAAAAATTACAGCGACCAAAAAGACAAGAATCATACCAGCAGCCCGCATGTACCACCGTTTAGCAAACTCTATGTCTTGGTTGACACCAATCCCAACTTCGGCGTAATAACCAACAGCATATTCCGCCTTGCTCAGACCCTTGTTGGCAGCACGACGCGCCCAAAGATACGCCTCCGAATCACTCTGCTTCAAAACACCTTCGCTACCGGTGAGATACCATCCACTGAGAGCCAGCTCTGCTTCGGCATCTCCCTTTTCAGCAGCTTTGGTATACCAAGCAATGGATCGGCGAGGATCTACGGGACATGTCAACGCCCCATACTCGTAACACTGACCAAGTTTGTACTGCGACTGGGTATAACCAAGGTGCGCTGCTTGAGTGAAGAGGTTTTTAGCCATAGCTGGATCATGTGGTACGAGTTGGGAGTTGGGCATCTCATACAACAATCCAAGTTCATGGAGAGCATGGGGATTTTCCTCATCTGCCTGTTCAGCAGCACGTCTCAACCATCCCACAGCTTCCCTAGGATTCTTGGGTTCCTCCAATATACCATGAAGAAGGATCATACCGAGCTTGTACATGGCAGCGGTATCACCAAGAGAAGCAGCTTTGCGATAGAAAGCTGCAGCTCGGGGAGGTTCTCTTCGAGTACCAGCGCCAATCTCGTTGCATACTGCGACACGGTAAGCAGCAGCGGCGTGATTTTGCTTGGCAGCTTGGAGATAGAGGTGATAGGCTCGCTCGTGATCCACTTGGAGACCCAGCGCTCCGGTACCATAGCAGTTGGCAAGGTAAAATTGAGCTTCTGCATAAGTCTCGCCCTGGGTAGCCAACCGACGGATAACTTTGAGGGCTTCGCCGATGAGTAGCTCACTATACTTTTTTGCAGATCGCTGATCTTTGGCACTCGTTCTGATCTTGCGAGCAGCATCAATGAGGTATTTGGCGTAGAGGAAGTGAGCTTCGGGGTCAGGGTCTCCTTTGATGCGCTGACGGTACTGGTCGATGAATTCTTTGGTATAAGGAGGAGTAGACAAGTCGACGGCTTTGGACTTGTTGGTTGCCGGTCTGACGGACAAGGCAGTTTCGCCGCGAGAAAATGATGGTCTGGGTTCGATTTCGTTGACGTCTGATATAGGAGGGAGAGATGGGTTTCCGGCAGGTGGGAAGGGTGAGGACGAAGTATGATAGGAGCTGCTAGCACCATAAGAGCCAGAATGACTGGATGAGAGGGATGTTTGGCTAGCTGCATATGAATTGTAGCTTGGAGTAGAATATGCAGAGCCTATGGAAGGAGGAGGGGGTGGCTGATGACCGGGAGGTGGACCCATGCCGAGGACATTCGATGCAGCGGCATAGAGATGGTTAGAGTTGGGAGGAGGAGGTTGGTGTTGATATGACCAATTCTGGGGTTGTTGGTGGTCATCATAGGTATAGAAGCTGGCTTGATCAGAGTCAGCATAAGAGTCACTACGACGGTCGGGCTGTTGCGGAAGTGGATACGAATCGTCACGCATAGGACGACCATAGCTTGGAGCAGGAGGAAGACCGTTGAAATGCCTGGATGGATCCATCATGCGCTGGTTGTGGGGTGCGCTGAATGTGTTCAGAGAATGCATGCTCATCGAGGATGCCGATCTGGCTATTGGATCAGCAGGCGGGCCTATGTGGACGTCGTTCAGCCGACTAGCAAGCTGCTCCGAGTCGTCCATGATGATAGTCAAGGAAAATATGTGAGCACGTGGTTAGCATTCTTCCTACCTCCTAGCCCCATGGACGTCAATATTTCTCTAGACAAATGCTGTATTTGCCAGCAACCAGACTTTCTTCCAATTTCTTGCAATTTATGCTCTCGTCTGTTCTGTAATCAACATATACATGCTCATGACTGTCCCGACGCTGTCTCCAGCTCTCTAAGCACTGCTTCCGTCCCGCTTTCACGTTGCGCGTTTGACGCGTGCAACGATCCTTCTGTCATCGCTTGTCCAGATTGCCAACATCCATTTTGTCCTCGGTAATACTACCCTTGTACAATCTTTTCCCTTTCGTTGAATCTTGTATTTCCAGTCACCGCCACTCAAATGATCACACTTGTTCCGAGAAGCCACAGCCTCCACCGGTAAAGAACCAAGCAGCTCGAGCCTTGCTAGCAGCCCACTTTCCCGCCTCTTCTCGCACGACCAAGAGTACTAAACCAACAACCAAGAACCTCAAGCTGGAGCTTATGAAGATGCGCCAACGTGCAGTTTCTGCAGATCCCAAACTTCAAAGCAGCACTATGTCCCCTCAAAACCGCTGTTATGTCAAGGTCCAGGTCAATGATGGTCCTGAAAAGGTGTTTTGGCTTGAAAGAGTGCGCTTACACACCTGAATATTTCACTATTATTCACAATTGCCTAGACCGTCATTGCTGGAAGAGCTTTCGACTTGCTAGCTACTCAAATGGGAATACCGTCTTCAAGCTTTGACGTTTGCATGCCCTTTTCATGTTCTACCATGTCATCACTGACTAGTGGTACGCAGCACTATCACCTTTGTAAAAAGTCGGACGATCAATTTGTAGCCTTGCAAAATGATCTTCTGTTTTCGGAACAAGTTGTTGACGGAGATTCCATTGTTTTGTCAAATACAACGTCCTAGTATTCAGCAACGAATCGTTGCGGCTATTTTGCGGGCGACGTGGGCAATTCGGCCCGACCTAGAACATACCTAATCTGTCGGTGCTTGCATACTAGTGCTTGCCGGATGGGATCATACTGAGAAGAACAAAGTCTGTATTGGAAGACAGAACGTGCGCAGAGTAATACTTAGAACAAGTTACTTATCGGACCGTGGACTTGCCTCGGCCAATCCTTTGTAGTGAAAGTGATATGTGACAATGGATCTTTTCGTGACTGTCTTTGAACACACTGCTCAGACGTTCCCGACTCTGACTTCGAGTTTATCACATGACACCGACGCGCAAACTATGACGCGATGAACGGCCCGGAACCAAGCATTGGATTTCCAGGAGCTTATGGCCCAGTTTGATCCTACCCACCACCCTCATCGTCGCTGTAAGTACCCAGTTTACATTGCATTTCCGTTGCTAAACACGCCCCCAGTTAATCCTCTCACAAACGAACACATCCTTGTATCTCCTCAACGGAGTAAACGTCCCTGGCTCGGACAAGTCGAACCTCCTCAACCCACCGACCTCTTGCAGTTTGATCCAAAATGCTACTTGTGTCCCGGAAATTCTCGTGCTGGAGGCCAAAAAACTGAAGTTTACGAGCACACTTATACCTTTGAGAACGACTATTCTGCGATTCTCCCTCCGCCTGTACCTACTGCTCCTCCCGCATCGCACCCTCTCTTGACGACTGAGCCAGTTTCTGGTGGATGCGATGTTTTGATCTTTCATCCCAGACACGATCTTACGATTCCAAGACTTGCCTTGGATGATATTTCGAGGATTGTCGAAGAATGGATCAGGATTTATCGCAAGAGAGGTGCGGAAGATGGGATTGGACACGTCCAGATCTTTGAGGTGTGTATGGATTTACGCGTTGAAGCCTCATTACAAATGTTGCTTTCAAGAATAAAGGAAGCATAATGGGTTGCTCGAATCCCCATCCTCATGGTCAAGTTTGGTCTATGAGCGCGATTCCTACCCTTCCAGCCGTTGAAATCGCGTCCCTTACTCGCTACTCTCAAGCTGAGCAACCGCCCTCGGATGCACCCAAAGGGCCAGACGGTACGTCCGCGACCTTTTCGTACTTGAATATGGCCTGACAGCATTCCTAGGCCGTCCCTGTCTTTTATGTGAATATGCTTTCACCGAAGTCAAACTCGGAGAGCGAGTTGTCGTGAAGAACGAACATTGGGTAGCTCTCGTCCCATGGTGGGCTACTTGGCCATTCGAGATCCTTCGTGCGTATTCAACAAATGTTCTTTTGCTGTCGATTTAATTCGTTCCGGTAGTCCTCCCATACCACCGACACATACCCTCCATCTTTCACTTGAAACCGGAAGAGAAAGCTAGTTTTGCCAGCATCATTTCAAAGGTCACCATCCGATACGACAATCTCTTTTACTGCTCTTTTGCATACTCTATGGGTATCCATCAACGACCGGTTCCGTTGGCTTCTCCTCAAGATACTGATGAGTATGACATATGTCATCTCCATTTACATTTTGACCCTCCGTTGTTGAGGAGCGCGAGCGTCAAAAAGTTTATTGCTGGGTAACGTACCTCGGTCCCTATACGTTGTTTGGATTCTCATTCACTTGTAGTATCGAACTGATGGCCGAAGTCCAACGCGACCTAACTCCAGAACAAGCAGCGGAACGACTGAGGGCATGTTCCGAAACACATTACCTAGACGAGGGACACAAATAAAGTAGAGCACTAGAAGTAGAGCAAGAAGTATGTATACAAGTTAGCGGGATAAATTTATGGTTATTTTCCATCTACTTGTAACCACATATTCCAATGCTTCCTTTCTTCCTCGGTTCCTTCGAAGCTCCAGTTGACTTGTCTAATTTCGGTGAAACCTTCTGGAAGTTCCGGTTCTTCGAAGCTGCTTTTGAAGGAAGTGAATGCGAGGTATGGGAGGACTTCTCGGGGGACCTTGGACAGTCTCAGTACATTTTTATCACGAGGGAGGAATACTAACTGCTTTCTCTGCAACAGACGGTGGAAGATTATAAGCACGGTAAAGATTATTATGCCATGCTAGTTCCATGGACCCAGTGAATAAAAAGCATCTCGAGGACAATCAGGCTCGTTGCAAAGACCAAGAATTGAAAGTTTCCAACCTGATAGGGACGTTGTATTTACGTGCCACGTCTATGTAATGTTTTCTAGTCTGACGATCCCGATTAGTGTTATCTGTTAATCGTTGAGTACATGAAAAGATTTGACGAGATTTCGAACGGACCTATTACACAACTATTTCCGTTTTCGAGGGCTTCTTCGACGGCCTTTATGCATTTATTACGGGTTCCTAAGGTATCCTGATGTTATTGAGACAACTTGTGGTCGAAACGTGATATGCCGAGATACCTGATTAATGTGCTGGTATCCCAATGGCTCAAAGAGACGGTGGTAAAGTGTTGTTTTCCCGAGGCAAGGATAGCCGACGAATACGACGAGTTCCTGCTTCTTTGGTTCGGGGACTACGGGCAGGTTCGTAGGTGTGATGTGAGGCACTACAACGGAGGTGTTGAGTTGGTATCACCGGGTGAATTCTGAAAGGTAATACATTCACTGATGGAAGATGCATTGAAGCCATCTAGTTTGATATTGGTATGAGTGGGTTGGTTGAGGAAATATTCCTGTTAATGTAAGCGGCAGGACGAAACAAACTGTTAGAGGAAATACCTCTGGGGTATAAAAAGGTAAATCGACGTTCATTGCCCATTTGCGATCGGTCGATGCCCAGTCGGTTTTACCATTGGGATATTGGCGACCAGCAGCATCTCCGACGAAGAAAGATTGAGTTTTGTCTACACGTATGGTCAGCGAGGTAGGAGACGTAAAGAGAACCAGTACCAATTTCTATGCCACCTTCCTGATATATCCGTGTCAACTCTGCCCACATACCAATCATGGGCTGTGGGGTCATTAGTTTCGGCCAATGATTGATGAAAGATGATGTACCTTGCGATAATTGTCTTTTGCAGTAGCTGCAAATAACCGGAAAGGCGTCAAAGGCAACTGGGATAGGGTTTAAATCAAAAGGGCCAGTAATGCAGGTACGAGCGTACCGAAGCAGCAAAGCTTTCGATCCTCTTTTTCCAATTGACAAGAGCAGCAGATTTGAGGGCTTGGTTTGATATAATGACAATTGAAAATCTTTTCGGGGATTAGCACAGAATAGCCATTCAGTTTCTAGACTCACCCTTCAGAATGCAACTGCTTCAAGCGCGAAGGAACCTGTTCTGGTCTCCACCACTCCCAAAGAGGACCCTTGGTGTTCTTACTCGACGGAAAACTCGACTTGATGAGTGTCCCGTCGAGGTCGAAAGCAGCTACTTTACTGCGCAAAGGTGGATCAAGGTTGGTGCCATGAAGACAAGTGCGATGGATTCCAAGAGGCTTCTGCCATGTAAATGCGCTCTGCTCAGCAGAGGCTGTGAAGAATGGATGAACTTTTGTGGGGAAATTTAGTGGGATGGCATTGAATGAAAGGTCGGTGTACTTTTCTTGCGCTTTGAATCTTGGTCGGGTGTGGAGGATTCTGCAACTCGCTTCTTTGAAGGACCTATAGACCTCTGGTGAAGAGCAGGGACGGGGGAGGCGGATGAGACACGGACCTGCAGACATGTCGGGACGCGAGCAAGGGCACGCCACTGGAGACAAAGTGATACAAAGACTACGGAAGGCAACGGTTCATCAGGGAAAATTGATAGAATTGAAATGGAAACAAGAAAATTACAAGAGTGACGTTAAGGGTCCAGGTCATGGGACGGATTTATTTGTGGAATTGAATTCTGGATAAAAGAGGTGGTGGAATCATTTGATCCCCTTTCTCAATGCGAACACCCCAACGTCTCCCCGAGCAACTGCTGCACCCACAACCTCTCTTCCACCCAGACGATGCAAACAGCAAGGTCTTTCATGCCATTCGTCGCGCTCTCCTCTCAGAAGACAACCGTGCAATGACCGTCAAGGACCTCTCAGATCTAGCCATGGCCCACGGTCTTGTCTGCCAAAAGTGCGTCGAGCTCGTCTCTTTGCTTCGTGTACTGACCGTTCTACAGCGGATCTGCCGCTTCACAGGCCGTCACAAGTTACCTTCGTGCCCACTCTCATCGCTGCGAACTCGAGCAGGACCAGCCTCTGCTTCTTAAACATACTCTTTCTGGTTCCAGTTCAGACGACAATTTACTCCCTGCCCTCTATTCCCGTTCCGGCGGTTCCCGTCTAGAAGCTGGTCCCTCTCGATCAACCAACTTCCGGCGCGGCACAACAGTCTGGTATCTTTCTCGTGCCACCGGTGCCGCTTGCCCCTTTGCACGCGCCGGCATTCGTCTTTCAGACTACACACAGCCTTCCCAGTTTTGTGGCCACAAACGCAAGCGTCGCTCCCTTAGGACCCTTCACAGGTCAGACGAGCCCCTGTCCGATCGCGACTCGGAAGAATACGACTCGTCAACCGACACCGACACCGACGATGACGCTCCTCCCCCTAAACAACGTTTAACTCTCAAACTGCCCACTTTGGCACAATTAAAGTCCCGGTACAACACTTCTCCCGACTCGTGTCTATCCCGTCCGTCTATTCTTATTCCTCCATATCCACCGTCAACAGATTTTCCATCTCATCCGTCACTCCGCCGCTCGCCTTCTGTCCCATGCAGTGTCGCGTCTGGCGCCTCGCCCCCTCCAGAATCGGATGAAGAGCCACTGTACATCTCGGATATTGATATGGAGGAACAAATTGATGATGAGGATGAGGATGATCGGGTTCCTGTCCAGATGTTTGATGAGGATGATGACCAAGATCAAGATGTTGAGGACGAAGATGACGATGACGAAAACGGCTTCTCTTCCGACTTTGACCCAGAAGACGGAGAATCGCCAGGTCCTCGCTCTCCTTCTGCTCCTCCCCTTCAGTCCGTTTCAGTCAAGGAAGAGCCGACTGATGTTCAGGGCATTCTAGACCAATGGGAAGATGTTCTCGACGCGGACCTTCATACGGCTAAATTTGGTACCTTTGAACTTCCCGAGCTCACATCTATCAAACAAGACCATCCTCTTTCAGACTTTGATTGGGAATGGGATACCAACCACAAGGAATGGAGCTCCTCTCCCTCTGCTTCCTCTTCTCCGCCGATCAAGCAGGAGGAAGAGCCGACCCTCAGCCTTTCCTTCTCTGGACCATCCTTTAGCACGTGGAGACAGCCTGACCTCTCGTCGCCTCTCTCCCCTACTTCTCTCTTTCCAGACGAGCCTGTACACGATTATTCAACCGTTCGCTCCAAGGCTCCTTCCGCTGCCGACGTTGCTCTGACTCAGTCTCTCACGTCTCTTATTCACGAACTTTCGGTCAGCTCACCAACCGTGTCACAGCCACTGCCCATTTCGTGTGTCTCACCCAGTGATACCAGGATCAAGAAGGGGGAACAAACAGATCCTAGTGTTGTGATTGTCAAAACATGCGAACCTTGTATGCCGGAAATATGCGCTACCCAAGTCGAGGGTATGTCATTTTTCTTATCAGACTTTTTTGTTATCGTTGACACCTTTGATACAGGTATCCCAGTATATCAGACTAGTCTAGGTCAGTACATACTACTTCGCCGCATCGACACCGATTTCGTCAATCTCTCGCCAATCTTGACCTATGCACGCTCCCCTCATCCCGTGCTCACTACTATACCGGGGGCAGCTGTCGTCACAAAAGGCTCTCCGCACGTTCAAGGAATGTGGGTGCCTCTTCCGGCAGCACGTGCCTATGTTAAAGATCATCCTTTGAGAGCTCCGCAGGAGGCTGTATCGGTCGATCTCTTTCTCAGTGACTCGCTCGTAGAGCGGTTCCCAAGCGCTCTAAGAGACTTTGTCTTTGGTGAGCGCCAGGCCAATCTCACGGGTCAGTTTGGAAAAAGTTTTGGCGAGTCTGATAGGGCGGCTACCCCGGCTGCTCTTGCCATGTCGGCAATGTCCTTGGCCTCACGAGCAACAGATGACGACAATTCTGCCTCACGATATCAGCTGTCATCCCTAGCTCCATTGTCCCTGTCCCCCACTTTACCGCCGCCTTTGAGTGCCACAGAGGAAAAAATATTCGATGAATTATGTGTCAATCTAGAATGGGAAAACGACAACCCGGACCCTGCAGGGCCCCCGACTTTTGACTCTCCTCCATCGTCACCTTTATCCTCCTGTCCGCCTTCCCCTGAAATTCCACCGGTGCCTCTACCGTTACCTTCCCACGCTCGTACACGGTCCACCGAGACCAACAAGCCTTTACGTCGATCCAGGAGAGTTGCCGAGGCCAAAACCGCTCGAACACGCACACGTTCAACCAGGGCTTGAGTTTTGTTCTGTCTTGTTTCGTCTTCTTGCTTTCGTTCTGTTTCTTTTCGTCTTCTCTCTGCAATCTAGATTTGTATCGCATACAGTTTCTTCCTTTTGGCCATTGTATTCTGATTTCCCACTGTTCTGATATGAAAGACGACTCGATTCAGAGTCAAAGTATGCTTACAGCCCTTTGGTCCGTAATTCTCTTTATTCGTTCTCCTACATCTACAGCTCAAGTTAAAGAATACCCCACTCTGCATATACATATCCCCTTCGAACAGCCCGAGCAGTGGGCATACGTATACTAGCATTTATTTGTGTTTCTAAACTAGTACGCCACGACGTTCACGTTTATTTACTCGACATCCCATTTCCTGTATCCTCGGATCTTTTGCCGCAAATTTCTCTGTACTTGATTACCTCTACGTCTATTCTGGGAACGGGTTCTGGGGTGCTCTGGCGTTTTACTGTTGCATTAATGTGTATGTGTACTGTATTGATATTCTTTTCTTGTTGTCTGGAAAGTACCTATCTCTATATCATGACAGCCACGCGCTGAACACGCGGTTATCCATTTTCGAGTATGACATCGGTAATCTCGGTTCAAAGTCATCACGCAAACTGCCGTACCTTCTTTGAAATCTTCATCCCCGCCCAATTCTTCCACTGAGTCTCTGGTAAAACTCAGTAGCCATAATACACAATGCTTAGGACATATTCTAAACACCTTGCTCTTCAAATACTGACCTTCCGACACGAACCAATTCGAAAAGCGATGACGATAGCTATGACTATCCACTCTCGACACTCTACCAAATCTCTAGGCCTGTACTGGACCTCGTACTTGCCGGAATCCTTGCTCTGACCTCTCTGCAACCTCTTTGGCCTCTTGGGATTCATTCTATGCTACTCCGAAGCCTTCATTCCATGTTCCGACGTTGTTTCTCGACGACGTCCGTGCACGAGTGTCACATGATGGGTGTCATTTCTCATTTCTAACTTGAAGTCACTGCTCGCCTTCTTTCCTCCCGCCCCCTGATTTTCTACCAACAAAGCACGAATTCCTTTTCCCTTATTGCCGTTTCTCCTATCCCCATGGCTGCAACCAAGAAAGCTTCTACAACGACTGCTAGCAAGACTAAAGCAGCTGCTACCAAATCCCATGCTGCATCACACCCGTCCTGGATAGACATGATAAAGGTGAGCAGTTTCTCTATGAAACCACCTCAATACTTTTGGTACATGCAATACTGATTCTTCTCCTTCTAGGAGTGTATCATTGCCCATCCTGAGGATGCTCGAGCCGGTGTATCTCGTCCAATCATCAAGAAGGTTCGACCCTTTGCCACCTAATGCCCATTGACAACAATGCTAATCCGTAGCCACTTTCACTGTGCTTTTTATTTTCCTTAGTTTGTCGAGAGCAAGTACAAGATCGAACTGAACGCTGCTGCCAACAGTCAGCTCAACCGTGCAATTACTTCGGGCAGCGAGAAGGGCATCTTTGTTCTCCCGAAAGGTAAGCTCCTGTTGCCACCCTGAACCCTGTCCCGTGTTCTCACAACCCCTTCTAGGACCCTCTGGAAAGGTTAAACTCGCTCCTCAGGCCAAAGCCGACGCTGCTAAAGAGGTCTGTACTATCATTCCCTCTTGTCTCATCTTTTTGACCATGACATAATCTCAGAATGCTAAACCTCCCGCCAAGAAACCTGCCTCTACCAAAACTACCACGACCAAGTCTTCTACGGCAGTAAAGAAGCCTGCAAAGACCACCAAGGCCAAAGGTCCGGCCGGCAAGACCGCTACCACCAAGTCTACCACCAAATCTACCACCAAGGCCACAACCAAGTCCACAACCAAATCGACACCCAAAGCTACTACCAAGTCTACAACCAAGGCCACGACTGCAAAGAAGCCTACAGCCACCAAATCATCGACTAAGAAGGCTTCAGAGCAACCCAAGAAGAAGCTTGCAGGAAGGCCCAAGGGCGCCGCTACTATCAAGAAAACCCCAATCGCTGCTAGACGCGGGGCTGCTAAGAAGGTATAACCTTCTCTTTTTGATGACCAAGTCACTTGCTTACTATTCTTCATAGGAGACTATTGGCAAAAAACCTGTCCCCAAGGCCAAAGCTGCTTCGAGAGCCAAAGCCACAAAGTCTACTTCCCAGTCATCGAAAGCTAAACCCGCGTCTAAAGCCAAATCAGCCAGGAAGCCAGCTTCCAAAAAGGTGTGTTGGTGTCATCGTATATTTGCTGCTACTTATCAAGGCGTTTAGACTGAAGCGGCTGCTTGATGCAGTTTTGTTCATTGTTTGCTTGAGTTACTTATTGTTTTTTTCTTGCCGGATATCGTGTACTCGTGTTTTTCTCGCCTGTTTTGTTCAGTATTTATATACTTGATGTAACTTGATGATACATGTAACAATAGTACTATATCAGAAACGTATCTCTTGGACTTTCATCGGCGGTTCCTACGGTTGACTGGTGCACGCGCTACAGGAGCGACGGGGAGTGGTACAGCACCACCCAACATATCTCGAGGTTGAAGTTGCTGTTGAAAGTGTTGAACCTGTCGTTGAAGGTTTTGAAGGTTTTCAAGTTGTTGAAGCTGAACAGGTGCTGCAAATGGATCTGCCACAGGTACAACTCCTGGGGGTATATAGCCTGCAGGAAAACCTGGCATACCCTGCTGAGCTGGTTTAGCAGTCGGTAGATCCACTTTGATATCCTTCTCATCGACATCAGGATTTTCGCGTTTATACTCTTCCACGGCTTTGGCAGCTGCCGCTCTCACCTGTAGATATAAAATTCAGGCACATTCAGGCGAGTCCGAAAGATAAAGCCTACATCTTCAGTGTGTCGATTATCTACTGATTCCCAGAGAGGGCATTTCGAACTAGAACCGGATGAATTTGGTGCACCGTTCGACTGGAAGAATCAAGTTGAGTACAGGCAAAAAGGCGGTTGTGATAAACTGACCTGGCTAAAATGGTCATAACCTTTGATCACTTTGCGGCAGACGTAACAGGAAAGCGTTCTACAATTTGGGCATGTCATCTTGTTACACTGTGCCAGGAATCGTCAGAAAGAAAAAATAAGCATAATCGAACGACATACTCCGTCTTCTTTAACGAACGCTAGTGATAATGATATGAGCAGGACATCCGGAAATGGACAATGTAAATATGCACCTTTGCCGCAATTGGGGCAGTTTCTCATGAGAGCACGAGCTAGAGAACGTTATTTCACGAGCGTTGTATAGTAGGCCAAACTCACTCATGGCTTCCTCGATGGCGTGACGACCGTCAAGGAGCCGGTCTTCTTCCATCTCTATGGAGGACAATTGAGTTGTGAAAATACGATGTAACGGGCACTCACCTTTGCAGCTTTTCGGTAGATGATCCTACACGCATTCGGAAGATTTTCAGTGTCCAAGGAGTGCTTAAGATTGAATTCTACGCACAGGTTTTTTGCATTGCCTGCATGTTATTGCGCCACAAGTTTCTTCGTTACCACACCTGAAGAGCTTCTCATCGGGGTTTTCAATGACGCATTTATATTCACAGAATGGACATTCTTCCAAGTTCTCCAAGCCTGCCATTTCGATCTCTTTCCGCTGCTTTACTCGTTCGTAAAGCTCCATAAGTTTCTCTGGAAGGAGTCGTCGTAGCTCGGAGATGGGAAATAATTGTTTACATCCCGACTGATCCATGCAGACGATATTGATGTTGTGAGACCCAAGTAAGCCTTCTGCATACGTAGTCACGCAAGAAGAGCAGAATAAATGAGCGTCTTCGCATTGAACCATCTTATCCTAGTGCAACGCTCAGAGGCTGAAAATCACGTTGACAGAATTCGCAAACTTACGAACGGGTGAGATGAAAAACAGCAGCCACATTCAATACCGTCCCCGCATTCTTCATATTCCTGCTCGTTCAATTTTTCAGCTATGACAGCATCCTCCTTGGATGCATTCTGTTTCTCCATGGATAGAACCCATTCGCGCTCCCTCTCGAATTCATCATCACGGAGTTGTCTACCCTTTCCTTTACTGGACCTGGCTGCGGTCTTTTTTGGAATATAAGGGTAAGGC
Organism: Stygiomarasmius scandens; assembly: GCA_037954225.1. NCBI lineage: Eukaryota > Fungi > Basidiomycota > Agaricomycetes > Agaricales > Campanellaceae > Stygiomarasmius > Stygiomarasmius scandens. The sequence goes on along the minus strand of JBANRG010000004.1, from coordinate 248,176 downwards.
GGTCCTTGCGATTTGATCTCAGTCAAATACATGTAAGTCGGAGCATAAAGTGATTTCTTGACGAAAAGCATTTTTCGAAGGAAGGGTTTGGGCACATCAGGGAAATCGACCATAAGTTGATCCTGCGCGCCTGATATAAGAGGGTAGTCGATTGTTGACGATAGCATGTACATACCAGAGCAAGGTCATTGTAATGAACCCCACCACGAAATTCCCTGTCTATACTTCCGTAATCTGGAAGATTCGTACGACGTTTCTTCTGGTCAGGCTCATCAGCACTCTCGACCTTCCTCTTGCCCTTCCTGTCAACTTTTGGGTAGCTTGTATCTTCAAAAAGAATGTGGAGAACAGTCTGAACGACTTGATCTCCATACTGCGGGATGTGTCGTGAAATTAGAGAGGTGGCATGATCGGGCTGGACGTCTGGAATGACTTCCAAGATTTGCGCAAGATATTGTGAAGTTGGATCCAGTTCGGGAGAAGGTGTCTTTGAATGAGCAGGCAGATCCATTGGTAGCTCCTGAATATCAACTTCAGCCTCCAAGATCACCGGTTCTCGAGATGGCTGAGTTGGAGGAGTGTTTTCTTCGTCACTGGACAGGAAGAGGGGTAATTCTGCGGCACGAGGTTCACCAGGTGGAGGACGCCCCGAAACCACTGGTATATTATCAGTGGATCTTGAAGACTGCGTTTTAGACGGTGGTTTGGAAGGATTCGCTCTTGACGAAAGTCTGTTGACATGGGGTTTGGATGGTCCTGCTGCCGTAGACTGTTGTTGCAGACGGGGCAGGGCCTGCACCTGGATTTCGTCTTCATCTTCGTCTTCAGAATCAGTGATTATAATGACAGAGGTAGTTCTTGCTACGGCTGTTCCTGCTCTAGGGGCTAACCGTGTCCTAGGCTCGGAGCGCTGGGATCGGGTTACGCCGCCAAGACGAGGTGAAAGAAGCTCCGGAGAGGACGACATCTAACCACAAAGGGAAATGATAGGAGGGATACAAAGCAAAGGCAGCAGCCTCGCTGCAAGTGGCACCACGACAATCTGAATGATTTGAACAAAAGAACGCGCACTCTATGTGACCGACGCGTGCGTGACATTGTACTAATGGACATCCGCCAACTTGTTCACGACCTGCAGCAACCCTTGCCTAACCTTCCAGCCCTACTTGCACGCCTCTCTGCTCCACTGGATGCTATCGGTCTCCTTCCTCCCAGGTTCAGAAGTCACAATGTCAATCCTATTCCATCGACCTCTGTTAAAATTTCCATACATATTCCTGCCATTCAAAAAGCTCTCGTAGAACAAGTGCTCCCTACCTGGGACGTAATTTTGGAGGAGAACGAATCGATTGCACTAGCTGATCAATACTTTTGCCCCGATTTATTCTCATCTGCGTCACTTGCTGCAGGACAAGTCGCGTTAGATGCATACTCGACATTGATGACATTACCTCTCAATAAACATTCACTACGTTTGCTCTGTCGTCTGTCTAAGGAGTATCCGATTGACAGGCTTCATAAAAGCATATTCTCAGGCGTAGACGGTGCAAAGAAGAATCTACAGTGGGAAGATTGCGTGCAAGTTGTTGTTTCAGTGCCCGCCAAAGTCGCAAATTATATCGCGGGAAATGGTGAAATCCCCACTCCATTGGAACATAAATCTTACTTCAACGATCTCTGTATACACTGTGAGACGCTGATATGGATTTCGCGTTCTTCCAGAGGTAAGCCGCTTCTATGTCTTTGTAACTATGTTCATCTTTAGGCAGGACATGTATCGTCTATCGCACACCTCATTCACAAGCTGGCGAGACTAGGAATATTTCCGCCCGCACCTCCGTCATCACGATCGCAGCCCTCATTTTTTGAAGCTGTTATCCCAATAATGAAGACCAGATTTGCACAACCAGAATCACAATTTTATTCTAGTATCTGGTGGTGTATTCAGCGAGAGTTGTCTTCTATTACTCTACAGATCATCATAAGATCACTTTTCGCAGCATTGAAAACACCCGATTCTGTTCTGGACGGAACGCATCAAACACGGGCACTTGTTAAGAAAGAGGCAACATTCGCCTACAATCTATGTTCACTGTCTTCCGATCCGCAGGAAGTATGGGACTCTGTGTCTGCAGTTGTTCTCGGACAAAATTGGACCGAAAGCTATAGTCGCCTATTCGTCTGCTGGTTGGCAATGTGCGAAACAAATCTGTATGCAGGTGTGGTTTTTGATGCTGTAAAATCTCGTTATCTAACGGGCTGTCAGTGCTCTCTTTGTTTTTGAATGATGTTGTATCTCTATGGTCGTCTCCAGACCATATCAAGCACTCCCTTCTTACCCGACATCGCTGTGAGTCAACTTGCGGACTGCCTTGGCTCGTGTCGTTAACTATTGACTTAGATGTGACCTCGCTTCTCCTTTTGACCGTCTCTTATCTCCCTTCTTCATCTATTACAAGTCTCGCGACTTCTCCTCAATTCATATCCGGCGTAGGCACATACATCGGGCACATGGACAATTCCGTACGTCGCTGTGGAATGCTAGCAGCAGAGGTAGTGGCTAATCGAGCTGGGAAACAACTTGATTTCAAAGACTGGGAAGGAGATGACGGCGGTAAACCTTGGGCCCGAAGTCTCAGAAAGCTACTTGATACGAAAGATCTGGATGCTGATATAAGAACCGATGAAGAAATTTTACCTGAGGACAATGGCACCGAAGACCTGCCTTCGCATCTGAATCAAGGCCACGAATCCCCGAAAATCTCAAAAAAAGTTGTTCTCACAAGCTCAAAAGCTGGTTATGATTCGGACGACTCTCTCACCGGATACAACTCACCGCCTTCTTCGCGTTCCAATTCCCCAACGCCCTCGGAACTGGAAGAAATCGAAAAAGATCCATCTCTTGCAGTCGGTGTCAAAAAGATAGAAAGACCAGTATACCTCGCTCAGCTGGGTGCAATGATCCGAAATAAGGGAGGCCTCGCCACCGACAATTCAAATGAAGAGGCAGATAAGATTGAGATGGCCTTGAATACCGCGGAGGGACTCATACGCAAGAAGAAGGATTTCGGAACAGAATTGGGTAAGTCTCGATCGTCGTACCAGAGTTTTGTAGTAACGTTTATTCGGAACAGAGGAAAATGCTGTCGACATTGCGTACGGTCTCGTCGCTCTTCAAGATAATTATGAACTGGATGGATTCGAGACAAAACGTCAGAATGCGCTGATTGCACTCATTGCCTGCTGCCCAAGGAAAGCTGCACCGTGCGTCAATAGCTTGCTATTACTTGCGTCTTCTGATTGTTAGCATTTAGATGTCTCATCGAGGAGTTCTTCAAGAATCAGTATTCAACGAACCAACGATACGCCATCTTAAATGCTCTTGCTGTCGGAGCTCGCGAGTTAGCATCTCTTCCTGTGCAAATCTCTTCCGTTTTATCCGGCGATGTGTCATTCCCAAGCAAACGTTTACCTGCGCCTCTTCACCGAAAATATATCACCTCCAACCAAATATTACCTCAGATCATGGGTGAGATCACTCAGCAAGCTCTGGCTCATGGACAAGACGCTGCCATCGACAAAGCTCCTGAGCTCGTACGGGAAAGAAGGCTTCGTGTACGCCAAACTGGACGTATTTCTGAATTCACACCCAACCCTACAGCGTTCCAGTCGTCACCAAAGAAAACCACCTTTAACGAGGTTGCTGCCGAGTTTTTTATAGGACCCCTCATCAACCGATTCTGGCTTTTTCTTAGAGACGAAAGGGCACACGAGGAAAGAACTGCCCATTATGAAGGACGCAATCAGTATCGTGGGATGGGCACTGGATTGATCCTGAATCCCGTTGTCATATCGCATCTATTGCGAACATTGGCCATTCTGATGCATGCATCACATAGTGCGCCGGAATGGTTAGCAGTATTGGCTCCTGAGTCATTGGAGCTTGCTGTCACGATCGGCACTCGCCCGTTATCACTGGGAGAAAATGACGATGAGGAGAGGGTGCAGGATGAGGATGAGGGTGAGCAGGGAAAAGAAGCGACCGTGATCTCGTCTGCTCTTGAGCTTGCGCTTGTGATTCTAGACGGTTGTCTTGAACTAGATGATGGGCGCTCGTTGGGGCTCGACCATACTGCATTGCTTATGGGTACGGCTGAATGGGCTGGAGCTGTTTTTGCACAGATAGAACATGGCATCAAGATGCGAGGCGGAGGAGGGTCTCAGGAGACCACCCTGTTGCGTGCTGTATCAGGGGTGTTGTTGAAGGCAGACGATATCAGAACGAAATGGCAGAGGTCAATGATAGACATTTGGCAGTAAATAGAGCTTACAAGTCATCACAAAAACATGTTCCAGTCAATTTTAGTTATTATACAGTACGAGTACAGACAACCCAATAAGAATAAAAGAAAAGTATGTACAAGCAGCAAGTCAAAACATCCTCATGCGTCCAGTCTACTCATGCCTTAGCCTTGGCAGTCTTCGCCTTTGCCTTAGACGAGGGCTTTGCTTTCGAAGCGGTCTTAGCCTTGGAGGGAGCAGGTTTCTTGCCAGTAGCGGCCTATAAATGGCAGTAAGCAAGCGGTTCGGGCGTCAAAAAGAAAGAAAGATATACCTTCTTAGCTGCCCCGCGTTTAGCAGCGACTGTGGTCTTCTTCGTGGTACTGGCAGCCTTGGGCTTTCCTGCAATCTTCTTCTTAGGCTGCTCTGAAGCCTTCTTGGTTGATGCTTTGGCAGTGGTGGATTTCTTCGATGTGGTAGCGGTTTTAGCAGTGGGCTTCTTCGCGGTGACAGACTTGGCTGAGGACTTCTTAGCAGGAGCAGATTTGGTGGCGGCTTTGGCAGTAGGTTTGGATGAAGTGGTCTTGGATGCAGGCTTAGAATTCTGAAGGAAATTGAAGATTTACTCCGGCATTCAAATCGAACAACCCACCTCGTTTGTAGTCTCTGCCTTCTTCGTCTTGGGAGCAAGCTTGACTTTACCAGAGGGTCCCTTGGGGAGCACAAATATTCCGCCCTCGGCCCCAGACGCAATGGCTCGGTTTAGTTGCGAAAGGTTGAGGCCAGTAACGTCAATCTTGTATTTCTCCTCAGCGTACTATGTGACTATTAATGATCTGAAGAAGAGAATAGGAAAGGGTATATACCTTCTTGATAATGCTACGCGAAACACCGCTACGGGCATCATCTGGATGAGCGGCAATGCATTCCTGGAGAAGCGATTAGAATGTAGTCTCCAAAAACAGCAGTGGCAGCTAACCTTGATAATGTCTTTCCAAGAAGGTCTACTGCTTTCTGTCTTAGCAGCAACAGTCTTGCCCTTGGCTTTAGTAGATTTGGTAGCGGGTTTGGGTTTGGTGGCGGTAGTTTTTTTCTTCTTCTCAGCGGCCTGCAATGTGGAAGCAGGCTTAGCTGCTTTAGAGGTGGAAGCGGGCTTCTTAGCGGGGGAACTGGAAGCAGACATGAGGAGTCGATATAAAGTGTTGTTGCGGGAGAGTTGAAATCTAACCTGCGCGCGTAGAAAGGGGCTTCTTATATCATCGCGGACGCGTCGTCATGTGACATTTGTTGAATCCAATCAACAAACGCTAGCACAGCCACTGCATGAAGTATAAAGAACGTGTCGCCAGCTATCCACAGAGTTCACTCGCTGTATGTTTACGCATGTGCCATAGTAGTTTCCAATCACAACAAAGTTATCTTCATATCAAATACATGACACGCAACCTAAGCCAATATTTTGAAGGATCCATTTGTCTGAATCACAGCCCTTGCGCCAGTAGCAACCCAGCCCTCTTCCTCATCCAACTTTTGCACATCAACGTAACTCTCTTCAACTCCGCCCAGTTTCCCCACTGGCGGTCCACGAATCAGTAAGGATCCCTCCGGATCACCTCCTGCCTCAATTGCATCATCAGAAATTCCGATTACTTTGGCCTCAATGTTGACACTCGGTGGGCCAGAGGCTGCCGGCTCCTTTTCACTCGAAGAAGGGAAAATTTGCAAATCCAATGGATGAGAGGCAAGGACTGGTGCAGGTACTAGAGGATGCGTGTATGTGTTTATAATTGGGCAAGAAAGCGCCACGCGAGCTGGCGTGAGGATTGAAGCTCGAAGAACACCTGTCACACAATTAGTCTCTTGAGGACAAACAACGGTAATATACATACCATCACCGACGAGTATAGCACGAACTGTTCCAGCGCCTTCGCCAATAACTCTAGCTCTCGCGCCATCGTACACAAGTCGGTCCCAAAGACTATCCTTGGTCACGAAACCTTCCGAGATACCAGCAAGCTTGTGGCGCCAAGCAAACGAACTCAGGAAAAGGCTCTTCTTCGCTTCACGTAGAATGGCATCTACAAGCGATTCTAAATGGCCCGGTTTCACAAACAAGATCGTAGGAGAAGGAATTGAAAACTTTTTGCTTGTCATTAAATCCGCGACGTCATGTTTAATGGTGACTATATTCATCGTTTAGTAGCAAGATGTTAAGATCAGATCAAGACATGCCTTCATCGCTGTGGAATAGTTTGGAGCTAGCAAGAGTGGCGAAACTGGTTCCTTCATAAATAGCCGAGTATACAATAGCACGGCCGTAAGCAGTGCTGAGGGAATGTCCAGAAACAATCGTATCCAAACGAGAGAGAGCTTGAGCGGCAGGAAACATTGCATTAATTGCCGCGACACCAGCGGTGAGATTGGCATGGGTGAATTGAGCACCATGAATCTGTCCGTTACCGTTTGCATAAAATGAGACGGTGAAAACATCTTGTGGTTCTATGGAGAAAAAAATTCAGAATAAAGTACATGTCTAATATTGAAAGCTTACTTGGAATAGGGCTGAGAATCTTTTCCACCTTGTTTCCTTCCCGCTCTACATCATCCCATCTCAATACTCTGATCTTGCTCGCCACACTGGCCATAGCATGAGCACTAGGTTCCCCAACAACGACGATAGTGTATTTCTGGGTGTTTTCTCCGCCATCGTAGATTAGCTCAAGCAAGCTCGGAAGAAGCTCTGCATTGGTGATTATGGCCGATGGTGGGTGGGATTCCAGAACCGGAGAAAGGAGTTGCGACGCTGTCAATGTGAATGAAGGAATAGAGTGCGAAGCAAGAGCCAGGTCACTAAGAAGGAACTCTAGTGGTTTGTTTAATGACCAGTGTATTTAATATAACGTGAAAGACGTACCAATGCAGTCATTCAAAAACAGAAGGACATTCGACTCGCCAGGTTGGAGGCCAGCAAGACGTATAAGGCCGGTTCCAACTGCTGCAACACGGTCTTGGAGAGCTGCGTTGGTAATCTCCCCACCGAAGTCAGATTGATCCTACAGGGGATGGAGGAAACAGATGTACCTTGGTTCCCCACAAAGTACGAGGTAAATCATGGTCGGGTCGCACAAAATCTGCGAGGATGTGAACCTCTTTGCCCGGTCGCAACGGGAACTTGACGCGAGCGGTAAGCGACTAAAATGACTGAAGCTTCAAGCAAGGAATACTTACTCTCGAAATTAACCCAGTACCATAGTTTCTGTAGACAGCGCTTTCACCGGGGTTTCTCACTCGAGCAACGTCACTTTGTCTACCCAGAAGAATAGGGTGTACCAGAGGCTGAGGCTTGTTGAAAGTATGCAGCAAAAACACGGTTGCAGCGATAAGGCCGAGAAGAATGGTCAAATCGTCTGTGACGAGGTAGTCGGCGACGTTTGCTGGGGCCATGTTGAGGCCTATGAAAGAGAGAAGTATGCAGTCGTGGAAATAAGTAGAATTGAACACTCGTCAACCGAGTGTCGTGGAAGGACCGAGGTTGACTTCGGGCCTGGTCAAGGTTGCGGTCCAAGTTCTGTGTCAGCCCTGCTGACCCTAACGACTTCGTTCGCTCCTACAAATTCACCTACCTACCTACCTACCTACCTACTCAATTTCTGCGGTCCTATCTCTGCTCATGGCATCTTAGTCGCTGACTGTATTTTGTAAAATAAAAATGGAATCTCTATCAAGCCGCTGCTTCCCCGGTACCTTTCCTCATGAGCCGAAGCAAGCCTTCTTTAGACCGACGTTCTTTCTTGAAGCCTAGTCGCTGCAGTCACTTGGAGACATAGCATAGGTTCCTGGCCTCAAGGGCATCGCAAGCATTCTGGGTGTTCTTGTCGAAAAGTACAATGTGGACATGGCAATGAAAACTTAAGGACCAGTCAACGAATCGGAATAGGGAAGAGTCGGATGTAGGGACTACCAGGACCATTCGTAGGATGATACTTGGGTCACATCGCGAACCTGTGCAAGCTGAGTTCGACGTTCTCATTTTTGTAAACGTGCTCATTCTTCAAGTTCGTCGTCTTCTATTTATAGTAAGCTAGAAACTGGGGAAAGAGTCTCTGAACATGTTTATGGGATCCAATTTTTCCTTCGAGTAAACAGTCAGCTTAACGATGCAGTAATACTGCAAGTGTAGACCGCGATATCTAGCAATATACCAACATTTTGCTGTGAGTGACCGATGAGATTTCAGAAAATTATTCACTCCGACTGACACGACTCCATTATCAAGTCGCAACACTCTGCCAGTACCGAAAGGCGATTATGATGATCAGAAAAACGGCACAGCGGTATTCTAGATGGGATAGAAGAAATGCAAAAGACGTTGAACAACCTAAAGAACGCAGGTGAATTAAGCCTCTCTGAAAGACTGGAATAACTCCCATTGTACGGGCTAACCAAGTCTCTGCATCTCCCTAGGTGAGTCTTTCATCTCTCGGTTCGCGCACACTCTAGTCACTGTGATTCAGCGTGCATGATGAATCTGCTTTACCCTCGGAACTTTGTGGTATACATAAAAAGTTAGAAAGAGTGGTATGCACTATTCCAGAGGCCAACGTGATATATACAACTTGTATTCACTCGGCCCCGATGTTTTCTGTTTCCTCAATTGCCGGGACAGACATTAAACTGGTTTACGGGGCAATGGAAAACCCCACTTTGGCTAGCCAAGTTATTTTGGACAACCGAGTTGCTGATTTTTTTGGCAATCCGATTTCTATCAAATAACCTTCTGGCTAAATTCAGCATCCAAGGTAGTCAACTGCAGAGACAAGTCATCAGAAGGAGTCACAGCAGGACAAAGTTATCCTGATACTGGATCATCTTGGGAGACACCTACTTCCAGCAATGGTCGTGATTTTTCTTGCCACCTTGATGTTTGAAGCTAAAAGCCTGACTCTGTTGATCATCAGGGAGGCCTGTACCTGAGCTTGGATGCGTCCATTCATCCCTCAGTTATCATCTCCCGGTATAGCATCTGCTAGTAAACAGCTTCTCAAATCTTTGATGATGATGATCCTAATGTGCAAGCGCTGTTGGAATGTCCTCTACTCGTGGTTGAGTTATCAGGCGTTCAAATGGAGACCGATGCTCCCGAGGTCCTTCTCGAGCAAGTTGAGAAGAGTTCTATGTTCACTGTAGCTGGCTCCTGCCATACCAGCGCTTCAACCGAACAGTCCACGAATAACTCCTACTGCACTCAACTTGTTAAAGGTTCTCTTGCCTTTGAATCCCACAGACATCTGGGCTTGCATTGCCTGGCTTATCACGGTGGGAATGGATGTTCTAGTTACGACTTACTACATGGGTCTGGTGCGATTATCATCTAGCATTGGTGGGCCACACATTGTGACCGTTTCAAACAAACGACTCCTGAGATCGGGAACCTTCATGCTGTAGCTCTTGGGCCAAAGTTAACCCGGCAAGTCGACGATGATCTGCTCGGGAGCTATTAGGACTGCTCCACTGGCAGATTCTCTCGGTATACGCAGTTAGGGAATGTCGAAATGCTTCGTTTAACCTTGACAGTAGTTTCGGAGAGGAAGAATGCCGTCCAAATTCTATGTGCTGAAATCCTGTTCAACTTGGCCCGCTCCCTCCATAACTCCGAGCCTTTACCGCAAAGCTCTGGCGGTCTATCAGAGAACGAGTAATTCACACGGAAAAGCAGCATTCATGCAGGCGATCGACGAACTCGACTAACGTATACGACTATTGAACAAAATATTCGAAAATAAGGAACGCCACTCTGACAAGGACGCTGGATATGGCAAAGCTTTCAAGAAACATATATTGCCTATTCTAATATTGTGTACATCGACGATTGGACTAGTTTGCGTTTTCAAGTCAAGCTTGTCAGAAATGACTTTTGAAGCATAGAAATAGGATCACATCAATCTTGAGGAACTCTGCAATTGTTTAAAGACGCGGACAACTACACCAATATATACTTTTCTTCCTAAGAAGAGTTGAAATACATTGGTCGAGGTATTCAAGTGCTATAAAATATTTCATTGAAGCGATGAGCTAACTAGCAAAGGATAGGGCATATGCATATGAACTTCGAGTGCGGACCGAGCTGGGGGACGTTTGGGCAGGAAAAGAAATAGCTACGGGGAGACAGCGGAAAGCCGTGGATGATTCGCGTAAACTCGGGGCTGTGAACGATCAAGCACTTGCGAACCTAAAGTATGGAATTCTCAGGACAGCAGTTAACGGTCGGAGATGAGATTGGAGCTTCGACATCTTATGACGCCACTGGCGTTATACCGAAACACAAGTGGTCTAGGAAAGTGACTGGTTAGACTAGGAGTTGGAGAATGAGGGAGACATCGAGGTGTGTCATCGGACAGAAGCAAAAAAAAAACAAGGGCGAGAAGCGAATTAAACAGGCGTGGAAATGAGGAATTGGAAAATAATAAATTATTTTTTTGATGGTGACGGTCGGAGTGTGAAAGTAAAAATCGCCCAGACACTTGACTGTTTACGGTGGTATAATTCGTCTACCATATAGTAGGGCTTTCTTGTCTCTAACCTTTCTCTTACGACCACCGTCGAGGCTTCTCGGCTTAATAGCCTTTCTAATTTCTAATCCTTTTCTCTCTTCCTAATGTCTTTATCTACCGACAATTCCCCCTCTTTTTCGAGGTCCAATCCCTCTGCAAAGACCCCGCCTCCTGCACCGTCTGCTGCCTATGCAAAGAGGTTCTTTTTTAACCCCTTTCCCCCATGTTTTTAGCTCACTTTATCGTCTACAGAGCCCGTGAGCTTCAAGCAGAGCAAAACATCCCTTCAGCACGGTATCGGCCTCCTGCGCTGCGCGCTCTCGCATCTGGTGGTTCTCCTCCTAACGAGGTCTCGCCATCTGTCGTTTCACCCGCCGATGTCAGCTCTTTGCCTCCTACTAATTACCCGCCCGGGTTTAGAAGGGCCAGGGCTGGAACCCTACCTTCCAATGTTCAGTTGGCTGCTCAGAGATACGCAGCTGCTTCTTCCACCCTGTCCAGCACTCCGGCTTCCACAGAGTCTCTCCTAGATCGCCAGTCTGTGACTCCGACTTCCACTGTCCCTCCTACTCGCCCCGGTCTTCGTCATTCGGCAACTTCCACAGTTCCTTCTTCTACTGTGACCAGTCGTCTTCGATCCGAGTCTCTCACTTTGCCCGCCGGTGGTCTTTCCAATGCGTTTGGTCCCTCCATCTTTTCTTCTTCTTGGCTTTCTAGCAATGGCAGCGGCTCCGCCTTTCCTGTCCTCGAAGAGCTACGTTCTGTCACGTCTGGTGACTCCATGGGTGACGACTTCGATGTCCATACCCTCGATTATCTTGGTCTCGACGATCACCGTCCTCCAGCTACGCTTTCTGAACTTCGCAACCAAGCCCAAGCTGCTATCGCAGGTAACTTGGCCAATCCCTCCCGTTTGCGTGCCAGCACCGTCTCCAACCCATACCGATCCAGACCTTCCCTCACCACCTCCTCCCTCCTTTCACCCTCTGTCGCCACGGAAGAAGAAGAATACGATTCTTATGATGATCAGGCCTACGCTCGTCAGCGTTTGGCCTATGAAAGCAGTAATGCCGAAAGCAGCTATTCGCCTTCCTCTTACGTAGCTAAAGGCTTCAAACAGAGTGACCTTCTCGCCGCGCCTACTCGTCCTCGTGCCATCTCTGTTGGAAATCTTGAAGATACCGGTCGTAGCATCCAAAGGCGAGCTACAGTTGCTGAACCCTACATTAACGAACTTGCTCAGCCAAGTACGGGACTGAGCGTCGTTTCTTCCAAAATTAGCAGCACTTCTGGCCTCTTATCGGAAAATAAACTCGCAACTGTTCGTAGCAACCCTTCGCTCCACTTTGCTAATGGAGTCGAAACGCCTAGCAGAGCTTCTGCTTACCTTCTTGCTCCCGGTGCCCCTAATAGATCTGTCTCTCCCAAATCTGAGGGACCCTCCTCTCAGGTACAGACACCGACGCGGTCGCTCTGGATCGGAAATCTTGATAGCGCTGTCACTAGCGAGCAATTAATCCACGTTTTTGCTCCTTACGGTGCCATTGAAAGTCTGCGATTACTACCGGAAAAGGCAAGTCTATTTTATATCTATTTTATACTCCATTAACAAGTTGGCAATCAGGAATGTGGATTCGTCAACTTTGTCGACCAAGCTGATGCCATCCGTGCCAAAGACGATGTTCTTAACCGCTTGGGAGGGAATATTGGCATGCCCAATGGGCAGACGGTTCGCATTGGGTTTGGAAAAGCTGATAGTGCTCCTGTTGCCCCAGCCAAAGGTACTCCTGTTAGCCCCGGGCCAACCTCTCCCGGCGCTGTCCCTGGGAAATCTCCCAATCCCTCTGCTGCCCCAGGCGGTATTGACGCACAGTTGCAATCTACTCCAACAAGGGCTTTATGGATTGGCTCCATTCCATCCACAACCACTCCAGCAACTATTCTCAGTGTGTTCAGCCCTTATGGCCCTATCGAGTCGGCTAGGGTACTGACTCATAAAAACTGTGGTTTCAGTAAGTTTCCGCATAGTTACATTCAGTTTTCCACCCTGATTAACTCTTTTACAGTCAATTTTGAACGCCTCGATGATGCTGTCAGAGCACGCAAAGCATTAAATGGACGCGATGTCCTCGGTAGCGATGTCGGTGCGATCCGAATCGGCTTTGCCAAAGTACCTGTCAAGAATGGGCAGGAGGGGGCTGCTGAGGAAACTGTGCCCGTCTCCGTACAAGGGATTGGTGACCTCAGTGTCGGTGCAACTATTCACGCTCTTCGTAACGTCAAAGGAGCTACGACAATTCCTACCGACCAACAAGTGCTAAGTGGAGCTGTTGAAAATTATAGGTCGAATCTCCTACTCAGCATGATCGCTTCAGGCGCGCACAACCATACATTGATGCCTGAAATCGCGAAGCCGCCTAGTTGGACTCCGACGGTGACCGAGCAGCAGATGATCATGAAAGAACTCAGTGCTGGAAGCGCCGATGCCGAGGTAGATATCCAGGCACTTGCAGGTACGAACTTTTACTTTCCACAAAGAAAGTATTGCTAAATGTGTATCTTTTGTAGAGTTCCGTCCTCCAACCATGTATTATACCACCATTCCACTGGTCTCGGAACGTCCTCACAACAGGCGTTGGGACGCTGCCAAGTTGCGTGAGTTGCGGAAGCGACTAGATTCCGGTACTATGAGCACCGAGGAGATTGACCAAGTGGCGGCGGACTTTCTTGATGGTGAGATTGTAGACTTGGCATCTGACTGGCTGGGAAATACAGTGAGTTCAATGAATTTACACGCTTACTGCCGCTGTATTCACTGGTCTCATGCTCAATAGGTTGTTCAAAAATTGTTCGAAAAGTGTTCTCCCGGTCCTAAATTTGCGATGTTGGAACGTATCAGTCCCAATCTTGCCATGATAGGGATCCATAAGAACGGCACGTGGGCAGCTCAGAAGATCATCGAATGCGTTGCTACCCCAGAAGAAATCGGCCTTGTGGCTCAGAACCTCAGACCTTATGCGCCCCCTCTCCTGCTCGACCAGTTTGGAAACTATGTTGTTCAGTGTTGCCTCCGCTTTGGCGCCCCAGCCAACGATTTCATTTTCGATGCTATCGTCGATCGCATGTGGGAAATTGCTCAAGGAAGGTTTGGAGCTCGAAGTATGAGAGCTTGTCTGGAAAGTCCTCATATCACTATCAGTCAGCAGCGTCGAATTGCTACTGCTGTGATCCTGAACTCCATTCCTCTGGCTACAAATCCCAACGGAGCCTTGCTTCTCACCTGGCTTCTCGATAATTCTGGGTTCCCTTCGCGTTATAATCTCCTTGCTCCTCGATTCACCCCTCATCTTTCCCACCTCTGCACCCACAAGTTGGCTTCTCTGACTGTGCTTAGGATTGTCAACCAGAAAATCGAGCCAGATGCGTCTCGTCAAATTGCCGAAGCTTTGTTTGCATCGCATGGCGATCATGTTCTCACCGACGTTCTTGGTGATCAGGTCAATGGTGTCAACGTCGTCCACAAGATACTCACCAGTCCATTCATCGAGGCAGCTGACAAGACTCGTTACATGGAGTCCACCAAGCGTGTCCTCATCGAGCTCAAGGTCATCGCTACTCAGGCTTACCGCAGGTTGATTGAAGAGGTCGGATTGCCCATTCCTAACTTCCAACCTACATACTCGACCAATGCACCCGCCACTGGCAAGAGCAAGGGCAACCCGAACTCCTACGCCGTTCCAGGTCTACCTCAAGGATATCCATCGAATGATCAGGGCCTCGCTTCCATGATGGCGGCTTTGCAGATGGGTGGTCAGAACCCTCAAGCAGGTCCTCAGCTGCATGTTGATCCTGCCAATAGTGGCCGTCTTCCACCGGGCCCTACAAGTGGATTCTCCCCTGCATCTGATCCCTTCGGTCCGTTTGCTATGCAAGACATGAACAATCCTCGTGGTAGCATTCGTCGCAGTGGTAGTCTTCCCGTCGGTGGAGCAGCTCCTCAGAACTCTCAATATGGTACGCAGTCGCCTAGTCTAGCGCAGGCTGGTTCTATGCTGCAGTACGGCGGAATGGCGGGTCAAACGCTTCCTCCTCATTTGTATCAAACACCGTACATGTACTACGCCCAAAATTCTCCTCCCAACATGGGTACATTCCATACATAAAATGTTTTTGCACGACCAAGTCACGAACGTCACTCTTTTCCCTTGCCTCCATAGTATCTGCACAATCGTTCCATGCGTCCGACACACTCCATCTTTTGGTCCTGTTGCACTTGGTTCAGACTCGTGTCATTTCAATGTTATACCCACATTCGGTAAAGTTGTATTCATTCATTTTTACAAAAAAAACACAGGCAAGCAGTCTTGGGTTACTGTGCTGGAATGGCTTCATATCGTCTCGCTTTTTTCGTTGCTTCCATCTTCTGTACAATACACAAAGGACAGGCCGTGACATATCGGCCAGCAAATTAGAACGGATACATACGTTTATAGCAGCCCTACTTCGTATACGTAGTGTTACTTTGCACCTATTTATTATATGACGAAACACGCTACCATGTGTGTTCTTAAACTTCACTAAATACTTACCTTGTAAACATGGGGAATGCTTCTTCTAAGGCTGCCCGCAAGCTACCGAAGCGTTCAGACCCAGCATGGTCTGCTTCAAAACCCATCGAACTATCCAATGTATCCTCGAAGACGCTAGTAGCAGAAGAACGGAGAAATAGAGGTGCGACCAAGCACAACTGACAAAAATTTGGTGTCCAACGCACATTTTCAGCAATTGATGAAGACTCGGGTGACCCCCATTTTCTACGAAACTTGAATCAACTTGGACCGGTCAAAGTAGACCATCATATGCAGGCTATTCGACCAGTTGAGTTTCTTTCTGTACTTCTAGTAGCGTCCTCTCAAATCTTTACAGGTGCAGAAAACTCATCAAATGCTGGAGTCTCGATTGAGGTCTGAACAGGAAGCTTTCTCGATGCAACCGTCACCGGATCGTGTACAGGCAGCAACTCTCACTTACCTTCTAGACAAGCGAAAGACCCTCACCTCCAAAGATGAAATACGAGATTTGACTCAAAAGTATGGCATTGAGGTCGAAAAATTAGAAAGCGTCGCTCGCCACGTTAGCAGTCCAAGCATCCAGAGTGGGGGTATTGTGAAAACCGTAGGCCAAGATGGGGAAGAAAAGGTCTCAGTAATGGTGAGTTCCTTAGAAGTTCTTATGACTTTTGCTACTTACATTCAGTCGACAGTCTGTATGGATAGAACCGACGTTTTCTAAATAGTTTTTGAAGGTACTTAGTGATGATAATTTTTAGTGAGGGATCATGGCAACACAGAGGATGCTATACTTTAGTTATTGGTCTTCGTATTATCTAGCTAGTTAAACTTTGCCATAATATCGTCCGGAACCTCGCAAAATAAAGGAAGTGCGCACAGACCATGCATGATGGAACGCGTATGGTAGTCTCTACGTCACGCGTTCTCAGTGAGTCTGATTCACTTCACTAAGCTGGTGCTAAGTACCATGTTTCGTCGTGCAAAGATTCCCAACAGGCTCTCTACATCACAGGCTCATATATCTTCCTACCGTCAATTTCCAAACTCCAATTCGCGAAGAAAAACTTTAGTCGCCGTTTCTGCGGTCGTCGCCGCTGGATGTCTCACATATTCTGCCTCCAAAAGAGTTATCCTCAACGACGTCTCTACAACGCAAACCAATGCACAAAAAACCTCAATAGTGGCCCCTTCAAATATCACGAACTCAGATCCTGATATACTACATACTTTGGTCTGGGGTTCAAACACGTACACATTGTTATCTTTCGTATTCCGGGCCCTTACTTACTGTTGACAGGTCAAGGACATTGCTACCGGATGGACCAGATGTAGAACCTATTCGTAGACCTCTGGTCGCTTCGTGGCTGGATAATGTCGCATTGAAAGACTTGGTTTTCCATCAGGATCATGCCGCCTGTGTCGATGCTAGAGGAGACGTGTATCAATGGGGGAAATTTTTCCAGACGAAAGATGGTGAGCAAACACCAACTCTCACATTGAAGGGAAAGGTAGGACGACAGTTTCTGAGATTTACTTAGTGTCTGACTTGAAACGTAGAATATTGTCCAACTCCAACTTTCTGAAGACCGAGTGTATGCTCTGTCTTCTTCAGGGAAGATCTATGCTAGTGATCTGACCAACCATGATTCAAAAACCTCCTCCAAAAAAGATTCTTCGCAGTGGTTGACTGGATGGATCACGGGGACCGAGGAATCCTCCAATTTCGTGGAAGTCGTTCCTAAAGACGCACTTTCATGGGGAGAGAAGTAACCACGTTTGTTCATACCGTTAATTTTACAGCTTATCTAGTTTCTTTTCCAGATTTGTCTCCATTTCTGCAGGACACGACCATCTATTAGCACTCAGTTCAACGGGTCGAGCATTTGCTCACCCAATTTCTTGGAATGCCAACTCTCATGGACAACTTGGCTTCCGTAAATTTGAAGTACCTTCACAAGATCCAAAAGCAACACAGCCGGTGGAGCTTGTTCCCAAAAGCGTGGCAGATCCATACGCGAAAGCGTCGCCATTTAAGCGTCTATCTTCGTCTGGCATCCAGAAAGATTCTTCATGGGATGATAGATCTGTCAAAAACTGTCCCACAGTCTTTGAAATACCTTCTCTAAGGGATATTAAAATATCTAGCTTAAAAGCCGGCGGACGATCCAGTTTTGCTCTCACTGATAACGGTAGAGTTTTGGGCTGGGGTGCAAATGAATATGGGTACTGTTCATACTTCAAACCATAGCGATCTTGTCCTGACTCTTCTCTTAGTCAAATTGGTCTTGGTCCCAATGTGACGATGGATAGTATAACCGTTCCCACCGAGGTCATTCTTTGGCGTACAACCTCCTCTAGCGCACAAACAAAATGCGTTGACATTTCTGCTGGTAGGCGTAGTGATAGTATGAAATATTGTACCGTGTTAACATCTCCCGTCAGGCGGTGACCTCACTTGTTTCACCGTTGAAAGGACAAGCAACAATCCTTCATCAAAAGTTTTTGAAGTATTGACGTGCGGCAATGGTCAGTGGGGCGGACTGGGTAACAATGTCTTCAGTAATGCCCAAGGCACGCCAACTCGCGCCCGGAACGTCAGTGGTCTTTTGGAATGTACGTGATTCCAGATGTTCGTCTCTATGGTATCCAACACAATCGTTTTAAACAGACAACGACATCAAAAAAAGCATTGAACCCATTGTTCCCCAGTCAGTTTCTGTATCGCCGACGGGACATGTACTCTTGACACTGGACACCTCGGCGGGAGGAATCGCGGGCCGTGATCTCGTGGCGTGGGGCAAGAATTACGATTCCGAGCTTGGCAACGGAAAAAAAGCGAGCAGCGCTTCACCTACTGCCATGAGCACTCCTGGTGGCGAGAGGTTCATGCTGACCAAAAAGAAGGCAAAAGAAGTGCGAGACCTTCAAGGCAATGTTTGGAAGCGAGGAGTTGGAGTTGAACAGAAGGCGGTGACAGGATACTGGAACAGCGCGGTGTATTGGAAGGTTTCGTAAGGAGACAATCATTTTCTTAGCATAATACAGTATTGTAATTACGGGCCCCTATTTTTACTTGGTCGAGACTCCCGTCAACTTCTTTCCCTAATTACCATCCCGGTTATATTCCCCACTCATTCTCTCGCAACGACTGGAAATGTCTACACTTTCCTCCACTGTCTCTTCCATCTTGTCCCCGACTTCCAGCACTTCTTCATATGATCTCGCAGATTCCACTCGTTCTCGATCCTCTACTGTCTCTACGCAGTCTTACAGTTTAGCTGGAGATTCTGACGACGAAATCGTCTGGACCGTCTCGTCGGAGTACCAGTTATCATCCGATGTATTCACTGAAAGTGAAGATGACGATTTCATAGTGTTAAACCGACCCCAGTCCGCTAGTGGTGTTTCTACTCCTCTTCCTACCTCCCATAACCTTACATCTGCGTTATCCAATCTCTCTCTTGGCAGCGCTTCTGAATGCAGCGCATCTTCTACAGATGCATGCTCTAGCAAACGTGGTTCAAAAAGAAGGAACCGTACTTCAAAGCTTGCGGTTCCCTCTGATCCTCCCAGCCAACAAACTAGTGAAAAACGTCGGAAACGGAAAGGGAAAAAGCAGACAGGCTTGGGTGCACGTCCAATAGTGGATGATGCCTCTGAGGGTGTATCAGAATGTGCAACGTCAGAATTGTCTGTTTATGACGAGGCCGTAAACTACATAACTTCGTTAGTCTCCTCCGGGTCCATTCTTCGTGTCCATCTCTTCTTACTATTAATATCTCAGATTCCTCTCTAACCCTTCGGCTCACGATGATTCTCGCTGCCGTCTTACATTCCTCCAGTCTCTCATAATCGAATTGGGGATTGAAAGCACTTCATTGCCCGCTTCGTTAACAGCGGCTAAAGCTATGCTCAAGTCGCATGCCTTCTTGAATGTCCGCGAGTATCTTTCGGTCCGGGACCAGGGACTCGAGGCGATTCAGAAGGCCATGTATCCGAGTCGCTCTGCCCTAATCAAATCGATTCGCAACAAGTCTAAAGGTCGTGCTTCTCGTGAGTGGGTCAAGGACCACGGCCTATCCGTTCTTTTGGTATCTTGCTTCCACAATTGAACAAACCTACATTTCGGACCATCTTGTGCTACATTTATCAGACCTGCCTCAGTTATACCTCTTGTATCTGTATCTTGCTCAGTAGAATATAATTTGTTAAAGACATGACATTGTGAACAAAAGCAGCTGCTATCTAAATCACATTATCGAGAAACAACAGCCCTAAAATAGAAGAAAGCGAGTAACAGCATAGGTAAATCCTTACAGACCATCCAGTGCGCAGAGTACGCAATACCTAAACTGAAACAGATATGATAGATGAAGCGGTGGGTATAACGAGGCGGAGGCAGATAAGATGTGAGTCGAGAAGGGGGATATCAGGAGCGAGCGTAAAACGAGTTCATTATATCGTGAAGAAAATAATGATAATGATGAATGTTCCGGATGTAATGAACCGTTCAAATCACTGGTATATCGCGTTCCGAGAGAACACATTAATCGGCTCTGATACCAACCGCGACAACAGCGCCCATGTTGATGATGGCTTGGTTGGCGACGTAGAGGAAGTCACTGTCGCTCGCAGTACCAGTAGGTACAGCGAGGCCACTCGCAGGGCCGCTAGAATAATCAATGGCTGAAGAAGATGGCGCAGCGCTGGAGGACCAGCTAGAAGAGGAAGAAGAGGACGACCAAGAGGAGCTACTGCTGCTGGGCTCACTCCAAGTGCTGCTGCTACTGCTGCTGGTGCTCGTGTGGGTCCTGGTTTTGGTAGTGGAAGGCTCTTCCCAGGTAGAAGAAGTGCTGGGTGGCTCCCAGGTGAAAGTAGGAGGGGTCCATTCTGGAGTAGACGAGGTGCTTGGGGGAGTCCATTCGGAAGACGAGGTAGTGGGGTCGCTGCCACCTGAGCCACTACCATCATTGAACCACCATGTACCCGTAAGAACACCTTCACTTTCGGGGGCAAAGAACGTGAATAGGCCACGAGACAAATCGAGACCACCGTAAGGACATCCAGGGCACTGAAAACATCATCGCTTAGTTCAGACTCTTACAAGCAAGCAGAAACGACCGACTTCGTCCATGATGGTGGCCTGGGTGGTCTTGCCATTGTACTGCATGGTAATGGACTTGAAACAGTTGGGGCCGGGATATCCGCCACCGTATTGCTGAAATGGTTCGTTGAGCAAGGAAATGATGGCACGAAACAGACAGGACTCACTGCACTGTTCAGAGCAACAATCTTCAAAGGGAACATACTCAGTTGATCTAGTTATCAGAGACTATATGGCGAAGACTCACAAAGTCGCTTGCAACGTTGAATTTACCACAAGCACCCCTACAAAGCACAAAGAATTAGCACCGTAAAGCACCAGAGTGGGCAAAATAACGCACATGCCGACGTCGTAAAAGGTCCAGCGAGCGCTGTCAAAACGTTTGTAAATGTTGACATGGCCAGGAGCACGTTTGGCAATGTCGCGGTGACGGTGAGCGTGGGGTCTGGCATGAGGCTCCGCATGGGAAACTAGAGGCAAAGCCAAAAGGGCGGCTGAGAGAAGAGTTGAGAAGATCATGGTTGGGATTGGAAAAGAACGAGTAAAGGAAAGGAGTGGAGGCGAATGGCCTAGGAACCGGTGGGGACGGTGAGGACACGGTGGTAAGTTTTAAGCTGACTGGCGGCTTGCGATGGCCTTGTCTAATTCAAATTCCCTAACAATCAACACGTGCTTTTTTTCATCGAAACGATCATTTTTTTCTTTCTCTAAATGTCACCCGTCTAGGACTACAACACTATATACCCTATGTAGCAATATAAATTAATGACAAAACCATAAAAGACGTAGTGTATAATCACCGACACAACCTATCTATAGTAAAGAGGAAGAGATCATTGCGCTTGTTCTGCGGCGAGAACCAAGCCGCCCATCTGACCGATCGCCAAGTAGAGTTGCGGAAGCAAGTCGTTGGTATCTATGGAAGGCGTAGCTGATGGCGCCTCCGAGCTCGACGAACTCGAGAAAGTCGACGTCGAGGACGAAGACGAAGAAGAGGATGAAGACGAGGAGGAGGAGGAGGATGAAGAAGAGGACCTAGAACTGCTGGTAGTCGAGGGTGGGGGAGGGGGAGTGCTGGTAGACGTAGGGGTCCATGTAGAAGACGGGGGAGGAGACCAGGTAGACGAAGGGCTTGGTGAAGGCTGAGGATCTCCGCCGCCAAACGACCATGATCCGGTCAAGACTCCAAGAGACTGATCACCAAAAAAGCTGAAAAGACCCGGTGTAAAATCAAGACCTCCCCATGGGCAGCCAGGACACTACCGAGCTTTAGCATTCATGTAATATACCACGGAAGGAGAACTCACCTGGTCCATGACAGTTGCCTGTGTTGTCTTGCCATTTACAGTGATCGAGATCGTCTGACCACAGTGCGAACCACCATCCCATTGCTATCAAGTTGTTTAATCATCAACCTCTTTCAGAGATAGAAGCAGCTTACGGCCGAGTTTAACGCCACAATCTAGAACGTGAAGACGCGTTCAGGGGATGCAAAGTCGCGACTCGATATTCAAAGGAAACTCACAAAGTCGCTATCAGTGTTGGTCTGACCACAAGCACCTAGTCCAGCAGCGTAGAACGTGAATCGTGTATTGTCGAACCTCTTTGACAAAGAATGTGGTCCACGGACAGCCAGGTCAGGTCGCGTATGGCGTTTCCTCATGCGAGGATTGGGCGCGTGTGTGGCCGCCAAAAGGGGTATGAAGAGCGAAACGAGCAGGTACTGCACAAGCATATTGAGGACTTTTCTCGACTGTGTCTGAGTAGAAATAGCGAGGGAAGGCGGCAAAAAGCCGTGGATGCAACGAGGAATGGTATATAAAAGAATGTGTTTTGACACAACGAGGCAACTGTAAATGATTGGCTGAAAGGAAACGCAGTAGCAACGCTCCCGGTGATGATGACTTTATATATGGAGACAGAAATAGGGACAAAAAATTTTCGATCGCATGTTTCAAACAACACTCGACATTACATTATGTATGACAAAATCATCTATACAAATAATACCGTAAAATATTTTACTCAGTCTACCTTTATTTTTGAAGGTGGGTCAACGAATGTCGCCTGTTCAAGACCATCATCAATCAACGTCTCTGCTCGGGTTAGACAACGACAGAAGCGTACCGTGACGAATTTAAGCACTTCATCTATAGCCAGAACAGGAGCGCTGATGAACAGAACCGCTTTCCATTCTGTCCAATTGAGGGGCGTGATCGCAAAAAGGGTCTGCGTGACACGATCAGCAGATTGCGGGCAAAGAGGCGGAAGGAAATCGTACCGTGAAGAAAGGCGTGTAAAGGATCATAAAGTGCAAGCCCATGCTCAAAGCAATGGCACCGACAAGGAACGGATTTTTCCACAAGGGAAGCCTCAACAAACTCTCATTCTCCGAAAGCGAATTCATGGCATTAAACATTTCCACCGTGACAAGGATCGACAAACTGATTGTTGTTGCCCTCTTTGCCATGATATTCGTAAACATTTCACAACCAATTTCTGGGAACATTGTGGAGCATTGATGGAAATGCGTCTACGGATGCAATCAGACTACCTCATCTCCAATGTCATCGGAAAAATGCTTACCAATTGATAAAATGAAATTTGGGGACCGCTTTCATAGAACATGAACCACCAAGCATAACCAAAGACCGTAGCGCAACCGACATAGATTCCAATTACCATATATCGGAAGAACAACCACGGGCCAACCAAAGGCTCCCGACTATTCCTCGGGGGCACCCGCATAATGGTGTGGTCAGCGGGATTGAAGCCGAGAGCCGTCGCGGGAAGACTGTCCGTTACCAAATTGACCCATAAAAGTTGAACCGGGATCAGAGCTTCCGGCATGCCCAAAAGGACGGTCAAGAAGATACTACAGGAATGGGTTAGAGAAGCAAAACAAAATCGAATATTCATTTACCTGACGACCTCTCCTATGTTGGAAGAAACTAGGAATGATGTTAGCGAATACGCAACACGAACAGCCATCTACTCACTGAGATACCGGATGAATTGTTTGGTGTTGTTATAAATAAGTCTACCCTCTTCTACGGCTTTCTCTATCGTGGCGAAATTCGAGTCTGCAAGGACCATGTCGGCAGCCAGCTTGGCAACATCAGTACCGCTACCCATAGCAACACCAATGTCAGCCTTCTTCAAGGCAGGGGCATCATTGACACCGTCACCAGTCTGTTGAAGAAAGTTGAGATACACAGCATCCACAAAAGATGGTAACAGCTCACCATTGCAACGACAAGCCCCAGACTCTGTAGCAGATCTACAAGTTGACTCTTGTGAGAAGGTTCTGTGCGCGAAAACAAGCTTGCCCTCTGGACGACAGCGAGTTTCTCTTCATGGCTCAATTCGTCGAGTTCCCGGCCAGTGTAGCTCTTGCCCGTCAAGTCTTCATTCTCACCGAAGATACCAATCTGACGACATATCGTCTCAGCGGTGCCCTTGTTATCACCTGTTATACAGATAACACGGATTCCAGCAGCTTTACAGTTTGCAACAGCAAGTCGCACCTCGGGACGAGGAGGATCAAGCATACCAACGAGCGAAACAAACGTAAGATTTTGTTCAAAGCGGGAGTAATCCTTGCTACTTTCGGTCTCGTAGTGGGACTTGTCCGTGTCAGTCACGTCGACGTATGCAAGGGCAAGACATCTGAGGCCGTTGTTTCCATAAGAGACCGTCTTCTGGAGGATGCTGTTTCGTAGTTGAGGCGTGAGCGGCATTGTTTGACCATGAACCATGACCGAAGTAGAGCGGTCCAGAACCGATTCAGGAGCACCCTTGACGAACAGAGCACCCTTGCCGTTTAGTCTGACGAGCACAGACATCATCTTGCGGTCTCGAGAAAATTCAAAAGTCAAAAGACGAGGGATACTGCGCTCAAGATACTCGTTGACTGCGCTGGCTCTGACCGTAGGAGTCAATGATGGTAGGGATCGGGTGATAGAGTCATCTTTGCAGCCAATCTTTTCGACCAACACTTTGAGAGCAGCTTCCGTGGGTTCACCGACATTGCTGTAAGTATCCTTTTCCTATGAGGAGTTTAATACACGACACGATTAATATGATCTTGGGAACTTACGGTGTTGTAAACAATTTTGGCATCATTGCAGATGGCACTGATCTCTGCCAGTCGTTGAATGGGGTCTGATTTGAGTTCAGCAGCATCACCCTTTTCATCAACGGACTCCACAGACCCGTGAGGCGAAAACGTGCTGCCTGAGACTGAAAACTCGCGCGGTGCACCTGTCTTGGCGTCTACGATGAGGAACTGCAACGCAAGACTCAGTTTGGGTTCTGTGTGAACATAAGACTATTACGCACCCGGTTTACGCTCATCTGATTAGTGGTTAGTGTACCAGTCTTGTCCGAACAGATAACATTGGTGCAGCCGAGAGTCTCAACACTTGGAAGGTTCCTGACAATCGCATTGTTCTTGGCCATCTTTTGGGTGCCAAGGGCTAGACAGGCAGTAATGACGGCAGCAAGACCCTCGGGAATAGCAGCCACGGCCAGCGCTACCGCAATTTTGAAGTAGTAGATAGCACCCTTGACCACACCATGATGAGATGGATCCCAGAAATGCCGAACATTGACAAGCCAAACGAGAATACAGATGACAGTGATAACCTTGGCCAGCATGTCTCCAAAATCGTCCAATTTGCGTTTCAGGGGCGTTTTCTCAGAGATTTGCGTTGAGATGGATTTGTGGATGTCTCCCATCGCTGTTTTCTGGCCAGTAAAGACTACGACTGCGGTAGCATTTCCATTCACGACAGTAGTACCCTATGATAAAGTGAGAACTAATGAATTAAAGGCATGGCACAGATACGCACTGCGAAGAGCATGTTTGTCATGTCTTGCTTCACCGCTTTGGGGTCGGAGACGATTCCTACAGACTTGTGTACGCTGACACTTTCACCCGTAAGAATAGCCTGATCAACTCGGAAACTGCTGGAAGATACGGCAACCAAACGGCAATCTGCAGGAATTTTGTCACCAACAGACACAGAGATTATGTCTCCCGGAACGAGCTCTGAAGCATGAATGCGGCTTATTTGACTGGAACGAACGACTTTGGCCTCGTCAGGGGAATATTCCTTGAGAGCCTGGAAACCAAAAATTTAAAAAAGTAATTTATGGTAGAGAAATATTGCTCACGTCAATAGCCTTCTCTGCATTTGTCTCTTGGATAACACCAACAGTGGCGTTTGCCACGAGAATGAGGAGAATGACAAGAGGTTCCACAAATGCTGCTCCAAACCCAGAGTCGTCATTATCTTCAAATATGGCCAGCACGAACGAAATGACAGCAGACGCAAGAAGTATAAGGACAAGCTGATCTTTAAACTGTTCCAGAATCAACTCCCATAATGGGGTAGGTGGATCCTCGGGGAGTTCTAACGATAGTGTAAGGTACTAGCGAGTACCGAAATAGCAGAAGCAACATACCGTTCTTTCCATATATTTCAGCATGCTTTGCAGCCTGGGCCGAGGTTAAACCACGCGTTGGGTCGACAGAAAAGTGCTCGAGGATCTGCTCTGGAGACTTTGTCCAGGGGGCATCCATGGGGAAAGAAATCAAGGTACGCACGGACTCGGAGGCTCCTGAGCTATTAAGGACAGCCAAAAAAAGTGCCACGTGCGAAAGAATGACGTGGCGATCAAATCCATCTCTCAACTCCCTCCGGGTCCATTCTACAACATTTGTCCCGGTCAATATATGTATTTCTTTGGGAACAGTACTGTCACCCGTATGATTGTCGGGTCACCAAGTGTTCAGCGCGGGAACCGGAACATAGAATATGTCTGACTTTCTGGAAGAATCTTTACAGTACTAACTGAGGACCTCCTTCAATATTGTAGTAGATAATCGCTAATGCTTACAAGGCAAAGACAAACACTTGTCAACATTTTACACCTTCTTTCTTACACTATCCTGTTTCCGGTACACTGGTCAGAATGGGCAACAGCTCCTCGTCGTCCTCAAGGCCGCACAACGACGAGACAGTCGACTTTGGCTATCTCACTCCCCAAGGTGTCTACACCGGGCCTCGCGACTGGAACCATGCTATTGTTACTCAGCTCATCTGCTCGCGACGATTAGCCCCCTTCTATCGTCCTCTCGAAGACTACGACGACTCATGGACCGACGATCAGATACTCGCCGCCCGAAGGAATCCTCCAGAAGTGGAACAGTCCGATTCAACTCGAGCCGAAGCCAGCCAAGCGCTTCCCGCCAGTGCTTCTTCAAAGAGTCACACGAAGCGCCCTTCCACACTCAAAGATCCCGCTAAACCAGAGGCTGCCATATATAGAGGTGCTGTAGAATGTCCTATTTGCTTCTTGGTGGGTCTGGCTCCTCGTCTCTTTCTCTGCTTTAAACTTGCTCATTACGTCACTCGTATCGCAGTACTATCCTCCAAATATCAACCATTCCAGATGTTGCGACCAGGCAATATGTACAGAATGTTTTGTCCAAATCAAACGTAGCGAACCCACCACTACTCATCTCGTCTCCGAGCCTGCAGCATGCCCCTACTGCGTGCAAGAGAACTTTGGTATTGTCTATACACCACCTCCCTGGCGTGCAGGTATTGGCAGCGAGGGATCTGTGAGCCACATTTGCGTAAACTTGAAATCATAGCATTAAACAGCAGTAACAGAATTCTCACTGGTTGGATTCACACAAAGGATCATCCTCGATAGAGACCAGCGTGCCTTCTGCTCCTACCCACAAACGACGACAAAAGAGTTTCGGCGCTGATAGCCCTGAAGTTGTCACTACTGGTGAGTCCGGCCAAATCCATACCGGTCTGTAGCCAATCGTTCTTTGAAGACCACATCCGACCCGACTGGGAAGCCAAATTGGCTGCTGTACGAGCAGCGGTAACGCGTCGTGCGAACCGCCGTATCATCATGCGTCAGGTTGGAGACCGTTTAATACCTGTAGGAGTTACGAGTGGTCGCGTGCATGCCCTGACGGGTGAAGAAGGCGGATCTGAAGGTGCAGAGAACGGAGGAAGCAGTCGACGGTCACGAAGACGGCAACAAGCTCCCAATGGTCCATTCGAGCAATACCTCGGTCAAGACTTGGAAGAGGCAAGTATATGCTTACTATTGATGACGATCATCGAATTGACGGTTTCTTCAGTTGATGGTGATGGAGGCTATGCGTTTATCACTCCTGGAGCACGAAGAGCAACAACGCAAGGAAGCCGAGGAAAAGAAGAAGAAAGAAAAAGAAGCTGCTGCAAAGTCAGACTCTTCCGCAGAAAGTGGTGCCGGCCCATCCACCGATTCTTCCAATGTCGAGGCATCTTCATCTTCTTCCACTCCACAGAATCGTAGTTTCCTCAACATTCGACGGGCGTCAAAAAGTCGGTCACCCTCACCAGCTGCCAGACCGACTGGAAATGACCATCAAGCAGATGCTCCTCCTTTCAGTACACTCAACGCCGCATTGAGCACTAGCTCAACTGCGAGCGCAATCTTAAATAGTAGCATTAGCGGTGTGGGAGAGAATACCAGCGTTCCGGGAGCACCTGAGAGTGTATCACAACCTGCCGCTGCAGCGGGCGCAGAAGCAGCTGAAAGCCAAAGCCAACCTAGAGAAAGCCAAGAAGCTTCTCCGGAAACTTCTGCATCTAGGCCCGAAGCTGTTCATACCGATACGTCTGTGTCTGTACTATCTACAGACTCGACCGTTGTTGCCTCAGACTTGACTTATGATCATCTTCCTTCCTCTGAAGAGAATTCGGCGCAGGAACCTCTGATACCGAAGAAGCCCAACAACGCCACAACTTCCGAGGATGGTGGTGAACCACCAAACCATGTGGGGTGAGTTTGAGTCTCTTGTCCGAACAGCCCGAGCTCACAACTGATATCATTCTAGCAATCACACCACAGCATAGACTTATTCCCGTATAAGAGAGGCCGAGAGAGGGGGCGTTATAGCGCTTGTAATCATACACCAGTAATTAAAGATTTACATCTATCCACCTATCCATACACATCCAGACTGTTCACTAGCATCTTTCACTGTAGCTTTTTCTTTCATTTTAGAATACCTACCCTTCTCTCCGTTTACAGTACGCATCCAGGCTTCTCGCCTTCCATTCAATCCGTCTATCACCACGATCCATCCACACCACTAATTTTAATACTAAGTACATGTTACCTCGGGTGTGATCAACGGAGGTAGAACGTGGAAGATGGAAGATGAGACAATACGTGCTTGCAAGAGTCGAGTAAAGAGTATATTGCAACTAGCGTGCTTCGCTCCAGGTATGGTCGTGATACGCAGATAGCAGTAGACCGGTTTATTGTAAGCCCAACTCTAAATCTTATTTCTGGGGAGGGTTTGCCCATATAGGTTTCAAAGTATCTGGGTCAGTGTCATTCTTCGGTAACTTGAGAAGAGAGAGCAAAGTCATCAGAACAAGAACTTTGGAAAGGAAGATTGACTAGAAACACGCACCTGAGCCTGCTCTTGCTTTTTCATCTCTGCTTCTCTGGCTAACCGTAATTCACGTGCAGCATCGACTTTTTTACGGATATCTGGGGCCATTCGCTGGCATGAGATTAACAAGTCGTTAGTGCAGTGATTGTGAAGAGACGCGCACGTTGTAGAGTTCTTCTTCAGTAGGAACAGTTGCTGGAAACATGTGTTGCGGTTAATTACTTTTTTGGGGTGCAAAAGAACTGAGACCTGTGTACATACCTTTCATAAGTAGATATCCAAACCCCATTACTAGAAGCGACGAGTCATTAGTCTGTTGTTTTGAAAGTGATGCGTATAGCACGCACATCCAGCTGCGAGGCCGGTGAACCTGACCCAAGGAAAATGCATTGTAAAGTCAAGAGGTTGAGGACAAGGTGCCCGTGCCGCGTCATGACATCACGTTCGCGTTCTGGTATTATTCATAGTAGTATGTGTGGTCACGGATGCGACAGTTTAGACTACAACATAGAGTTGGAAAGGGATACACATGTATGCTAGTATAAAAAATTCCAGCTAGTCACTGAAGAGAAAAAGTCGAAAAGTACAACAAAATCACGCTCGAAGAAGTGTCGGCGTGGGAGGGACAGAGCTCCCACCAGGATCGTTGTTCCGCTTCTTGCGTTTGAAACTGAATCCCAAGAGGTCACTCGATCTCCGACTCTTCATCTCAATCCTCGCTAGTTCCTCTTCCCATTCACGAATACTATCTTCTGCACTGGCACTTGTTGTAGAACTGCTGAGTATGCTGCTTCTACGCCCAGAGCTATTGGAGCCTGTGGATCTGATGGACGACACGGGTGAAAAGACATGTCCCACAGCGTTACTTTTAGTTACTTCGATGGTCGAAGCCGTCCCGGGCCTCACTTTCCGTCGGTATGGGGTCGAGTCATCCACTTGGACAGGACTGCTCCGTTGGTGTGATGATGAGGAAGAGAGATCGTGTGTTCTCACATATGGAGCGTTGCGGCTAGAGCCCGAAAAAGTAAAGGAAGACTTGTCCCGTGGACCAGCGCTGGTATGTGGGCGACGGGAAGCAGACTTTCCTTTAGAAGGAATATTCGGGTAGTTGGCTGACAACGAGGACGAAGAATGCGGTTGATCGGGTTGGGTAGCGGGTGGCGGCAAGGGGGGTTCTGGGGAAGTGTTTTCGCGATCTCTTCGAGAGCGGCGTGGAGACTTTGATTTGGAGCGAGTATCTACGAGGGATTCGTGGGATCGTGACATTGCAAGACGTCTTTCAGAATCGTTGGTGGATACGACAGTGATTTCTTCCTCATCGAGGTCTAGTGAATCAGTGCCAAGAGGCGTCGAGACGATAATCTAAAAAGATGCATTAGACCTATTGAAGTGAGAGAAAATAGAAACAAATTTACCTTGATCCGAACTAGAAACCTGACAGCTACCATTTCTGATTGAATGGTTTCACCGATGCCCCAACGACCGCTGGATTTAGAAGCAGGCCATTGGGCAGTCAGGGTCTTGGACCAGAGACCGTTCTCGGCTCGGGTAAAAGGACCATGGGACTCTGCGGCGACGATAGGATGAATGATGACCTTGGAAGAGAGACTGTCCGAGGAAGCAGAAGCATAAGCTCGGGCGAAAGGTGGAGGTAAGAGGTGGGCACGAGAGTCGGATGGAGTACACGGAGTAATGGTGGACGTGAAAGAGGAAGATGTGGAGGCAGGACTCTCGAGTGGAGAATAAGACATTGGCATTGAGTCTGCATAGGAGGGAGACTGCGGAATGGGTATCGAAGGAGTTGAAGCAGAATAGGTGTGTGTATCATGTAGATGGAGACGACGTTCGATTACAAGAGTAGCACTGCGGATAGAAATAGTGGGTTGGGATGGAGAAAGACATATCTGAATGGATACAAGGTCTGCTGGACCGATTGGGGATTTTGGGACGTGAATACAATAGCGGATGGGAGGGACTTTTGGTTTGGAAGTCTGACGTGTGAGGTCGGTGAGAGCGGTATTAGGAAAGGAGTTGCTGGGCGGAGGTAGATGTGGAGGAAGATCGTAACGGATGAGGGGGAGATCGACGTGCTTGATCTGGCGAGAGCCAACACCGGTGATTGGCGCATGGACGAGAGTTGCCTCTACACGCCAATGGCATCTATACTCTACAAAGGACGCGGTGCTGAAGCCACCAACACGAGCCGGGATTGTAATGCGAAAAGGATGTTCGGATTCGCCGAGTTCGGCGTATTCCTGGCTGTCTGGCTTGGACCAGAGAAGTTGGGTGAAGTCGACGAGTACATTGGACGAGAGAACACCGACACGACCGAGACGAGACTCGTAACAGCGGACAGAAACAGAAATCGACTTTGCAGCAACGGGTTTGTTGTCCGAGTCGAGCTTTGTACAAACGCGACCCTCGATGCGTACAGGGGTCAGTCCAAGAAAACCAGAGTGTGGCCAGTATTTCACCGAATTTCCTGCATCCAGGATGAGTAGTGTGCCAGGCTGAAAAATACGAAGACGAACCTCTGGAGGAAACCAAAGACAAGTTTACCATAAAGACTGTCCACTCATACCATCCTGCTTTTGTATAAGCAGAGTTATGTCGTGACACGTCACGCTCCTACTATCTCTGCTACTACTATGCCCTCGAGCTCCAGTTTTTTTGTGCCCTTCCTTCTTGGAGGGATGATTTTTACTGTACTACGCCTTTCTCCTCGTCACCTCACATCTAACATGTCTGTAGGGATCACTCAATTCACTATTTAGCAAATACCAGGACATGCAATGTACGGAGAACTGTAATGACCCCAACCCCGCAAACCGTGTCTTGTACGAGCAACCTGTCTGGCAAACTCTGCAAATGTTTAGTGCGTTTGGTTACTCTTCAATCTTTACTAGTCTCTTACTCATTTCCTTGCCAGTCGGCGAAATGTTCTGTCAGTCCCTCCTCGCTCTAAATACTCTCCCATCTCATCTGCCTAGGCTTTATTCCCGTTATCTACACGTGGTTCCGGTCCAGGCGTCAATCCATCCAAATCCGTCTTCCTTCCGATTCAGACCAGGATGAACCTCAGCCAAAGGTTGTTGCACAACCTCTCACAGGTTGGAAAGTCTTGCTTTTATGGATTCCTGCTGCCTGTGACCTTACTGGCACCACTGTCCGTATATTCCTTCTTTCTGCACACCCTTTCTTATGCTTCGTCTAGTTGATGAATGTCGGTCTATTATATACTCCGGTTTCCATTTACCAAATGACTAGAGGGTCACTGGTTCTTTTCGTTGGCTTCTTCTCTGTCACCTTTTTGCGCCGTCGCTTGTGGCTGTACCAGTATGTCTTTTAGCGCCTTTCCTGTGTCACGCTCTTCACCGCTTCCGCTTTCAAGATGGGTATCCCTTCTCATTGTCATAACGGGCGTTGCTCTCGTTGGTTTTAGCGGTTCTCTCATCAAGGATGCTGTCAAGGAGTCTTCTATCGCCAGGTATTTGGCTCCTTCATGGGCGGATTCTGATGTGCCGCCAGAACCCATTGAGCAGCCAGAGGCCACCACGGTTCTTATCGGTGAGCTATCTCCTGGACGTTGCTGAGTTCGTCCACTGAATTTCCCCAGGGGTGTTCTTTATTATCTTTGCTCAGATATTGTGAGCTTTTCATGATCTATCCAATTAACCCCCTATTCCTGACTCAGATCTTAGTACTGCAACTCAGTTTGTCGTCGAAGGTTCGTTCTTCTCATTTCTACCTCTTCTTTTGTCAACTGATCCCTCGGCTTTCTTAATAGAGAAGATCATGGGTATGCCTCGGTCATGCTGCTTCTTACATTTGTTCATCACCTTGATTAGGGCATTACTCTGTGGCCCCACTTGTCGCCGTAGGTTTCGAAGGTCTATTCGGTGCTATCACCATCCTTCTATGCGTCCCCATTCTATCCATCCCTTCAATTGCCGCAAAGTCACCCTTCTTTGATTTGCCTCGAGGATGGCATCAAATGATTGACACTCCTTCTGTTCTTTGGTCCGGCCTTGCCATCGCTTGCAGTATCGCGTTGTTCAACTTTTTCGGTCTCAGTGTCACTCGTCACGTCAGTGCCACCGCACGGTCCCTTGCAGATACATGTCGCACATTAAGCATATGGATCATCAGTCTCTGCTTGGGCTGGGAGAAGCTTTTGTGGCCTATTTCGTTGCTCCAAGTCCTCGGCTTTTCTGTTTTGGTTTATGGAACTGTAGGTCCGCATCTTTTTTCATGAAACCATCTATTGATTAGTACGTCTGTAGTTCTTGTTCAATGATCTTGTTGCTAGCCCTCCTTGTCTACCCCACCCTAGCCGGAACTCTCCCATCTCGGCCGGTCATGCTGAAGAAGCTGAAGGGCTAATTTCATCTACCTTGGACGAGACGGCTGTGCTTCCAGCAGACTTGGGTCAGAGTGGATACGATGTCGTCCCAGAGGGCCAGCATGCAGTAGCGTCTGTGGCTTCTCCCGCAGCCAAGCGCACAGACTGAGAGCATCGTATATATCCTAGATCTCACTTAATATCTCTTGTGCATGTTTTCTTGGTTATTTACATCGAACACTCGTGTCTTGTAGAATTATAATCACATCCCATGATGATTAGTGCCTCCTGTTGCCACCCGCAAGCTTGAAAACGACCGCATACCCTTGGTTTTCGGACCGTAGTTCGGACCGCGGTAGGTGATGGATGTATTCCAGCCGTAAAAGATAAATTACAACACTAGGCATACAAAAAAATCCAAGCATGTGCAACAAGATCCAAGTTAGTGTTCAACCACTTTCAGCACATTCTCGCAACTCGCGAAGATACTGTGAAACTTCACCCTTGAATACAGCAATGTCGTGACTATTTTTGATAATAGCCCTAATTGTTTCTTCCTTGAGACGATTCACCTTCTCAACCTGTTCCTTGTATCTGTCATACAATGATCAATAATAGTAAAAAGGGTATGCATATGCAACTCAACTGAAACTGGAGAGTCTGGAGTCGTGACTTGACACCCATACCATTGGCCAACGCTGCCGTGCGCGCGTGAGCCAAATCTCGTTCTAGTCGTTCGGCCTGCTGGCTAGCCCCTAATGCATCCTGCTGGGCGGCCTATACAACAACTCATCAGAAAAGATGAACAGACGACAAAAAGGCTTCATACATTGTGCAAATTCTCTGCTTGTTCATTTATCGCAAGCACCTTCTTCTCCACAACTGCAATTTCCGAGTCAACGTTTTCGCATTCTACGGACAACTGATCCAGATCATTGTCGACTCGTAAACGCTCATTCTCCACCGATGCTCTTTCGGAACGCTTTGACTCAGCAATATTGCTTAGTGTCGGCTTAATTATCTTCCGAATATCAGCCCCTGTCAAAAGTTGCTGTAGATTGCTCGTAGCCGTGTTGAGCTCCAGAGTCAGGTCGACATCTGGTAGAGGAGGAGCCAGGGGCGGGAGTAGATTCAGTGTAGATAGTAATCCCATATACAGATCTACAATTTCCTCTGCTGCACCAACACGGTTACTAAGATTGACTTCTAGCGATAGGACGTTCTTCTGGCTGTCGGCGAGCTTTTGCTTGAGATCTTCAAGGTTTCGCGAGAGGGTATCATAGTCGGTGGTCATACGCGTAGCTTCTTCGGGCGAGAGATTTTGTTCCTTGACAATTCCAGTTAGTCGGTCATGTTCTGCTTGGAGTTTACACAGATCCTCCTCTAGTGTGTGGTTTGGTTTGAAAATTTAGAATTCGGGTAATCAAAAGGCTCCATTGTTTCTCACCTCGTTGCTTCAAGTCTGATTCGGCATAAGCAATGTGCTCAGTTAACTTCTTGGATTTGTTCTCAATTTGCTTCAAGACGTTCTCGAATTTAACTCTGTCAGACAATAACCCAGCGTGTACTGCCTCTAGCTCTGCCACGGGTGCCTATACTCAACATGTCAGAATTATGTACTGAGGAGTGTTGAATTGCACTCACAGCCGAAGACTTTAGCTTCTTATATTCCGTGTTGGCTTCGTGATACTGGCGGGACTTGGTCTCCAGATCTTGTTGCACGCGCTGGTTTTTCTTTTCTAAATGAACATTAGAGAAGGGGAACAATAGATACTGGCAGGACTTGCCATAACGATCTTCAATGATTCGTTGGGGTTCAATGAAATCGTCTGCTCCGTTCAACCAGGCCACGTAAGACTGCTCGCAGTAGTCAAAACCCAACGCTCGGTGGTCAATCTCATCTTCGAATTCTTCTGGAATATTTTCCGAGTCTTGTAACGTTGGATGACCACTCGACATGTAAAAATCTCTCATCTAGTAAGATAATACATGTCAAAAAACAGCCGTACTTCAAAGATAAAGAGCACCTTGCATAGCTCCACGAGCCAGTGCAAAACGCCAAGGAGCATGGGCCAAGTATGAAGACTTGCAGGAGCAGCAAGCCACTTGCTGTCAATCTGATGCACGTAGGGATATCTCAATGCCTTGAGTGCATTTATGAATCCTTCTTCAAACTTTCCATTACTCGGGTCGATGGCTTGGGCAGGGTCTAAACACTGGACAAGGAATTCAAAAATAGCTCGATAGTCCTTGCTTTGAATGTTGGCTAGTCGTTGCATGGTAATATCGAGTCCTGCACCTTTCAGATACTCGAGAATATCCTGACGTTCCTTTTGTTGGAAGGCTTTATCACGGAGAGGGCGAGGGTCCTTGGCAACTTGACTGGTTGGCGGGGCAGCAGCAGCAGGTCCTCTATGCCACAACGAATCTCGACGTGCGGCACTACTGTATTAGATGTGAGAACGGATATCGACTCCTGTTTCGTTGTAACGCACTTTGACAGAGGTGTCTTTCCGTAGGGGTTTGCTTTAGATGTGCTTTGTAGAAGAGGATTCGAGTTTTGGGAACGATACATAGATTGTCGGGGATTTGTGCTAGGAGGAATGGGATAGGGTGCGCGAATAGCTGGCCCGGCCAAGGACATACGACCGCTTGGGGCAGGTTTTTTGACGGTAGATGGCATGGGTATGCCTGTGCCACGAATGTTTGGGTCGATGGGCTGCATCGTGGACCGTCTCCGGGCGTCCATATTTACCTATGTGATATATGTTGTCCCTGACTGGAGAGCAGGTCGCGGTGGTAGTCGCTCAACAACGCGTCGGTCACGTTTAGACGCGTTCAGGTTAGCCACGTGCTCTATACTCTCCTTGAATGCCATTGCCTCTGCAGCTTTTTGGAGGCGCTATAATTGCCGAAGCACCTACTAATCTCATCGATGCATCGTATGTATTGTTTGGAAAAGCGTGAAATTATTTATCTTATACTCCATAGCGACATACGTCAAGTCCCAGACACGCAGGAAGTCTTCCTCTTCCCCGACTCAGCGATTAGCATCATCGTAGAAGTCCTTCAAAGAGTAGAGCCAGCAGACTCCAAGGATGCAGTCAAGTGCGCTATGTTTTCTACCAAACCTCCGGTCTCTTAGCCGAATGCCCCAGATTTCACTTTGATTCACTCGCACACGACAACTCTGCTTCTTCGAGTGAAGTTTTTTCGGTGAACATCGTGCCCAATGACAGAGGAGATTCTACACCATCTGTTATACTTCTCTCTGGTGCTCAGTCTGTGAGAAAGTTTAACCGAACAGCTCAAGATCAAGTCCGTATTCTTATGGCTCTCTACCGTATCGAGGCCAAAGGCATCGATCTGGTGGTCACTTTCAATATTCCCGTCACATCCCAGGACGGGGGCGCTGTCGATTCTAGTAGACTCGAAGTTATTCAACAACAATTTGATACATTTACTAGATCCCTTCGGATCATCGACTTCGGGCTTTTTGCCTAGGACCAGAATTTCGACAAAACGAATCTTGCGGCGTGTATTGTATACTGTCTATATTAAATAGAGACCAATAGTGCTTCACTGGCCCCAACATGCACTTTTGCGATCCCGTCCCTCCCAACACTGACTGTTCGCTCCCCTTCCACATTTGGAGCTCTTACGGGTAGTCCCCTCGTTGTAAAATTCCACATTACCCCACCAAACGTTATATCGTTGTCCGCCGAGGCACCTGCAGGTGCCGTGAGTGTCCGCGTCCGCACTACTCTAGTACTCCTTCCCAAATTAATCTCGATCTCGCTAATAGGCCTTGGTCCGTCAATACGTGTAGCATTCCACTCTAAAAAGTTGATTATTGCAACTCGAGCTAGACGGCTCGACTCATATATGGCGTAAGCACTAAGATGCGACTGCCCCGCGTCAAGGGGAACG
This sequence comes from Stygiomarasmius scandens, assembly GCA_037954225.1. Taxonomy (NCBI): domain Eukaryota; kingdom Fungi; phylum Basidiomycota; class Agaricomycetes; order Agaricales; family Campanellaceae; genus Stygiomarasmius; species Stygiomarasmius scandens. Next base: position 210,918 of record JBANRG010000004.1, on the reverse strand, counting down.
ATCTGGGTGGGCTCCTGGTGACCTCCTAGTGCCTCGGCCGCAAATTTGAGTCCATAGAAAGGCGCTCGTACTTGAGGTTGTATCCCGTTGACAGGTACAGGCTGCCACGCTGCCTTTTGAAAGAAATATCAGAACAGCAGAAACTTGATGCACATCTTATAACCTACGTATCCGAATGTTGTACCTTGGTGCAGATTCATCCTCTTAATATTCTGTAGAAATGTTAGACTTGAACAGGGACTCCTTCGAACAGCATACTGACCAGAAATGCACCGTAAAGGATATAATCAATTGTCCATAAGGCCGATCCCAGTACGCCTTCAAACTGATTCATATTAAGATTTACAAAATCAATATTTGTCTCTCCCAAGATAAAATCTATATCTCGTGTCGACTTTGAAGACTGCAACAAAGCGATATCATCGTTGACCTGACTAAGGTTGGCCACAATTGCAGCGTGATTCATAAAGGTGCCTGCGAGGAATGTATATAAAGAGGAATCTTTCAGAAATATCAGACCTACGACCCAATGACACCCATGGTGCGCTTCCGACAGGGTAGCTCGATGGAGGAGTTAGAAAACAGAATGTCGATTCGTGCACAGAGGATACCTACTTGTGTAATGAAACGCTTGAAAGGAATCCATCCTCATCGACACCCGCGTCGAATGCCGTTTTTCTACCACGAGAGTCAGTCCTGGACTGAAGTCGCATGATACAAATAACCTACGTCGTCCAAGCAGGATTATTACCCAGACCAGCGAATACCAAGCCCTGGAACCATTTCTTTCTCGCTTCAAACCCTGCAGGCGACAAAATCTTTTCTTGAACGGCTCGACTGAATGTCTTCCACCTCTCGACATAGTCTTTCACGGACCAAGAAGAAGGTACCACGCCTTGGCTCGTATACAAATCTTCCTCATTCCCGATTTCAAACGCCACGAATCTATCCTTCCCGATTGCCTCTAGAGCCCATCCAGCACCTGTTAAGGTGTTATTCAACGCGAGGGAATCGTTCCGGACAAGTGGCAAATCAAAGGTAAACTTCATCCCACGAGGAAAGTTGGAGTGATCAAAACATTGGTGGAACCACTTTGGACCCAGGGTAACGTTGAGAGGAATTCCATTGTCTCCCGAGACAGTTAAAATGGGCTCTTCTTGACTGGGAACATACGTAGTTCGATCAGCAGATGTACCACCTATTCTGATTTGTGGCGGCAAAGATGTTGAATCTGCAAGCGACTGCAGCAGGTTTCGGGAGAATGTGTTGGGGTGTAAACCTTGTTCCTGGCGCGTGTAATCTTGAAACCAATGTATAGCGATTGACAGAGAAATGAAGTCTTTCGCAACTGCATTGGAGGCATCAGGTGGAGCATGACGGGATGGAGACAGATGCACAGTGTTTGTCGGGTCATGAGCGGCTACGAGAAGAGGTAAAAGCAGGGTCTCTCCTAGCAGGGCGAATATGAAGTACATGTTGTCCAGCAGTTACGATTTCGTAGGCCCTTTCGTTATAAAGCGATTATGACGTTCCGTGGACCCATGACGAGGCAGAAGCACTTCTATGATGGAAGAGATGTATTCAGTTAACCGACCTGTATAGACTCGACAGAGAAGGAGTGATACACGGAATCCGGTACCGTCTATTTAGAGTCCTCGAGGCTATAAGAAAAGCAAAACTTTTCACACAAGACCCGAAGGCAAGCACAAGACCACAGATTCTGTCAACCAGTATGAATGTCAGGAACTAGGGCAATCGATGAGATTGCTTGCGGTACAAACATCTCACACAAGATGGTCGGTAGGGTTAAGAGTGGCGTTAGATGGCGTGCTTCAGGGGTTTTCTTGCTTTCTGCACGGAGCACGTATAATTTGCAGCACTGAGCAATCTACAGAAAATCAAGGAACAACCGAATATTTGGCGTCGTTGAAAATAGATTGTGCTTAACGCTCCAAGCTCCGATGTTCAAGGGCGGATGGAACCATTTCACCGACTGACAGGGAACTGCATCATAGAGTAATCAAACGCACTAGGCACCTGCAGAGTTTGCCAGGTTGCTCGTACAAGGAACGGTTTGCGGGGTTGGGGTCATTTCAGCTCTCCGTTCGGATTTCGTGCTGGTGTTGCTAAATAGTGATTCGAGTGATCCCTGGAGATGTTAGACGTGAAGTAACGAGGAGAGAGACAGTGTACAATAAAGTTATCCCTGCGAGGAGGAAGTATTGACGATAAGCTTATTTTCGGTTCCCTCCTAACTCGAAGACCTGTGCATAGTTTTCGGCTTGGCACACTACTAATTATGGATGCGGGGAAGTTTTCTTAGACTGACCTCTGTACGCACCGAGGATCCAGATGTCAAAGAATATCTATTAATCGTTCATATTTTAAGTGCTGCCACAGCACGGGCTTCTTGTAAAGTAAGTTTCCAAGATATTCCTGAACCATTGTAGAACTCGTCCACATCCTCCTCCTTTACACAAATCAGTTTTAACTTTTAATGACGGTAATTCAGCACCCACTTGGTCCAGATTAAGTAAAGTTGACATTTGCTGAAGGCGAACAAACTTCTCCCTTCCGTCGCCAAAGGCTGTTTGGGATGCCAGGTATCCTGTGATAGCACGCAGATCCCGGTCAAAGCGTATTGCGCCAAGCTACGAGAAATAAGCAAAAATAAGACTTATCGGTCACAGATGTCGGCTTACCTCTGTAAATTTGAAAGTCATCAAAAACTTTTCCCAGGGGCGCAGTAGCGTATCCAAAATCAGACCAAACAGTAGGCGGAAATTGCCATCTGTAAAGGCATCCTAACGATTCAGTTCAGTATATTGAATTTCTGCTGGGTGGTACAACACCTACCTTGTAGTCTTCTACTAATCCCTCCCAAATCTTGACAAATCGTTTGCGTACCAAGTCTTGGTACTCAGCATTAGAATAGGAGTCGTCATCCAATACATAAGTAATATCCTTGTACACTTCGGTGATGAAAGTACGCATCCTGGGCCGTATGAGTTGGTTGAAGAGTTGTTCAATACCAATCTGCAAGTGAGCGTCAGCATAACATTCTGTAACAATTTAATGACATACGCGTAGAATTGACCGGAATTTGTTGACCAAAGTTAATAGAGAGGATAGGTGAGTTTTAACCATCGGCTGTTCTGTGGATTTGAAGTATTGATGTATGGATCCACTAGCTGTCAACTCTTTGATAAGTCGTTCAAGGTGGGAAGACGAAACGTCAAGGTCATTCAGAATGATCTACAAAAAACCATTATCGTCGCAATATTCAAGTAAAACGTAGGCGACTAACAGAGAACGCAATCCTGTTTTCTCTTTCTGCCTTCTCTCTGGATACCTGGCTGGCATTTCCTGTACTCCGATACACGTCGTCAAGCTTCCTTTTCAGCACACCTGAATAGTCTTGTTCCAGGAGTTCACGCAGACGGTCAACCATACGGTCAATAGTAGCAACCGAGCCCGTCGAGATGAGTCGAAGGAGAACAACCTTGAGGATATAAAAGACATCATCAGGGGTTGTGGTCGTGACCGCAGACTGTGTCATGTCGACTTTGGATAAGTGATGTGCCTGTTGTGGATAAGTTCGTCGAAAAGCAAGTGTCTCATCAAGCATGGATTACCTTGTCTATAATTACACGAAGGTACCACACTTCAAGAGGGGTGTAGTATCTTGCCAGAAGATCTTCAAACACTCTTTGAGATGCGGTCTCCCCGAAAGAAAGCTCTGGCTGAGACGACGCCAGGTCAGCCTGCTTGCCATCGGTAGGATCCTCTCCTTCTCCGGTTGGATTCTGTACAACAAGCATCAGTATAGGAAAAGATCAGACAAGACGCGCCTACCTGAAGACTATCAAGAAGGAAGTTTTTGAACAGGCTCCATCGGCCAGACATACCAGCCATTTCAATAAGAAGTTGGTCAACCTCTCGAGGATCTACGGTATCGTCATCAGGAGTGATTCCTGAGTTTGGCTTGCGACCTATCGTTGATATCATTGAGGGTATCGGTGAGCTAAGTACTTCGGAAAGCTGCCAGCGTGTTCAGGGCATACAAACGCAGACGAAAAGGAAACACTACCTTTCGTGATATGGACCTTTCTTCTTGCCACCTTTCAAAAATATCCTCAACGACACGGTCACATTCTTCGAGCAGATGTTGAACGACAGGCCGCATTTTCCCAGAACCATAGTACTTCTCTACGACAGGTTGATGTTGATCAACTATCATAGCGATGGTCTCAAACAAAGATGTCAGGGTAGTGATATAGTAGGCCGGCGATGATGCTTAGGTTCAAATCAGTAAGTGCCGTGAAAGCGTTAGGGAGCAGACAAACTTTTGATGGCTACAGGCGACCTGACCTTGACAAGGTCAACGACAAACGTTGCATAAAGATCGAGACCTTCTTTTTCCCATCCTATTGCGGGAAAGAGTTTGAAGAAGCGACTGGTAGCTGTAGAATCACGGGTGCGAGAAGCCTGTTCAAAATTTGTACGAAAGACTTGGAGAAGGTGTTCACGAGCAGCCTGGAGGGTCTGCGCAGGAGGAAGGGGGCTTTCTGAGGTAGGCTGTCCTACTATAATGAGAATAGCATTGCTCAACAGTAGCCTGGATGACTCACGACCACAGCTTGAGCAAATGGCCCTGCTATGACACTAATGGGTAACGCCATTGCTCGTGCACAATGACGCGTTGCCGATTCCCAAGTCCTTCGATTCGATAGACGACTGAAGTGCAGACAGAGAAGCCTGATACGGCATGAGCACGTCGAGACACGCAGACACGTATAATCGCTGACCTTGAGCTCAGTGACCTGGTTTACTCGATCCGATGCCTCTCTTATCCTCCGCATCTCCTCATCCAAAGACTGCACGCGACCTCCGACACGTTCTGCCGTCTGAGCTGTCGGCGCCACTTTCAGGGAAAGAGAGTTAGCTTGCGTTGATAATTCATCAAGTTGTGGTACGAGGGCCTGGAGACGATTGAAAGAAGAGAGAAGGAGATTGATCTCTTGGTCGACGACGGTACTTGCAGACAGGAGATTTGACAATGATGCAGATATTTCTGCCTCTTCTGACTGGTACGCAGCAAGAGAAGAGAGGATCTGCGGCAAAGAAGTAAGGGTACGGGGATCCTGCATTTTGGTGGAGAACACCCGCCGGACGTGTGACAATTACGTCGTCGCTTGGCATATCTATCTTTACTTTCAACCTTTTTTCGCTCATGACCTCCAACGACCTCTTTGCTCGGCGTAACAGACGCTTCCTAATCCCAGCTTTTGTTCTATTCTTGTTGGCTTGCATACTATTTCTGAGAGAACTATCACCACCCTCTTTTCTTCCCGACAGGCACTATGAACATCCTCCAAAACCTCCTTTCTTCGATGACAATGTCATTGCAACAAAGACAGTCACTGCTTCACCTATAGTAGAGACAGAAACGATGGTTTCTGTACCTGCAGTTGAGCCTGTCGCGTTTGTCCTGATTATGTGGTCGCTAGACTCTGCTGTGGAAGGAGCTCTTTTAATGAAGGTGGGTATTTACATCCCTGTAATCTGCGTGTTTTCATTGTCATTGTCTAGTCTGTATTGATGTACACATCGAGTCCTGTCGAGTTCCATATTATTTGCGACTCTACTGCTCGACTTCATATCGAAAGCCGTCTATCACTTGTTACAAATCCTCGGTATCAAATCACTGTAAGGTTCTACGAGCCCTCGTATCAAGCTATGCAAGACCGTATAGACCGTGAAGGTACCATACAATCCGACCATGCTTCAGGTCTCCGTAAGTCCTGTTATCATTCATTTCAACAGTTAACCTATCATGATGACGGTATTTAGCTGGTCTCATGAAACTTCTCATACATGAGATCCTCCCTCCAACTGTGAAGAAGGGTATCTACGTCGACACAGATGCATTCTTCGTCTCTGACCCCACTCTCCTTTGGAATACCTTCTCTCATCTCAAGGATACTACAGCTGTCGTTATCCCTAGCCACCCAGATCAAGAAGCTGAAATTTGGAACCAGGCTTCCCGTATATGCAGCTGTGTGATGCTTCTTGACCTAGAAAAACTTCGAGAGCTCCGCCTGATAGATTCTAGTATATATCGTAACGATCCTGATCCTTCATCACCGACTGCATTATCACCTGCTGCCTTCAAAGCCATGTACGGTACTCCCTCTTCGGGGAAATATCACAACGTTCGCCTCGGTGATCAAGGATATTGGTGGGCTATCACTAGCCATAGAAAGGATATCTGGGAACCTCTGAGTTTCGATTTCGAGGTGACCAGTTGTATAATGATGATGTACAAGACCGGTTTGGGCGACGACGATATCTCGTTGCAAGAGGAATATACCAAACACATCTATGTACCCAATACCCCACAAGACGTAGGTCCTCTTTCAGCCATCCGGATCGCTGTGTTAACATTTTTCGACAGGGTCATACTGTACTTCCCAAGCTGCTTCATTTGTATGTCTGCTCATGTGTTTTGACTAAAATTATACTCATGGATTATCAGCAACTGCTTGGAAGGCACAGATATCTACATGGAGTGGAAGGGCTGGTCCGATCCTGAAGACAAATTAAACCAGGCTTGGGGTCCCGCTGTCCGTTACCACAACGGCTACAAATGGATATGGCTTAACCAAGGGATTAAGCAAGGTATTGGCATCGCAGGAGCAGCTGCCCCCGATCACCCGTCTATTGTTTACCCTACCGTCGACATGGCTGTGGCAAAAGAGGTAGTCTTCGCGGATGAGTTATATGCTCGTGAACACAATATTCGATTCTGAACACCTATCACACCTTTTCTGCGACTTATCATAGCACATTGCTATTGACATACCTCTACTTTTAGAATACCCTTATAACCCGTTAATAGGCTCGCTGGCGGCTTCAAACCCGTATATCGTTATTGCTTTGTATTAGACTGCTCGTCTGCGTACATACTTTACTGTTTGTAACGTAGAGTGAACACGAATGAATGGTTTATCACTATGATACCGAAACTTCGCCCTTGTTGCTTTGAGTGGAGTGTCAGAATAGCCTCGTACAACGCAATACATACTTAATTTTTATTGAGATCGATAGTGCAACTACTACTCAACACTAAAACGTAAGAAAAAGAGCGGAGGAAACCGTAAATAATGATATATTAGTTAGATGCACCGCCCCTTAGAAAGTATAAAATGGTATATGAAAATGCTGGGTATTGCTAACGACGAATAACTGATACGGTACATCAGTGACATGATGTTTGTAGAGTAGTATCAGCGCCGGACGTGCAAATGCAGTGCCCTGAACTCGACACTCGCAATGTGTATGTTAAAAACACAAGGAGGGACGTGATGAGAGAATGGGCAGTCCGACAAAGCGTCATCGGTGAGAGTCGACGTGAATGTCATGAAAAATGGTAAAGTAGTATAGTCGCGCAAACAAGTGTTCATGTTCCCATGGACAGGAGACTGGCAAGGTCTTTCTCACCAGCAGCCGGCAGCTGTCGAGAACGAGCCTTCAAGCGCACTATGAAGATCAGATAAGCATATGGCAATCTATCATTGACTCGGGAGGAACTTACAGTTACGATCAAGACTGAGCAAAACAACCTTGATTGGGTTGGAGATGCTAGAGTTGTCATCGGACTTGAGCATCGCTGAACGGTCAATCCAGTGCTCGTCGTGCCATATTGCCGCTTTCAAGATAAGGTCATCCATGTTTCGTTCTGCATTTCCAGATGTGAAATCGACATCCTCAGTCCGCACATTGAGTGTTGTTAGATAATTGCCTTTGGACGTTTGGACCTTGAGTGACATGGAGTGAGAGCGGATGTGAGACGAGATATATGCTAGGGCATTCTCCGCCGCCTCGCCTAGCTGTGAGGTGTTAGATTTTAGGCCATCAAGTTCCATAATGACAGGCAGCGGGACAAGAACTGTCCAGCGCATGCTCTCCACCAGAGAAGAGAACATAGAAAGGGAGCTCAGGAGGATGTTGGTATCGATAACGAGAACAGTGTACCCAGGTTGAATAGGAAGGAGAGAACGACCAGTGTCCTCCGATTTAGAAGAACGAGGCACTCGGTGAGAGGATGGTGACTGGCCGGCGGATTGAAGCAAGCTGCGCAGGTATTTGCGACGAGCCTGAGGAACAGAACAATCCTAAGTCAACAAGTTCCAAAAGGAAGGAAGAAAGACAAACCTTGAGCTCTTTTATTTCCTCGCTGTCATTCTCGTCGTAATCGTCGCTTTCTTCAGATAATTCCTCATCGATGTTCCGGTCGATATCCATCGAATCGTCAGACCATCGTGTTCCCGTTCTTCTCCTTTCCTGTTCCTCTCGCTCTCGTCGATCTTCTTCTTTCCAGAGTCTTGCCTTTTCTAAAAGCACACCATCAACCCTCCATTCCCTTGTCCCCTCAATCCAAGTCAACCCATCAACAATACCCGCTACGCCAACAGCAGATCGAATGATCCTCACCCAACGTTTCCTATTTTGGCTCATGTTGCCAGAGTTGCTCTTGTCTTCCTCAACATCATCTTCGATCTGACCATCAGTCATCTCTTCCGCCTCGGTATCATCAAGAACTTCAATCTCTGCTTTTCGATCTTCACCAGACTTCCAATACCCACGTTCAAAAACCATTCTGCCTACCCATTCCATACCTCTCATACACCAGTCCTCTGGAAGAGGCGGAGCGCAGCCACTTGTCAACCTAGACCAGCGTTCACCATCAGAAGAAATTGACGTCAATGGAGACAATCCCTGAGAAGCCATGATGTTCCTGGGAACAGTGGCGAAGAAAGATACCATGTCATCCCATGGTATACTTCTTTCCAGTAGCTCAAGAGTCCTTTTGTGTTTCAAGGCGTTTGAAAGGAAGGTAAGGAGGATAGTGAGATAGGGGTTGAGTTTTGAACGAGCAAATGGAGACGCTTTCCGACTCGGCCGGCGAAGGACATGCGAGAACATTGTAAAAGTCAGCTGGAGGGCTAGTTTGAATGGCATTGGAAGTTGGGAAGGGTCAATGTCAGTTTCAGGGGCGTGCGCAGCACCCTGGGAGGCCGAGTCGTCATCGATATCCATATCTTCATCTCTGCGAGCAGCCTCTTTTTTCGCCATCACTTTCATCGCGATACCCGAAGGACCCGAATCTTTGGATCCAAAACAGCCAACTCTCTTGAGAACGCCAGTGTTTTTGCCATATTCAAGAACAGCTCCAATATTGATGATGGCCATCATGATCCATTCCCGCTCTTCAGCACCTTCGATTTGGAGTCTTTCCATGAAACGGGAGAGCGTCGGCTGAAAATCATCAAGTTGGATATTCGTGAATAGCATGCCGTGAATTAGCACGAAGAGATCGGGAACACGGGCGTCAGGCAGCTGACGGCGTGCCTGCGCAGCTGAGGACCAGATCGGGAGAATTTTCTCGCGAGCTGTAGGGAATGGGTGTAGGGTTGTCATACTAGAGAAAAGCGAATAATTAATTGGTGGATGTCTGAACGAGCATGAACGAAGAATGTACCTTTTCACAAAGTGGTACACGCCTCTCAGTACCTCACCATCTGCCTCTCGACTGAGCAGTCCGAGGTGATGGTGGAGCTTGCCTGTACCTGGTTGATCTGCGATTCCAGTCGCATACCAGCCACGAGCAATTGACCTCCAACGGTCTTTTTCAGGTTCGACTTCCAAGGCTCGGGCAGCGGCGAGGCCAACACTTGGTGAAGGAGAGTCGTCGATTCTTGCAGCAACAGCGTCATTGCTAGACTTGGAATCTTCAACAACAGGTACTGTTAGTCTGTCACCCGATTCTGAAGTCGCCTCGGATAGATTTGCAGTAGTAAGAGCAGAACCGCTCCCAACACCTCCTGTGACCATGGCAGCCACTGCCATCATATACCTTGCCAGATCACCGAGAGCTTCTAGCCAGTTACTTCGGAAGGTGGCAAGAGGCGGTTCCTCCAGCAAACCTGTGTAAAAGGTGTAGGCATAGTAAATGAAATCCTGTAGATGCTCTAGGGCAAGAGGAGAAGTTAGAGAAGCTTGTCTGAGAGACTCGAGTAGTTTTTGAAAGCCGAATAGCCATAAACGGCCTATAATGTTGTACTTGGTAGGGATGTTGCGGAGTGACGCCGGAACCGAGGGAGCGAGAGATATCTCAAGCATATTATGAATAGTTTCGACCAATCTATGAATAGCGATTGTGAGAGAGACGAAAAGATCGACTGAGGGGAAAAAGCTTACTTCTTGTGGTCGTTGATCTGTTTGAGCCATCTGTCCTTTTCGACTTCCTCGTCTTCAGGTGCATTCTTGCCCTTGATGATCATTCTTCCACCCTCTCTGCTGTCATCGTCCATGTCGGCGTCTTCTTGCTTTATTTTGGCCTCGAGATTGGTAATGCCTCTGTAAAGTTTCTTGAGCTGCTGCGCAAACATATTCCCGGGTGCCTCGTCGGAAGGTTTGCCATTTTCAAACAGGGCTGATGACGCCGAAGAGCCATCGGTGGTAGAGGAGAGAGTAAACGAAGATGATGCCTGGGAGGCAGCGTATGAAGAGGTTGAGGAAGCGGATATGTATTCGCCGGAAGACTTGGGAGTTGGCGTTGGCCGCTGTCCTGGACGAGCTAGGACTGCGAAGCGAACTGGATCATCCTTTCGCGGGTCAAATAGTTGTCGCGAGGCCGGATTTCTGTCGCGCGGGACGGCACTAGCATTACGGGGAGGTGGAGAGTCTGAGATGGATTCAGGTTCAGCCGTACGACGCATCATGGGAATTGGATCACGCTCGGGATTATACAGCTTGGAAGGTTGATTCTGCCTGGAGGGGGGCTGGGCTGGGCGAGGAGTTGGAGAAGAAGATATATGCAGACGGCGAGAGAAATCGTCGGGATCTGCTTCGGGAGGACGGGAAATGACTACTTGGGGAGAAGTCTGGGTAGGACGCTCGGACTTTTCCTTGTCTTTTGACCTTGGAGGACTGGATGGTGGGATAAGAGAGGGTAGTGGAAAAGAGAGACAAGACATACGCAGCTGTGCGTCTCTTGAAGGCAATGAGACGATCGTCAATGTCGGTAGGCTGGGGCGACGATTCGTCGCGAGGTTTTGGGCGTTTTGGACGAGGGTTTTCCAGACTAGGAACATGCATGGTGGCAGAAAGCAAGTTCTAAGAGACTGGACTGCGGTCGGTCTCTGTTGGGATGCTTCAAAGTTCAACGACTACTGCGGATTCGATGACTAATTTTCGCCAAAATTGGAAAGACCACAAAATTCGAATAAAAATTCATTTATTAATCTTAACCGTTAATGTGTGTACAGTCATTAGTTGCTCAGCCTCCATTCGCCTGTCCTTGCCACAGCCCATACGACTTGCCCGGTGTCGTCTGCCACAACCGAATCGTACCTGCAGTCATCGTCAGTTGCTGTGCAGTTTCCTTTCTGGGATACACTTACCGTCTTCTGTATATCCGGAGTCGCGTCTTCTTGTCAGTATGCACAATGTCAAAAAGATGTACCACTCACCGCTTCCGCTTGCATACATCTCTCCGTCAGGACTGAACTCTACACAGTGCACCGGTCCGTGATGTCCTTTGAGCACCTCACGTTCTTCTCCATCCATTCCGTGCACACGCACCCACTCGTCTCCCAGATTTCCGGTCACAAACCGGTCTTGCAGAATCGGGTGAACGGACGCAGACGAAGGTGAGTACGGCAAAGTTAGAGTATGTGACGGCGCAGCGGTGTTTGTCGGCAGTGCATGGATAAAGGCTACTGTATTCCCAGTCGTCACAACCAGTCTTCCCGTCTGAGGAGAAAGTTCCATAGAAGTAATAGGTTTTGGAAATGTCATGCTTGTCGTCAGTTTCCTTGTCCGCAAATCCCACCATCTAAGCAACTATTAGAGTGGGGACGATTGTCCAAGCAAGTTAAGCGCGCACTTGATGAGCCCATCTTCGCCAGCGGTGACCCCCGTATGTTCACCGACCCACACAACACTCTTCACAGTACCCTCATGAGACAACGCACCCGATTCCCCGGCGAGAAACTCTGGGTCCGCATCTGGCCTGCCGAGATCAAATATACGGACTTTCTTCTCTTGACCACCAGTTAACAGATGCGACGATGACGGAGAAATGGCAACGCTGCGAACGATGTGGTTGTGAGGAAAAGAGTGCAATGCGTTGCCAGAGTACGTGTCCCAGATTTTACTGCAAAAAGCACGTCATATTGGAATGCGACAGCATGAAAGAAAAGACAAAGGTATTCACGCAGTGAAATCAGCACTTCCAGATGCTGCTCTAGATGCATCTGGGGAGAGCTTGGTGCTCCAAACAGCACCTTTGTGGCCCAAAAAGGTACCGATCCAGTCGCCAGTCCACTCCCTCAACATGGGATTTCCATCTTTACAACTTGAGATGAGCAAAAATGTGCCGTCGTCCTGGACGGGGGAAAAGGAAAGATGTGTAACAGGACGGGTGTGACCTGGAGCGACAAGGGGCGTTGATTTTGGAAGAAGAGACATTAAATGGAGAAAAGAAAAAAAGAGAATAAGTGTGTCGTGAACGAATCAGAAGCGTCGCCTGCCAATGGGCGCGGGGATTAACAAGGGCGGTAGTCACATGACACTGTCGTTTCACTAGCACGACTCTGCACTTTCTGATGGCTGGGCGTCGAAAGTCGACCCGCAATAACGACAAACCTCCAGAAGGAGAGTCAAACAATACCACTGAGGATCGGTGCCCAGCTTGCACCAACGAAACAACTGCCAACCTCCAATTCGAAGATAAGGAAGAATGGGCAATGTGTGGTGCATGTAAAACATGGTATCATTGGCGTTGTGCTGGAAATGGTGAGGAACTAGACACTGTAGACAAATGGTACGCAAGGCGCGACTACGTGCACTCGGATTCAGCTCAAATTACGGCTATAGGTACTGTAAAACATGTCTAGCCGCCGATTCAAGGCGCACTATCACTTTCAAAGCCCCTACACGCAAGTCTGAACGCAAGAAGACAACAAGAGATTATGCAAATCTCAATTCCGGTTTTGAGCCTTCAGATCCACGCCGGTTCATTCGCGTAGCGGATTCAAAGCCCTGCAAACCTGACAATTTTAGGAGAATGTCGGGGAGCGAGGTCAGGCTCGAATGGCTAGAAGAAGATCCTAAAGCTATGACAGAACCAATCGTTATTGAATCCCCAGACGGCTTGGAAATGACTATGCCGGCAGGTGGATTTACTGTGAACGATGTTGGCTTGCTAGTCGGAGAACAGACCCCTGTGGAAGTTATCGGTGCTTCTTTCCTGTTACTTTTTGGCCACATTCTAATTGATTTCCCTTCAGACGTTGCATCTCAGTCTTCCTCGTCTGGCTGGACGTTGGCCAAATGGGTCGAATATTGCAACCTGGAACCGTCGGAGCGCGACAAGATCCTGAATGTCATTTCTCTCGAAGTATCGTCTACACCTTTAGCCGATCGTGTTGTGCCGCCGAGGTTGGTGAGAGAATTAGACTGGGTAGAAAACTTCTGGCCTAGCACGAAGAAGGGAAAAGGAAACGCGTACCCCAAGGTCCAGTTGTATTGTCTGATGGGTGTCGAAGGAGCATGGACAGTAAGCGTAACTATACGAAAAGCTTTATAACTAGGCTCATCTCACTTAGGATTGGCACGTTGACTTTGCGGGATCTTCTGTCTATTACCACATTGTCAGTGGCTCCAAGGTGCGTTCATCTTCTTCTGTATGGTTCCTAAACTAACTCGCAGGTCTCAGGTATTCTATTTCATCAAACCCACTCCGGCCAATCTTGCGGCTTATGAAAGGTGGTCAGGGACTGAAGTACAAAATCATACCTGGCTCGGAGACATGGTGGATGAAGTCATGAAAGTAACCCTCGTCCAAGGTAACACTATGATTATCCCGACGGGTTGGATACATGCCGTGGTAAGCACTGTTCTTGATACGCCCAAACAGGCAAACTGAGATGTATCTAGTACACGCCTGTTGACACTCTCGTCTTTGGAGGAAACTTTCTTCATTCTTACAATGTGACTACACGTAAGGCCTCGTTCTTTGTGCGAGAACAACTGACTTATTGTCTGCTGAAAGAACTCCGTGTGCGAGATATAGAAATTAAAACCCACGTACCGAAGAAATTCCGCTTCCCTTTTTTCTCAAAGTGCGAACTTTTCTTTTTCTGCAGTCTCTCGCTGACCCAGCATATTTTAGATTATGTTGGTATGTTGCCGACAAGTACCTGAAAGATCTAAAGACCCCCAATGGTGTTTCCCTTCCTCCACGGGTCTTAACCTCGATCAGCTCTCTTGTCGATTTCTTGATGTCAGAAGTCCACACATTAGAACAGGGAGCCGAGCACGCAAAAAAGGAAGTAAGAGAGCAGATACCTCACGATAGGATCAAAGACGCTCCTGCACTGGTAAGGGAACTACGTTGGAGAGTCAAGCATGCGTCTGGTTATACTAGCGATGACGAGGATGAACCGGGGAGGCAGTTGTCGTCTCTAAAACGGAAGCGGAAACGGTCCGAGAGCGTCAGTGGAGATGTCCCGAGATTTAGAAATTTTAAACCTAAGGGTTGGGACAAGGTCGTAGAATCATGTGGTGAACCCGAGCAGCTCACGTTACGGCTTCGTCGACCAGATAATGACGAAGAATGGACAGAGAAGTGGATAGAGGATGCTCAGACCAATGGAGGAGAGGAGGTAGGAGAGGAGGCGAGTATGCAAAGGACAAACATAACAATAGTCAAGGTTAGAAAAACGGCTGACGGTCTCGAGAAGGAGAGGATAGAACGAAGGGTTGAAAGATGGACTTGGAAGTAGTTTACCTTTACATATATTCTATTCTTACGTATTTCTCCTTGTACCACTACAGTCCTGTCCATACGAGACCTTGCCGTATGGTGATTGTGTCATGACACACAATCTCATTACAACTGAAGCCGACATCGACACGATATTCTCCTGCATCCACCTGCCACTTGCCCTTCTCAGCGTCCCACCAAGACACTGCATACTTGTCCAATGCCATGCTAGCTTTGGTTGAACACCCTGCTCCAATGTCATGGACTTTGACGAAAGCCCTTAGCTGCGAGGGCGGATGTGTGATTTCCAAATCAGGATATGAAATGTACAGCTGCACCACGGCAGATCCTGTCAATGGTCCTTCGTTCTTGACAGTGACACAGACTTGTCCAGTAAACGAATCATTGTCTTTTTGAGTCGTTTCAACAACCAAGTCCGAAAGTGAGAATTTAGTGTATGAGAGCCCAAACCTACGCATCGGAATCAGCACTATACCTCGGTCAGCAGCTCCAAGAGAAGATAAATACCCAAAATAGAACAAAGGCTCAATATTCCTTGACTGGAAGTGCTTGTACCCGACAAAAATATCTTCTCTGTAGTGTATCTGGCCCTTTTCACTCCTCAGATTTGGATAGGCAGCAATGTCTTGAACTCGGACAGGGAAAGTCATAGGCAAACGGCCTGCTGGATTGACCTTGCCAAATATGACGTCCGCAATGGCATTGCCAGTCTCATTACCGAGATACCAAGCTTGCAATATTCCTGCGACATCATTTACCCAAGGCATTGAAGTAGCCGATCCCTTTTTCGTGTCGTGTTAAAACGATACCGGAACAAGCAAAACATAAAACACGTACAGCTTGAATACAGACTACAGTGTTAGGATTTGCAGCTGCAACACGACTAATGACTTCATCCTGACGGCCAGGGAGTTGCAAAGTCGGTCGGTCAAAACCTTCGCTCTCCCACTCGGGACTGAGTCCACCAACAAAAACAACGACATCAGATTGCTTTGCTAAATCGACAGTATCTCGGATGGCTTGTTCTGGGTCAATTTTCTCGCAGCCTCCGAGACGCTATGCAGAAGGTTTAAAGTGAAGTCTCCAAAGAAAACATAATACGTACAACTCCTTTCATAAGTGCTGGTTGTGCACTGGCATCTCCGCTGGCAGTGAGGTTGGAAGTGCTGGTATATTCAATGAAGATGTCTATACTCTTGCCCGCCTCAATGTCAATTACTGCCCTTTCTTCTACCGTGCCTTGGCTAGCAGTAAACAAGATTTATCCTAGTCCAGAATACTCTGAATAGAAAGACTCACCCATAGAAAAAGTCGCCAGGCCTTTGTTTTGTCCAATTATCAATCGTCATCTTGCCATTGGTCCACAGTTTGGCGCGACCTGACAAGTTCGGATTTGAATGTTTTAGATGAAATTTTACGGGACGAGTTTACCTGACACAGCCAGGCCAAACTCAAAAGGCCCAGACGTCTCAACTGTCAGCTTTCCAGACAGTTTAATCGTCCAGGTTTCTGTTAAACCAGGAGGCAAAAAGTCGTTCAGCTTGACTCGAGTATCTTGTAATACTATTTCTGCGACAGGATCCGGCAGTGTGTTTCCGTCCTCGTCTTGATTGTAAAAGGTACAGAGCCAACCTGGTTTACCATCAGGTGCGACTAGATAACTCTCTAGTGTTGGAAGGTACTTGTAAGCTGGATAGGTGCAGTTGAGAACAACATGCGACAATCAAACAGAACAAAGACTGACAATAGCACCCAACCGCATAATCCACCTTAACATTCTCTGGGGCAGCTTCTCGTATTCCGTCAAAAGGCGTCACGACATAGCTTGCTTTCAGAGCAGCAGATCCGCCGCCAGAAATGATCTTTTCCTTAGCATTAGGTCCGATCACTGCAATTCTTTTCACTTGTGAACCGGAAATAGGGAGGACATCGTTTCGATTCTTGAGGAGTACAACTCCGCTCGCAGCAAGTTTACGACAAAACGCTCGAATTTCTGGAGAGTCACGGGTGCGTTCTTTGCCGTCACCAAAGACTACTTCGGGATTGAGACGGGCTTGGTGCTGTATAAATGTAAGCATAGCTGATACCCGCTCGTTGATGGTGGACATGTGAAGCTTCTGTGCGGTAAGGCATTGATGAATGAGGATTGGGGTCCGCCAGCGAGCTTTTCAAAAATATGAACGGGAGACCTGATTTTGATTACAGAACGAACTTACGCGGTCCTGGCATCTCCAGGTCAAGGCCAGCATTTATTGGTTGGTCGACGCCATAAGTACCAAACCTAGTCGTTCGAAGTTCAATAAATTCAAAACTGGCACCAGGCCTCTGAAAGAGTGTTATTTACCAGTCGCTAATGATGACGCCATCGAAACCCCATTCGCCGCGAAGAATATCCTGCAAAAGGTGAGGATTTTCCGAGCAGTGAGTCCCCTTGATTCGGCCGTATCTATTGCCACATCAACTGAGGGTCAAGATAGCACCGAGTAAAAATCTCACGCAGTCATAAAGGCCCACGGCTTGGCGAGCTTTTGGGCAAGCATAAAACTAAGAAGCAGATATGGCAACATGTCCTTGCAATGAGGGGTTTCAGCTTACGGATAGAGATAGACTTCTCGAAGGGCTCTATCAGACATGACAGACTCTGCTGCCGTTCTTTCGTGCTCTTGGTCATTTCCTACGAAATGCTTGATAGCTAGGCGGCATCAGTATAAATCTAGACTAAAGCAGGAAACGTACTTGGGGCTACTCCTTTATCCTGAAGACCATTTACGTATGCAGCAGCCAATACACCTATTACATAGGTGTGATTGGATGCAGAGGAATTTTATTATGAAAATGCTATACCAGACAGGTGAGGATCTTCTGAGAAGCTCTCAAAAGCGCGACCACCGAGCGGGGTCCGCGGAATGTTGCAGGTGGGAGCCAGTAAAACCACGCTTGCCTTTGCTTTTGCTTCTAGAGCAAGGAAAGAACCAACCTCGTAAAGAAGTTGCTCATCGAAAGTGGACGCAAGAGATGTGGCGCACTACTTGGTGCATAGGTACGAGTGCAATAACATTGCAGAAGGAGGAACGTACCGGCAGACATTGTGCTGGAGTAGACAGTAGATGAGAAGAGCCCCGCACTCCATTCGGACCATCACTCATACGAATGGCCGGAATTTTGAGACGGGGAATGGCATTAGTACTCCACCAACTTGGGGCAGACAAAAGCGAAACTTTTTCATCGAGCGTGAGCTTAGATACAAGCTGCGGGATACTTGCGTCAAGAAAAGATGCCATGGGTAATGAAGCGTGTATTTGGAATGACACTCACAGTTAAATAATACTGAAAGAAAGGACGGGCAATTCGGTCCGAGGAGTAGTTACCTTTCCCCGAACGAAGTTGAGGGAATTTCAAGAATACATGCGGCGTGAGTGTATTAAAGGCGAAATCTAAGTACAGAGTGTAAAAACATGACCCAAGTACATATGCTAGAGGGGAATATTCTACTGGTTGGCGCACTGGACCCGAGGCTCCTCCGTGTCTTCATCCATTGCGTCTTCATGGAACTCTCTCCTTGTCCGCTGGTCAGCTTCATCAAGTGACACTTCTTCGATAATGACGTTCGGTCCAAATGTCTCCATCGGCTTGCGCGGTGGAAGTGCCTTCTCCAGCAGAGGAATAGATTCGGGAGGAATGGAATCGGGGAAGGAAACGTTGAGCTTGACAAACATGTCTCCGGGCTCGTGGTGCCTCTGAGAAGGCATACCCTGTCCGTGTATAACTTTCAAGTCACCTAAATATGGACGTCAGGGACTTGAGTTACTTGAAATAGAACAAATCGGAACCTACCATTCTTAATGACTTCGCCAGGTTCAATCCGAACTAAAAGTGCCCGATCATCCAAGTGTCGAATGGTAAATTGCCCTCCAGCCAAGGCAGTCAATAGATCAATCTCGACGTCGATGAATAAATCATTGTCTTGTCGTTTGAATCTATCGTGAGGCTTTTCTTCAATGACAATGATGACGTCTCCAGTCTCGGCGTTGGGGGATTGGTCACTCTCTCCTCGGAACTGAATGGTCTGTCCTCCCTTCATACCCTTGTCGATGTGGACTTCTAAAAACTTCTTCTCTGGCAATGTCTTTTTCCCCTTGCAGTTCGAACACCTGTCCTTGGGGTTGATTACTTCACCGGACCCGGAACATTCGTCGCAGCCGGACTGTATCTGCTGGATCATGGGTCCCATTTGTCGCAGCGTCACTTTGACACCCCGACCGTTGCAAGTGCCGCAAGTTCTGACAGCGCCGTCCTTTCCACCCTTCCCTTTACACTTTGAACAGATGACATTTCTCGTGAGTGCAAGCTTGGTTGTTTTGCCCTTGTAAAGGTCCTCGAGCGTGACATGAACCCGATGGACGAGATCTTTTGTTTTGCGAGGTCCCTGTCTTCCACCACCACCAAAGAAACCACTGCCACCGAAACCACCACCGCCGAAAAGCTGACTAAATAGATCCTGGCAATCAGATTGGGCGTCAATACTGCGCAGTGAGTAGGCTCATCACAACACACCTGAGGATCCATGCCACCCATGCCACCTGCCTCCGATAGACCAGCCTCTCCCCTCGTGTCATAAATCTGTCTCTTATCGGGATCTGAAAGAACTTCATATCTGGAAGAATGTGTAAAAATTGTGAACACGAGTGGAAAAACATGAAGCGTACGCATGGGTAACTTCTTTGAATAGTTCTGGGTCTCCTCCTTTGTCTGGGTGCAGGCGTAGGGCCCTGCTAGTGGTCAGAAAATTCGTAACATGTTACTGATCAGAACTTACTTCTTGCGATACGCTTTCTTCAATTCTGACTCTGAGGCGGAGGGAGACACTTCTAGAAGGTCATAAAATTTACTAGGAAAAATTAGACAAGGGAAGAGAAAGGGAAAGCTGACGACTCACGTAGAGACTACCATTTTGATGGTTGCAGATGAAGAGAAAGATGTTGCTTCGGTGAATGTGAGCGCTTTACAATTCTTGAACTGGGCCTTGTTTTATACAAAGTTGGATGAGAAAGATATCCTTGCTCAGCTTGAGTGTGTGGTGAATGAGGAAGACGTGCTATGTAGTAAGCGCCAATAATTTTGCTCAGCCTTGTTTATGTAAAATGTATTGTAGAGTATCGATCATTCTACAACCTTCCATAGATTCCATAGGTCACCCTGCTCCGACGAGTTCGAGTAAAATCATCAAGGCTATGTACTATTGATTATACAGTACTCTACAATACATAGATTTCGTGTATATCTACTGGGAAGCTGTCAGGTATCATTGCATGTCCGAGTCCATAACTAATTTACAACAGTCATTTTCATTCTTTCATACAGCATTGGTGCCGTTGGTCTCTCTTGCTACACCTTCCTCCATGCTCCATTCACCATCCCGCGTGAAGGGTACGTGGTTCGCGCCAAAAGGATCCTCCCTTCCATACAGAGGTCTGCGCATAAACAACGAAGTTGTCCTGGAAAGCAAAACATGGTTGAATCTGGAGTCGAGAATCGCTGCAAAAGTCTGCCGGAATGCCACTAGTGCCGTCGAGATGCCAATTATAGCGCCCGCGAGAACATCGTACCAGTTGTGGACTAGCAAAAGTGGAGATGTCAGAGCTTAACGAGGCAGTCGCAAGATTTTACTCACATTCATCAATAGTCAAAGCACCGGAGATGAGTGTGGCACCCAATAACGGGCAAAACATGAGGATCATCTTCCAGTAGCTCGGATTGTATGCACTCATCACTTTGAGCTGTGCATTGAGATAGAGAGCAAGGAAGAAGAGACCGGCCCAAGCAGCGGTTGAATGGCCCGAAGGAAAAGACTCGAGAGAGTCGTCAATCTCGTTCTTGTCACCCGTGCAAATCGTACGGTCGTACATAATGGATGCAAATCCTGTTCCCGAAGGTGCATCTCCAGGATTAATTCGTGGTTGGCAGACGGTTAGGAAATGAGGTCTTAGACCTCCAATCAACCATTTCAACCAAACCTTGGGGTGGGTTAGAATCGTGAACTAATTCAGGCACGGTCAGTTTACCTGAAAGACAGCAGCCGTAATCAAGCTCTTCAATAATCCCATAGTCGTCGTCATTAAGTGATTCGGAGAGCGTAAACGCATCTGGAACAAGCAAATAAAGAAGAATGGCACGAAGAACGCGATGAGGGCTGCAGCAAAGATGGGCACAATTTCCTGTCATTTTGTGTCAGAAAGAATGCGTATTATTTGTGAACTACTTGCCTTGCGCAACGGATACGCAAACTGAGGATATACAACTTCACCATCTTGGAAATATACGGGGAACGACCGACTCGGAGCCGGTGCTAATAGTAAGAAATCATCAGTCGGAGTCGAGCAGGAAAAAAACAATAAAACTGACAAGCTTCGTATATACCTAGGCCCAACGCGCCCATTAATGCCATAGTGATTAGATCTGCCCCATGAAGCTTGAGCCAGAGACCAACAGAGAATCGACCAGCTTTATGGGGTGCCATTTGCAGAACAGGAGAGTGCGTGTGCAGTCTTTGGAGTATCCTTCGCGGTTTTTATATCCTTGACTTGAAACCAGCATCATTGTATGTGTTGCGTAGGAGAGCCTAAAAATATCATCAACTACGTATGTGGGCCTCCATGACGTCGATAAGACCACGAGCATACGGTGACGCTGCAGGGCACCAAAACAATGGCACCAGTTAACGTTCTCACTACTCAGTACCGAGCTTGCTTGTGCCTTGTTTGGTAACATCTTCAACAATCTCTCAAAGGGAAAGACTAGTTTTATAAGAAGTCAAGCAGGAATGTATGAAATAACAGCAAAAGAACACAACACGGCATGACTGCGATAGTAATACACATGTGTACGATACATCTATGCTCACCGAATACCAGCGGTCGCCTTTTGCAGAGCCCTTTTGATGCCCAATTGGGCCTTCCTAAGTTCATCCGCCGTCGAGTCCTCAATCTCCAACTTTTCGAGAGCACGGGCGAGCTCAGCCTCGACCTGTCCCTTGGCTCCACGCTTGAGCTTCATACCGATCTCAGGCGAGGTGATGGTGCCTTCAACTTGGTGGATGTAAGCTTCCAGGTCAGACTTGGCCTCATGGCGAGCAGAGAACTCCTTGTCAGCCATCTTGAATTGTTCAGCATCCTTGATCATTTGATCAATCTCAGCGGAAGAGAGACGACCAACAGAGTTGGTGATACCTATATGCACAGTCAGCACCCTGAGAATAGTGAAGGTAGATGTACATATAGACTTACTGATAGAAGCCTTGCGGCCAGAGGCACGGTCTTGTGCAGAGACCTTTAGCAAACCGTTGGCATCCACTTCGAAGGTGGTGACAAGCTCAGCTTGGCCACGAGGCATGGGAGGAATGCCAGTGAGCTCAAACTCTCCGAGAAGACGGTTATCTCTGCATTGTGTTCGCTCTCCTTCGTAGCTGTAAAGAAGGCTTTAGGTTGCAATTCTTTAGTAATAGACGAGAAACATACACGGGGAAGGTGACTGTGGTCTGGTTGTCCTCAACGGTGGTGAAGGTCCGGGACTTGTTGGTAGGAATGGGAGTGTTACGAGGGACGACAACACCGAAAACGTCACCCTGCATAGCAACACCAAGGGAGAGGGGAGCAACATCAAGGAGAAGGAGATCCTTGGTTTGCTCAGAGGTTTGACCGGTGAGGACGGCAGCCTGGACAGCAGCACCATAAGCCACGGCCTCATCAGGGTTGATGGACTTGTTGAGTTGACGTCCGCCAAAGTACTCGGAAACAAGAGCTTGGATCTTGGGGATACGGGTGGAGCCACCAACGAGAACAATGTCGTCGACCTTCTCCCTGGGCATCTTGGCGTCCTTCAAGACCTTCTCAACGGGCTCAAGGGTAGATTTGAACATGGTAGCGTTGATTTCTTCGAAACGAGCACGGGTGATATTAGCAGAGAAGTCTTCACCCTACAAGAACTTAGTCATTGTAGCAGGATCTGGAGGTAGATATTTACCTGGAAGAGGGAGTCGACCTCGACGGTGGTTTGAGTGACACTGGAAAGAGTCCTCTTCGCACGCTCACAAGCACTTCTTAAACGCCTGAGAGCACGAGCATCCTCGGAAATGTCAAGCTTGGACTTGCGCTTGAATTCGTTTTTGAAGTGCTCCAAAAGAGTGTTGTCGAAGTCCTCACCACCCAAGTGAGTGTCACCTGCAGTGGCCTTGACAGCGAAGACACCGTTGCTGATGCTGAGAAGAGATACATCGAAAGTTCCTCCACCAAGGTCGAAGATGAGAACATTCTTCTCAGTTTTTGACTGACGGTCAAGACCATAAGCAATGGCAGCAGCCGTGGGTTCGTTGATGATACGGAGGACGTCAAGACCAGCAATGGCACCAGCATCTTTTGTGGCGAGACGCTGCGAGTCGTTAAAGTAGGCAGGGACGCTGAGGAGAGTACAATGTTGAGAGCAAGACAACGGGACTTTGAAATCTTCCTTACGTGACGACGGCCTTCTTGACAGTCTTTCCAAGTTTGGCTTCAGAGATGTCCCTCATCTTGGTCAAGACCATTGATGAAATCTCCTGAGGTGTGAAAGTCTTGTCCTCCCCGAGGTAGCTGACCTTGATCAGAGGGGATCCATCTTTTTCGACAACCTCGAACGGCCAGTGGGTCATGTCCTAGAGGGAAAAAGTTTTAGTCCGACAGGAAAAGCGCCCGAAGCAAATCGCTTTACCTTTTTCACATCAGGGTCGCTGAAGGAGAGAATGTCAAAAGTGTACGGAGTAGAGTGATAAACAGAGCTCACTCGAAACGACGACCGATGAGACGCTTGGCGTCGAAGACGGTGTTTTTGGGGTTCATGGCAGCTTGGTTTTTGGCAGCATCGCCAATGAGACGCTCCTCGGCAGAGAAAGCGACGTACGAGGGTGTTGTTCGGTTACCCTCTGTGTGCAGATAGATCAGTTCTACTCGCAAGGATTAGGTTGGATTGAAACTCACGGTCATTGGCGATGATTTCGACACGGTCATTTTGCCAGACACCCACGCAGCTGTACAGAGGTAAGACAAGAGGGTAGGAAGAAAGGCAAGACACTCACGAGTATGTGGTTCCGAGGTCGATACCAATGGCACCTTCGAACACTTCGTCGGCGGACATTTTTTTAAAGAAAAAAGATGAAAAAGAGGATGAGGGACGGAAGGAGGACGAGACGAAAAAAAAAAATCGATCACGATGCAAAATCTTTAGTAAGCTTTTTTGCACAGCCACTTCTGCCAGGTCTGCCGCAAGTTGAAGGCAACTTTGACCTGTTCAAAAAATGCTCCGTTCATGGTTGGCTAATTCACCTCGGTGTCGCTCTCAACTTCCTATTTTCTCCCGGTGCAGACCTTTCTCTACGGATGCGAACCGTCGCCTCGAAGGTGACAATGACTGGACAGAATTCCAGGCTAACAGAGCAGGTTTCAAAGCTCTCGGTACTTTCATCCTCAACTCACTTTCGCCACGTCTCTCATCCTTTTCCTCCTACAGTCAATGGTCTTTCTCAGTATGGATCCACTCAGACGCGAGAAAACACATGGAAACTCCGTGACTCACTTCACAATCCCTCTCGCAACGCGACAATATCCGCACTGCTCGCATCTGGTGCCCATTTTGGACACGCATCAACGCGAATGGACCCAAACTTTATGCCCTACGCCTATGGTACCCGTGCTGGCATTACCATCATAGACCTCGACCAAACTCTTCCCCTTCTTCGACGAGCTGCAAGTCTTGTCCGTGCCATCGCCGCCAACGATGGTCAAATTGTTTTCATTGGCACACGATCAGATATACGGCCGGTGGTGCAAAAAGCTGCAGAACGTCTGGGAGAGCAAGGGTACCACGTTGGCGACAGATGGCTACCTGGAACTCTTACCAACAAATGGCAAATGTTCGGCCATGACGTTGTTCGAAAGGAACGGGTAGTTCCTGACCTGGTCATTCTGTTGAATCCTATAGCAAACATGAACGCCATTCGAGAATGTGCTCTGGAACATGTTCCGACAATTGGCATAATCGATTCCAACGTCGATCCTCGCATTGTCATGTACCCTGTACCTGCCAACGACGAGAGTACGCGGACGGCAGAGATAATTGCAGGTGTTCTGAGTATTGCAGGGAGGGAAGGGGTCATGATTCGAAAGGCCGAGGAACAAAAGAGGCTAGAAGAAGAGCAGAGGCGACAAGAGGCTGAGGAACGAGATCGGTATGAGAGACAGCGGGATGAACTCGACAGAAAGGCTGCCAATGCTTATGACTATTGATTTTATTGTATTTCACATATTCATCTAATACCACATCTCTAGACTGAACACCGGTTGGAATCTCGTTCAAGTTCTTGAAGTTGCAACATAACGTGACCTTTAACGCTTTGACATCTTGTTTCAATGGGCAGGCTAGCTATGGCCATTGTACGCGGCCTGTGAACGCCCAACATTGTCCTTGCCACTCGATCAAGCTCGACCATTGGTGGGCTTACACTTATAAAAATGAGTGGCTGCCGAGTCTGATGTCCAACTACCTTCTCTTACCCTAATTGCCTTCGCTGGTTTCGATGTCTACTCCTCATGTACAATCACGACGCCCCTGGCTGGTTCCAGGCTGGGACATAAGTAAGTGATTCGTTTGTACACAATGACATATGAGCGGTGCACTAATGCACTGATTCCTGTTCTTATTTGATATTTAGTCCACTTCTGGATTTTGCTCCATCTTGTGGTGATGGTGCTATCGATGGTTGCATTGTCACGGCATGGTCGCCACCCTCGTATGTGATATCTTCATCCTCCTGCTACTCTAATCCAGTAATTTAAATATGTCGTTGGCAGAATTCGAAAGTATTACCTTCTTTATTGCCTTGGGCGGTTTCTTTTTGACTTGTTTATTGGTCAACTTGTTCTACAAATCATCGTATTACGATGAAACGAAGCGTTATAGGTGCTGGAAATTCTTCATTCACTTTGCTGCATCGTTCTTGGTCAATATCGGTATGTCAACACGTATCCTACTCACACGTTGTTCTGACGGTTTTAAAGTCATAGCTACTCTTCTAACAGTGCGCTTCGTGCGAGAGGGGTTGTGCATAGATTTTCGCAAATATGCTGAAGACGAAGATCCTCCTGCTGTTTCTGAATCTCTCCGTGTGGGTTCTATAGTCATCCTAATCTTTGTCTGGATCTTTATTCCCATCAGTAAGCTCCTGCGATATCTTCCTTTGCTGAGACTGATTCCGAGACTAAACGTAGTGTTTGCGGTTGCCTTTATTGTGCTGAGAAATCTACAAAAGATCTCTGTAGATGCTATGCCCATGAATTCTTTGGAGCTAGGTCAATATCGGTCCGCACCGCATCAAACAGCGCATGGAGAAAAGTGGGAAGATATTCCACTCTGATGAAGAGCCCATGTCCTTGCTTTTTTCTTTTCATGTTTTGTTACGCATTATGATGATTGTACTCTTTTTAATACAAAACGACCTGTATCTTGCCAGCTTTGATGGCCTGTAACACTCCAGGTGCACCTAACACAGACTTGAAAACTTCATCCCTCGTTTCAGGTATGTCCAACAGATTCCTTTGTTTGGCGTCACGGTAGGTAGTATCTAAAATAATATGGGAGAGTGCCGATATTGTCAACGCATCTAATTTAGACGAAGGTCAGTAGCGAAATTGTGAAAAGACTAACATGTTACATACCAGTTTCACATAACAGCTTTCCTATTCTCCCTGGTGTACCTACAGCAGCGCCTACCTTGGTACGCTTCAAGTAGGAGACATGTTCAGAAAGCTTGAAGTGTTTTGCAAACAGTTTAGCCACTTCGCCTCCTTTGTCACCTCGTAGCTTCTTGTCCTTCAGAATTCGGGTCACGTCGGCGACCCGCAAAGCTGCTCCGGTAACAAATAAAAGTGTAGGTGATCCTGCCTTCTTAGACTTTTGTGAAAGACGGGTGTGAAGGTTCGGAACGACTATATGAATGGAATGTAACTGCTGAGAAGAATGTGTGATTTCCAGTAAAATTGCTACACGCCTTTGATTATAAACTCTGTCAGATTGTCTAGTGTCCGAGGATGTGTCCATGCAGTTGTATCCGCAATAGATGTTTCTAACAAAAAGAAGAAAAAAAATAAGAATAACTCTCAAAGTAATACCAAATGTACATACCTGGGATACGCATGTCCTCTAGCTCCAGAGGAGACAATTCCTTGAATGTCTTGGCCTGTAAGGAAGCCAAATAATCCCCTAGCTCATGAGGCGAGCTCTCTGTAATCGATTTTGTGTTTTCAGACTCTGTAGACTCTATTAGTTTTCTCCGCTAAGGATGGCCGAAAAACTCAGTCAGACTGAGCAATCCCAAATCAAAATAAACTCATACCTTGGCTTTGCGTTCTTTGAGTTTTGCCTTGCGTTTCCTCTTTTTCTCCTCGGTTCTTTGATCTTCAGTTGTGGATTGTGTTGAAGGACCGGAGACCGCATCATCAACTTGAGAACCATCGACGTCGTCTTCAATTTCGTCGCCGGATGCGGAAACGTAGCCGTCGAGAACAAAGTCGTCCAAGTCGTCTCCTCCCATGACAGTGACTGAAAGCAGAGTAAGCAGAGTAGGATTTTCGGCAGTCACACGCGCTTGAGGTGTTGATCCGTTTTATGGAAAGGAAATTCGAGTACAAATTCTTCAGACTTCAATAGACCTACTTGGACGAATGTAATGCTAGCTACTTTGGCACAAGACAACCACAATGATATGCTACACTGTGTGGAACACCAGTTATATTTTGCGTCTATTCTGAATCTGAACTATCTCCTTCGGACTCATCATCACTATCGGGCTCCCTTTCAATACTATCATTTTGAATCCGTCGTACCGCAGCCTCTAATTGCTCCAGGTCCCAGCCGATTGAACTTTTCGAAATAATCGTTTCTTTGACAAGAGTACCGAGCTGGGAGAGGATTTCATCACTTTGATTCACAAAATTGATGAGATACAAACGAAGAATTTGAAGAAACCCTCACCTCGCATATGCTTGTAACCAGACACAAAAATCATCCAACCAGATTTTACTGTATATATAGTAAACATCGTGGTGGTCGAGGATGTCCTTCATCTCGAGAAAACATCGGAATACAGTGCGTTTTCCTTTTGAAAGCAGCGCAGCAATGTCCATCCGGCATTTTTCTGAGAGGGCAAAGGATCGATGGAGGGGAAAGGCAAGGGACCTTCGGTATGAGGGTATGAGTGTCGAGCAGACCTCGGAGAGCGTGAATTGACCCGAGGACGCAGTGTCGTAAGGAGGGGGATCGAGAGCGGAGAAAGAGGGCGTCAAGGAACAGATTGTCCATGCGCTTTCTGGAGTAGGGTCGTGTTGATTGGTACGAGATTCATAGGCGTAAGAGAATAAGAGTGTGATTAAAGTAAGATAAAGACTACGCGTTTGTGATGGTGTTGGGAGATCTGTCAAGGGAAAAATAAGGTGGATGGTGATGGATCATCCAAAACACCTACACTCTTTTCTAGGTAATTTGAGCATTTCCGCATTTTCCTTTTCGGAGTATTGGAAAGAATCTGATTCTGCTACATGGGGATGTTGCCAAAGAATGAGTTCTCGAATATACTCGTCGTCCGCAAAGTCAGCCCTAGAATGACATGAATAAGATTCCGAACCAGTGTACACCTTGCTTACATGTAATACTCTTCATCCCATTTTTCATTTTCGTGCTTGATCCTTTTTTGTCGCCGTTCTGACGGTGTAGTGCTTTCAGCTTCAACTCCAAGTTCATTTATTTCGTTCTCGGTATAAGAGACGTTGAGAAAGTAGTTTGAATGCATATCCAAGAACCCATAATGGCCGCAGGTAGACAACTTGATAGTTTCGGAGGGAACCTCTTGCGGAACCTGCCAATCATTTTGAGCAGCTAGCGCGGAAAGTCTGTCAACAGCCGAGCTGAAACGTCGGTTGCATGCTCATACCTTCCAACAGCTCCTTTTGTTCCAGTGACAAGTCTTGCGTTTTAGCAACTAATTCATCTTCATCGGCCGTATCCTGAGTAGAAACGACCTCAATTGACGGCGGTGTATGCATTGTCGGCCGCGGAGCTAAAAGCTTTGCCAACAGATCCAAGTCTTTGAATTCCTGTCCTTTGATCTCCTTGGTCAGTGTCACTGTTAGATATCCAGATCCGGGATCATATTCTGCAGAGGAGGAATCATCCTCGATGACCGAATGGGAAAAGTTTAGACGAAGAAAGTAGGGGTTGATGTGCAGAGAAAAAAGCGTGTCGTCTACATTGATTTCGACATCTGAGGCCTACATTCGGATGATGAACACTGGGACGGTGATGGGCGGAGATGGGAACAGAGCCACGCACGCGAACTGAAGGACAGTAAATTGAGATGATGACGGACTCGGCCGTCTGGCTAACAGAGAAACGCGGTGTAATCATAACTCAACCGGACATGAACGTACCTATAAAACAAAATCTGACGCGTCCGACTCCCCATCTACCATGAACACATCGGTCAGTATTTTTCAGTTCACCTTATGTCTTCTCTAATCTATGCTTCTAGAAACTCCCCGCACATCCGTCGCTCTCCGACGTTGAAAATATCATTCTCAAGGAAAAACGAGGAAACTGCGTCCCTGTATATGTTGAGCTTCCTGCAGATCTCATAACACCATGCATGGCCTATCTGCGCATTGCAAAGGATTCCAAATACAGCTTTCTTCTCGAGTCTGTGATCGGAGGCGAAAATGTTGCTCGTTACAGTTTCATAGGCGCAGGCAAGTCTTTTATTATCACAAATCGACTCCTAACTACATTCTCGCTTATGCAGATCCATTCAAGGTTATCAAGACGGGTCCTGGGGAAGAACACCAAGGCGATCCTATGACTGTTCTGCAAAAGGAACTTTCGCTACATCAATATGTTAAAATACCTGAAGTCCCTACGTTCACTGGTGGTGCCATAGGATATGTAGCTTATGACTGCATACAGCACTTTGAACCAAAGACTGCCTGTGAACTCAAGGACCCTCTAGGTATTCCAGAGGCCATATTTATGCTCGTCGATACCCTCCTCATCTACGACCATATCTTTCAAACACTCAAAGTCGTATCGCATGTCTTTAGTCCTCCGAATGCTGGCCCGGAGAACCTGGCTTTTGTTTACCAAACAGCGGTTGCAAAGGCTCGCAGATTAGCGAAATCTCTGCTCGTAACCACCACTCCTGAACCACCTCAGCCTCCGATCTCACTGGGTTTGGACGCTGTCTCTAATGTGGGCAAATCAGGCTACGAAGGATTCGTAACCACTCTCAAAAAGCACATAGTGGCTGGTGATATCATTCAGGCCGTACCATCACAGCGATTAGAGCGTCCCACCACTTTGCATCCTTTCAACGCATACAGGCAACTGAGGCAGGTCAATCCTAGCCCGTATATGTTTTATTTGGACTGTGGAGACGTACAGTTTGTGGGCGCAAGTCCGGAGACGTTGTGCAAAGTCGACAAGAATATTGTCTTCAACCATGCTATCGCAGGGACTACGAAACGTGGCAAGACGCCTGAAGGTTGGTGTTGATACATGACGATGCCATTTCGCTGACATTTGCTTCAGAGGACGAGAAACTCGGTGCTGCTCTGCTTGCATCGGAGAAGGATCGAGCTGAGCATATCATGCTCGTCGACCTGGCTCGTAACGATGTCAACCGAGTCTGTGATCCCAAGACCGTAAAAGTGGATCACCTCATGAAGCTGGAAAAATTCAGTCATGTTATTCACATAACTTCACAAGTCTCTGGGAAACTGAGGGAGGGACTCACCAGGTAAAATCTGATTGACCGTATCGCTTTATGGCATCCTAAATCGATTACAGGTTTGACGCATTCCGTTCAATATTCCCCGCGGGAACTGTGTCAGGTGCTCCCAAAATCAAAGCCATTGAGATCATTTCGTCCCTAGAAAAGGAGCGCCGTGGTGTATATGCCGGTGCTGTTGGACGCTTTGATTTCGCTGGTGACTCTATGGACACCTGTATTGCTATCCGAACAATGACATTCAAGGATGGCAAAGTGTACCTTCAAGCCGGCGGCGGAATAGTCTTTGATAGTGTAGAAGAGGACGAGTACATTGAAACCATCAACAAGCTGGGAGGTAACGTTCGGGCTCTTGAAGCAGCGGAACGTAAGTGATACATTTACTCTGGTGGCGATATAGATACTAAACAACCCCGTAGAACACTGGTATAGCATTCAGAACAGCGGGATACGTTCGGCTTCCGATTAGCTGAGTTGTAATAGTATACTATTAGATTAATATATGACATAAAGTCATCAATGAACAATATGGACGTCCTAGCTCATTAGACTTAGACTATGCCACACGTTTGAGCAATTCAGGGTAATTGTTCTGGATCATTAGTACATCGATTTCATTGAGAGAGAGAACATATTAAGATACACAGATATCAGAAGAGAAACGATCGATTACAGCGACCAAGTACGCGTTGCGGTAGTAGTAGTCCACTGTAATATCATAGTCAAAGAAGCTCCCAGATAGAATAACAAGTCGTCGTGAAGTTGAAACGTCTAAGTCCTTCGGAGCAGTGGCATGCCAGCGCCGGTTGTTAGGCATAGTACTGGACCAAGCTATGCGTCTAATGGAACCTCGAGCCAACCTTCAGGCTGTCCGAATGTATTCTCGCCTGAGTAGCTCACGTATAAGAAGTTATCCTCATCCCTGCAATTCAGGTGTCAGAATAGTCCCAGCCTAACGAAATCATAACACGAACTTGTGCTCTTCATATATGGCACTCATGAGCGCTGCTGTGGGTGGCAGAACCTCATCGACAAAGATGAATATAGCCTTCTCGGGTGCAAGCTTGATTCGTTTCCGTATGACATAGACGAATTGGCCGACAGTGAGATCCTGACAGGTAGATGAGCATTCGAAGGTGATTTATGGGACATGGACCCATACCGAAGGGACAAGATACTTCTTCTTGTCGATTGTTGGTATATCCGTTTTATCTGCCTTCTCGCAAATCACCTAGACGCCACAGAATGAGATGAATGGGTAGGGACAAGCAGTATAGGACGAGATGCCTACGGGAATCCGATCGGGATATTTCTGTCGAATACGCTCTGCTTCGGCCTTGCGTTTCTCTAGAGGGGTGGCATGGTTACAAGGAAACTGCGGAGACATGGAAAGACGAACCGAAAGGGTGCTCGTCTTTGAACTTGGAACGCATTGCGAAGAAGAAGATTCAAGATGGAGAGTGGTGAGTGAGGAGAAACAAGAGGAGTCAAAGGCAGATGTGGAGACTGACCAAGAACGTTGAGCTCGCGTGTTCAGCGTGCTTAAGTACAATTATCTAAGCAAGTGACTCGTCCCATTTTCAGATATCGACTCTTTTGTATTTCCGAGTCACAATTACAGCTGTGTGCTACCTTAGCTGTGTACTACCCTGTATACTATAATCTTTATCTACGAGCCTCCGAACCTATGCCAGCTGCCATCCCCATCGCCATAGCTTGCCCCATCTGGGCTCCCGCTGTTTCTGTAGGTACAAAAATAGTCTTGGGGCCATACGCCCGTACTTTGTCCACCTCTATCCTTCGTAATCCCATCTCTCTAGCATATTGGTCACTAACATGAGAATCTGCCGCACTTTTGATCCTAATGGCTTCAGCCTCAGCATTAGCTTCAATGATCTGTGCTTCAGCCCGGGCCTTAGCAGCGGCAATAACATTGTACGCCTCTGCATCAGCTGTTGTGTTGGCTGCTTGGGCCTTGATCTTGGCAACAGCCAAGGCACCCTCTTCTTGTTTTACCTTGTTGCTATTCTCCCTGTCGACATTCTGGCCGCAGACTCCAGTCAGTGACATGCATCACCAGAAAAAATAACATACGTACTGCAGCTTCTACTTGAGCCTGAAGTGCACGGGTCGTGAGCTTGTCCATTGTTGCTGCAATCTCACCCTTGAATTGGCGATCAATTACAGCTGCGTTGGAAGTTAGGAAATCACTCCAGTTGCAGTAAGCTGTATACACGTACCAAGGTCTTTCAGAATGATTCCATATTCAAGTGCTGCTTCGTGCATTTCATCCATCGCGCGTGTCCTCAAAGCATCCAAAAATGCAGATGAACCATCGGTCCCATCTTCCATATTATCCGGGCCCAGAGATCTTTGTTTAATCTGTATCAATGGTTAGTATCAACCGAATGACAATTAAAAGGAACACCCGTACCATAGCAGAATAATCAAGATGGGCGACTATTTGAGTAAGAATTGATTGCGTCTTATCCCGAAGCGCATCGTAAGGAGTGTTGTATCCGTGAGTAGTGAGTTTGAGAGGCTCTTCAAGCTTCCATTTGAGATATATAGTCAGACTAACTGGAACTTGGTCGCGAGTAAAACTGTCGAATGTCGCATTTTAGCTTTCCACGCGGAGGGAAAAATAAATTCGACGAACATGTCTTTTGTGGGCATCTCCAATTGATTTTCTCCCATTGTATACAATCCTCGCAAGGTTATGTTCGGATGTGTTATCACAGATTGTCCTGCGCCAAGCAACTCCAAATCATCCCCTCTCTGTAGAATGGCGCAGTTATTTGCAGGAATGTTCAGGCTACAAATATGTTAGTAAATTGCATAACCGGGAAAGCAGATAGTTCCTTACAAGAGCGCGACAACATACTCTCTCGAATCCTTTGTAGTGATGGAACTTTTCATCTTAACTTCGTGGGTCCATCCAAGGGTAGATCCAGTCACTCTATCCTGGATAGCGGTAGGAAGATGGGTCTGATCAACCACCGACAACACGTCGTATGTTCCTTCAATTCCAAAAGCCACAAACCCCGAGTTCTTGACGACGAAGATACGATTCTGAGGGTCCGAGACTACGGCAGCTTGGTTTTGAGAAACCTGAACAACTGTCAATCCTCGGAACTGAACGACAGTGTCAGAAACTATGACACTGATTAGCCAAGATACTAGGCACCGTTGATACCAGGGTACATACGTCCTTTTGTCCCGCACCAAGTTCTAGCCCACCAGTTACGGAGTGGGAATCCAGGGTAGCGTCCAGGTCGTGTCAGAATCTTGGGAGAACCACCATGATTAATGAGACCAATGTTTCCAGGTGCGATCTCGCGCCCAATCCAGTCAGTGGGACTCTAAACGAGTTTTGGTTAGCGAGATGCTGCTATGTCAGAAAGCTTGCGATTACCATGCTTGATAATAGATGTTGGCGTCCAGACTTAAAACAAAGGTCAGCACACACAATAGCTAAGAAAATCGACGACTCACATCGACAAGCTGCTTATCGAGTTTCTGGAGAGCCGCCACCAGACCATCCTTACCAATAGGTATAAAAAATGGTCGATCCTCTAATTCGTAATCTGCAGTCACGAACTGGCTGGCTTTGGCTTTACCAGCACGTTTGCTCCCTTCGTATTCCTTTATGGGAGAAAAGTCTTCCTTGTGACGGAGAGTTGCGTCATGATCCTCGTTGACTATGGTGCGGTCACCATAGACGGTGCTAGAGTCGCCAAAGTTTACAGTAGACATCGGTGAAATAAAATAATTGTTGAGAGAAGTTTGAGTTTGCATTCGTTTTATAGATGCTTGATTCTGGATCTACAGCTTTTTTTTGGCAAGGATCTTATGACAGGCATCTATATGGTGTACGCTTGTGACCTTGAAACACTAGACAGGATTTCAATAGGGGTAGATGGCTGTCCCGGAATGTCAAGCGTACCGACAAAATCTCACGTGAAGCCGTCGCGTCATGTGAGAGAAGCAGCCACGTCGCGACCACGAATTCACCGACAACTATCATGCAGCCATGGTTCCTAGTTTTGGGCCTGGCTTCAGTCGTATCTTCTTCATCTCTTAATGATACCCTATTATGGGGACCCTATCGCCCCAATTTGTATTTTGGCCTTCGTCCCAGACTTCCCCAATCTCTAATGACAGGTCTAATGTGGTTTGGAACCAATGACTATAACTCTGCCAGTCGTTAGTAAATCAGAATGGAGCAACTATGGAATACTCATATTCTCTGTAACTCCTAGGTGTTCGTCATGCATGCGACCAGGGTGACCAGTTGCAATCCTACACATGGACTACTTATGACGCCCGCGAAGGAGGTGTACAAGTCATCAAAGACGGTCTCAACAATATTGAGATCACCACTGAATTCCTCAAAGTTGCCGGGGGTGATCACGGTGGCAGCTGGGCTGCCAGAATCAAAGGGAAACCTTTGAACGCAGGTACGCGACTTTTTTGAAGGCGTTTTTCTCCATTTGACTTTGTGTTAGCGTATCCTTCGAGGTCCTCTATGATTTTTTATTTTGGTCTTGAAGGCTTGGGTGGTCTGGACATGGAGACAGATGAAGAGGAAAATGTACGTCAATCATATTTACATTACTTCCCTTGGCTTATTCGTGTCCTCAGGGGATAGAAGGGGAAATCAAGTTTACCGGTTCTACACCAGAGTTGGATGACTTTACCATCAGAATAGTTGACGGTAGGTTGAATTGACCGAGGTGAACTACAGCTATTGACGTTATCACGTAGACCCTCGTAATAACGCGGTCACCAACGGTCCCCATGCTGGCGCGTTTCAGGAGCGCATTGGGAAAACGCATTATATGGCACAGCCCATTCCTCCTGGGCAGGTTTGGCAGGCAAAAGGTACGTTTCGCACCCTTGTCGCCTTTTTAATAGTAACCGATGTTGTACCAGATGTCATTATGCAGTCAGTCTTCAAACACGCACAGGAAGTAATAACTCCTTATAATGACCCTGCTGTTGGAGCACCGGACCCTTCATATGTCCTTCAATTACCAGACGAAGTTTACAGTGGAAGTAATCTCTACGCCGTGCAAAAATTCTTCGATGGAGAGTTCCAGTTTGACGTTTTCTTTGAAAGTGCTAGCGCCAAGCAGGCTCTCAGTTGTAAGTTGTCGACATTACAGATAATAATCATTACTGATTTGCTTTTAGCATCCACGCTTAATCAAGGCATACCTGCTCTGATAGCATCATTTAATCAACGTTTTCAAGACACCTTCCCGACGCCATCAGATTATGCCAATGACAATCAAGAGTCGCTTGAGGCCTTCTCCAAAGCTATTACGTCGAACCTCTTGGGCGGTGTGGGATATTTCTACGGAACATCACT
Source organism: Stygiomarasmius scandens (assembly GCA_037954225.1). Taxonomy (NCBI): domain Eukaryota; kingdom Fungi; phylum Basidiomycota; class Agaricomycetes; order Agaricales; family Campanellaceae; genus Stygiomarasmius; species Stygiomarasmius scandens. Next base: position 174,831 of record JBANRG010000004.1, on the reverse strand, counting down.
AGTGAACAACAAATTTTCGTATGAATGGGATGAAGATGAAGATTCCCAAAGCTCGGAGGAGAATGTTAATGACGGTCCCAAGCTGACAGAACCAAAGGAACTATTGACAGCAACCCCAAGTCGAAGCTTCTTCCCTCGTGGTTTTTACTGGTGAATATTGATCGCCGTGATTTTTTTGCGACGTCTTTAACTTGTTTATAGGGATGAGGGCTTCCATCTACTTCACATAGGAGCATGGGACAACGACTTCAGCATCGAAATATTGAAAGACTGGGTCAAACTCATTGATGACAATGGCTGGGTGGCTCGCGAACAGATCCTTGGCGAAGAAGCTAGGAGCAAGGTCTCCATTCTCTTACCTTTTTATTTTTTTGTGTTCTTACTTGAGCTATAGGTTCCTGCAGAATTCCAAGTTCAGGTTCCGAATTATGCCAACCCTCCGACGTTGACGGTGGCAGTTACAGCCTTTATCGCTAGAGTAAAAGCAGCGGCAGCAGCTGGCGGCCCGTCCGCTCAGGAACTCGGCATGGACATGGGTATGGGCCAGATTCCGATGACCGGTATCGAATCACCGATAGATGGTTATCTGGATTCTGAAAAGGCTCTACCATTCTTGCAGTCAATATACCAACCTCTCAAGAGACATTATGACTGGTTCCGCCGCACACAGCGTGGTCAGATCAAACAGTACGCAAGAAAGGCTCGTTCCAGGACAGAAGCTTACCGGTGGCGAGGCCGTTCCCAACTTCATGTTCTAACGAGTGGTATGGATGATTATCCTCGTGGACCGCCACATGCAGGAGAATTGCATCTGGATTTGATATCTTGGATGGCGTTTTTCTCTAGGACGATGAAGGAGATTGCCGAATATGTAGGAGAAGTAGATGATGCTCTTTCTTACGGTGAGATTGAGACAGCCATCTTGAATAACATTGAAGGCAAGCACAGCTCGTTACATCTTCTTTCCGCGGCTTGATTTGATTTCTCCAGATCTTCACTGGAGTGAAGAAAACCAGATGTATTGCGATGTAGGTGTGGATGACGACGGTGCGCATTTTTAACAGGTTTAAACTCGCCCATGTGTTTGACTTGTGTTGTTTCAAAGATGAGTCTTATCATGTATGCCATAAAGGCTACTTGTCTCTTTTCCCCTTCATGCTGTCTCTGTTACCTCCGTCATCACCGCATCTTGGTGCCATCTTCGACATTTTGCGGGACCCTGAGCATCTTTGGTCTCCATACGGTATTCGAAGTTTATCAGCAGCTCACCCTGAATTCGGGCAAGGCGAGAATTATTGGAAAGGACCTATTTGGATCCAGATGAACTATCTCGTCCTCAAGGCCTTGCATGAGACTTATGTAGTTCAAGAAGGGCCATATCAGTCTAGAGCTCAGGAAATTTATAAGGAACTTCGGAAAAATGTCATTGACAATGTGTTCAAGGTAAAAAAGATGCTGTTGCTCATAGAATTTCTCGGGACTGATTGGCGACCCAGGAATATGAGCGAACCGGGTACGTATGGGAGCAGTATGATGCTGTTTCTGGAGAAGGTAGACGAAGGCAAGTAGTTTTTTTTTCAAACTGCTGATCGCTCATCAACCATTGTTTGTGCAGTCATCCATTTACAGGCTGGACATCATTAGTTACCCTTAGTAAGTTGCTTTTCTTTGACGTCCAACAGCAACTGATACCATTCTCTCCCAGTCATCACTGAGAAATACTGATGTTAAAAGTATTGTGTATGGATGATGTGATAAAATGGCACAGCTGCTGTAGATTCCTATACATATAATAGGACTTTAATTTACAATGCAAAGTGCTCCAGTCTCTGGTGTAGACTTCTGAATAGTAATAGTTATGCTCGAAAAGAGAAATGAAATGTAGTGACAGGAAAGAGAAAGTGCCGTATGCGTAAGAGTGAAACGGTCATATACATGTAGACGTTCAAGAATCATACCACGAGAAAGTGATGAAATGTTAGAATCGGCCCGCATCAAACGATAAGTCGTCAAAGTGCAAGGAGTCTAGCCGCATTTCACCTATGGTCGCGTCGGGGTCAATCCCAGATGACGGCTCGGCTACCTCCACGCGTGTAAGATGGGATTCAGCGGATGGCACAGGTTCCCTTTTCTTGGAGAACGAAAAGCCTCTTAATCTAGAGACCTTGGAAGGTTTTGACGACGGCAGGGAAGGAGCTACCTCGTCTACTGGTGTAACCGGAATAGAAGATCCCGATGACCCAGATAGAGAAGCTTCGCAAGAGTCCGCAGAAGGAGCTGAAGGATCCCGAGTCATGACAGGGGGAGTGGGAGTGGAATCCGAATCGGGGGATTTTGTTGAAGTGGAAGTAAAGATGTTCAACACCGAGAAACGACGACGACCAAGTTTGGCGCTTGTAGTGGAAGGCGCTGGAGATGGGGAGCGAAGAGCAAGACTCTGGCGCGCAGCACGAGGCGTTGCTTGGTTGTGCGCCTCTGGTTCGTCGTCGTCGTCATCGTCGTCATAATCCGAGTCTGGGTATGGCGTAAAGTCCTGCATTTCAGCAGACGATAACGGCTGGATCATAGTAGGTATAGAAGGTGCTGAAGTGGATAAAGGGGACGGGGATACGTCTTCGTTGAAGGAATCCGAGGATGAGCGTGTTTTGAGCGTGGTAGGTGCAGTAAAAAGTTGTGAGAAGTAGACCGAGCTGCGGCGTGAAGGAGAGGGACTAGGGGCTCGAGAAGAGGGTTCGTCATATTCGGCGTCGATTGGATGAGAATCGCCATTATGCTTTTTACTGCGAGAGGAACGCGCTACATTCTTAATAGAATGGAATGCTCGGGATGCTCTGTACCGGAGAGTCTTGTTGCGCTTCATGGCGGGTTCCGACGTGGACGTTGGAGGAGGAAGAGGGGGGAGAGGATCGTTCTTAACATGGCGTTTGAGTTTGACGACCTCGATGACCTCGGAGTCGACGGAAACGTCCTGAGCGTACTCGTCTAGGTCTTCGCTGGTAAGAATATCCGCAATAGAGCGCTGGCCAGAAGAACCTCTGTGTGTGGTGAAAGCTGGCTCGAGAACAGACTGGACAGGATCATGGTCATAATAGTCGCGGTCTAGGGGTTGAGCAGCGTCAAAAGCCATAAACGGGGACTCGTTATCTTCTGCTGGAGGAGTAACGAGAACATTGGGCATAGTTGGATTAGACATGGGCGAAACGAGCGACGAGGATAGGTAATGAGTGAGATGGAGGCTAAAGGCAACCTTGGACTGTTAATACCCAATCAGGACAAAACAACTTTGAACTATAGAGTTGCTCGCATGATCCTCCCCAACATCCGTCAATTCTCAACGAAAATATTTCTTTCAGAGGCTCAAATGGCGACCGCAATGTCTGTTACCTTCCTCGGGACTTCGAGCGGCGGTGGTCCTTCACTTTCTCGTAACTGCTCTTCTCTTGTTGCAGACATCCTCGGCGACGGTTCCCTATGGAGTGTGTTTCGTCCTCTTCTAACAGAGAACCTTGCCTTTATTGATGATTCAATGCTCAACAGTGGTTGACTGTGCAGAGGGTACTCTGCGCCAGTTCTCAAGGCAACCATTCAGCTCTGACAATTCTCATGTGCGCGCCTCTCGCGTCAACAAGATGTTCATCACCCACATGCACGGTAGCTTTAATTCTACCTCTAAAACGCGCCTTGTACCCATTTTTCTATCTACAGCCGATCATGTTATGGGTATAATTCCAATGCTCAGAAATGTACTTCTTCCTCCTCCTACAGGCGAAGCTGCCTTGAGTTTCTTACCTGATCCCACTGTAAGCAATAAAGTACAAATATGCCCGCTCTGCCCGCTTCATGCACTCTACACTTAGCCCAAGATAGAAATCTACGGGCCAGCAGGTATACGGACATTTGTTCGTAGCATCCTCAAAATGACTTTGACAAGAACGAGAAACAAATACGTTGTGCATGAGCTCCTCACTAATGACGATGCAAAAACACCGTGTGATCCACCAGAAATCATGCATGTCAGTGAGGCTGCCGGGCGCGACATTATTTGCTCAAAAGACGGGTTATGGCATAATATCAGCAGAGAGCAAAGTCGTTCGGCAGAGATAGCGATTGACGCAGGCCCTATTGCTCACAGAGGTTGGTAATTACGCCTTTTGTTCTTCTAAGGCTCTGCAACTCTTCCATTAGACCCATGCCTTGGCTTTGTTTTTCGCGAATGCATTTTCCCAAATCGCAAAATTGTCGTGCTGGGTGATACGAGTGATCCATCCGCCATGATACCCCTATGCACTAATCCTTCCCCGTCACTTCTTGTTCACGAAGCAACAGAAGCACATATACCACAAGGAATTGACCCAAAATCCAATAGGTCCTTCGAGACCGTCATGGAAAAAGCTACCGCACGAGGACACTCGATCCCACAAATGGCGGGGGCATTTGCGAGAACAATCGGTGCTCAAAAGTTGGTTCTAAACCATATCGGAGGGAGGTGAGTGCCTAATGCCATTCACACATCCATTTTATACATGACTTTGTCTGTCTTTGGTTAGATTCCCTGCGCCAGGTCCTAATGACAGAAATCCAATCCGCGCCAACGTCATCACCGAGATCGAAAGGCAAGCCAGCGAAGCTTGGGGTATGGGGAAAGCTCTCGCAGCTTGGGATTTTATGCGGGTTGCTGTAACCGTTCCAAGCGCGAACACCGAGTCAATCGAGGCTAATACTCAAAACACCCCTTCGCCTTCTAACAGGGAGTTTCCTACGGTACACAACACCGTCTCAACCACCACCGAGCCGAAACCAAAGCCGTTCCGCGGTCGTGGTCGTGGTCGCGGTCGCGGTTATGGTCAAGGACGCGGCTTTCATCACACTCAAGGCCATGCTTCTTCTGCCAGCGAACACGGACACCAGCACGGGCAACAAGAAGGCGGCCAACATGCGGATCGATCGGAGAGGCAGGTCCACAATGGACCCAGGAAGAGAACCAAGTAGTATCCTGTTTACCTTCATCTACTTACATGAGATCAAAGTTTAATTTTACGAGGGTGATTTCGGTGTATTGTGCTCAGCGTGGATTGTCTATTAGCGTGTCCAACGTGTCGAATCGTTCCAAGAGCGTGTCTACAAGTGTGTATGCTGTACTTGATAGCCACCGAAGGGCAGGCAAGTGCTCTACTAGTAGAGGATAATAATAATCACCAAAATGCTACTCTACTGTTTGTAACCCCAACAGCTAGCTAGAGGTAAGTAGAGAAAGAATCCTCGGGACATAAATATGAGAGAACTCTCGGACATCTCTGCAAAGAGCCGGCGCTCCAAGCTTCGGACATCGAGATACAAGTCCAAAAATAGCGGGTGGAAGAAAGGCTTCGAGCCGAGGAGCAGCTCGGACTCTCAAATGTCGCTATCGTGGCAAGCAAATTTGGACTTGGCCCGCACCCAGCTGCCCCATTTCTTCTCCCAACGCAAAAAGAACACGAGTTTATTTCAACGTCAAGTACAAACCGGAGACGGAAGAGGAAACGCACCCAGAAGAGGAAAGGTATAGGAGTGCAGATTAGACCCAAGATAGCGAAAACAGTCATCGCCCATTGATCTCCGAGTTTGTTAAACATTGCCGGACTAATAAGAGGAAAGACTGCTCCACAAATGGATCGTAAAATGACAGTAGCTGCGATGGCGGACGCAAAGTAGGTGCTGTAGGCATCCATAAGATAGGCCGTAGAACTTTGGAGAATCTGACAAATGCCCATTCCGAACGGGAATCCTCCGATGATGGGGACGATCCAATGGATGGGAGGGTCCGCGGTCCTGTGTGAAGAATGAATTCATTAAGAGATTGGCTTTTGTTGTGAAGAGGGAACGAGGCTGAGTTACCAAGCAAACCAGAACAGGCCGACAGGGACGAGAACAGCCCCTACCATGGACATATGAAGACGTGCTTCTGGGGGTGCGCGTCCTGTTGGACTTTTTTCCATTGCTTTACGATAAATACTATTTTGGATGGAAGAAGTCAGAGTACCCATGGCAATTCCTAGACCAACACCGATAAAGGCAAGGCCACCTTGACCAGCGGACCATCCTCTGTGTCTCTGAAAGACAATGGGAAATGCAGAGAAGAGGGCGTAGAGAGTACCGTACACGATTGCTGTGTAAATTGCAAAGAGCGAAACAATTGGTTCGGTGATCATGAAAACTGTGGTAACCAGGTGTTTGAAAACATCTCAAACTCTAACAAAACGTGCACTATACCAAATGGACGAGACAGATTGGTGCAAATGAGCTGTGAAAATGACTTGGATCGTCCACTGAGATCGTACTTGGATACATAATACACTTGATGATTGGAAAGCTTCGTGAGCTTCACGGCACGTCGTCGGAGCAAAACTGGCGCATACTGAAACGCTGCTATTATTTCTTGAAGACACGGGTATCACGATGGAGGCCTTACAGTTTCAGGAGCAAAAAAGTAGCCTGTGATCCAACTCAGAACCGAGAATATGAACATTAACCAAAAATTGAATGTCCATCGCAGCCTCGGATTCTCGGCAACAAATCCCCCGACAATTGGGCCGATGACTGTCAGATAGAAGTGAGAGATTGAATTTTGAGGAAATTCTCCGCACTTGCCAGGGCCGAGGAAAGGAACAGATGCGTAGATGGCAGATGCAAGACCTCTTTCGCGAGCATCCCAGATGTCGGCGATGGTCCCACCGGCATTAGTTAAAGCTGAGATGAAAGAGATACAGAGTAAGAATAAAGTTATTATCGATCTGATAAGAACGCTGACGAGAAGAACCAAAGATTCCGGTCAAAAGTCGGCAGGCAAGTATGGTAGCTATGTTCTTGCCCAAACAGCCTCCCAATTGAAAAGGGGCGTACAATCCTAACGTGAACAAGAAAATGATGCGCTTTTGAAAGGGAATGAACTCGTGAAATGACATCAAAATTGATGGCACTGACTCGACCAAACATCTGTCGCGACAGAAGGAATTAATAGACAGCTGGAAGGGAACGTAAGATAAATGCTTGCCTCGCACAATGGGGCAAATAGAAGAGGGCTAAGGGGAACGAATTTGAGTTGATTCACAAGGAACAACTTGTGGTATACACAAACCCAAGTGCAAACCTGTTTGAATACGCATTGTGAGTAAGAGTGTGACTTCATATCGGCGGTAGGAAGAATTTTCGCGCACCCTAGAACATACAAAGATATTCCAAGGACCGCAAGCTCCTCGGAAACGTGCAGGTCGCGAACAATAAACGTGAGGCCACCACTGTAGGAGACAGGATCTCATGGTTTACTTATGCTATCAACAGAATTCAGATAGACCGACCTATATGAGCTACTGGAGAATGACACGGTGAAAGTTGCCAGAGCAAGCTATGGGAGGATTAGAAGGGCAGAGAACGCGTCAGAAGAACTGACCTGCGCGGTGAGAATCCACTTGCGGGTCTTGGACCAGTTGTAAGGGTTCTCTGGGTCGTTTTTGTCCCAGACGACAACGAAGGGATCGGTAGAAGAACCGCCGCCACAATAAGCGACTTTGGGTGGTTTCTCTGCGTCTACGCCACCATGTTGGCCGGCAGACTGGTGGTCAAAGACGGTGCTGCAGAGGTCCCAGTCGACAGAGTCTCGGGGAGAAGCCATGGAGGAAGGGAAGGCATGGTGGCAGAAGATTTATAGAGCAGCAAGCCGGGAGGGACGGGGACCGCGAGCTTGTAGGGAATTCTGCGTGGGAATTGTAACTTGTCTTGTGACGGCAGTGGTGCTCCTCTTGAGATTTGCTTCAACCCATCGTACAGCCCTTCTCTTTTCTCTTTTTCCTTCTTCTCCTTCTTGTCTTTTTTCTATTCGAAATGACCAGCCATGCTCCCATAAACGGTGTCAAGATCTCCCGTACGTCCCCGTCTTTCGTCCTAGCTCAAGCTCACCTCTTCCCCCATCCATGCTCTCCCCAATCTCCCCTTCTTCTCCTCGTTTCTCCATGCTATCGATCGTCTTTCTTCAGCGATCGACGACCCTCACAAGGTTGTCAAGGTCATTGCCTCGGATGGCAAGTCTGGGGAAACTCGGGAGATTTCATACAGCAACTGCAAGGTCATTGGGAACGGCTCTTTCGGTGTCGTTTTCCAGGCCAAACTTGTTGGCGCCATCAAGGAGAACGAGGATATTGCCATCAAGAAAGTCTTGCAGGACAAGAGGTTCAAGGTACGTCCTTTCGGACCTTGCTTTGTCTAGCCTAACCGCCCGCTCCAGAACCGTGAACTTCAGATCATGAGACTTGTCTCCCATCCCAACGTCGTTGACCTACGGGCCTTTTTCTATTCCAATGGTGACAAGGTGCTCTCGTTTTTCTCGAATTTTCGTAGCCGGCATGTGTCTAAAACTTTTCCCCATTTTACTCTGCTTAGAAGGATGAAATTTATCTCAACTTGATGCTCGAATATGTACCCGAAACCGTCTATCGTGCCAGTCGACACTATGCCAAACTAAAGCAACCCATGCCTATGCTACAAATCAAACTCTACATGTATCAACTCCTACGTTCGCTTGCCTACATCCATTCTGTCGGCATCTGCCACAGAGACATCAAGCCACAGAATCTTCTCCTCAACCCTGCGACCGGAGTTCTCAAGTTGTGCGACTTTGGCTCTGCCAAGATTTTGGTAGCTGGAGAACCCAACGTCAGCTATATTTGCTCAAGATATTATCGCGCACCCGAGCTCATTTTCGGTGCCACCAATTACACTACCAATATTGGTAAGTCTTCTTCGTTCCAACTGAATTATGACAGCTCATCATTCACAAGACATTTGGTCGACCGGTTGTGTGATGGCGGAGTTGATGCTGGGCCAGCCCTTGTTCCCTGGTGAAAGTGGGATTGATCAATTGGTAGAAATTATCAAGGTGCTCGGAACGCCTTCAAGGGAGCAAATCAAGACCATGAATCCCAACTATATGGAGCACAAGTTTCCGCAGATCAAACCACACCCGTTCCCAAAAGTAAGCTTGGTATTGCCTATTTTGCGGTTGTATTTGATTGACTGGTTGCTTGCGACAGGTGTTCCGCCCTCGGACAGCTCCCGAGGCGATAGATCTAGTTTCAAAACTGCTCGAGTACACCCCAGGAGCGCGGCTTAGTTCGGTTGAAGCCATGATCCACCCCTTCTTTGACGAGCTGCGCACTGAAGGTGCAAGGATGCCCAACGGCAAGGACTTCCCACCGCTGTTTGACTTTACTCGCGAAGGTAAGTGCCGATCGGTCACGGTCTCTGAAGGTAGACATGACGTTTTTTTCCGCAGAACTGTCTGTGCGCCCGGACTTGATCCGGCGACTTGTACCACCTCACTGTGAACCTGAGCTGGCCTCACGGAATATAGTGCTGGATAACTTTGTACCCATACCTTTGGAGCAGATGAAGATAACGTTGGATTGAGTGCGGACCCTCGCCAACTAGTATATATCTGTGTTGTCACGACTGAGCAGTATTCCTCCCTGTGTTCTGTTATATATATTGTCTTGAATTGAAGAAACATGATGTAGCAATACAAGCTGAGAATCACGAAAAATTGAGAGTGAATGTAGATTGGCTCGTGCAAACAAGCACGCAATACTTATTGGGAATTTGCGGTCAATATTTAAGTTTTAGCAGGTTTGCTCAACGTTGAACAAACTCTACCCATGTCCTCCGCCCCCTCCTCGTCCTATGTCTGCGACACCCTCCCTGCACCCCGTCTATCCCGCGACTCTGAGAATCTAGTCCATGATGAACCTCCCCCCAAACCCCCGCCGTCGCCAACCTCCCAGCAACCTCCAGCGAGAAAGCTATGCGTTCGTCATCAAAGAATGGCGGACGAAGGCACAAATCTCAAGCTTCAACAGGTTTCTTTACTTTCCCGACCGTCCCGAAAGTGTTCTGACATTACCGCAGTCTTTAGATGCGCTTCCTCTCGCCGATCGTGAAGCAGTCAATGCTATCTGGTCAAATTTCTCCTCCTCTTCTCATCCACGTCGAGCTCTCATTCTTCAAGGCCTTCTGACCATGTGCTGCTTCTCTCAACTCTCCCTTCTTACCGAACAGTTGGCCTCCATGATTCGAATAGACCCATTCACTGTCCTGCCTCGTGAAGTCTCTCTCAAAATCCTCGGTTATCTCGACGCCACGTCGCTATGCCGTGCTGCCCAGGTTACAAGAAAATGGAAGAGTCTAGCAGATGATGATATATTGTGGAGAGGCATTTGCGAACAACACATTGGCCAAAAGTGTCCGAAATGCGGTTGGGGTTTGCCAGTACTGGAGAACAAGCGAACATACCGAGTCTCACCGTGTCCATCTCCCGATTCACAGTCCATGAAAAGACCTCTCGAAGACGATCCAGATATTGTAACCCCTCCTATGAAGCGCCAAAGGTCCGAACTTTTACGACTACCTTCTAGTTCTGATATATCAAGGACAAGTACTCCCATCGACCCTTGCGATCCTATATCTTCCTGTTCGCTCCTTACTTCTAAATCTACTGCACCCTCTGTTGAAACCACGCGGCCATGGAAAGATGTCTACAGCGAACGCATGACCATTGAACGCAACTGGCGCCGAGGGCGGTGTACTGTACGAACTCTCAAAGGACATACCGATGGCGTGATGTGCCTACAGTATAGCGAAACCTTGTCTCATCCTTCTTTTCCCATCCTCATAACTGGGTCGTACGACCGTACCATACGAGTATGGAATCTCGAGACAGGGTTGGAGCTTCACTGCCTCAAAGGCCATTCTCGAGCCATTAGAGCCTTGCAGTTTGACGAAGTCAAGTTAATCACTGGAAGTATGGACAGCACGGTCAAGGTGTGGGATTGGAGACGAGGCCAGTGCATACGGACGTTGACAGGACACACAGAAGGTGTCGTGTGCCTCAATTTCGATTCCAATGTGCTGGCCAGCGGTAGTGTGGACGCTACCATTAGAGTGTGGAATCTGCGCACCGGTGGAGCATTTACATTAAGAGGGCATTCTGATTGGGTCAATGCAGTTCAGCTTTGGGATTTCAATACTTCCAGCGTGTCTTCATCATCAATGCCCACGTCGTCCCCCAACGTCTTTGATGTTCCTGGATGTGCAGCTCCCCAGATCGATCCCGGCAAGATGCTCTTTTCAGCCTCGGATGATGGGACAATCAAACTCTGGGATCTGACACTCCGAACGTGTGTACGGCAGTTTACGGGACATGTTGGTCAAGTACAGAGTATGAAGCTCTTGTTGGCAGACGAGTGCGATGAAGCCGTGCCGGGGCAGACTGGAGAGCCGGTGACACCTATGGGACCCCGAGATCAAGCTGAAACTACTCCTTCTCAAACTAACATCAAGACGACCTCGTCATCTCCTTTCCCTTCCTCATCAAATACCCCGAAAAGTAAGAATCCAGTCTTGGTTTCCGGAAGCTTGGACAACACAATCAAAGTTTGGGATATCGAGACTGGCAAGACGATTCGAACATTCTTTGGCCACATTGAGGGTGTCTGGGGAGTCGCTGGAGATAAGATGCGATTAGTGAGCGGTAGCCATGATCGCACTATCAAGGTGGGTTGTATGCAACTCTATCGACGAGTCAAATACTAACATCTCCTCAAGGTCTGGAACAGAGATGAGGGTAAATGTGTCTCAACTCTCGTAGGTCACACTGCTGCGGTTAGCTGCGTTGCTCTCGGTGAAGACAAGATCATATCTGGTAGCGATGACTGTACAGTCAAAGTCTGGAGTTTTAGTGGATGAGCTGTCATGTGTTATTGTCTTTCGCTATCATTTTTATCGTACTTGTGTATAATTTGTATATGCTGTGCACTGTAGGGATACTGTATTCACACTTTGCCAACCACTCAGTATGGTTCATCAACGCCATCCGTATGATACACTCTATGCACCTAATCTATGCACCTAATAGAACAATGAAAGGTATGCGATACAGATACATATAAAGTAAATCCAATGCCATTATGGTATATCGTCCGATACTCCTCCATCACTAGCCTCTCCCTTTATGGGACTCTGTAAACCACTGACGTCATCCGAATCTCGCAAATCCTCTGACTTGACCTCTAACCTTCTCCTCCTACGTCTCTGCGAGGTACTAGGCACTGGTAAAGGTGATGATGGCTGTGCTGCGACAAACCCATTTGACTGAAGTTGAGCCAACATGTCCCGAGCAATATCTGCCGTGTCACCGGACGCATTGCTGTCAAGCTGAAGCGTTGTTGGCACAGCGGGCCTCGACTCGGCGGCAGTACCAGCTCCGCCTCTTCTCCGTGATTTCCGTCCAACCGTATCTCCATTCCGAAGCTTCTCCAATAGACTGTCAAGAACGTCGGCATTCTCACTTGCCGCTTCCATAGCCTTTTCACGATTCACTCTGAGTTCTTCCGCGGCCTGCTTGCGTTTCTCCGTTGCCAGGCGCTCTTCAGCCATAACCTGGTTATCAGTCTTGCATTTCTGAAGAAAAAGTTTAGCACCGAGCCAAGTTGGACAGATATTAAATTAAGAACCTTATACGACGTGACGAAGGTCTTGAATATTCCAAAGAATTCTGTTGATGACATGTTCTTGTCCTCCTCTCCGTAGTACTTGATCACCTCAGTAAAGGTCGTATCCGCGTTGTTGACGTCGTCGACGAGGTCTTCGACAAGTGTGTTTGCTTTCTTAACAAAAGCCCACATTTTCTTGCCATAGAGTTCATTCTGGTCAATGTCAGCAAAATGCTCGGCCAACTCAGTGCGGATTTGCTTCAATCCATCTCGGAGGTCACTCAGTCCCTTTCGTAGCTCTATGAGATTGACTATAGAAAATTTCGGAATGGGAAGGCATCATCGATAAATCAAAATGTCATACCTCGATAAGCTTCCGCTGGTTTTGCAAGTTCGTCCAAGAACTCCTCCATGTACGGGAAATGTTTTGCAACAGTACGTTCCAAGAAGTGTAGTAGAGTAGTGTTGTTGACAGACTTTGTGTCGACAAGCTAGTGGTAAACCAAATCAGCCGCAGGACTTATACGATGGCTTTCATTTGTACCAACCTTGTTTACACTGCTCACGCGGAAACCGAAAGCACCTCCCTTGATGCCAGTGCCGTTCATGTAATTGCCAACAAGCAGAATGAGCTGTGTAACTAAGTGTAAATTGAGACGTATCGAAAGTTTTCCAACCGAGTTCTTACACTGAGCAATTCCTTGAAAGATTTGGCATTGAGAAGAGACTGACCCGCCTCTGACAATTTCCGTGCACCCTTTGGTTATGTCAGATTAATGCTACGGCTAGATGTACTCAAACTCACGTCGTCAAGTAAAGACCATCGTTCCTCGAAAGTACACTTGTAAAGCATTCCTTCAATACGTGGCGCAAGACGTTCAATCTGGATCAGCTTGACCATCAGCCGATCAGCAGGATGTAGTTCAAACAGTTCTTTGGGGTCTGCATTGCGATAAACATTGAGTTTACCAACCTACAAATCATCAGTCGGGGAGAAAAGGAAGAGAAAATCGCTCAACTTGTTCCGGTGAAGGAAGGACACGTTTCAGTTCACTCAAGAATACTTGTGTACACAATTCCTGATCGAAGTTTTGAATTCTACTGGCGATTTCCTCAGGTTCAAGCTTCTTGACACCCTGAATCAAAATTTCTGATGTTGCAGTTGAGCATGAGATCATGGTACAAGTGACATGCCACTTACCAACTCTTTTCTTGGTCTCGGTATCCAAAACACTCTTGAGTTCTGCTCGTTTCTGCCGAGCTAACGGAAGAAAAATTAGTTTGTTCCAATGATTCACCTTCAGACTCACCCATCAGATTGATCACAAGTTGTTTGGCCTTGAAATCTTCCTCCATCTCAGACCAAACTCCATCAATCTGCAATTTCTTCAACATCTCATGTTCTTTCTTGGAATCCTCGTCTTTCCAGAGAGTCGCCGAGACTTGCGTCTGTGGCAGTTTGTCCCATTGCAACTGTTTCATCTTGGTGCCAGGTGTCAATGGAAGATCCTTACGAGCAGAGAGGAGCATATTAAGGTTAGAACCAAGCAAAGCAGAAGAACGAGCAGAATTGACCCCGGAAGAAAGTCCGGAACCAGGCGGGGGCGGAGGAGGAGGAGGAGCATTGGAAAGAAGAGTAGGAACCATTCCTTTGAAGCCAGGCGGCGGCGGCGGAGGGGGTGGGGGTGGAGGAGGGGGTGGTCCGCCACCGATTCGCATTCCTGAACCGGGAGGAGGTGGCGGTGGTGGCGGAGGAGGAGGTGGAGGAGGAGGAGGTGGTGGTGGTGGTGGTGGTGGTGGAGAAGCAGAAGACGGAGCAGAAGATGTCTCAGCTTCGACCGTAGTGGGTTGCTCGTCCAAGGGAGGCGGTGAAGGAAGAGGACTGTCGTTTGCAGGGATTGGGCGACCTTTCGAGATGAGATGCTTTGCAAGAGCTTCAGCAAATGATCCAGGTTCGGCTGCAGCTGCACCAGAACCTGGTGCCGAAGCCGAATCTTTGGACATATCCAAAGATTGAAGTGACGACGAATCATGCCTTGCATAGGGTCCATTCTCATCCTGACCGTCAACCTCTTCGATACCTGCAAGGGTACTGCCTACGGCAGTTTGAGGCGAAAGAAGCTCACTCGTCTTGGATGTCAGAGGCGAACCAACCGGACGACGCGGAGAACCTCTAATACTTCGAGAGTTGGCGATTGAGCCATCACGAGGAGGATACTATAGGATAAATGTTAAAACAAATCATGCACAAGCAAGAAGATTAGTACTTACTACAGCGACACCTGCCGAAAGCTGTTGTTGAATTTGTTCGTCTGCGTCAGCTTCATCAGCGTCCATAAATTGCGACGAGCGACTGTCCGCTTGAGGGTCAATTCTTCGTGACGAAGACGACACCGAGCGGGGTACAGGCCCTCCAGGTTTGGGTGGTCGTTTGTGTGAAGACTTTCCTGGTGTGGCGTCAAGATCTTCTTCCTCGTCCTCCGAGTCATCGTCGAAACCGCTTTTCTTCTTCCGACGACCACCTCCCTTCCGACCTTCAAGAATGTTGATGGTTTGAGTCCTTTGGAAATGTTTCTCCAAAGTTTGTACCAGTGATTTACGATCCATACTTCCACTATCAAGGATTGTTTCAACACCAGTACCCAACTCCTTCAACATCCTGAACAACTCCATGATCTGTGCCTCCAACTGCGCAATTTGCTCTTCGTATCCAGCTTTCTGAGTCTCTAGCTGACCTTGCAACCTAGCTGTAGTTTCGCGGGAAACATTCAACTTTTGCTCCATATGTGCTAGTCTCTCCTTCAGCTGACCGATGAGCCCGTCTCCTCCCTGCGCAACTTCCTCCTCCAGCACATCTTTCTCAAGCTTCAAACGGGTAGCTTCAGCACGGACTTTCTGCATCTCTTCTTCGACAGTCTGCAGGCGATCAGATTCATTGAATTGTGCGATAATCCGTTCTACAGAATGCCCAAATCGTTGTTCTGCTCCGGACAATTTCTTGTCGAGAACTACATCTGTCACCAGAGAGTCGAGAAACTGATAATAATGAACCATTGGTGCACCCTCTTCGCGAATGAGCAAAAGATGCTGCATCATGGACAGGAAATGATCTCGAGCTTTGGTGTCGTCGATTTTGGCAAAGATGGCATTGTACACATCTTGAGGATTATTGAGGTCACGGAGAATCTCCTGGTCAAGACGTTCACGAAGTTTATCCTCGTCTTCCTCCAAAGACGTTTGTAGTGATTTGATCTGCTTGTCAATGTTTGCCACGTTGAAGGCCTGGCAAAGAGCAAGGATTCTCTGGAGTCCTGCCGACTCCATCTGGGACCGGTGATGCAGTCGCAGATCGAGGTCATCAACAAACTCTAGTATTCCTCGGACAAGTATTAAATTTGATAGCTGAAAAATCTATCAGTACGAAGCAGCGTAGCCCGATAAATCGACGTACAGCATATTCATTGAGATTGGTGTCTGCGCCACCAGTCTTTTTGATTTCATCACTAGCCCCAACTAGACTTCCCATTTTCCCGCGTCCTGATAATGCCTGCTCAAGAGACTTGAACCAGTAGTCGTATGGGCCACCATTCTCGCCATTCGACGAACTGAGAGCTTCTAAAGCGGATATCACGAGAGGCTGAACATATCCGTCATTCCAGTATGTCAAAAAGGACAAGAGTTCAAGCAAAAGTTTCCGTGTGGGCAAATGGGGACTGTTTAGTGAGGAGGCGACTTGCGTAACGATTAGATTGTGAGTCAAAGCTTCGTTCGTGGCAGACTAACCAAGAAGATGGGCATTTTAATTGAGAACGCGTCAAGGATAGATACATTTTGACATACGGGATTATTGAGGATTTGTTTCAAACATTTTGCTACTTCGTATTCCAGCTGAATGTCATGTTCTCTCCTGCTCTCAGAATCAATAAAGATATGTAAAGTACTGAGAATAGAGCGTACCGTGATGAACCCTTCCTACTAATGTGGTTGAGAGTTTGAGCCAGTACAGATGTTCCTTGAATTTGTATAAACTGCTGGAACCAACTGGAGAGCAATCGTCAGTAATTGAACCAAAGAATATCAACCAGAACGTACCCAACCTCCTTACTCCGCAGCGAGACCAGTAGACTCCCCGCTTGCTTTGCGGTGATTGTCTTGTCCAAAAACTTCTTCACGTACCACTCGGGGGATTCTGGCATTATTGCGTTAGGTTGTCCCGACTCGGCGAGTTTACGTGTCTGATCGTCCCTGGCCTTCTCCTCCATCCATCTAATTTGCCAGTCATTATAGACGATTCGCCACTTTTGTTCTATCGTCATGTTCGGTAGGTCTCCAAGATCACGGGTGCGTCTGACATTGTCAAAAAGAGCCTCTATTTCTTCATCTGTTGCCGGCTTTTGAAAGGAGACTTCTTCTCCGCCGTGTGTTGTCCGATGAGGATGGTAGAAATGGGAAATTTGCGACGCAAGGTCGGCAGACATAATGGACGGGACATGTCTGGAGCTGCGGCCTCCATCTGAACGTTCCGAACGAGTGGTTAATGTGGATGTTGGACGAACGGTTGCAGACGCGTATCCAGAATTTGATGGACCAGAGTTGGGTGGGAAGTGGCCAAAGTCGGATATACTGGGGCTGCGAGAAGTGGATGACGAGGATGAGGCTTCGCTGCGACGAGCACGGGCGAGTTTAGTCTGGGAGGAAGACGGTTGAGAGTCATTGTAAAGCGTAGAAGAGTCGGAAGAGAGGCTTGGGGACGGAGGACGATAGTGTTGGTCGTACAACTTTTCTCGCTCAGCTCTACTGCGCTGCATAGCAAATTTGTTGAGCTCCGTGCCATTTGTAGTAAGAGTTGGGTTGGTTATGGGTGCAGAAATGAAATTGGGACCACGGAGCTGAGAGACGGTGCCCACTGGAATGGGGGATCGGGGAGCGGGTGCGAGCTTGTCATAGGGGATCGAGACTTCATTCAAGTCGGAGATGGAGGACTGTCTGCCTTTTCGTTTTCGCCCAAAGATGCTGTCCATGTGTGCTCAGCACACGCGTCGAGCTCAGTCCTTCGGCCAATGGGGTCTGCAACGACTTTGTCCGTCCAACCGACAGTGAGTAGAGTATCGCGAGTCAAATAATTGCAAACATCTTGTTCAGTCTAGCTACATTACACAAAGCTATCTCTACCGCGGCATGTACTCTTCTATAACACTACGAGGCTTCACGAACTTTCCTAGAGGCTTATACTCTACATGATACCCAAATGCCCCAGGTCCCCCAATTTCGATACCTCTCTTTGTTGATGTCCATCTGTCCGAAGCCGTAATACCTATAACGATCACAAAAAGACCATACCGATACTCTGGCGTTCCAACAGCCTCACCACTAGAGGCATCACAGACTGAAATCAAATCTGGCACACTCGCAACCACCTCCTCTGTCCCATCTTCTGAGATAGCCATGGCAACTATGTTCTCATTCTTGAACGGTATTTTCATCTGGCCTCGGAATCCGTTACTGGATGTACCATTCCCTGACACATCAGCAGCGGCTATCACTACTTCCCCGTAAACATGCCCTTTCACTGTGTTCCTTTCCACATTGACAATCTTGCCCTTGAACAATACTTTCGCCGCTTCCGGTCCACCGACCTGACCAATGATAACATCTGCAACATTATCAATGTCATTTTTGGCCCGACATAGAGCGACAGCCCGGCCAATTCTCCACGATAAAGAAATCGTGTTCTCAACCGCGTAAGCCTTTGTTTTAAGGCCCGTGTATGGTCCTTTTGCACAGGCAACATGAGATCCCATCTCCGACAAGGCGGCACGGAAAGCACGCTCGATTTGCTTCTCCGTTGTACCAGTTAGCATAAGGAGATTGTTTCCATTCCCGTCTGATATGGAAGTAGGTACAAATTGAGCCGTATCACCGCCATGGACAACAGGAGTAATTTGCCAGGCTACAGGGTATGCTCGACCCATCCAGTCGCCATCGACAGTGGGCAGATTCATATTGGTAGAAGCACCGAGTATGAGACCTTGTAGACCATTTCCGCCCCCAATCTCGAGGTCGATGACCGCGTCCGGTTTAATGCCTAGATAGTTGTACACAATACTCTGGGATTCCATCATCTCGTTGCCAGGAAGCTTTTCGATGCCCACGGTTGGACTTCCCTTGTTACCTCCACATGCAACTATATTATCGTCTTTGAGCCATCCCGGCTCTATAACACGGACAACAGCACCGTCTTTACGAGGTCCTGATCGCATCATCTCACGAAGGCGAACAAAGTGCGGATAAGGTGACCCTCCTCCTCCTGTCCCCAGAATATAGCAACCCGTCGAGATCCATTCAATGTCCGTGCAAGTCAAGTGCCATTCATAATCACTAGAATCAGACGACGGTTCTCGACCTGGACTGGACACGATAGTCGGTGTATAAGAAAGTATGGCCTCTGGTGTAAGTGAGCCTGTAGAGTTGGTGGGAATCGACCTGGATTTCTTTGTAGAATACCTAGCATTTGACTCGGAGAATATCGAAGGAAGGACGTTTGAAGCATCAGGGGCTCGAGAAAAATCGAAATCACCAATAGCTTTGATAATTATCCGAGTTTTATTCGCGACATACTGGATTGGAATGAATGTCAACGGTTTCGTTGGCTAATGGTAATACTGGTGCTGACTCACTTGAACAGGAATGGCATCCATCTCGGCTATTTCTACTGTGCCTCGGACTGCGCCAGCTTGAGTCGCCCGGTCGATTGCAATGACAGAAATTTCGTCTAGGACATCTTTCATAGTCCTGCCTTCCGTACTGATAACAGTATCAACAGTACCAGAAACACGAGCAATAGCAGCACCAATGGCGTTGGCAACGCCTGCATAATCGGGCTTGATTACCCTACTGGCACCTTTCAAGTTTATTCGCCCATTCTGATCTGGAGCAACCAGGATTGCGCCACCACCCACCAGGACTACCGGGATGTCTTCTGCGGAGGTCTTCATGCGATCAATAATTCCTTCGAGCATCTTTGTAAGCTCAGCCTTATACTCGAGCATGAGACCAGCAAAATTATCGTTCGAAATGGCTTTGGTAGCATCAACAGCAAGCTGTGCTCGACCAATCCCTGGATCCAGATTCCCCTGGATGTACTGACCAACCACAGAATAATCAGTAGCCGTAGCGACATCTCCACCAAAAACAAGAGCTTGTTCGGTGATACGATGACCAACAGAATCAGGACCGATAGTCAAAGTAGGTTTACCAGAGCTTCTGACCCGCACAATCGATCCGCCTCCCAAGCCAATACTCTTGACATCAGGGCAGGAAAAATTCAACCTGATACCCGCTATCTCAGTGATAGCAGCAGCTTGCCTAGGGAGGCCGTTGGATAGAAGCATTCCTACATCCGTAGTTGTCCCACCAATGTCGCAGACGAGCATGCTCTCCCGCTGCGAAACGAGCGAAGACTTGATCAGGAAAGCAGCACCACACATGGAATTCGTAGGCCCACTATTGAATGTACGAATAGGTAGTCTGGAGGCGTCGCTAGCCTGGAGAATGGTGCCGTCATTCTGAGTAAGGAAAACAGGGCATGACAGATCGAGTGAACATATAGCAGATTGGAAAGAGGATATTGTATGACGCGCAAAAGCCAAGATAGACGCGTTGAGGATCGCTGCGTTTTCGCGTTCGATGAATCCAAGATTCGCAACTGTTGTCTCATTCATATATTAAAGATGAGTGTGAAGAACTGAAAATAGTACCTTCTTTCGAAAGAACAACATCTGCATCTGGATAATATTTCTTAACCCATTCACCAACTCGTTCTTCCTGGCGCTGGCCCATGATATCTGCAGGTGAGAAGATTCCATTGACAACAATGGACGTAATACCCAATTTCCGAATAGCATCGCATTCTACCTTGACCTGCTGCTCGGAAATATCCCGGATGATGTTTCCGTCGATTTCGAGACCACCGTCAAGGAAGGCGCAGTACGCGCAAATAATTTCCCTAAGATCATGGGGCCAATCTAAACCAGGAGGCACTGAATGTGAAAATGGACCACAAAGGCGCAGAATGGCCACAGGCGCGAGGCGAGATTGATCCTTTTCGATGACTGCATTGATAAAGTGCGTTGTGCCGATAGTGACGCTTGCAATTGACTTGGGATCTACTTTTGCATCGCGCAGAAGGGCAAGGATAGCATCTTCGATACCATGGCTAGGGTTGGGGGTCGTCGGTGATTTGTGATAAGCCAAAATACCATGCTCCGATTCAGCAACGGCCAGGTCATCAACCAAAAGAACCGCATCTGTGTTCGTCCCGCCGACATCTACTCCAATTCTCAGGCCATTGGTATGAGAGGGTAAAGAAGTCATCCTTGCAGCTGTTCCCAATCCCGCGGTATATTTGTCCTTCGCTACTGGCCGGGGCCGATGTGAGTTATCTCCCTATTGCCGGCGCATTTCCCCTACCGTCTACCTCATCAGCTCTGGGACATATGTTCAAGCTTGGCTAAAAATGTTACGTCACATTAGTACTTATGGGCACAGTTATTAGAAGGATTGAACGTACTGGCATTTTGTACATAGAAATTTTCCACTCATACTTAGGCCCGGGATTACATGTATGCCATAGACCTAAAGCAGGTCCTTCTACAGATGCTCAGTAGTCGCGCTGAGGCATTCACATTAAGACTAAAACTTCATAGAAGGACCTGCTTTAGGTCTATGTATCATAGTGAAAGGAGAAGGAAATGTGAATGGCGCGTCCAGTGTTCTTCTTTCTAACCAACGCGTCCTATTTTCGCGTCAAAATGGTTTCTGCTCTCCCATTCGATGTCATTGCAGAACCCGATGCAGAACTCCAACGTCTATTCGAGCAAGACCGTGGCAGTTCCTTTCCCAGTCGCGTTGTGGAGCACTTTTCGTCAATATTCGCAGATCCAGTCTTCTTTGATAAAGTAGAGGTCTTTTCATTTGCCTTTGAATCCCACTCATTGCTTCAGATTCCTTCAGTAGATCTCAAACAGCCTCCCGAATCTTTCAAAAACCATGCACTGGTCCGATTTCGTGCAATGATCCAGGACACATCCGCGTCTCCAGAGATGTATCTTGCAGAAGCGGGCGAAGCCAGATATGGTGGCTGGGGAGCAGTACACAACACTCCTGATGAAATTGACTACGACAAACTGAGAGAATGTTCTGTTTTCTGGGCTGTTAGTATTCCTGGAGAAAGCGACTGGGTTAATAAACATCGATCTCAAGCAGAATTTACGCATTCAGTTCCAAGTCAACCTCACAAGTACCCCCAGCCAGGCGCTCTCCATGTTGGCATGCAACTCAAGGTATGCTCTCCTCGAAGCTTCAAGTGATATTCTCATTCTCTCATTGGAATCTCAGGTATACGACATGTCTATGGCGGAGACCCTCAAATCCACTGATATTGCTACTTTTGTCGGTCTTATAACCTACGAGCCGTACAGTTTTATTGCTTGATGTCTATTTTGCATGCTGATACTTTATACAGAGTGCAGCGTGACCTCGATACCAATGACCCAAAAACAGTTCCAACCCTCCATGTACTTTTTCACCGAGCACACCCGATCACTATTTTACCGTTCAGTTTTCCCCTTCCGTTACCTCAAGGGTCGGTTCCTGACCTAAGGAAGGAGCTTATTGAGTGGATTGCTCGCGAAGCTCTCGCTGATGATGTAGACGCTGCTGAATGGGTCTTGTTATGCTGTTTAGCACGCGTGTAAGTTGGCATATCAACTTCTGATAATATTTTCCTCACACACGTCCAGTCAGTCAAGGATGCCTGCTATCTTTCCTCCCAGCTTGACACTTTCAAGATTCCCGTCGCCTCCAACAGGCTCATCGGCTTTGCCTACTCTTCATAGTCTCCTTGCCCATCTTTTCCCCTCCGTCTCCCTGCTTCCTCTTTCACTCGATACCATCAATCAAACGGCCTTTGTGCCCGAGTCCCGTGAAGAAGATCTGCACTCTGGTTGGCTACAACTACCCGGGGGTAGTATATGTCTTGTTACGGAGAGTGGGGTCACCGAAGGTGGAGTGAACGAGAAGGGTATTTCCATACTCCTAGTTCTCTGAGGTAGACTCTTCTGACCTTGTTCCTTCCTAGGTGTATTCAATCTCCGTGCAACGCAGGAGATGATAACTCATCAAGTACTCGACTACATTTTTCCCTACAGCTCATTCAAGTTTGAAACAGACATTGCATGGGTAGTGCTGTCATCCGGTCGAAAAAGTGCCTTTTTCCAAGTGAGGTCTGATCTGCATGTCGAAACTGACAAATGGACTCAATAATATCACAGACCAATGTCAACATACCACTGGTGGCCACGGAAAAACTTTCTTCTACAGAATTGACGAGACGGTTGTACAAATCCAAAGAAGAAATCAATCTCCCTTCTCCAAATAAGCTCGACATGTTCCGTTCTTTGGTCGGTAGCGCAAAAGTTGGGACCGCCGGTGTAACAGAAACTGCCGCTGCGGTATGCGATCTCACTCTTGCGTTAAATCGTTCCTGATATATGTCAATGGACAGTACATTCAAGATGATTTTGTCAATGAGCGAAAGTCTGGCAGCACGAGCTCCACGTCTAGTTCTCAGACTGCAGTAACAGCAGACGATCTTATACATAAAATGCTCATAGCCAAGTATGTTGCAATTTACTAGATGTAGAGAATTCACTCATGGCACGCACAGGCTACTGGCTCTCTCCTTACACGAGCACGAAGTTAGTGTTGATATCTGGAATCAGATGAAACAACTGGACGCCAGGAGAACTGAGAGGCTCAATAAGCTTGAATAAACAGTATCGCCCGGAATGATTTATCACACGTCGCATCAAATCTCTGATCTCTACGTACTTTTCCGTTCACCGGATGGATGGATGCTCTCGGGATCGTTTATTGCATTAGGAACGTTTATGTATACATTTGGAGACGTCAAATGAACCTTAACAATGCCATATTACATAGTAACCAAACCCTAGAATCATGCTACTAGTACTGACAAGAATTAACCAGAAGAAAGGAATAAACTGCAGAATAATCAAAGAAAAAGCCAAATGATAAAGACGATAAATATGTGCATTTGTACAATACATGAACTTGAAGAACAAGACGTTGAATGAATCATGCAATGAGATTTCTATGTTAATATCGTCATTGTCTTGGAGTGCTAGTGTTCATCGCAGGAGAACCAGAAAAGTTCATCCTAGGTAACCTGATCTTGAGAGATGGTGTTGTAGGGTTTGAAGCAACAGTCGAAGTGCCCGGCGTCGCAGTCAGGACTGTCGACAAGGAAGACATGGATGCGGTGGATGGAATTGGACAACTAGCTTGCGCAGCGGCAACGGCCGCAGCTGCCGCTTTCTTTTCCCTCTTCTCCCTAGCTTTCTCGTTCCTTTCTCTGTTGTCGACATAGGGCGGATCTTCCTCTCGCTCCTTCCGTTTCCGTCCCCGCTTCTTCTTTTCCTTATCTTTCTCCTCATCTTTTTCCGCCGCCGGATTCACTTCTTTTTTACGCACCACACGAGCACGCTTAGCAGGTTTGGGCGGTGCAGAAATCGAAGCCCCGTCGCTGGAAAGCCCATTCAGCAAGGATAAACCGGTGTCAGATTCCTCCGTCTTTCAAAATGACAGTAAGAACATTATGGAGGATGAGCAATGAAAAAAGCACCTTTACTTTCACTTTTGACCGGGAAGACGTAGTTGTGGGTGCTGGAGCAGACAAAGATTCTGCGTCATCAAGCGTCAGTTTCCTGGTTTTACTTCTCGATCTTAAAGCTCGGGAAGTGCTTGATTCTGCAGGAGTTGAAGGATTCGCAGAAGTATTAGTGGTAGTTCGTTTTCGGCGACCAGTTGAAGCGGTCGCGCTTGGTGCAACAACAGTAGGGGGAGGGATTACAGAAGATGTCGAAGCCTCATCTATCACAGAGTTAGGGACCGCAACAGCCAATTTGGAGGATTGGCCGTTCACAGTTGGCACTTTAATGATACCGCTGGTGCGCTGAGCGAATAGAATCAGTTTTAGGCAGATACATGGAATGTAAACTTTACCTTGTTCACGTTCAATTTGGAGTTTTTCGAGGGTTTTGGGGCCGTCATCTGAGAGGGCTCTCCGTCCATGGCGGACTCTGCTCCCGTGATATGTCGACCGAGTCCATTAAGTGTCGGGTTGTTGGTATTGGAAAGCATGGTGGATTGGTGAGAAATCGTGACACCTCGTTGAAAGTCAAACAACATCTATGAATAAATCAGTCGGTGCTAATGGAAATTTGTTTAGACCAAATACCTGAGCGACTTGAAGATCATCCAAATCACGTGTAGAATTTGGTGGAGGTGGATTCATGTCTTCATCCTCTAGAGAGCTGAGGGATGTCAGTGGTGAAGAAGCACCCGAATGATCGTCATTTGACCTAAACTTTCATCAGCGGCGCGCAAGGACTAGCTGAAAAGCTGACATACTGGGAAAGACTATTTGTTCCACTGATCTTATTCCAGAAATCAAGAAGTATGATGCGTTCTGGCACACGATAACGTCTGCCATTGATGAGAACTTCATCTACACCGACTTTTGGGTGCGTGTCAATGGGTCGTGCAGCTTCGGGATCAACAATCTCAATATTGCCATTGTTGAATTGAGAAGGCTTCGTTATTTCTATCGGAGAGGCGTTTTGTTTGGGAACACGACGTTTAGTAGGCTGAGAAAGATATAGCTATTACACACGCATAGAGCACAGAAAGGATGGAAAAACTCACGAGAACTTTCTCGCCATGATTAGGACACATCCATTTCTTGGAAAAGGAAGGCATAGTGGACAGCGGCGGTTCCAGGCAATCTAAATGCCAATGCAGATTGCAATAATCACAAGAAATAATATTCTTCCACATTTCGTACTGGGCGGCTTTTGCAGTAGCTCTTCGTGCACGTTTCGTTGAAGGGGCAGCGGCAGCAACGTTTTCAGGTAAAGCAGACGTCCCACAACGGAAACACAGGACGGGCTGACCGTTACGGTCTTTTAGTCTGTGAGCGTCACGGTCCTCCAATTGCCCATGACGACTACAATCATCTGTCATCAGAGCTCCACATCGCCAAAATAGACTCACTTTAGACGAGGAGGCTTGAGTTCAGAACCATCCACATATGCGCCCTTTGGTCCCGTGGCGACTAAACAATGAGACATAAGTTGTACGTTATCGTAGAACAGCGGTTAGGCTCACCATCTTTGAAGAAGTTTCGAATGTCTTCAGGGAGTGCGTATTCGGATGGATTCATTGTTTGGATCATTTGGATGAGGGGCGTCAGAGGTCCATAGAGATGTTTGCGGGGCGGGGGCGGGGGATCCTAATCAAAGTTGAGACTCAGGGAACAACATACAACGTGGCAACTCACCTTTGAGACCGTACAAGAGTGACAGTACCATTTTCCTTCGTCTACTGTCTCTATCGGAGGATCAACACACCAGAGATGAAATGCACGAGGACAACCGTCACAATAGACCAAGGAACCTATCGAGCGGCATGCCGAACAGTGGTCGTTGTTATTGAGCTGAGCAGATGATAACATTATTAACAGCGAGAAAGAAAAGGAGAGGCAGGGTAAACGCACTAGATTAGACTGAGGTTCGGGAGAATGTAGTGAAATCGCCTTGGGCTCCTCTTTCACCCTGACCATAGGTTCCACTTCTTTTCCCTTCCCCTTATCTTTCCTCTTTCCCCGAGTACCAACGCCATTTGATGGCCCTTCCTGTATATTTTGAGCAGAGTTTGAGCGTGAAAGGGTCGGTGCATCATCGAGAATCATCTGCACATCCGATTCGCCAGAGACCGGTGGCAGCGCAGAACCACCTGCAGCCTCGTTTGTGGGAAGAGAATCAGAGACAGCCCCGTTGAGATTGTTTTGGCTACGAGCTGAGGCTCGCTGAGCTCGACCCGAGGTACCGCTGCAGTTTGAGAGTGTAGCCAACAAGGGATATGGATAAAAAAGTTCAAAGGCGCAAGAGAAAGACCCACAAAGAATAGCGAGAAGGAAACCAGTCAGAAACAGTGTGATCAGGCGAAGAATCCTCATGGTGGACGTACCTCTTTTCGACTCTAGGACGCTTTCTTGGGCTACCAAGCTCCTGGCCAATGAGGGTCCCATGCATGATACCAGAGTAAGTGGTTCCCGGATCCGAAGCTGGCAAGTAGGAGTAGTTTATAGAGGGTTTTTTGGGATCCCGTTTGGCTAAAGACTGGGATGCAGAGGTTAAAGAGGGAGGACCAGGTAGAATCTCTGTTGCTAGAGATGAATCGCCCTCCAAGTGGGACGGCTGACAGACTGGAACACCTGGTAACATGTAGGCTGGTATAGTGCTAGCTATGGATGCCATTTTTGTTGACCAACGCCCAGAACCGGAACCTGAAGTGAAGGGACAAGAGAGACAAAAAGACGCAAGAGAAAAAAGTCGTTCAACACAAGTCCAGATGGTGGTCAATCACAAGTGCCATTTCCACCGCACACAACATTCCTCACATCGTATTCTGCACAGTATTACAAGAAAATTATACCACAGGACTCGCTGAACGCACGACTGTGCCACATTCCAAAATTTGACGAGATTTCACCAACACCCGATCTTACACACGTTGGACATCACACAGCAGGAAAAAACTTTCAAGGTTAATACTCATGCGTAGATTATAGATTGCAGAACAATGCGAGAGAATTACGGATGTGCAAGAACACAGATGAACAGCAATCAGAGGAAAAAATACAATGAGAACGTGAACAGGAGGGTATTTGGGTTAACTTTTAGCTATGAATCCGAATCTAAGCAATATTCTCCAAAAGCAAGGCCAAGAATAATTAAAAGAATCAATCGACGTCGTAAAAGGATCAGCTTATTTAGCTGCAGTAGCCTGTAACAAGTAGTTGAGATGAGGAAGAGATAAAGAAATGAGTGCTGCCACTCACCATATAGCCGTTGAGAGTTCGGTTTGAGTGGTGTGATGAAAGACTGTGAGCCTGGGATGACCTATAGGAACGAGAGGTGGAAGAGAGCGTGGTGTTATGCGTAGATGAACTGGGGGTCGTGGGTACGCCGTTCCCGGTCGTGCGAGTGGAACGAGCTGTCAAGGGAGTCGGTGCGCTGATAAGCGATTTCTTCGGCGTCTCCGTAACATCAGACTTCTTGCGACTGTTCAAGGTGCTAGAGGACAGGGTACTTTTACTAGTTGAAGGAGGAAGTTTAGGTCGGCGACCAGCAGTGATAAAGGGGTGCCTCATCGCGGCTTGAGGTTTGATACGTTTTTCGGGGTCCCACACCAAGCATTTTGCAATAAAGTCAATGAAATCTTCATCGTTGCATCGTAAAACCTGAGCGAGTGTCTTTGTTCCTGGACGGCGACGGCGACCTTTCGAGTTGATGACAGCTCGAGGCGTACCGTTGGGTTCTAATTCAATGGGTGAGCATCACCGCGAATCATTGGTTCCAGCATTTTACTCACCGAAAAATAGCTTTTTTCGAGAACTTCGGTTGACAAAATCCTTGTCCGGGATACCAAGCACCTCCATAATGCAGGAGAGCTGCTCCTGCTCATTTTCACCAGGGAAAATAGGGAAACCGGTGTATAACTCCGCAAGGATACAGCCAAGACTCCACATGTCGATGGCCATGTGATAGTTCATTCCAAGAATGACTTCAGGCGACCGGTAGAATCTACTCTGGATGTAGGTGTAGACTAACAGGAATGTCAGTACGGTAGAAGTCTAGCCCAAATGACCAAACATACTTTTCTCGTGTTCGAAACAACTACTGCCAAAGTCGATGACCTTGATCGCACTCTTTGCTGGGTGACGGAGGAGAACATTCTGGAACACAAATGAATAAGGGATAAATCGATTTGTGGCGTATATCTTACCTCTGGCTTCAAATCACAATGAACAATACGATGGTGCCGCATCAAAGAAAGAGAGAGAAGCATTTGACTCGTAAAACGTCGTATAAGTGCTGTCGTAAATCCAACGAAACCATTTGCCTTGATGAGTTCATACAAATTAATGCTTAGCAGTTCCATAGCAATACAAAGATGATTGCGGAAGTAGAAATGCTCTGTCATTTTGATGACATGATGCTTCTCGTCGGCATCCTAGAATGAAAACGGTCAGAACTAGACCAAAGGACTCGACCGATTTCGACACACCCATTTCCGAAGATTGTCCAGTATTTTGATTTCTACTAGAGCCTGGTGATGGAAGCGCTTTTTATTCCGGATGATCTTGATGGCGACGGACTCTCCCGTGCAATGGTCCCTACAATGGAGGACTTGACCAAAGGAACCTTTGCCAAGAGTGTCAATGACTTCGTATCGGAATGCCAAATGGTCATGGTTGACAACTTGATAATCGCCTCGGTCGTCGTCGTAGCCATAGTTGTTCGTAGAGTTGTCCAAAGTCGCAAAATTCTTCTTGCTACGTGCACCGATGTAATATACGTGCTGATAGTCAAGAATTTCCTTTCGCTCATAGTCGCACAAATATTGGTTCTGATTGCTTTTGAGTACAGCTAAAAGAACTTTGATTAGTAGAGGACTTGGTTGATGGAAGATAAACTGTTACCAGAAGGCGACAAGGGAGTGCCGGGAGGCAGAGGCTCGGGGAAACGGAGAAGTTCGTCTAATTCTTCCTGTGTAGCTCCATTCTGCAACTTTTTAGCATGCTGGCGTTTGATGTACTGCATCATCTCCTCGTCACCCATTACTTCTTCATCATCTACAGAGCTAGGAACTGGGGAAGGAGTTGTCAACGACTGCCTGCTGGAGGAGGGCGTTGCTGCTGCTTGAGCAAGACTCTGAGAACTTGCAGTGTGCGAAGAACGAGCGGACGACAAGGAGATTTTTGGGTTCAAAAGCTTCAGTCCCTTGGACGGAGATAATGCCGAGAAACGATGGTGAGAAGTAGAGCTGTCATTTGCCGTCGAAGCCGCTGCGTTAGTAACAGAACCGGTGGAAGATTTACGAAGACCGGCAAATGATATTGACTCGCGATTAGATTTGCGAGGAATAATGCTGCCAGAGTTAGAAACCTGGCGAGGCACACGAGATGTCGAAGTTGCGGGGTTAGTCGGAGAAGCCCTAGCGGGGGTAGTCCTCGCTGTCGTCTTGGGAGTGTTTCCATCCTCAATAACACCAAATTCATTGGTAGACAATCCAGTAGGAGAAGGGTTGGCCGATGAGCTCAAACCACTGACATTTACACTGGTTCTTCGTGCTGCGATTGAATTGGAAGTCTTCAAAGGCGGTGAAGAAACGGTTGAGGTCCGACTAGATATACGAGGTATCTTGGTCGGTGTCTCCTTTGGATGTCCGACTACAGAGTTCATCAGAGATGAGGGCGGTGGCTCCTTGTTCTCCTTGGAGGTCTGTGTTACAGTGCCAACAGACGGTGAACCAGCGATGGTCGGTAGCTGGTTACGAGACCGAAGCGAGGTATCAGACTGCTTTTGCATAGAGCTGGCAGTTTGTTGTGTAGCTCTGCTCGCTGAGGTGGCACGAGCCATACTGGGAGCGGAGGAAGCGGATGGCGTTGACGTGGTCGTTGACGATGAACCAGATGCTTTGAGCCTGGCAACACGCTGAGCAGTTGCAGGTTCTAAAGCAGAAATCTGCATCGGAGGCATGTGGACAGGTGATTTCGGCTTCCTGGGTTCTGTGGATGACAGAGTCTAACGCGAAACATGAGGCGACTCAACAAAAGACAGATAAATGAACTTACTTTGCCGCGCTTCCTCCCCATTAGAGCTGAAATTCGGCTTTCGCTCCTGTCCTTCTCTTCTTTCCTCAGCTTTTCTTTCTCTTTCTCCTTTTCAGCCTCCTTGGCAGCGTCACGAGCTTTTTGCGCATCTTTTACAGCTTCTTTAGAGTCAGAGTGAAGACTCTTTCTGGAACTGGAGCCTTTGAGCAAGGAAGGAAGACCCAAACTAAGCACTGATTTCTTTTGCGCAGAGCCAGGAGTCGAGGTCGATGGTAGATTATAGTCATGGGAGGGCGAAGTACTTTGCTTGGTTCTGATCTCACCGGACGTAGGTGGAGAAGAAGAGACTGCACCGGAAGGAGGGAGTTGCATGGACTGAGAGGAGGATCGACGGAAGAAAGGAATAGACGAAGGGGTGAGTCGCTTTGATTGATGACGACGGACAGAAGATGTTGGGCTCAGAGGACCAGAAGAGTTAACTGGAGGTGCAGAGAGCCCAGCAAAAGTATGGTTGGTGCTTGCACTAGAATCGGTTCCAGAACGACTAGGGACAGTGACGCGATCCGGAGTCTTCGACAAAGGTGTCGCGCTAGTGGAGGGTTGAGCGGACGTTCGAACTGATCCTACAGAAGAAAGTGAAGCTAATGATGCCGCAGAAGACATGGCTTCAGGTTGCTGAGCAGGTGACCAAGGGCTCTTGGAGGAAGATGCTGAAGAAGGTGAAAGAGCTTGGTCCTTGGAGGTTGATTTGCGGATCTGCTGTTGGTTGACGGTGACAGACCGCGGACTCACAGGATAACCCGAATGTTTAGAAGAAGACGAAGGGGAACCAGTCAATTTCAGACTTAGAGCATTTGAGAAACTCCACTTTTTGGAGGGTGTTTTGTTCACAGAAGGACCCGAGTCTGATGCACTAGTGTAGTTTACACTAGCATGCTGGCTTCGCCGACGGTCCTGCTTGTTGGAAGAGCCAGAGTCTACCGACGGAACCTCAAGACGATCACTGTCATGGCTACTTCGCGGCTTCTCGTCAGAGTTGGGGAAAGACACTCCAATAGCAGTCGAAGGAGGAGAACGGTATGTCGACAAATCTTTAGGGAGAGGAGGAACTGGGGGTACTGCAGTCTCCTCTGAAGCATCGCCGCTAACTGCAAGAGACGCAACACGATCTTTCAGTGAGGTAGCATCTCCAGACACGACGCTAGAGACATCACTGCTGGCACTATTTCTTCTAGCTTTACCGCTGGATTGGCGACCAGAAGTACCTGATACAGAAGTAACGCTTGTAGCCGCAGAAATCGAGTCTCGAGAACTTGTCGTTGGAGTGCTCCCATTTGTGGTAGACGAAGTAGAGCCTCTCTTTGGCGTAAAGCTAGAACGAGCGCTAGATGGCCCGGTCTTCCTCGGCGTTTTGTCCACAGCGGACGAGGAAACGGAATAAGGTGATTGCTCATCGCTGCTGATTGCGCTGCCACCAAACTCGGTATCAGCACCTGGACCGAGGATACCAAGTCCAATAGCCTGCCTTTGGACTGGTTCCTTCTCCTTGACACTGCTAGCAGTGTCCTTGTGTCCACTGGCTCTACGACCAAGTTTTCCGCCTTCGCCTACGCCTTCCCACTGAGATCCTGACTTGGCGGGAGTTCCGGGCCGACTGGAACTCGCAGGTCGTCCCAAGCTACCTACACTGGCTCGGGCCCGTGCAGTTTTCCCAGACAAACCATCCAATTTGCGTAATGCCTCTGCAGTTGCTTCGTCATCCAGTCCGGACCATCCTTCCTGGGTGCCTCTGAGCAGCGAATGCGCTACATTAGGTGAATGATGGACACTTGTAGGTTCTTTGGAAGGCGATGTCAGAGGTGGAGTATTGGGACTCGAAAGGTTACCGGGTCCACGCAGAAACTGTTGGATAGAAGAAGTAGAAGGTGAAGGAGGAAGGTGAGAAAAATCAGCAGTCGGAACGCGACGGTTGTGTAAGGCGTCGACGTGAGCCGACGATGGAGAACTTGCAGATGCATGTCGCGCGTGCTTTTCCGATTTGGGAGTCCCGCTCAAACTAAGCCCGACACTTTCTCTTCGACGTTCCTTGCCCTTTCCTTCTCTTGCTATCGAACCTGAAATGCTACCTGCATTTAAACTTCGGTGCCTGCGGGAGTAGGGCTTGACATCTTCTTGAGGCCTTTCTTTAGACGACATTGACGAAGCCCGTTTAGAGACCAGTGAGCCGGTCTGATCCATCTCAAACTCGTCTGAAGTACGTTTCTTTGCACGACGATGGGGGAGAGTGAATGAGCTAGGCGGTGAAACAGCCACGTTGGGTTCTGAACTGGAAGAATCTGTTTGAGCGATTGTCAGGGCTTCTGGCATCGGATGCTTGGCTGCCCCTGCAGCTATTGAATTTGCCTGGCGAGGATAAAGGATTTCCTCGCCTCCGCTTTCTTCAGTCATTGAAGGACGAGCTCTGAGCGACTTTGGTACAGATTTGACTTCCATGAGCTAATAAGACCGTCAGCGATACCGAGGGCATAAGAGTGAAACAGACACACGTCGTCCTTTTCCGACATCTCACCATCGACGGCCTCTATTGTCCAGGGACTATCTGGGACATCGTCGACCTCTTCCTCAGCCTCGGCCACAACTTCCACTGCATGATCGTCCCTTTCGACATCGTGTGTTTTTCCGGTAGAGTGCTCATGCCGGGCCCACCGAGGAGTTGCAAGCTCGCCAACTCCTACGAGACCCCGTCTGTCAATGGAAGAAGGATCCTTGGCTGGTGTGATAGGTTCATGCGAATAAGGTGGATCTGGGGTCAGGGCGTTGCTGGGTGGAAGCGGGGGCAGAGGCGAATCTGATGGAGAGCTTATTCCAAAGTAATATGGGTCGAGAGATGAGGTGGCTGAAGCTGGACGAGAAGCAGGTGTATCGGAGTCGACTGGCGTCTCCTGATGAGCAGGTGGCGATTGCACACGAACGTCGGGCTGGAGCTGGACAGGTGAGTGGGAGAAAGGGTAGAAAGACTCGAGGCAGCTTACCTGTGGTCCTTGGTCGCGTTTGTAGACAATGTCGGTGTCTGAAGCAGGGTGGGTGGGGCGATCGTGAATGTCGAGGGCCGGGGGACGATCTCGTTTCTTGTGGGGATGACGGGGCGATGGAGGCGCCGACATAAGAGAAAGAGGAGAAGAAGGGACCAGCGACAATGGGACGGTCGACTGGATTCCCTGGATGTTGCTTTCAAGCTCGCAAAGGCGCAGCCAAACAGGAGCAATCACGAGACTGTATTGTGGCCAAAAAAGAACTTTACAACATCACCGTGTAGCATTGTTCCAATCCATGTGCCCTGCAGAGAACCAATCGTGACTATAGTACATACTGTAAACTGCCAAATGAAAATTCTGATTACACCTCCGAGTGGGCCGTGAAAGGTGCCTATTCAGTCCAAACGCCGCGATTCGGCTCCTGGACGGCCCAGTCTACTTGTTCAATGCAAGTCGGGTGCTACACAACACTTGTCTGGTAGCTACACGCTTCATTGGTGGGCTGTTTGTCCTGTAGTCCCTTGTAGTCGGCGTGCCAGTCGTCGGTCCTGTTTGCTTTCTGGGTCGTCTTGAGACCGTATATTCGCCGTAGACTGCTCGCTGCAGCTGACACGACAAAGGCATGCGTCGAGGCTTATCGATACGTTTTGTATTTAACTTGTTTCTTTTCTCTAGATTCGCTCCTGTCCATCATCTGTGAGGTAACTGTTCAATTTGTGCGCTTCCTTAGCCCCAGAAATCCATCTCAACTTCAATTCTACAGGTCACGCCATTCGGTTCGCAATATCCCTCTCGTCGCAATGCCTACCTCGGGCTCTCATGTTCCGGATGGGGACAATCCACCCGATTCCGCCTCACATCCCAGTATGCAATCAGTGACTGACTCTGGCATGCCAATGCATATGTTCCCGCTTCCTACGGCCTCTACGAGCAATACTAGTCGCTCCAAACGTAAACAAGTCAAGAACGCCTGCACAAACTGTCAGAAAGCATGTAAAAAGTGTGACGAATGCCGTCCTTGTCTCCGCTGCGTCAAGTACGGTCACCCCGACCAATGCGTCGATTCTCAGCGTAAAGAACGCAAGAAAGGCGTAAAGCGTGGCAAATACAAGAGGCGCGATGGAAAAGGTGTGCTTGCAAGTTTTCCCTCTTGTAATACCACTCTTGTTTATTCAGCGGCCCTTTTATAGGCAATAGTGTCGAAACAATCGACGGGCCTTTCGTCAGCGGCGTGCCGCTCGCAACCAGTGGTCAATCTCCGTCCGCTAATAGTCCTTTACCAGGTGAAACCTACACAAACCCTGTAGGTTTTGAACCCTCTTATTACTATGGACACTACCCACCAGCTGTTCCCAAATCCAATGTTCAGATGTTCTGTACCGATTACTACCCGATACAAGAGGCTGCATCAAGCGCCCACTCGGGCGACAATCACCAATATGCATCTCACCAGATGCAAGGCAACGAACAGCGGTTATATAGCACTGTTGCGCCATACCCACCAATGCTTCAATATCCGCCTCCGCAGCTACCGTACCTGTCACATACTAGGCCTGAAGCTCTGATACACACCTCACAGCCTACTCAATTCTACAGCTCGCCGCCATACGCCAAGACGTCTACTGCTGGGCCTCAGGAACGAACAGTAGACTTCAATAACACGCCAGCTTACAGGTGATCACAGTTTGTACTGTTGTAAGAATATATTACATACATACATCTTTTTTGCTCTTATTCACATTCTCTTCTTGCATTATGTCTGTTTTGCTATCTAAATGCTACCTTTAATCGGTTTTCGGGACTGTCTTTAGTGTTGTCGATAATTCCTTGTATTTTATTCCCTTGGTTTACGGTTGTAAAAATGTCATTATTTAGACAAAAGATGTAGAAATCTGCAAAAATTGAAAATCTGGGTGAAAATGCATCTAAAACGACCAAAGAACGGAGTTTTTGCGACAGAAAGGCTCAGCCACTGGAAGGCGTTCCACAATAGCGCCACACCTCTTCAAGTCTTCGTTTTTCAGGTCATCTTCCTATAAACCAGATATTTGGCCCATCGCAACGCTGAGGCTGCTACCACAGCAAGCTGCCTCTAAATTGACGGAACCACAAAGTCAAGAGTAAAATTCGCCCCTAAGTCGAGATTTGCGCTCGGGTGATGGTCAGATAATATATTAGGCAAGTAGTCCGTCCGTTGATTGTGATGGCCAGCAATAATTTGGTTGTGCTGGGAAAAGATTGCTAGGTAAGCCAATTGCCACACGGCGACGCGGTCAAGTTGGTAAAATAAGACGCTGTCACAATATCCTTGAGCAGTGATATCGATAGAGCTCCAGCGAGTGAAAAACATACATGGAAGAAATGAATCGGGATGACGGGGAACTCCTTTGAGCCCATGGGAGCGCAGCAAGTTGGCGAGCGTCAAAGCCACAACCATTTGCAAACCACTCGATAATTCGCTTCCCCCTCCAGCTCTCTTATTTCTGCTCAAACAACGCATAAATTCGCATGATCCATGCAGAATCTCTCGTCTCGGAGGAAGACAAACACAGAGGAAGGAGTGAAATAAGAACTGGAGAGTGAAGGATCTGTCTTCATCGGGGTAGTTGGGCTCGATAGGTACGTCCCAGCTTTCGTAGATGCTTGGCTACAGCTAACGGCCCATCGATGGAGGTGGAGCTAGCCACTTATTGTACTACATGGACATTGCAAGCAGCATTATCCCTCGGAACACTCGTTACCACTGGACCATCTTCAACATCCTTTCGACTCTGGCTATTCTTTGGTATGGAAGGAATAGCTCATTGGATGTTTCTACCAGCATGAAGACGTCCTTTCTTCTCAAAATTGCGACCGACTGAGTGCTAGAGTGTCGAGATATTTTTTGGCCACGGCTACATAGTCCATGCCACTCTTTTACTATCAACCGTCTTCGCATTCGGTATTTTGGCTTCAGGAGACTGTTCCGTCCAGGGGACAGTTTCTGCCGTGCCTTTGGTGTGTTACGTGCGTTTTCAACATTAGCCACATCGACGGCGTACTTTGCTGGTCAACCACCATCCACTCCGTGGGGCTCGGTAACGGAACCCAGAGGACAAAACCACCTCCAAAATCTCATAAACCGACTCGATACTTGAAGACTGGTGAAGGACAACGGGGAATCGCAAAGGGACCGCTGTGGATGCCTCTTCCGCGCGCTGAAGTCTGGACATGAAGCCTAGTTACTCAAAATGTGCCTCCGCTCTTCAAGCTCTTTCAGAAGCACCTGGATACCATGCTACCCTGTGGAATCGCAAATGGCTTGTAATAGCAGAAGTAGTGCCTCCAAATACAACATGTTTTCCCCTGCCTTCTGTGTACGGCCTTCAGGCAAGACTTTTGGGTATCGAAGTACCACTTTCGTTTCTTCGCATTCATGTATGCTTTCAGCATCAAAGAAGCTGTTTGAAATATGTGTTCTCGCCCTCTCCAGCGCATAAAATATTCGCCGTTGTCTTCCAAGAATATCATGTATTTGATCACGAACGAACATATTGCCTTTCTGGAATACTTTGTGGATGTATTCGACAGTGTCTGCAAGACGACAAAATGTACGATATGAAGGTACGTCCAAAGTGCAATAAGCCTCGAGCAAAGCCTAGGCAAGACGGGCCCGCAATTGCCGCCAAGATTTCCCCACGCATGCTGGGTAATGGATACTGAATGGCAGTTGCAAAGGTTCAATGAAATCGTTTATCTTAGGTCTATTGCATGTGTGAACTGCTTTGGGAGGGAATATGCTTTGGGTCCAGTGTAGAATATGGGATGGGAAGAGTGAATGCATGACTTTGAGCAGGATCCGGAGGGGAGAGGGCAGTTGAAAATGGTTGCATATTCCTGTTGATGCTGGCTTGAAAGTTCCTTTCTTCTAGACGGGCTGTTGTTCGGCCAGCAACCAGTTTATAAGATTCTCGCATTGTTTGCGAATGCCGCTTCGACGTTGTACCAGATCATCCAAACCTTAAGTTGGATGGGATCAGGTAAGCGACAGTCTTCATCCCACGTCAAACGACCTGCTCTCCTGTTGTATCTGTAGGCAAGAGTTCTGGATATCTGGAACTGGACTCGAGGCCCAGTCAATGAAGGAATTCTTGCGGAACAACACATCGCAAGTAGAACCCCAGCAAAAGACCACATCCGGTGCCGCGCCTGTTGCCAGTATCGGTTTTATGCGTTACAGGTTCAGCTTCGCTCCTACAAAGAGCAGAATCCTACTGCTGTACTGGCAATAGGTATGCTATTGCTGACGATGCACCGCGGTATAGAATCCGGTCGACTGTGGAGTACCGCGATCAATGTCTGAGGCGCAATCCGCCACCTCCCGAACACTTTGAGCGGGTTCTTTCTGACGACGCCGAACAGGTAGGTACTGGGGAGAATTGAACGAAAGGAGGAGAGTGCATATAGCGCACGTCGTAGTGATGGTGGGCGCCGGTTCTTCAATATATCGATATTCAACTCCGACGATGTAGACGTGCGAAAACGATCTGGCGGTCGCGTCGCAGACAGCGCCACCTCTCTGAGCACTAGGCTTGGGCTGACGAAAACTTGTGGGTAGAGATTGTGAAGTGTTATCCAAGCAATGTTACCTAGGCTGCAAACCTGTAAAGGCCAGATAGGATTTTTTTTCCTCTTCGAAACGGTGAGGCAACTACCTGATTGGAGTTACTCAGAAAACCGAGGGCTACATTCTGATGTGCTACTCACCTTTTCCTGACAGCCATTAACATCTTGTATGGTGGTAGTC
The DNA here is from genome assembly GCA_037954225.1 of Stygiomarasmius scandens. Taxonomy (NCBI): domain Eukaryota; kingdom Fungi; phylum Basidiomycota; class Agaricomycetes; order Agaricales; family Campanellaceae; genus Stygiomarasmius; species Stygiomarasmius scandens. Next base: position 136,734 of record JBANRG010000004.1, on the reverse strand, counting down.
TGTGCTCGACACCCCTGCCTCCTAACTGAATAATTTCTGCATCTCATCTCTGGAGCGGTACTCTGTTTGAAACAAGGAAAACCCTTTTTTTCAGGGCGAAAGGATCGCTGAAATCAGCCGAGTTGAATTCTCGGAAGAGCTGAGAGATGAGAACAAGGGGGGCAAGTTGGTTTCTCAGCCAACAATAAGCCACCGCGTGACGAAAAAATACTCCTTAGCCTCCCTCTTTCCACCACTATGCCCATCTCCTATTTTTCTTCGTTCTAGAAATCATAGAGATAGGGCCCTATCCTATGGAAATATTCTACGAGCTCGATATTATACGAGGTGCTGGTTGTAGCACCCTCATATTCTCTGGAGGTACGTTCAAAACCGGAGGTGTGGTCGCCATTGCAAGTCTGCCAATCCAGAACATTTATTTTGTAGTAGCGACACTAACAGGTTGCTTTTATTCCCTTCCTTTACGGTTCTACAACACTACTTCCGTCGTCAATCGGCCAACGAGATAAAACAACACATGTCTATATACAGCGCTTCAAAGCCATTGCAAGATTCTATCCCACTCCAGAACTCTGTAGTAGCGATACTAATAGATTGCTGTCATTGCCTCCCTTTCCGGTTCCACATCACAACTCCAGCCACCAATCAACCAACGTACGAGATAAAACAATCCTTCGGACACATTTCTATATACAGCGCTTCATTGTGAATACGGATCTATTTAACAACAGGCTATCACTTCTTCCTCTTCGTAGTCTTCGCGTTCGTCGTCTTTGTGCTCGCTGCCTTCGCATTCGCCTTTTTCTTAGGAGCTTTAATGAGCTTGTCATTGGCGATATCGTCTGGATTCTTGCCGCTCTTTTCGTCATCAGATCCCTCATCGATAGCCTCATCGAGCTGGAAGAGCAAATTAACACCAAGCATTAATCATGGGATCCAAAGACTCACATCATATGCCTCCTCGAGGTCAGGGACAGCTTCAGCGGCTAGTTTCTTGGGAGGTTTACCGAGGTCCTGGGCTTTGTGGAATGGAATAGGGTGGTCCGAAGTATTATACCTAGAATAGCAATCGTTAGAGCTTCACTCTGGTCTTCGTTGAAAAACAGCGTACTTTCGGGTGAAGGCAGTTTTCACAGCTGTTGGGATTTTCTTTAGCACCAGCTCATCTCTTCGATCATCTACCCCAAGCTCCACAATCGTATCCCAATCTTCGCGAGAGAGGTAATACTCATCCATGGTATGGATGACGTCCTCGATAGCATTCTGGGAATGAAATATATTAGGTGCGAGTCAGTGCACACGCACAAAATTAGACATACCGCGCCCTCGTCCACCAGGGGTTTGACGATATACGGATAGAGTGCCGGAATGTAAGATTGACGAATCTCAGATTTGTCCCCCGATACTTTAAGTCTCATGTGAGTCTGAACGTCACCTAGCTGGCGGCTGAGTTTATTCTGCTTGGAATTTTGACCCAACCATCTGGAGAATGGAGAATGATTAGGAAATCTGACTATAAATCATATAAAAAACCCTTACTGAGGGAATGACATCGGGTTTGACCCTCCGTAATGCGCACCTGCCCCGTATATGCAAGACGCAGGTCGCACCGTAGAACAGACGGCGTGTAGGGGCATTAAAGACCAGTGTTGTTCGGGGCTGTAGCGACAGACAGTCAGATCAAGAATGAAAGACGAGACAACCATGGAGCAGTACCCATGAATCATATTGTCAACCAAGTCACCATCTGAAATTGAGGATGCGGCCTGGTCCATCAACTTCAACTGCGTCAAAATTTTCTCAGGTCCATCGAGATCGCGTATTTTTGCCGGTTGGGTTTTCAGGTAGTTTTCCTGCATTCTCGTCAACACTTGACAAAAATGCATCTGATTTCTTACCTGGATAAACAGAGGTACAAACGAGTGATCTTGGAAGTAGTAATCCATCTTTTGGCCCAACGTCTCCCGTGAAGTCTTTGAAAACAGATATGGACCGAGCATTTTTGATGTAATATCAAATGGGCTCAAAATCGCATACTTTTCGTTCATTTTGCTCCTAAAATATGATCAATCTTGGAATCAACGACTGTATGTGTTTTCTCCTTACAAATCTTTGCCTTCGTCAAAAGTCATGCTGTCACTGGACAATTTCCATGTTGACAGCATATTCAACACCTGTCGAATATCTGACTGTGCGCCTGCGATGAGTTGATCAATAACGTTGGCAGGAATCTTCATTTTTTCCCTAGTCTCAGGGTCAGATCAAATCAACATGGTAGCCTGCTTGACACTCACTTGAAAATTATTGAGAGAATTCTGGACCGTATCATGGATGCTTGAGGCCTAGTGTAATTAGGTTAAAAATGAACGGGTTTTCGAGAGTTTTCCTTACTTGTGGAAAGGAAGACTGCACGTAGTGCCCATGAGAGGTTTAAGTTTCTGGGCATTGCGGTCGTTTGCAATGCAGATGATGGGAATCTGAGAGCTGGATTACTTCGGCATTTGCAAGAAGCAATGAAGTGCTTGCCTTGGTTTTCTTGATCATAGCGTTTAGCGCACCGACACCACCTCTGTCTCCAGCTGACATTCCGTCGACTTCATCCATGATTAGACATGTCCGGTCAGTCAAAGCCACTCCAGAATTACTATTGACCTTTCGGGGTATAAACACACTGAATTTGTTGATGGATACCAAGACTGGGACTCACACTGCGTCCGGTGATATAACCGTCTAAAGAGGTATTGTTGATATTCATACCATTCTAGACAGAGATCAGTCGCATCTACAAATATCAGAATAGTAGACCTACCTCGACTAGTTTCTTGCTTCTGGTATCACTTGCGTTCAATTCAATGGGAGTAAATCCAGCCAACTTTGCACATAAATGTGCACTAGTAGTCTTGCCGATACCCGGAGAGCCACTGATGAGAACGGCACGATACATGTTCATACCGTTTTTGCCAGGCTTCTTGAAATTGGCTTTGAGAGACTGCGGCCTGTAGAGGTATTATGTCGAGAAAAAGGGATCAGCAATTATTAACACATACCAGTCTTTCAACCACTGTTCCAGCTTGTCTACCTGACTCTTATTGCCACAGATCTCTTTCAATGACTGAGGGGCATATCTTGTAGTCCACAGTTGCATGGAAGGGTCTGCAGACTTTGCACTGAATGTAACGTGTGAGATGAGCCCTTAGTACCAAACAAACGTCCGATTTTACCTTCCGGATCCTTTCGCGTCCTTGGCCACTTCTCGCTCACGTTTTTCCATCTCCTGGGCCGCGGACTTGATCGCCTGTTGCTCTTTCTCCATTTTCTTCTTGGTCTTTTCGTCCAAGCCTTTGCCATTGACGCCTGGACCCTTTCGCTTTGCAATAAAATCCAAGAAAGCATCTTCATCTAGGGTCTTGAGACCGTGTTTCTCGATAGCTTTCAGCTTGGCGGGACCTGCGTCGTCCCCAAGAACGACGTAGTCTGTCTTTGAAGATGGCTGTCCAACAACACGACTAAACAAGATGGGCGATTAGCAGTCTCAAAGAGTTCACTGAAATTAGGATGATTTACCCTCCAAAGCGTTTGGCGATATCGGTCGCCTCATCCCGGGAGAAACTACTCAGCTCTCCCGTAAATACAAAAGAAAGGCCTGCCAAGCAATTGGGTTCACCGTCAGGCACTTCTTTAGAGCCAGGTGCCGAAGGACCCCCTCGAGCGAGTTTGGCAGCCCTCAACGTGGCCCAACTTTACGACGTCAAATAAACCAACTTGTTCACGAGCGCAAAAATGTCACGTACTTTGATTTCTTGGTTTCTTGCGCGTCCTTTGCATCGTCTCGTGCCTTCTTGCCCGAATCTTCCTTCTCGGCCTTTGCAGTCACGGCCTTCTTGCTGGTCGATTTGGTCGATTTAGCCGGCTCAGGCTCATCATCATCTATATCCATAGGCTCGAAATCGCCGTCGTCTTTCTTGTTCATGGAGGCTCGAGGCCTGGGTTTCGCAGACGAAGAGCTGGCCACAGCCGGTTTCTTCTTCGAGGGACTTTCCTGCTCGTCATCGCTAGATAACAATACAGTGGATTTTTTGCGTTTAGATGGCCTCTCATTATCTTTTGAGGACGCGGCTGCCTTCGGTTTACTAGTATTGGCGGTTTTGCTGGAAGTGGGCTCGGGCTTGTGCTTTGGTGTTGGAATATCCCGTTGGGGTGCTAGTGGTTCATCATCACTGTCTATTTCAATGACCTTGTCCTTCGCGCTAGAGGAAGGCTGTTGATACAATGAGGTGCAGTTAGGGCGACATGTGTCAATGACATACTGCAGATGCTTTAGATCTGTTGGTATGATTAGGATACAGTTTCAGCGAGAGGATTCATACGACGCACAATGCTGTTTTCTTGGATGAACTTCTGCATAACATTTTCAGTAGCATACGACGCCCCGAACGCGAAGCTGACTCACGTTTTGGCATCTAAGACCGCGTCAATAACAGGCTCGTCTGAAGACACATAGACAAGGAACTTACTAGCTGAAGAGGATGACTGATTTGATTGCTGACCACCGAAGAAAGAGCGAATATCAGCGCCCACAGGTTTGGAGGACTTTGGCGGCATGATTGAGGATGAAATGAGCGTCACGATGATCCAGTCACTCCGACGCGTCAAGTCACGTTGGCTTCATGTAACTTGGGATGATGATCTTGGCGTTCCAATTTCTTTTACTCAACTACCATCATGTTTGCTCTGTCATTCCTTTTCGCTGCCATCCTTCCTTTTGTTTCTGCTCAGTCAGACTCCCCCGCACTTCAGGTTGAAGGTATCGAAGCTCACTTTACTCAAGCCGGCATCGTACCTTCTTTGCTTCCAAGCTTTACACCGTCTGCTCTCTTGACTATCAACTACGAAGGTGTCGGAGACCTGACCCCGGGACAGGCAGTCTCGCAAGAACGTAATTACTCATCGTCCTTGCCACCAAGGCATTTAAAGAATACTAATTGTCCCGCAGAGGTCGGACCCACCCCTACGATCAAAGTAGAAGTTGCCAATTCTTCGGTCAGTCTTTCGGGCAAGTATACTCTTGTCATGGCGGACGCAGATGTTGCTGGTACGACCGATGAGAGCTCGGTTACCCGCCATTGGCTTGTGAACGGCGTCACCGTTTCCAGTACGAACCATCCTGCGTAGATAATTTGCGTTTCATTGAAATTGTTCTCAGGCAACGAGGTTTCCAACTCTTCCGCTACGGCGATCACGCAGTATGCTGGTCCAGCTCCTCAAGACGGCAGTGGACCCCACCGGTTAGCCCCTGTCTTCACACCAAATGTTTACACATGTGTTCATCCTTGACTCCTTAGCTATGTCATCATACTCTACGAGCAGCCTGACTCTTTCAGCGCTCCTGAAGGTCTCTCCCAACCTAACACCCCTGTCGATAAATTCGATTTGAACGGTTATGTGAAAGTAAGATTATCTTCGTTTTAGCACGAGACAAATTTTAATGTCTTCAACAGGATAGTGGCCTCGGAAACATTGTAGCGGTATGCAAACTGAGAGCTATGTGTCGAGTTAAACTCATCTCCCAACTAGGCTAATTATCTCACTGTCGAGGTTGGAACGAGCACCGTTTCTGTATCACAAACCTCGTCCGTTGAATCTTCTACTTTGGCGCCCATTTCCACCAGCTCGGGCACGACAACTTCTGGTGCCAACCCGTCTCAGACATCTTCCGACAATGGTGCTTCTGCATTCCACGCTACTATGTCTCTTGTTGGACTTAGTCTTGTCCTCGGGTTGGTCATGGCTTAATCACTGTTAAATCGGCATTACATTTTCGTATACATTACACTAGAAATTTATAAACCTGGACTATATTGAAACGAAAAATGTTTCAATTTTGGTAACGTTCCCGAGCCTGGAGTTCGAGATAAGACTTTGGTACAGAACGAGTGTATTGATCCTCACCGAATCCTGTACCATAGCCAAGTATCCAGAATATCCCTCTGTCAATTTCCCAATGTCCTTACCCTTGCTGGCGCCCAGCCCAACACCTTCTGCGTAGATGGCAGTTTTGCTGTAAGAGTGTGCAAGTTAGTCAGCAAAGTCATAGCCCAACGGTAGGACATACATGGGCTCTACGCGTCCTTCACCACTCGTGCCAAGTCCGGTACCCTCTTTCCAACCCATCATTTTGAGTAACTTGTTACCGACATTGCTGTCGTCTTCGCCGGGATTGAGACGCTGTGGAGGGGTAGCAGCACGAGGTGGTGGCAGGGGACCATCGGCTTGTCTCTTCTTTCCAGACTTCAAGCCATTATCGTTTTCGAAGACAGGTGCTTCAGGCTGATTAAAGAGTATCCGCCTTTCCGATGCACGGTCACGATATTTAGGCTGGTCTTCCTTGTTCCCATTACGTGCTTGCAGTTTCTGTCGAGCGATTTCCCGTAGACTGGCGTCCTTGTAGTTCTTCTGTTGAGCGCAAGCGTACGAAAAGGTCAGAGGAACCATGCAAAGAAAGCAAGTCAGCATTATTGAATCTCAAGTTACGGATTGTAGCGGAGCGAGCCTTATGCAAATCAGATTCTTTGTTGTGTCGTTTGAGTTGTTCTAAAGATTTGAATTGGCGAGCGCATAAGAGGCAACTAAGGCCGTTGATGTCCGAGAAGTCGAAATCAGATTCTTCCAGAACCGGTCCAGCCTCCGCAACAGGAGCATTTGAAGATGCCTGCTGAGCGGACGAGAGTAAGAACGCGAAAAATCTTATACTGTCCGTAGATCCGAGAAATAATTACCACAGTCGACGGTGTTGGGGCAGTTGATGTGCTAGAAAGCTCTTCCTGCACTTGATTCCACTTGTTAATGTTATTGACCGTCTAAAACAAATCAACTTTAGACATCAAGGGCAGGATATTTGAGTACCTTTTTGCTGGTTATCAGTGGAGCCACTCTTTTAGATGTGGACGCTGACTCTGGAGTGTAAACAAGTTTTATTAAAAGTTAAAAAAGGATCACCTGTGATGTTGTCGTTGATTTCATTTTCCTCTGCTTCAGCCGCAGCTTCGTCAGCAGAAAACCCCAGCACTAGGGGTTTGATTCCAGCTACTGAGATATTTCAAAATTCACAAAAGGAACAAATATAAAGGAGCATACGTACTAGAAGTAGACTGTTTATTAGCTTGCTTAAAATTGAGGGTGACAGGTTTGTCTGAAACAGGCAACGTGGATGGTGCAACGGGAGCAGGATTCCGAGCGGCGATCTCTGTCAGGGAGTAAACGCCAATTTCAGTGTCAGGGCAAGAAGTATACCTTTCTTTTTCTTGTCTTTCTTTTCTTTTGCCGCACTCGATACTGTTGGCTGGGCAGGCTGAGCAACCTGGAATTCAAGAACTGCAACTGTGGAACTTTCATCCCAATATCTGACCCAGGTACCCTCTACACCACCCAATGCCAATGACGACGTGAGACAGGCTTCATCCCGTAACATAATCTCTTGGATTGGCTGAAATGAGTCGGGATGTGCAAAAGAAGCCGCGACAGGACGATCAGATATCCTGAAACCATTAGGGTGTATTTGAGGTGACATAGAGTTCGCCAGAACAGTGGATGCAGACTGTATCACAATTTGAGAATGGCAAAAAAAAGCATAGATAATAGTATGAGTCCATCACCTGAACATCAATGAACTCAACAAATGCAAAACCAAAGCTCGCCATAGTGACTTTGTCTTTAATTAAGATAATACGCTTCATACCCTTAGCACCCTCTTTCCCTGGGCCGGCAGAAGACCTCATTGCTTGATGTATGGCCTGAGGGCCGGACAACGGGTCCAATCCGCGGAACAGTAGAACTGGGGCTTGAGTATTGCCGATATCGCGGGTACCATCGTTCATGTTCCCTCGGTTGAAACGACCTTTTTCATGGGGCGAAGCGCTTTGGGAGTAGTCGATTTTGACTCGGCGTCCATTGTGTGGAGCACCAGTTTCAAGAGCCTTGTAGTAAGCTTGAGCGGTGAGCGCACCATGTGAAGCCGGAGGTGGCACTGAGATGAAAGGGAATAGCGGATCCACGAATGCACGAGCGTGTTCAGAACTTGAAAACTGGGCAAATCCAAAGCCCTTGGAAGCACCTTGATAAATCGAATGGCGAGGAACGTCAATGCATACGCAAAAGTGAATACGAATGGGCAACTGCCTGTTGATCTCTCTCGAATTATCGTTACGGTTTCGACACTGCAACCGTAAGAGTTGAGGAAGGCCTGAAGCTGAAACGGAAAGAAAATGAGCGAGAAACCGTTAAGAGACTACAAGAAAACGGACATCTGCTTCCGTAAAGTCTGGATCAAGCCCAAGGAAAATGACGTGGGGACTGGGTTCTGAAGGCTGCAAACGTTTTTTCGGGAAATTGCCAGAACGATTACGGTCTTGAGAAAAGTCTTGAGACTGTCCATTTCTGCCTTGAGACATATTGGGGTCGTACGCAGTAGAATCGTCGTATTGGGAGTTGTCGTACGCCTGGTAACCCTATACAGGATATGTAAACAACATGAGGAACAGTCGCCACCCATACACCAACCCCAGAATTGAATTTTCTTCGTTTCCCCTGTGCATTATATTCGTCGTAGTTGCTGGAATAGGCTGCATCTGTCTTGCCTCGGTCCCACTCGCGGTTATAAGACATGATGATGGTAGAGGTGAGTAAGTGTCCTGTTTATTTGGGACAAACAAACCCTATACGACCTACCATCACATCATGGGTGGACACGCACATGGTGATTACTCTTGAGACTCCTCAAGTTTTGTTCTAATATGTGGTTTACAGGCCCCTTCAAACCAGATCCTGCAGTAGAAAACTTCAACACTTGGGTACACGTCTTTCCATGAACTTCTGACTTGTTTCTCACATCCCAAATCAGCGTGAACAACACTACCTGCGTTTTCGATGGACCAGACCCAATGTAAAAGCCGCCGTCCTGGGTTTTGTGGTAGCACCAGTAGCTATCTATACTATCGTTTCCGTGTCGACTGTGTGTCTCGTTCCCTCAATTTCTCCTTCACATTCTAATGTCTCTTGGTTCAGAATAGATGGAATTGGAATGCAAAGCTCAAAGACAGCGGTCTCAGCACATCGAACTAGTACTTCATAGTATTATTTTACAACCAATACTTCCTAGATTCTTTTGCACAACTCGATTGCGACTTGACAACCCAAGCCGACCACACTACTTAACAACGCGTGAGCAGGGGCTTTCTGTGAATCGTTGAGAACTGCAATGTCCAGATGCTCTAGTTCATCATCCCGGAATTCCTTTACGACTTCTTTCAGTAATGGTATGCTTGGATGATCGGAAGGCATGCCGTCAAGCTCTTTTAGTTGGCTTCAAGAGAGTGAATAATAAATTTGGAAGGAGACCTGGAAGGCACTCACTCGTTATAATGTTCTCCAATGACCGTTTCGACCGCTTCTGTACAGGCCATGGCAGCCTCCTTCCCCATTAATGCAGTCACGGCACCCAACCCAAATCCTGCAACCTTTGCAAATTCTGTAAGTACCGTGGGGCGAACTCTATGCTGAAGTTGTAGTTTATCCATGACCGAGAGATGTTTCTTTTCCTGCTCCCACATTTCCTGAAATAAGATGAGAATTGGGTTGACAACTTCCCTGAAAGAATAGACTTGCTTGGATTAAGGCTCCTGTAATGGGTTGACGGCCCAAGACAAAATGCTGGCCACGGTAGATCCAATTAGCAGCTATTTCCCCAGCCTGGTCGACCCGGAGGGCGCCCTCAAGAGCGGAACGTTGAGCTGGAGAAAGATTCGAGGGTGTACTGAATATTGCAGAGTCATTTACATTAGGTTCAGTGTAAGCTTTAGAAGCTAGACATCGTCGAAGTGTGAGAGTACGCGTTAGGACGTGTCGAGGAAGAATGTTCAGCATGAGATTTGGTCACGGTCACACCACCTGTTAACGATCAACTCCTGCTACTAGTACCACAATGGCCGCAACGTTCGTCCAGAACATATCCTCTTCATTTTGGTCTAGCTTACCTACCCATGCCTCAGATTTACTCCGTCAGATGTTATAGACATGTCCAAGGAGAAAGACTGGCCGGCCAATCTAGGTACCGTATGGTATACTTTCTTCGTCTCCTTGATTGATCATGGCCTTCTAGGGATTCTTGATTGGGATGATACCAGCATTGTCTTCACGAAACGGTCTCTCATTGAGTTTCTCAAGTACGCTCTCAAACAACAAGTGTTCGACAGACCTTGACCAATTCACTAGGTACACTGGAACTACTGTCGACACCAATTTTGCTAACGTGCAGAAATTGCCTCGTAAGCAGCATCCATGAAACTTTTCTATTACTTCTAAATCTACACAAGGCTATGCGAAATTTGGCAAGCTCTCTTTCACTGAACCCCAAGCCGACGTAACGACCGCCCTTCCTGGTAAATCTCCAAACCAAACGATTGCGATCTGTTCCTGATTTTCTTCGAGAATCCATGAGTTCTTCCGATGTTGATTCTTTCAAGCCATCTCGCCGTGTTCGAACAGCGCCTGGAGGCGCGCATACTGATATTTTTGGTAACGATTTCCAAGCAGAAGATGATGCTCTATCCCGGGCACCTCCCAGAGATGTACAAGTATGCAGCATCTTTCTTCATTCACTTTGGTCCTAAAATGTTTTCGTAGGATCCTGTTTCTCCCGCTACGTCGCAAACGAATGACCAGGCCGAAGAAGAGCCCTCTGGTATTGCATTTACGTCTGAAGTCAGACCGAGCAGGTGCTTGCTCTTTGTCTCGTGCTACTTCTCGACTACTAACTCTGTTCTAGGCGAGTCAAAACAAATTCTATGGGCACGAGCTCAATCGGCAGCTTGTGGGATGATGCTTCAGCAGAAGATTTCAAACCTACTCGCAGGTAGGTATCATTAACCCATTGCTGTGTGCGCTGAAGCATGTCTTCTAACAGAGTTCGGGAAGGCCCTGGTGGCCAAGACAATGTCTCTAATGTACGTGTCCACCGATGTTAAGAACAATGTCCAAAAATTAAGCCTTTACTTAGTTGTGGTAATTTTGATCTCGAGAAGAAAATACTGTGTATGTACATTGTATGAAATATGATATGATATATCTTGGCAGCAATAAGTACATATTGAGTGCTTTAGGATAAATATAACGAGAAGCTAGACTAGTATCTAGTGCCTATTTAGTAGAGGAACTTCGCTTTCAAATTCCTTAGATATTTCTGTCTGGGACATGTTTGATTCTCCATACTGTAGCTCGTGCTCAGCATCAAAGAGAGCCGACGGAGTCGCTTCATCGGGAGATAATGCGAGATAATGTTTCGGTGTTGAGGTTGGGGAAAGCCCGCTAGCTTCTTGATGGAATTGACGTTTCAAAAGTGTCAAGCCCGCCAAATAAGCAACAGGTAATGCCTAGCCAATCATATAAGAAAATATCACCCAAACAAAAGTTTAGGACTTACCAATCCCCAAACGTTCCAGAGAATATGACACCAGCGTGCTACATCATGACCAGTTGTTAATTCCCATTCATCCATTCCACTGCGGACCTAAGGACCAGGAATCGGGTCAGAATCTCCAAGTGTAAAGAATTTCTCAACATGCCTGGAAGAATGCCTAAAAGTGTATGTAGAGGTGAGCATCGGTTAGCTGGAGGACCATAATCGTCACTTACAAAGGTAATGGTCAACAATCCAAGGACAACATGCAATATATTCGAAGGTGGATGGGCCTTTGTCGGTTTGTTCTGTCGAATTAATCGGGCTTTACGATTATGAATGTAACGACCGAGAAAGACTTGACCCAAGTATATGGCAAACAAAAAGAGGCCACAGACCTGAACAAGCGATGAGCATCCAACTTCAAGATCTAAGTCCGAAAGACTTGCCTGATGTGAATCAAGGAAATGTGAGGCTTTAGCATCGAAAACTGCGAAAGGACCAAGGATCCATCCCACAGTGATTACGGGAAGACTGATGTACATGTTGATTGTCTGATGAGCTTTGAACCATTTCGAAGTAAGAGTTCGCCCCCATCGTGCAACCAAGGAACCCGAGGGCAAGAGAACAAGGAAACCGAATGTAAGTAAAATGCCATGGGCGAGTACTATTTTATCGTGTTTCGTGTAAGAGGCATCATCAGCATCGTCCGGAGTATCTTGGACTTCTGACCCCGACGACACGGCAGCGTCATCGGTGGTCTCGGTTGGAATATCGGCAGTCTCTTCTTCCTCAGGTAGGGTACCAGGTATGTCTTTTTCTAGGTCCAAGCGTAAGAACCCTGCAGCATAGTGTTGCCACATTTCGGCATCTGGCTCTGGAGAATGGGGACGAGTCATTGAATAAGCCCAAATCAATGTATCTAGTGTGTTATTGGAACCGGGTTCATGAGCCGTCTTATTGCGAGGAATGGTGAATGAGAGGGATGCATTGGGAGCACCCAACCACTAAGGCAAGGTTAGCGTTAACGACAGTAGTGATTATGGTCTACTTACATTAGCAGGTTGCACTTCAGGTAAAGAGGCAATTCTAGGAGGGTTTTCCACGACTTGCGGTTCGATATGGCCGGTCGCATAACGTTGAGACAAGGTTATAGATTCATCGTCATTTCTCCAAAGGACCACCATATGAGATCCCACCATTCTACGACCAAAACCCCTGAGCGTGAAAAGGTCTTAGTTGGAACAGTAACAATTAACTTGAAGAGATCCAACTTACAATCCTAGCCAACCCACCGGTTGCTTTCGGGCAGTTAGCTGATCTTTACGGAGGGTAAGTTCCGAAAATCTGAAGCCTGTGGACCAGGAGACTCACAAGTAACCATATCATGATGCACAGTCGCATTTACACAAAAATATTTGCCACATCCGGAGTCCCCTTTGAGAGCACTCACTAGATGAACCGGATAGAACCAAAGCGCAAAGACAAGCGCAATGAGAGGAGAAAAAGCCAACATGGCAGAAAGGACTCAAGAGTCGGGGGGGCCTGAGAAACGGACGAGACGACGAGGAGATCATTTTAAGTACTGGTTACGGTGTTCCTGTGAGCGAATATCGTATGAAACGACGTACACTGGTTTCCCGCGTGAGTATGATTCTCACCTATATAGTTTATTGAGTGAGAAACGGGAAGCTGCGGGCCAACCAAGGCTAGCGCTAAGCAAACTTCCACGCTGACAGGTAGATTTGACGCATATACAATCCCACGATAACTTGGCCACCCTTGAATGTCGCAAACTTGGTATTTATTATAGGTTCCTGTCAAGAATCAGTAGATGGTGCTTGGGATTTTTCATGAGGAAGTTCAGTCGCATCGGCAATCAATCCACGGAAGTAACTTGGTCTGTCGAAACAGATACACATCGATATCCCCAGGCGTAAAAGTCCACCGACCCGGAACTTTAGATAAGTTGCAGTAACTGGGAGATTTTTTAAACGATATAGTTGGTGAAACTACCTGGTGCCAGGTATCATCCAACTCGAGGTTACTTACGGAGATGCAAGTCAAAGACGAAGTCAGTCACGTGATCTATCCACGACGATCCACGTATTACTGCTACCGGCACGGAGTATATGTTGCGGTATCGCTATAACTTCTTGTAGTGCTTCACCATGGCTTCCGCGTCTTCGATGAATAAGAACAACTCAGGTAGGCATATCTTACTTCTCTTATTCTGGTGTCTGAACTCTTGTCCAGCCGTCAAGCGAATCATGCAGGAAGCTCGAGAACTCGCAAATGACCCATCTACAGACTACGTCGCTGCTCCCCTAGAAGTACTACGATTTACGATTAACAATTTGCTTTTGACTCTGACACTCGCTTTAGGACGACATCTTTGAATGGCATTGTACAATCCGTGGAACTCCCGGTACCGAATTCGAAGGAGGACTCTACCACTTGCGCATCTTATTACCTGCGGAGTATCCCTTTCGTCCCCCTTCGTTAATGGTGCTCACTCCTAATGGGCGGTTTGAGTTGAATACAAAGGCAAGAATCCGATTTTCGACTCGTGAGCATTTAATGATCATTTTGTAGATTTGTATTAGCTTCACGAACTGTAAGTTTGCGACCAACATCCATGTCGTTGTCAAACACTGAGAATCTTATAATTATAGATCACGAAGAACTATGGCAGCCTGCTTGGGGAATACGTACAGGTCAGGAAGATGTCTGGTGATTTCCTGGTTGTTTCTGAAATTTGGCAGCTATTCTGGGGTTGCAAGGATTTCTGCCAGTCAAAGGACAAGCTGCGGTTGGGGTAGGTTCAATAGAATATCCTGTCGCTGAACGAAAGCGACTCGCAGCGTTGTAAGTTGAGAATAGGGTTTTTAGGCTACTCAGACTGATAGACTTTCTCAGGTCGCGAGAATGGACGTGTCCGCATTGCCAGCAGCCAAACTTGGAACTACTTCCAGACCCTACTTCCCCCTCTCTCACAATAGAATCTCGAAACTCAGAGACACCTTCAGAGCCTGCTGTGCAACCCCCGGAAAACACTGCCTCCTCGACATCTTCAGTAGAATCTCTTTCCTCCTCTCCTGTCGAAGCTCCTATTGCTCCTAGTTCAGCTGTTGAAAGCGAGACCCCCGCAACAGAGGTACCTGCACCGGAATCTGTACAGGATCACTTTGAATCTCCGCCATCGGTCCAGACTGCAGAGGCCTCTCAACAAGTGACAACTACGTCGTCACCCTGGCTACTGGATGCAGCAATAGGTGTTATTCTGGCTCTTGTATTCGCTCTTATCTGTAGACGGCTGTTCTGATTTATATGTAAGTAGTAACACTTAGGTAGACTTGGATAATATGTAACACTATTATGGTTTAAGAATTTTGAATCCGTTTACCCCTAACTCCGCGCCACCGCCGTGCAGTCTCACTTTCGATCGGTTGCCAAATACCCCACCGCGCATAAATAGCAGGCAAAGATTCGCTGTACTATCACCATCTATCGCATAACATGTCGCATCAGCCTTCTACTTCGACTCCTCGACCCAACTGCCTTAAACAATGGGCGTCCGCACCCAATGTTCCTTCTTCTCGTCCTCCCAAACAAGTTGGCCGACAATCATCCTTAAAACTCACAAAAGCCAACGTTCACATACCCATTCCTCCCTCACTTCTCCAATCACCCCATCTCAACCCGGAAAGCATCTTTCAAAAAGTGGCTTCTGCACCCTCTACACCAAGCGAAGCCGACGAGCGCTGGTTACAGGATACTGTTCCTTTGACTTGGACGAAGAACACAGATGGCGATGATCCAAGTGGGAGTTTACAAGCAACGGCTCATCATCCCAACCTGTCCACTAACGACAGTAGTGCATGGCCCAAACTGTCAGCCTCACCTAATAAAATACCATCCTCCCCACCGCTGATACCTCTGCGGTCTATACGCGATCAGGATCTGGAGAATGCGGATGTACCACCCAGACCGATATAACTAACACATAGATTGCTGTATACCAACAAGGTTAAACGTGTTGTAATCGGGTAGCAGATATAGGGTTTAAAAGTCGAAATACACAGTAATATAAATTACAAACTCCAAAAACACTACTTTTTCTTCGGCGCGCTAACGCTGAAGACAAGAAGATCCTCATCCTCTAAATTGTAGCTTGCAATAGAACTAGCGTTCGTAAGCATCTTTCCAGCATAAGACAACCTGATTCTCGACACGGGGACACTACTGCCTGTTTGCTGAATGATGCGATCTCGAAGAGTAGAGACAAGAAGATTCAAGGGCACATCCGGAATGACAATTGTTGTGCCATCCAGTTTCCACTCGGGTTTGGAGGGGTCGTTTGATAGCTGAACTTGGAGTGAAATAGGGTGCTTGAAAAGTGAAAGATTGCGTCAATATCTATGGCAATGATACGGTTCGTAAAGCCTTACAGGATGCATAGTAATCCAGTCCTCTTCCGAACAAATCTGGGTGCCAGGGATTTTATTGACTCTCTGTCGCTTTGCAGGAGGGACTTCGTCTTCAACGCCTTCCATTTGGTCGGCCGAACGGACGGTTCCAGCTTGAGCCTGCAGCGCACTGTTTGCCGAAGCTAAAGCGCCCATTCGAGTAGGCATTCCATTCGGAGGCTGATAACCAAATGGTTGTGCAGAATCTATACCCTGGAAATGCAAAGGCGGAAGCATGACAGGTGGAGGCTGATAAACGGAAGCTGGTTGGGGTCCGGATGAGACCGTGGCAGTAGCAAAGGCTGGGTTTGCCGCGGCGTGGGGAGGTGCAGGTAAAGATGCATGCGGAGGTGGTAGACTAGTGAGAGGTGGTGGGGCAGCTGCCGGTCCAATACCTGGCCCAATTGCGTTCCCTTCTTGTCTGCCGAGAATAGTCAGTATGTGAAAGACACAAGTATAGAGTAGTCACGCACGGTCCAAGACCTTTGGCACGATGAATAGCAGCAATCTGCTCGTCGAAATTGACATTTGTAGAAAACTTGTCCAAAGTATTGGCTTTCGAGGCAGTGTGACCATCCCAAACCACTTTTTCCCTCTCCTTCCTCTTCTCTCTTTCCGCCTCTTCCTCCCTCCTTCGCCTTTCTTCGTCCGCTTCGGCACCGAAGATATCCACACGGGTACGCGCAAGGTTTTTAAGAGAAGAAACGACGTCTGCACCACGTTGCAACTCAGATGCTTGAGCTTTGCGAGCCTCCAAGGCATCACGTTGTTCCTTCCATCGAGGATCTAGCAGCTCGATACGCATATGCTCCTGCAATTCGTCGACGGGAATTTGCTGTCCACAGATGCTACATGTCGTCATGTTTGCCTTTGCATTCTTTGAGCCCACTGGAAAAGAAGGAATATGAGCATGATACAAAACAAAATGGAAATTTACTCACATTTAGCAACGTAGTCGTTCTTGATCTTCATCGGTCCTGTGGCGTTCGAAGCCAGAGCCCTAGCTCTCTCAGCTTCCTTCTGCCTCTCTTGCTCTGCCAGCCTATTCCTCTCGTCAGCATCGTCCTCGTCGTCACTCTCTTCCATAGCAGTCTCATCATCTTTATTTGTACCACCAGCGTTACCAACTGCTGCTGCTGCCTCCGCTTCTGCAGCAGCTTGTTTGGCACGATGTGCCTCAATGTCTTCAGCAGTGTTCTCCATGATCATGGCTGCCATTCTCTTTTGAGCCAGGGTCATATTTTCGACTTCTTGGAGACTCATCGGAGGAGGCAGTTCTGAAGTAGCGTCGGCAACTGTGAATTCGATGGTCTGAACAATAGCATAATCATGCCAATCAATTTCAGCAAAGGCAACTAGAGTAAAAAATTAGCATTGAATGGACATTATTGAAAAGGCCACGCACTTCGTTCAGCTTCCTGGTCATCCTGGCGCTTCTTTTCTTTTTCGCGCTTTCTCCTTTCCCATTTGGCATACTTTTTGGCAATTTCCAAAGTTCTCCAGCGGGCACCATCATCTGCACGGCTTTTAAGTTCTTCTAAAGTGTCCTTGTCGGGATGTATTACTTTGGTATATTGCTCCACTAACCGATTGAAGTAGCCAAACAACGAGTGGGTTGGTCTTAAAAAGTCAAATTGGTAGTTACGTCCTTCTCGAGCAGAAAGAGCAGAGAGAAAACCACGTCCACGTCTTGCAGTGAAGAGCGCCGTCAATTTCATGATGTCCCTGTGAGTCAAATGTCAGTGCGAGTCAGAAATTGGATTTGGACCACATACAAGTCGATAGCAGTTATGTGCGGCATGTCCATGATGAAGATGGGAGTAGGCGGTTCTAGTCCGACATCAACAGGTTTGACCTCTACAACTACATCACCATTTGTTTTTCCGTCGCGGGATTGGGATGGTTCCTCGTCCTCTTCACCCTTAAAAATTTTGTCCATTTTGTCACGGTAGTATGCATGGTATGGGTCTGCCGGGTTAAGAAAAGAGAATTTGGGATCCGAGCGCTGGCCTTCGCGAATCTTGTCCTCAAACTGGGGCGGGTTGGCGGAACGGGCCACAAAAGCGGCAGTTCTGTCAATGACAGCTGTAGAAGAACATTAGAGTACAACTCGACATCTAAATGAAAACGACTTGCATTTTATTTCTGGAGGCGGAAGGATAAGGCCACTGGCAAATCTGTTAAAGACATCCTTGGGAGGCTCAACGTGAGCGGTGCCGTTGGTGTCGACGTCCATGAGCAAGAGTCAAATAGTCGTGTTTTCTCACGGACTCTAGATTTCCTTCTGCCATGCTTGGACCTTTTCGGGCTTCTCATGTAAACTTGGGAGGTCTCCTCTGGTTTGTCTGTTCGCTTTTCGTGCCTTGTGTTACTCAAAATTTGTCAGGAAAATTCCCTGGAGGTTGTCTGCAACTCGCAAAGCAAATGCTCGGGCTCGTCTCAAAAAAGTAGACGCTGTCATTGAAGCTGTTCGTGCCAGCGGCATGCAATGCTCTGCTCTTGTATGTTTGTATCTGTGCTGTCCAGGATACTGTTTAATCCTCCCTAGAACAGGGCTCTTGAGCTGCCCAAGGAACACGAAATGCCAGCGCGCGACAAGTACACTGTATTTTCCCCTCACGTTAGAGGATACAGAAAAGGAATTCATAAGGTCCCGAAATGGACACGAGTGCGTACACTTCTGAATATTAATGATGCGTTCCAACTGTTCTGCAGATTACACAGAGGACGAATCCCAAAGGTTTCTGAAGCAGCGGTATCCCTCATGGCCTGGCTTTTGCTGCGTATATATTAGCCGGTCGTCATGCCGGACACGCAGCGCCCACTACGCTATCGCCCGTTCTTAGAGTACACTACTAGTAGTTTAGAACAAAATAATAAACTCTGGAAGCTCAGAATTGTGTGAGCGCTTGAGTCTCTGGATTGATGGCAAATAGAGTATGTAAAAAGACAAACCACAAACAAAACTTGCTCCTTCTTCCCACTTCCGTCTCCTGTCACTCATGGCGGAGAACATCTACAGCAAGGGCACCCGTGTCTGGTTCGAAGACAAGGACCAGGCATGGATATCCGCCGAAGTGGCCTCTGTCACCAGGGGTACGGACAATTCCATCAAGCTCGTCTTCATTGACGAACGCGGAAAGGTGCACTCTTTGCTTTCTGGTCTTTGACTCCGCTCTTACCCTTTTTTCACCGCAGGAAATTTCGATTGAAACTTCTGTACAAGATATCAAGGACGGAAAAGAAGGCCTACCACCGCTTCGCAATCCCCCTCTATTAGAGACTGCTGATGATTTAGCCACCCTCTCACATCTCAACGAACCCTCTGGTGCGGTTCCTTTCTTCACACACGAATCAAACAACTTACGCTTTGCTAGTCCTCCATACCATCCGCAACCGTTATGCTCAACATAGCATATACACCTACAGTGGTATCGTGCTTATTGCTGTCAACCCTTTCCAACGCGTCACTCTATATGGACCGGAAATCATACAAGCATACAGCGGCAGACGAAGGGGAGAGTTGGAACCTCATCTTTTTGCGATTGCAGAGGACGCGTACACTGCAATGAGAAAGGACGGCATGGGTCAGACCATTATTGTGTCAGGAGAGAGGTTCGTCCTTGTAGCTCGCATGTTTAGGAAAATTATCTCACAAAGTTTTACAGTGGTGCCGGAAAAACCGAGTCTGTAAGTCAATAGATCGTAGACATCTTGTATTTCACTGACAGGAAACAGGCCAAATACATCATGCGATACCTGGCATCTGTCAATCCCACTGAAAACACAAATGCAAAGTCCAAACTCAAACTCAATGCAGACGACGCTAGTGAAATCGAAAAGCAAATATTGGCAACAAACCCCATTCTCGAGTCTTTCGGCAACGCTAAAACAACTCGAAACGACAACTCTTCTAGATTCGGAAAGTACATTCAAGTAAGCAGTGCAATCTTGATACCATTCATCACATCGTTGATTCCATCTCTCAGATCCTCTTTGATGGCAAACAAGTTATCGTTGGCGCTCGAATCCGTACCTACTTGCTTGAACGGTCCAGAATCGTGTTTCAGCCCTTGACGGAGCGGAATTACCACATCTTCTACCAGCTATGCGCGGGTGTTCCTCTCAAGGAACGAAAAGATTTAGGATTGGATGCAGACATCACAAAGTTTCATTATCTTCGGCAAGGAGGCCCTAATTCTACACCTATCGCTGGAGTCGATGATGCAGAGGAATTCAAAGCCACCCAAAATGCCCTATCAACAGTTGGAATCAGCGTCGAAAAGCAGTGGGCCGTGTTCCGACTTTTGGCTGCCCTTCTCCATTTGGGCAATGTCAAAATCACCCAATTGCGGACGGATTCCAGTATAGATGATAATGATCCTGCCCTTCTTCTTTCCACGAGATTCCTGGGAGTAAACGCTGCAGATTTCAAAAAATGGACTATCAAGAAGCAGATCACAACACGTTCTGAGAAGATTGTGTCTTCGCTCACTGCCGCTCAAGCTACAGTGGTTCGTGACAGTGTTGCCAAATTCGTATATGCATGCATGTTCGAATGGCTGGTGGCTATTGTGAACGAGAGTTTAGCGGGGGAAAACGGCGATGCCGCGGATCGGGCTGAGATGTTCATTGGTGTTTTGGATATTTATGGATTTGAACACTTCCAAAAGGCATGGGCGTCATTTTTCTCAGCTCGAGAAAAGCCGTCTGATCATTGCTCTAGAACTCTTTCGAACAATTCAGTATCAACTATGCTAACGAGAAGCTGCAGCAGGAGGTAGGCTCCAACTTGCGTTAAACTTTGGCTTGTACTCAGACTTGTTGCAGTTCAACTCTCATGTTTTCAAGCTCGAACAAGAAGAGTATGTCAAGGAGGAGATTAACTGGACATTCATCGAATTCTCGGATAATCAGCCTTGTATCGACGTCATTGAAGGCAAACTGGGTGTTCTAGCTCTGTTGGATGAAGAGTCCCGAATGCCTTCCGGTACCGATCAATCCTTCCTCCAGAAACTCAATGCTCAGCTCGTCAAACCCGAGAACAAAAAAGTCTTCAAGAAGCCTCGTTTCGGCAATTCTGCCTTTACCATTGCCCATTACGCTCACGATGTCACTTATGAAGTGGAGGGTTTCTTAGAGAAGAATCGAGATACCGTTCCCGATGAGCATATGAACCTCCTTGCAACCACCAAGAACACTTTCCTGAAGGAAGTTCTCGATGCTGCACTTCTATCTGCCAAGCCTTCCGACGGTACTTCTTCTCCAACCGTCTCCGAGTCTGGAAGTGGTGGTTCCCGTCGTTCTTCAGTCATACCTGACCCTGGTCGCCAATCATGGGTTGCGCCGACGTCTGGTGCCCCTGCTTCTGGACCAAAACGACCGGGAGGGGGTCTGGTAGCTAAAAAGCCCACACAAGGTTCGATTTTCAAGGCGTCGCTGATTGCCCTCATGGACACACTTAGTGTGACCAATGTACACTATATTCGTTGTATAAAACCCAATGAAGCAAAGAGGCCTTGGGAGTTCCAACCCCAACAAGTGCTTGGTCAGTTGCGGGCTTGTGGTGTTTTAGAAACTATTAGAATCAGTTGTGCCGGTTACCCTTCTAGATGGACCTATGAAGAATTCGCAGAGCGGTACGTTTTTGCTCTTCATTATTCGATCCTCATACTGATGTAATGAGCGATAGGTATTACATGCTGGTGCCGTCGTCGGTCTGGCAGCCCATGATCCAATCCCTCGACCTCCGAGGTCTTTGTACAATCATTTTGCAAAAGACAATTAATGACGAGGACAAGTACCAAAATGGTCTTACCAAGATCTTTTTCCGTGCAGGAATGCTCGCTGCTTTAGAATCCCTTCGCTCTGATAGACTCAATGCAATGGTTACTGTTGTTCAGAAGAACATGCGCCGGCGCATGGCAGTCAAAAGATATCAGCAAATGCGGAATGCTTCTATCCGGATACAAACTTGGTGGCGTGGTATCATGGCTAAGAGATTGGTAGAGCACATTCGGAGGGATGTCGCTGCCCGTCGTCTCCAGTCGGCTGTTCGTCGTTTCATTCAACGGAAAAAGTTCTTGGACACCCGGAAAGCTATCGTTTTGTTCCAGAGCCGTAAGTCATGTTTGATGTTATACATTACATTCCTCTCAAACGATCTATGCAGGTGTTCGCGGTTACCAAGAAAGGCAAAGATACAAGCAGAACAGAACTGTCTTTGCTGCTACTCTTCTTCAAAGTCTTCTTCGCGGCTTGTACGTTTTCCGCAAAGCACGAAGGTTCCTTCTCAATTAACTTTTCACAGGTTCGTGCGCCGAAGATACCGTGTCGACGTCAAACACGTCGTTTATCTCCAATCTTGCGTTCGTCGACGCTTGGCTCGCAAACAGCTCAAAGTGCTCCGTGCCGAAGCACGCTCTGTTTCTAAATTCAAGGAGATTTCCTACAAATTGGAGAACAAGGTCGTCGAGCTCACCCAAACTCTGCAGAAACGAACAGAAGAACGTCGCGAACTTCAGAACCAGGTTGACGAGCTCAAGCAGCAGCTGCAGCACTGGATAAACCGTCAAGAGGAATCCGATGCCAAAGCCAAGCAATTGCAAACTTCTCTGCAAACTGCTGAGGCAGAGGTCAGTCGTCTCGGCGAGCTATTGCAAGCCAAGTTGGATGTCGAGAAGCGACTGGAGGAGACATTGGCCAAGGCTACAGAGAGAGAAGAACTTATTCAGAAGCTCAACGACGAATTGATGCAGCAAGCAACACAGTTGGAGCAACAACAGCGTATGATTGAATCTACTCCCGTTCGCAACCAGGAGGACAGCTCTGTGATCATGACTCTCAAGAACGAAGTGAGCAGTTTGCGAGAACAACTCAACCGGTCCAATGCCCTCAACGCCCTCACCAGAGGTGCACGGGCTGATCCACCCCTCTCCCCCACCTTTGCTCCTACTCTTCGTCCCGGAGAGCCCAACGGGAACGCTGCCGGTGGCATTGCAAGTCAGTCACGACATCAGCGTAGGCATAGTTCTGCTGGTGTCTATGCCCTTGCTCCTGCAGATAACCGTACATCTACTGACGAGATCATGTTTGATGTCAAGAGGACACAAGCTATGAACCCTCGTGCCGTTTCTGTCGCTTACAACGGCGAGGACAACTTCCTCAGGTTCCACCAGAATGGATTGCCTGGCATCCGTGATCACGAAGACCCCGCAGAGGAGAAGATTAGGTTGATGCAGGATATTAAGAGGCTCGATGAGGACGTGTTAGATGGACTTATTAGAGGTTTAAAGATCCCTGCTCCCAGCTTGACCAATCCATCTGCTGTCAAGGAGATTCTTTTCCCTGCCAATCTCATCAGCTTGGTCACGAACGAGATGTGGAAGTACGGACTCATCCCGGAGAGCGAGAGGTTCTTGGCGAATGTTATGCAGACGATTCAGGCTCATGTTATGGTAGGTTTTTAGCCCTAAAATTTGCGTATTCTAATTTCTCATGTCTCATCTAGTCTTTCACGGGAGAAGATGCGATCATTCCAGGAATTTTCTGGTTATCTAATGTACACGAGATGTTGTCATTCATTTGCGTGGCAGAGAGCGACATGCTTCAAGGAATAGGTCCCGGAGAAGAGAACGCTGTTCGACCATTTGACTGGAACGACTATGAACGACTAGTATCTGTCGTCAAGCATGACCTGGACAGTCTGGAATACAACATCTACCATACATGGATGCTGGAGACGAAGAAGAAACTCTCCAAGATGGTCATTCCAGCTCTCATTGAGAGTCAATCGCTACCTGGTTTTACGACTAGCGATGGTGGTGGTCGTCTCTTCAATCGACTGCTCAATGCGAACAGCCAACCTGCCTATAGCATGGACGATATTTTGAATCTATTGAACAAAGTGTGGAAGAGCTTGAAAAGCTATTACATGGAAGAGTCTGTTGTACAACAAGTAGTCACCGAGCTGCTCAAGTTAATTGGTGTGACGAGCTTCAATGATCTCCTTATGCGCCGAAACTTCTCTTCTTGGAAGCGAGGTACGTTTCGGGTTTGGTACAAACTATTCGCCCCTGACGTGTTTGTTTAGCCATGCAAATTCAGTACAACATCACACGGATCGAAGAGTGGTGTAAATCTCACGATATGCCTGAAGGTACCTTGCAGCTAGAGCACTTGATGCAGGCCACCAAGCTCTTACAATTGAAAAAGGTCAGGGCTGCCTTGTTCTTACAAACTGTGTACTAAAATATATGACTGATCAGGCTACACCTGCCGACATTGAGATCATTTACGATGTTTGCTGGATGCTCAGTCCCATGCAAATTCAACGCATGTGTACAAACTATTATGTCGCTGACTACGAAGTATGTCTCATACGCTTTAGGCTATTGAACGTCCTAACGACCTTATAGAATCCTATATCACCTGAAATATTACGAGTTGTCGCCGCCAGGGTGCAAGCTAATGATCGTAATGACCATCTGCTCCTCTCTCCAGAGACGGAGGAAGTAGGACCTTATGAACTACCCCTCCCACGAGAAGTCTCAGGGCTAGAGACGTATGTGCCAGCATATCTAAATGTTTCTCATTTGAGGCGCCTGGCAGCTTTGGTGTCATAGAGTGTCACCTTAGTTTTTTGGATTCTGGATTGTTGATGACTTATTTACTTGTATACCTCTAAACTTTTCTTGGCGGATCGCATAAATGAACTTTAATTTTTTCAAATCTCACTACTGGGAACAAGAACGCGAAGTCAGAAGATTAAGAGCTGATGGCCTTGTGGACCCTCAAGGAAACTTCGAGTATCCAAAGCTCCTCGTCAGCTCCATCACAGAGGGCTTTATCGGCCTCTCCGAATATTAGTGCGCATTGTGATTTTTGTCTCGCGTTCAAAACTGGATGGAGAACTATAACGTCGTGCATCTACGGGTGCATTCAGTAGACATACCCTGATCTGGGCCTCGAGCATCTCACCTGCGAAAGGATCTGAGAGGCAGAATATCCTTCTCTTATCACCTCCTTCACTTTATTCCGAATCGAGTCAAATGAAGGCTTGGAGTTATTTGAACCAGAATCGACATCCATACTCATCGACTCGACCCCTATGGTTGCCAATAGGCCCTTCATAACGTCGTCAGGCACCACTCCTGCTATTTCTTGAATATCTCTCGGTAATATCGGAGTGGGAGGGTCAGTAGAAGAGGACAAACGATGTGCGGATTGTAAATAGGTTATCGCACGCCTCAGGTCGCCTGAAGACACATCAATGAGCGTCTCAACCACAGCAGAATTTACGTCGATGTGTTCCTCGGAAGCAATGTGAGATAGTCGACTTGATGAGGACGAGTTGTCGAGAGGTGTAAATCGGAATTTCGAGCACCTAGAAGCCAACGGTTCTATAATCCTACGGGTATCGAAATGCCTTGAGCGTCAGCCACACAAGCTTGAATGGGATACGTACCTCGTCACGTAGTTGCAAACCAAACAGAACCGCGTAATTTTTGCATAAGTCTCCATTATCCTCCGCAATGCTCCTTGCGCGTCTTGTGTCATGGAGTCAGCCTCATCGAGAATGATAATTTTATAGGGAGGACAAGGATATTCCTTGCCGTCGGAAGCTATGGTTTGGGCTCGAGGTGTTTGTCTTGCAAAGTTTTTGATCTTTTCGCGAACTATTGAAATCCCGCGTTCATCCGAAGCATTCAGCTCAAGAACGCGATTTTTGAAATTGTCTGGACTGCGATACAGAAGTAAGAAACAAGAACAATTTTATGACTTGAAACACACACCCGAATAGCTGCCGCGCTAGGGCAAGAATGGTAGATGTTTTGCCAGTACCTGGAGGCCCGTAAAATAGCATGTGCGGAAGCTGAAACGATGCTTCAGTTTATATCTTTAGTCCCTGACTCGTAGATTTACATTTGTAGATGAAAGTGTTTTCCGTAAAACTGCCACTGTATGGTCCTGAGCAGACACGTCGTCAATTGTTTTGGGACGACTGCAGACCTCGTCAGGAGGATATTTAGCGAAATAAGAGATACACGGACTACTTCTCCACCCATGGCTGTAGTGCAGGGTCTACAGCGTGTCTTTGCGAGGATTTTGTTGATTGGGCATCTGGTCTGGAGAAGAAAGACATTGTGGATTGTGGTCGCTCTAAATCAAGGCATCACGTCGAGACGCGAACTCACGTGCATCGTGTTTTTCTCACGACTCGGATGACCAGCACCCAACGACTCTTCGCGCTTGTCTGACCAATATTGTCGAGCTTTGATCCTCATGTCGACCTTGCAGGCCGCGAACAAAGGTGTGTTCCATGGTTTCACTCTTTTTTTTCAGTGGCTAAGGATACTTTCAGGTACCGAAGATGGTAAGGAAGCTCGTTTCTATCGAAAAAGTCGCGTCTGACACGTTACTCGACTCAGACGGCCAGCAAACCAAGACAGGCATTGCAGAGCTCAAGAATGGAAAAGTGATTTTCAAACAGAAACCTCACTCGTTTGAGAAGCATTCCGAGACTTTACAGGGTACGTCGCTGTGTACTAAGACACACAACAATACTGACTCGCCTGGCAGAGCTGGTCAGGTTCCGCGAAATGATTCAACAACGTATCGGCAATGGAGAATCTGCCATCTCCGAAATTCCGGATGAGCACAAGCCACTCATAGCCAAGTTGGCACACGAGAGGTGTGTTTATTATCCTCCACTTATGATCCTAGCTCATCGCCGCGAAACTAGCGATAAGACGCTCTCAGCACTATCCAAATACATACATGCTCAACTATTACCAAACGACGAGGACGAAGACAAGTCTACTTCAGCCGCTGCTTCTGCGTTTCTTCCAGTTTCTGCTATCGAAAGTGCTGTGCAAGCAGTCTTAGATCGTGTCAATTATGGCTTAGAAGGACCAGGCACGAAAGCCCCCCCTGCTTCCGTTTGCGTTTGGCGCTGGGAAGTCAAGCAGGTTCACCGTGACTGGCTTCCCAAGAATGCCCAAGAAAAGTCGACAAATCGACTGGCGGAGAGGATAAAGGTCTTGCTGGTTTCCTTTTCTCCCTTACACATGTTCAATCTCTTGCATTTGGACAGGCCAAAAATGAACTGATGTCCTACTTCGCGACACTCGCAGATACAGAACAAGCTAGTATCTTGCACTTGAAAGGGTCCAAAGACGCAAAAACCGCCAACAAAGAGTCAAAAGCTTCAACGTCTTCCCAACCCTCCAATCCCTCGGAAAGCTCGAAGCAAAAAGTTAATGCAGACGAGAACCAGGCCGTATGTCCTCATCCACTCACCTTACATTAGGCACTGAGACACGGATTTCCAGCCGGAGGCGAAAGCAAAACAGAAAGCTGGCAGACCAAAGAAAGCTGAAAATGAAGAGAAAATCGCAAAGGTAATTGCATTGTTCAAGGGAATTTTACTCTCTAATGGTCTTGTCCAGGCCACGAAAGAAAAGAATGCGCAAAAAACTCTTATGGCCAACTTCTTTTCAAAACCCAAAGCAAGCACTGCTGCCCCGAACAAAGCCGTGGCTGGACCCTCGTCGGAACTATCCGAGTTTCAGAAAACCTTCAGACCTTTCATTGTCAAGAAAGACGCGCAGCTCGCGCCAATCAACTCGTTCAGAACAAGGCCCAAACGGCCCAAGAGGCGAGTTGCAAGCGGATCTAAGCACGACGTCATCATAGTAGACGACGAAGACGAGTCAGACACGAATTTTAGCAAATGCAGCCCCCGAGGTGAGCTCCACTTCGCACTAGCACGATTACTTGTTATTTGATCACTTTAACAGAGCGGCTCGACCAAATTCTCTCCTCCTTTGATGTGAAACGCTCGCGACGTAGCTGCCGACCTAGGAATTTCAAGATACAACACCCTGCCACGGTTCGAGATCTAATGACGCAGCTATCCGAGGCAGAAGTCATTGGTGATACCGCACTTGTGCGCTCGATCCATGAGAGACTGGGCGATCGCACTGTACTGCCCGCCAAGGTATTGATCTTCAATGAAGATTCTCGTCCTGGATATTTTGGTACATGGACCAAAAATTCACGAGTTATCGGTCCTCGCTCGCCTTTTACGAAAGATGTGATCGACATTGACTACAGCTATGATAGCGGCGAGGACTGGGAAGAACCTGCCGGCGACGCGGATGACGTAAATGACGACGAGGAGGAAGACCGCGAGACAGAGGACCAAGATTCAGATATGGATGATTGGTTGGTTGACGACGATGAGGTAGAGGCTAGTACGCCTATAAGTGAGAGAATGGGATCACCTGCCTCTCCCCGTTTCCCTTCTCCACTACCGAAACGCAAAGCAACAACTACTGAAGACAAGGCCTCGAAAAAACGCAAAGTCGTCGTTCCACTGGTGCCTTTCAGTAAAGGTCCCTGTTGGGAACCTGTTATTGGCCAGTGTGAAGAAAGTGTTTTCAACCCGTACCAGATTAGACTTTTCAATGGTAAGCATTTCATCCATATCTACCTAGACTTTCAGTGTACCGATGTTGCTCTCAGATACCCCGTCCTCTATCGACCCTTTTGCTTTCGTCTCAACTGTAGACACCAAAAAGCCAGCTACCAAATCATCTGAAGCGGTCTTCGCCGTCCCAGCACTACCCTCACATTGCACTGTACCAAATACTGGAACGTCTACCGAAGTGCCGGTGAAGAAAACCGCTCCCGCACCGAAGAAGACTTTCCCTGAAGTGCATCTCAATGTACTGATCGATAAAGTTAACACTCTCCAAGCGAACAATCTTACCGTGTTAGTGGAGGCGGTTTATCAGGAGTTGCGCGAACACAATGTCAAGAAGAATGCGATCGAGGCGAAGATTAGGGAGATTGGAGAGAAAAGTAAAGAAAAGAAATTTTGGATCATCAAGGCTTGACTTTGTGCATCGTGAACATTGAACCCACCTTTTATGTATTATTTTCTGTATCCATACCTCAGTTCCCGTAGATAATGTTTACCTATTGTTATTTGCATTACGCTGTACCGCAATTCCTGGCCAGCCAGAAAACTGCTTTCGCATTCGAAGGCTACAAAATGCACCACCTTAAAAAGGGACACTCATTTTGCAAAGGAGACGCAGAGCAGTACAGGTCCGTATTCAAACATTATAATTTACAGTAGAGCTACAAATCGGAAGCACTCGCGTTACTCTAAGATGCTGCCAAGTTCCACAGCCGTTTGGTAACTTCTACACCAGAAGAGGCCCCACGCAGTGGCACCGAGTATATATCACCTGATTGGGAACCTAGCAGTAGATTGAGTATCCTTTACAAGGCAATACGATGCACAGTGCACGTACGAACTATAATCTTGTTTTTATCAACCACAGGTTCAAATCCCAGTCCTCTGTAGACTTGCAAGCGAATTCTGTTTTTCAAAGGTAAGAAAGAACCATTTAATCAATCAGGTACGTACGCAGTACCGTCCAGTTCCTTCACATGTTCAACAGCGGGATCGTAGATTTCAAGGCTCTGAGTCTCCTCCTTGAGTGCAGCAAGTTCTGCTTCTCGACTGGCAAGTAATCCTTCTGCATCACTTATTGATTTTGCAAGCGACAACCTCGAGCTGTCAAGTTCGTTGAGGGTGGCAGCATGTGCTTCGACAGAAGGAACGGATTTAGGACGCGTTGAAGACACCCGAGCAGCCTCCAGAACCTTTGACAAAGCTAGGACAACGTCTTTGAGGATGAGACAATGAGCGGAGTAGGTATATCACTGACCTTTGAGTTGTGAGTACGCATCTTCCAATGTTTTTTTGCGCTTGACTTCAGACTCTGCAAACCTTTCCTCTGCCTGGACTATAGCGACATAATCTTCGTCTGGATCGATCATGGGTGTCATATCCTGTATAGCTTTGCTGCAAAGGATGTTGAAAATAAATTAAGCAATTGTTGGAGTAGACTCACATTGCCTCGTCGATGGAGATCATACTTAGAGTCATAGTGCTGTTGATGGGTCAGGACTCAACGCGTCGCGTTAGGTCATGTGACAAAGTCACGCATCACGACTGGTCTATTCTTAGCCACCATGACATCCTCATCGTCATAGGCAAATTTAGACACATATAAGACACTCATGGCTGAGTACCCCCGTAATCCCAACCATCATGGCCCTCTCAAAGGCGAGCATCATAACATTTTTGAGGGACCTAGCGCTGATTTTTTTTTCGACTTTTTAGCACGTCAACCCGGATCGAATCCTTCGAGAGTCTCATGTACGTCTTTTGCAGTCTCTTTCAGCTCTATAAAAATATTATTCGACAGGACAAGCAATCCAAGCACCACGTCTTTACTCAAACTGATCCGAACCTTGTGCACCATACCTATGGGGCTCGCTACGGCACGAATCCTATTCCAAAGTACCGCATTGCATCCAAGGTGACGCTGATTCTAGTCCTCCAAGTGCCTCTAACTATAATTAGCCGTGTCTATCTATAGGGTGTTGATGCCGATGCGGCATACCAGATCATTCACGACGAACTCGCTTTGGGTAGATTTTCGGGCTTTGTTACCTTCCGAGTGGTGTTCCTTACAACCTTCAATCCAGATGGTTCCCCAGTTCTCAATCTGGCATCGTTTGTCCATACGCACATGCCCCCTCAAGCTGACAAGTTGATGCAAGAGAACACCTCAAAGAATCTCATAGGTAGATAATCGATCTGCTGTCCTGTCATTGATTTGAACTTATATCGTATTAAACAGATTCCGATGAATATCCTGCAACACGTATGACTTCTATTTAATTTCGAAATTCTAAGCACTAACAACTTACCCTTGATTTTTAGAGGTTCTCCATACTCGATGTGTGTTCGTTTGGATTTTTGAAGATGTAAGAAACTAACCCGAATCCAGGCGTTTCTGTCCTGGCCGACATGTGGCATGCACCGTCTGCAAAACAGGCCATTGGAACAGCAACCACAGGGTCCTCCGAAGCAATCATGCTAGGTGGGTTGGCTATGAAACGAATCTGGCAAGAGAAACGTAAAGCGCAAGGGAAAAGTATTCACGAACCTGGGTAAATTTTTCATCGAAAGTTGGCGATTTGTTTGCTCACGAAGACTGTAGTCCGAATATCGTCATGGGTGCAAATGCTCAGGTAGCGCTTGAAAAATTTGCAAGATACTTTGAAGTCGAATGTCGTCTCGTCCCGGTCAGTACTGAAAGTAAATATCGACTTGATCCCAAGAAAGCTATGGAGTACGTCGATGAGAATACTATCGGAGTCTTTGTGATTCTTGGCAGCACCTATACGGGCCATTACGAGCCAGTGCTGGAGATGTCGGATCTTCTAGACGAGTACGAGAAGAAAACAGGTCATTCCGTTCCAATCCACGGTTAGTATACATCTTACCCGGTCCAGAACACTAGTCTTAGTGTTTTCTTTTAATAGTCGATGGAGCCTCGGGAGGCTTTGTAGCGCCGTTCGCGACTGTGGGTTGACAGCATTTCGTGTTTGACGTGATTTTATACTGAACGTTATATCAGCCCAAACTGAAGTGGGACTTTTCGCTTCCCCGTGTTGTCTCTATCAATACCTCGTGAGTGACAACTACAGACTAGATATTAAACCGATCACTTACTCTAATTACAGAGGCCACAAGTTTGGACTAGCTTATGTTGGGTAATTGCCTAGCCTATGTCGTTTCTCTGTACTGAAATTGCTGTTCCAGAGTGGGTTGGATTGTGTGGCGAGACAAGGCTCACCTGCCAAAAGATCTCATCTTTGAGCTGCATTACCTCGGATCAGTCGAATACTCATTTTCACTCAACTTCTCCCGTCCTGCTGCTCCTATCATTGCCCAATACTTCAGTCTCATTCATCTAGGCTTTGAGGGATATCGCAACGTCGCATTGAATGACCTACGCAATGCTAGGCTGCTTAGCCGCGCTCTAGAACGAACTGGCTATTACACAGTCTTGAGTGACATACACAGGAAAGTAACAGGTGCGCAGGCTACTCTCAAGGATGCTGTTGGTATGGAAGACGACGTCGAGGTACGATGATACATTTTGTTTTGGTACTCGTATCTATAATCCCTTTGCAGCTATACGAGCCGGGACTCCCTGTTGTTTCCTTTAGGTTCACGGATGATTTCAAGCAGAAGTACCCGGAAATTCAGCAGAAATGGATCCAGACTCTTCTTCGTTCTAAAGGATGGGTACGTGACAACTTTGCGAAAACTAATATCATTAATTTAAATAAAATGTCACCTTAGATCGTGCCGAACTACGAACTAGCTCCCGACATGCAACATGTCGAGATTCTTAGGGTGGTCGTCCGCGAAAACATGACAGAAGTGGTGAGTTTATACCTTCAGAGGTTCATAGACGTTCTCAAATGGCTGTGACATATAGCTCATTGACCAACTTGTGGTGGACTTGGTGAGTAAATCGTTTCTCTAGAGTGAACATTTCTCATGCAAAATGGTTAGATTGAGGTCACTGAAGGGCTAATGAAGACGGATTCCCCTCTACATGCTTTAACGGTTCTTGGTCACGGCAAATCCAAACACGAGACTCATCACGGCAGGTTGGAAGAAGGAAGTAAACCCTCTGGAACATATGCTAAGCAATGCTAAGCACCTCGAAGGAATAGCTACGGAGAATTACAATGTGTAAATGTAACAATATCTACTATGTACAATGAAAGTATAAGTATAGCAACGCGCACGATATGATTGGATGTCAACTAGTCACGTGAGAAAGATTCAGCTACCGCTCCGTCACTTGGCGAACCCAAGTCTACATCTCGAACAAAATGTTTTTCGGTCTCACTAGGCAGCTCACCAACCGGACTTTGCTGAGGAGGTCAATTTCATCGTCATGCTGCAGGCGCTCAGATGCATTGTTTGTGGTACGTTCTAATCACCTTCCAGTTACGGGACGTATTCTGACCTCACAGCAGCACCGCGATACGTCTTACAACAATCCAAAGGTTGGCTCTCTCCACCACGCTTCCTTCTAAAGCCAACCGTTTCCTAGCTTCCTTTTGAATTCAACGAGGAGAACATGAAACGTGCTCAAGACATCATCAAACGCTATCCGCCTCAATACAAGAAAGCAGCCGTCATTCCTCTGCTGGACTTGGGCCAAAGACAGAACAAAGGGTGGACTAGCATAAGTGTTATGAACTACGTTGCAAAACTTCTCGAAATGCCTCCCATGCGTGTTTACGAGGTCGCTACCTTTTACACTATGTTCAACCGGTACGTTTACTGTGAACTCGATTCGGAAACCTCATTAAATTGGGATTGTGCAGCGAACCAATAGGCGAAAATTTTGTACAGGTTTGCACCACTACACCTTGCATGCTGCGTGGCTCTACCGAAATCCTCGACACCATTTGCAGCCAATTGGGAGGAATCAAGCCTGGGGAAACAACGAAGGATGGAAAGTTTACCGTTATTGAAGTAGAGTGTCAGGGTGCCTGCAGCAACGCTCCCATGATGGCCATCGGTGACGACTTTTACGTGAGTGTTAGCAGCGTCATAGCTGGTTCAGGTTATTCATTTTTGATGTGTAGGAGGATCTCACACCTGAAACAACAAAGAAGATCCTGGATGCTTTTGCAAAAGGTCAAAAGCCAAAACCTGGTCCTCAGAGCGGACGTCAAACAAGTGAAAACTCTGCTGGTCTTACTGCTCTCACTACCAAAGTATGTTTCAACGACTGATATAAACTGCGTACTTATTCGTTCACCCATCTAGCCGTACGGTCCAGGGGAGTTTTGTACACCAGAATTCCAATAGATGTAGTCCAATCCACGATTAATATTCATCCATTCATTCTTTCGTGTTCATAAATAAGGACTTGATATTTAGTCGTCGCCCTCGCCATCATCATATCCGTGCATTCCTTCACCGCCATCTGGGAGGCGTTCAATTATGTAACTATCAGAGTGTTCAGTCTTATGTTCGAAAGAAGGATATAAATACCGTACTGGATTTCTTCCTTCAAGTCATGGCAATAGCGTTCTATACAGCATTGTTGAGCCAATAGGCCCGATTATCGTGAAATGTTTCACTCACCAAGTGGCAAATCAGCAGGATCATTCCCTGCACAACAAACATGATTGAGTGAAAAGAACGATAAAAATGGCCACTTACCGAAAGGCATTTCAATTTCATCTGCAATCCCTTCAATTCCCATAAAAGTAAAAGCTACTACGGTGACGACCGGGATTGTCATCCAGCCAAGTTGATTTACGAGAGTAGGCGGAAGAGCGAAAAGGTACAGAGTCACGCATTGCTTGAGGTGGATCCCATCTAATGCCGAATTAAGGTCAGCGGGATAAAGAGACAAACGGGAAAGATTACAGACAAGAGATCGGAATTGGAGTGTTTGCAACGCGTTCCATAGCCGTCATTTGATCAACCATGGACTGCAGTCTTTATAGATGTTAAGTGTCACTGATACACATGCGGTTGACGATCGCCTTACAATGTGTTCATGGTATTTGTGCCTGGACAGGTAATAGGTAAAAATTGAGTTGCAATATAGTGCAGTCATCCATACCAGCAGGCCCCACAGTTTCCAAAAAACCTTCCTTTCTAAACCAGAAGAGCATGCGTGTAAGTTCATGAGCGATACTGTCGGAGCACCGTCAGTAGCTTATCACGTTGAATCTATAGCGCTCACATCAGTGGGAGGGGAATAGAAGTCTCATCAGCAAAGGCATGGAATTCGACAGTCCGGTGAGTGTCGGAAAGCAAAGGAGTCGAAGAACCCGGGAGGTGGGTTTTACTGCGCTTGACTCGAATACGTTTGGTGGCATCAGGTCTGCTTTCAGCAGATGAAGATCCTGAATCGGTTTTCGTAGCATCGTAAGAAAGCGTCGTCTTTGTTTTGTTGTAACCAACTTCGTCAAATCGTGCAAACCCATCAGGGAGTACGCCCTGATAGTCGCTCCAGTTGATTCCATCTTCGCCGCGGAGATAATGTTTAACGGCAAAAGCAAAGGACAAGCATAGACGAAGGGCACGAATCTTTTTGCGCCGGAGCTGCTGAGGAGTGAGATCACTTGTTGGGGTCTTACCCTTGGCATGCGCGGGCTGGTCATCTGTGGGAGGAGGAGCGACATTGACCCAAATGAGCCGAGAAAGGTTACGAATATTGGAGGTCATTGAGGCAAAGGATTTACGGCCTTCCCAGTACCGATCGTAGGATGTTCTGAATCAATTGCTATAGGAGAATTGTGTACCGATGATGAGAAAGGACATACCCATTCCTACGAAATGTTAGTAGGGCAAAGACATGCGAACCGGTAAACTCACCTAAACACTAAAATGAGGCCGACCTAGTTGAGAAGAGTTAGAATTACATAGACTGTGAGAGCTCATTCAGGAGACGCACCACGACGGAGAGTAAAGGCACAACCGAGTTTGTTAGAACAACACGATAATCATACGACCAGGCAATGGAAATGGCAGTCGCAAATAGGGTATTGGTGAACACTGGCCAGAATATCCTTTTAATGATCTGAGCGGGAACGATATGAGTTTGTTACTCGCACGGATGACAGAGTGGAACCTACGCTGCCTTTGATTCGCAAAACATCTGGAAGCCAGGAGTACTACGCAGATAACGGAATGAGAATAGGGAAATCCTGAGAGACAGACATCATTGCTGGGCCAACCTTTCTTAGATGTTTCCTCTTTGGCTAGAAAAGCTCATGAGTAAGTGAATGGATGTATAGAGTACAGTGGATGCAGTACCTTTAAAGCGGAGGATAGGTGCTTAATGGTATCAGCCATAGGGATGAACGAGTTGGCCGTCTGAAAACAAGAGCTGGTGCATTTGTCGACGTCATGATCGAAACTATACACTGTTGCCATAGGCAGAGCATGAATCAATAGTCACACCGGCACTTTGTATATTCAAAAGAACTATCTAGGCAAGGATATTGCAATGAGACTGGGACACTATCCTCAAGTCTACACACAGACAGGACGTCCATTCGGCGACAGTAGCAGGACGCGATCACATGGTAGTAGCGGTGTGACAGACTGTCACGCTTCGACGCGTCGCTTTGACCAACACCACTATCATGTCCAAGTGGAAGCAGCTCAGAGAAGGTCTACAAACCCTCAAAAATGCGACCAGAACGAGCAAAAACCCAGAAATTATTCGATGCATCAAGAATTGGACTCAGGTTGCATCAATTCTGGTAAGTCGACGCGCTGTGGCTCGCGTCCATCGCTTATCAACAACCGTAGGAGAGCTCGGATATACCACCCGAATCATGTTCTCTGAAGGGGTCCACCACTTCCCTTCTAGAGGACTTTCTAGTCCCTACTCTTCGTTGCTGCGCTATCCTTCTCGACGGTATCTTCCAAGAGAAGATTGTTTCGGCAGCCGACACCATTCCTTGGGAAGGATTTCTCAACTCTTTAATTTGGGAAATACTGGTATTCTTCATCTGGATCTCATCCTGCTTCTGGCTCATTCGTCTTAGGATCATTTGGAAGGGAACTCACCAGGCAAGACTCTCGCCCTTTACATGATAATTATTGACCATCGATCTGTAGATATTGACAAAATCAGATCTGTCGTCGCAGAATTCTTGTATCCTTCGCTATGCCAAAACTGCTTTCCTTCTGACCTCGAAGCTTGGAGGCCGAGTGGTATCAGCTTGCTCTGTTCTGTGCGCAAAACCTCTATAAACCGCATATATGCGCTCAGTCTCCTTATAGATCCATATCCTACTCTCTGAAACGGTCATCGACAATATTGACAACCAGCGCAAGCTGCGGGATGCAAAGTTGCTAGGAGGGTGCGTTTTCCTTGTCTTATCTTTCCACGATCACCGAATTGCTTTTGTAGCAAACGCATAGGCTTTGCGCTATCATCGAGCCGAGGTGAATTTAAAACTTGTTATTTACAAGTTGTGCGACTGAATAAAAGTAGAATACCTCTGCATCGACACTCTACTCGACCTCATCGTCAACTTGGCGCCAGCGGCTGCTAGCAAGAATGATAAACGAGGTCCCTTTTTAGACACTGTCTTTGATGCATCATTGTTTCCTTCGCACAATCAGCTCAAAAAGGCCATTAACAAAGCTTCTGAGTCGGGATGGGAGGCTGTATCGAAGGAGATTGCACGAATCCTTTCCCAGACAGATGTGTCACTGTACGTCACTCGGAATATTGCATCTCTACCTAAGCTGACCATAATCGAAAGACCTCAGCCATTCAAAATCATCAAAGTTACACTCGATGGCGAAGCTTACAGTTCCATGCACCATCTATATGTCTCTTCCAAGGGATTGACTTCCAATATTGAAGAGGTAATTCAATTATCCCAGTTTCCTGCGTTGCTCATATCTCTTTAGGATGGCAAAATTGAGACATTCTACGTCCATTATTCGACTATCATCAAGGCCCGCTTCAAGACTCCCCTTGATTCCACATCTGAAACCACTGTCACTCTAGATCTCACGTCGCCGCCAACCATTGGATTGTCTCAACTAGACAAGCCTGCCCTCGGCCCCCCCGCCACGTTAGTAATCGTGATATACAGGGACGACCGCGAAAATTTTACCAGGTGCCTCAAAGCCCGTGGTTTGGTACGCTCTCTCTACTTATAGTGCTCATTTGTTCACTTTCATTTCTTCAGGGAAAAGTCATAGATCGAGGAGAAAGAAAGCTCTCAAAGCTTGACGAGGAACTATCGCTTGGTTTTCCGACAAGTTCCCAAACGTTTCCGGTGAGTCCAATGAAACTAGATAATCATGAGCTGCTAAATTCGCGTTATATTAGGAAAAGGCTCGAAAAGGCACATTTACTTCCGTTGACGAGGTTTCTGGTGCTAACAAACCCTCCAGTTTTCGATGATCTTGATGACTCGTCCGACAACTTCAATTCCGTTGTGGAGTTACCCTTTACTTGGAAAATCCCTGATGCCAACAGCGTATCGAAACCCGAGGTAAAATTTCTCTTTAATCAAGGTGGCCTTTCTTCTCAGATCAAGTTCTTTTTTCAGCTGAATAGCGCGTCAGTCAGAAATC
Organism: Stygiomarasmius scandens; assembly: GCA_037954225.1. Classification (NCBI taxonomy): domain Eukaryota; kingdom Fungi; phylum Basidiomycota; class Agaricomycetes; order Agaricales; family Campanellaceae; genus Stygiomarasmius; species Stygiomarasmius scandens. The sequence goes on along the minus strand of JBANRG010000004.1, from coordinate 98,786 downwards.
ATCCCGTCGGAACTCAAAGGCAGTCCGAATCCGTCATGAAGGATATCCCTACTTCAGAACATCCAAGAGAAGAGAGCAAAGAAGATGATTGTGAGTGTTATGTCAATATATCCTACCAACTCATCGTCTGAAACGAAGCAGCGCCGAATCAAAAGAGTTTAAAACGCCAATATGCAGACAACGACGAGCCAGCAGAATGTCACGATCGTCAGAACAAGAGACCACGCACAAGACCACGCAATCATTCTGTCGGTAAAACGGTATCTGTTCACTTCAAATCGCCTGCCGCCGTTAAAAAGAAGTATGGAAACAAGGGCCGTTCATCCTCGCCCCAACTTCAGCCGAATAGCGACGCAGATTCTTTTTCGTCCCCACCAAAACCGAACGTGAAACCTGCAGGGCGTATCGCTGCTATGAAAGGCAGGGGCGGCAAGAAGGTTAGCACGGCTGCAAAAGCTGGCAAAGGTGTATCTACATCTAAGGGTGAGCTTTCTTCTTTGACGCTTTCAGAAAACTCATACGACGATAGCAGAAAAAGAAAAGACACGCTTGGGCAAGGAGAAGGTTACGCACGATGATAAGCAGACAGATGATTTTGTAGCCTCATCTGGCCTTCGCCGTTCAGCTCGTTCTCGTAAAGATAATGTGCAGAAAGTGGAAAAGGTGTGCTTTATCCTCTATCAGATTTGCCTCTTGCTTAATCTGGTGTACAGACAGACGATGACTTGTCGGAAATTGAAGAGGATGAGATCGTCGAAACAAAGAAACATGGTCAAAAGCAAGTAGGTATCATTCGAGATTCTGGGAAGTGACGAGTTGATTTTTTTAAAACTTGCAGCCCACGACGAAAGAAACCAAGAATGACAAGAAGAAACCTCGCCAAGCACCTTGGGAAGAAGCCGAATTCATCAAGAAGATCAATCTGAAGAACGACGACACGACAAAGATAAACCATACTCCAGTCAAGCCATCCGCTGGAGAGCCAGACCACGTAACGCCGTCAAGTCCTATTCAACAAGGAAACATTCTTGGTGCGGACAACTTGGAGGAGGTAGATTTGGCCCAAGCTATGGTGCCTTCTGCAGATACTGGTGTTGATCTCGGAACAAATGTGGTACCTTCGACAGAGATGTCATACGAGGAGATATACGAGGATTATGTTGTCGCCACGAAGGTGTGAATCGATTTGTTTCAATAACCTCGTATCAGTTGATCATTGTCTCTATAGAATGGGACCCCGGATGAAGCTATTCAAGACGTTCACCCCGGAGTAAACACGCTAGCTATGCATGATATGACAGATCATATTATGAACGAACCCCAGCACGAATCCATCCCGCAAAAACAACAGTCTATCCCACAGTCGGTCCTGAACACAACTCAGCCCGTTCGAGAAGCGGCCACTAATGTTCCCGATTCTCCTCAAATACCTCCTGCTTCACCTGCTCAAATCGAATTTGATATGCCAATTCCCAAACGCCTTCCTGTGCTCACTGAAAAACCTGTTACTGCTATTGAAATCAAGAAAACCCCAATGAAAACCCCAACAAATCTCGCTAATACCCACGAACAGCCGCAGATATCTGCCTTGCATCGGAAACCTAACAAAACCCAAGTAGACTCAAGAATTGGTGATATGCCTATGCCTGCGAATAGGTTCGAAAAGCTGCCTCTTCGAAATGTCGCGACGAAGCCCCCCACCAAGTTGCCTGGAGCTGATAGTGGACGAATGATAGCCTCTGATCTCTCTTCGAAACGAACCTCTGCGCAGATTTCTACGCCTTCAGGAAACAAGCTACCAATGCGTCGTCATCAAGAGCTGTTGGTCAGGTCGCCTCTTGCAGGGAACCGCACTAAGGCCAGACACTGTACGTATAGCTATGCGATTATATTACAGAAGCTGACGTTGCACCTAGCGTGCAGAAACGAAGAAGTGTCCTATAGGAAGAAAGAACGGCAGACGATGGACATTGTCGAGGTACGCCAGTTGGACTGCGCTTGGGTTGTACTGAGGACTAGTATTCAGGTTTTGAACGAGATTCAACAAGTAATAATCAACAAGGTTTCAAATCGCTTCGACGAGGTCAGGAAAGAGGTACGCGCAGGGCGAGACAACATTCTACGTGCTGCGGCAGAAGACATAGAGCAGATGCGCTTGGAGAGGTAAGAGAGCCAACTGGTTGATGAATAGTATTTAATTGACGAACGGTGCCTAGCGTGACCCTCTTCAACAACATGGTGGATCTTGAGGTGGAGTATGACTCGTACATACGAAAGATTGAAGGAGGGCTTGTCGGGCTGAACATGGTAAATTCGGAGATCGAAGCTGGGATGAAGGAAATGATTGGGGAACAGAGGATGACAATTGGTAAAGTTAAATTAGGCGCCATACCTGCGAGCTGTTTACATTGAAGTTTGAAAGCGTTAGATAGATAGTTACATAAGACAACCATGCCTGCGTTTGACCCCGTCCGGGATGCTGTCCTCAATTCGCCTACTAGTCAGTTTGATGTTCGCCGTGCAACAAACTTATCTGTTCTTCTGAATGACGATCATGCTGATGATACCCTCGCCCCATCACCCTCTCTTCGACGCCGCCAAGCCCCTCCCGCAATTCCTTACAAGCCCACTCACAGAATATCGCCCCCATCCTCCGTTCTAGTCCCAATGACACCTGATGAAATAGAAATGTTCAAATCATACCGGGGAAAGGGCACAGCCCGCCTCTCAAAACGAAAACGGGGACGGAGCAATGAACTCGACGATGAACAACCCCCTCCCAAGAAAGTTGCTGGCGACGCTGGGGTAGTCATGGAACATTGCATGTAGTATTGTTTAGTTCGTGAAGCAGATGACTTATGGTTACTTTGCAGACAACTCGCGTCCGGACGTGGGGGTTTTGCAGCGTCTAGACTCTCCCATCATTGGTCTCAAAAATTTCAACAACTGGGTCAAATCTGTTCTCATTTCTAGCCATGCCCATCCCGCACTATCTAAAAGTCGACAGACTAGAGGTCATAATAGGAGAGGAAAAGTGCTAGATCTTGGATGTGGCAAGGGTGGTGACTTGACGAAATGGACTAAAGCTAAGATTGTGGAGTATGTAGGAGCAGGTACATTTAACTCCCTTATTTTGAAGGCGGCGTATAACATTCTTTTTTTTTTCCGCAAGATATTGCTGCAGTCTCTGTTGAACAAGCTAGGTCGCGCTGGGAAGGAATACGTGCCCCACGTTTCGATGCCTCTTTTGCTGCCTTGGATTGCTACACCGAATCCCTTTCAAAAGCATTTCCACCCGAAACACTCTCCCAGCCGTTTGACGTAATTTCGATGCAATTCTGTATGCATTATGCTTTCGAATCCGAAAATAAAGCTCGGTGTATGCTTGATAATGTGAGTCGTTGGCTGCGGGGCGGCGGAGTCTTTATTGGGACCATACCAAATGCTGAACAACTGCTGTAGGTTTTTTCGTAACATTGCTGTCATCGCTGACGTTTATCCCTTGTCCAGCGACCATCTTCAAGAGATACCGCCTGATAGCGAGGATCTTTCATTCGGTAATTCTGTATACAAAATTCGCTTCGAGTCGAGAGATCATCAAGGGATCTTTGGTCACAAGTATTGGTTTTATCTTCGAGATGCTGTCGAGGATGTTCCCGAGTATATCGTGCTATGGGACAGCTTTGTCGAGTTGAGTTTCTCCCAGCTTTTGCTGATCTGGTATTCACCTGTTTTTAGGCTTGCTGCCGAGTACGACCTTAAGCCTATATACAAAGAGGAATTCCACCAAGTATTCGCTCAAAATCAGGGCCACCCAGATTTTGGTCCTTTGATGGTACGTATGAAGGTCGTCGATGCCAACGGTGAGAGCTCTATGGATGAAGACCAGTGGGAAGCAGCAAGTAGGACATGGTTCTTTACCCCCAATGATATTTTACTAACGGGTTTGCAGATATTTACATAGCATTTGCATTTGAAAAGCTAGGATCCCAGTGATCGTATGCCTTACCATATATCCTGTATTCTAATTTATCGTAAATCTACCGCGATAATTCTGAAAATGACTTATTATTATGCAGAATAACGACCATCTTCCAGTGTAACTTAAGCATAGATCGTAAGTCCATCGAATGTAGTGTACAGTGAAATTAAAAAAGAGCGAGCCGGAAAGTATATATATAAACGATCACTCTTGCCCAAAGCCAACAGTTTCCCTGTAGATGGCAATTAGAATTCTATAAAGTCTGATAAATCGTGAAGAGACTTACTCAACAGCAAGCGTCAATTTTTGTTCCAAACTAGCATAGTCCTTATATGGAGGGAGGTCGATACGGTTGAAGCAAGTGTGACTCTTGGGAAGTTGTGAAGGGTCCCCAGATTTCTCGATGGTGAAACGTCTCGGTCCATCGGAACCCTGCAGATCCTTGAATCCGTTGACAGGAATCCGAGAAGTGCCAGTTGCAAACTGGAGAAGACGTGACTTGCGTTCGGGGGGCCAGCTGCGCACACATTTCCAGAACCACTGAATGACTTCGTCGTTCATCTCGTATCCACGGTAATCGGTGAATTTAGTCCAATCATCACTGATCGAAGATATAAGCAAGAAACACGACCTGAAGAATAAATCGTACGTACACATCGATCTCGGACATGCCACCGATGAGCAACTCGAGTTCCCTCTCGTCGAATACAGTGATTAAATCTTGTGGAATTAGTTCACTGAATCCAGACATGAAAGCGTCAAACTGCTCCTTGACACGCTTGGAGATGCGGTACTCGACAATGAGGTCAACGTAATCCTTTTTGTTTTCTTCGGTGACGGGTATGTCTGCACCTCCAGGCTTGAGGTCGATGGTGACCATCTCACCAAACCGTTCTTCGGTGGTTGTAAACGTTTCATCGATGATATCCGTAATGTCATTTTCCCTAATCAAGACTCGTCAATCAATCAATGTAGAAATCCGATGTGACAAAACGCACAGCATCCAAGTCATTCCCCTGTGTAGTTCGGCATCCACACTTTCCAGATCAGCGAGTGTGACCTTTTTCTTCAAGATCATCTTGTAAAAGCTGACGATAAAGTAGGCATCCAAAAAGCGACGGTGGAATATGCCGAGGCCTAAGCAACGTCCAATAAATTTGAAGTAATTCAAGTGTTCTGGGTTGACTCCCGAGGCAGGGTTAATTTGAAGGGTATAATTGTCATGAGCGGAGTATTCGAAAAGACAGTAGAAAGGGTTGAACATTTCGTGTGAGAGGAGGAAAAAGAATTCTCTGCGGAAAAGATCAATATTGATTGGCAAGGAGAGAAGAGATGCAAACGTACCTGGACAAACCACCATAGTCCAAGCCATCTTCACCATCAAACTTGATCATGAGTCGTTTCTTCAGGTCGTTTGGCGTCTGCCTCATGATCTCTGCATAACTATCTTCGAATATATGATTCCTGCGGATCTTGATTTGACAGTTTCCGGGCTGCGCGCGCATGGCAGGCTGACTTCGGAAATAAATAAGTTTACGCCGGAAGTCGCGCTTATACTGTGGAACATTGGCATCGAGAGTCGATGGCAATCTGGGGTCGTCCCAGGTTGTCGTCTTTGTGTTGTGATCAACAAAGTACACTGCATCAAATCGGGTCAGAAAGGTGTGACAACAATCATCAGAAGAGAATCACCTCGAGCGGTTGATGTGAGGCGCATCTCCCATCCAGAGGGCAGGGGCCCAAGCTGAGATATCGCTTGCGGTTGCAGAGCAGACCCTTGGCCATTGGGCCCCATGACGCGGATAATGGCTTGCCGCCGAGGGTCCACCCATGTAGTCGTCCTAGTATTGTGGTCAACGTAGTAGGGTCTTCCTTCGAGCGTGAATCGCTCTTCCCATCCATTCGGTAGTGGGCCGGCACCAGGAGTTGTCGAGTTGTTGGCAGCAGCTGCCGCTGCTGTGCCGTTATTAGTAGCATTGGCAGGAGGAGGTGCTGTAGAAGTTCTATTCACCCCTGTAGAAGAATTGTTGGCCTCTAGCAGGTCATCGGCGAGAATACGGCGAGAGTGCTGATCTCGAGCAGCATTCGTTTCGTTGTCTTGAGCGTTGGTGTTGACCGTGGCATTGGATGAAGGACGATTCCAGGTAGTTGAGCGTGTGTTGTGATCAACATAGTAGGTACGACCCAGTGGATCAATACGACGTTCCCAGCCCGGTGGGAGAGGTCCATATTGATCCACATTGGGATTGAAATTGCGCATCTGCTGCGCGTTCGCGTTGGAAGCCGGAGCAGCCGTGGTAGCGCCTATCGAGTTTGCGGAAGTAAGGGATGAACCAGTGGCGCTAGTGGGACGTGAGGAAGACTGGGCAGACGACTGGCTGGGAGACTGTTCAGTTTCAGAAGAAGGCACTGATGAAGGGGCTGCCGTGCTTGGGCTCGCATCAGCCGTGGTGGCGTGTGAACTGGATGTACGGGATAGGGAGCCCGAGGTGCTGCTGTTGGGAAGGGCCAGATTCGACGTGCTTTCGCCAGGAGAGCCTGCATTGTTGAGCCCCATGTCGGCAAGAGCAGAGTTGAGGCCGTTTACTTGCGAGGGTCCTGGGTTGCTTATGGGCTGGCTGATGTTGGTCGACAGATACATGATGAGCTTCCCGTGAACAACCAAATTGTCATTAGACTTTTTAAGGTCGAGCGTAAGCATCTCTATGTAACCATTGCATCAGCGTTGCAAAGGCAAGGGAGTAGATCACAAACGCACCATGGCCTCCTAGTTCCAAATCCAAGGCGTCGCTGACTCTGACATTGACAACACCCAAAAACCCTTGGTCTCTTCTCTTGAACTTTCGCTGGTCAAAGATTTGCACGGCGACCACTGAAGAATCCTTGACAACACTAGACCACAATACCAAAAACGTAAAAAAGGTGTAGCCAACCACAAGGACACCACTACGTACATGTCAAAACTCTCGTTCCAGTACGGATTAAGGGTCTTTTTCATCACACTTGTGGTATGTGTCTGCTCGGCGTCGACGGTGATGACTGCAAATGGGTCCGGCAAACGAAAGACATCCCTCTTTGACAAGCCATCGGCAGCAACGACTGGAAAACGGGCAAGAACATGTTTGGCGACCAGTGACAAAAGAGAGGGGGATTGAACAGCATACCAGTAACCCGTATTTTCTTGGCACTAGCAAATGCGTGAGGTCAAGGTGTAGAATAGGTGTACAAGGATGGACTTACAGGGTGCCCGGGGAGGAAGACATTGGAGATAGCAACTCAGCAAAGTGCTGAACAAGGAGTAGGACTGGGCAGGAGAACTAGCTGCAATAGTAGAAAATGATGAAACTGAAAGAGAGCGCTCTGTCACGCTGTCACACGTTGCTCATACGCCCCGACTTGATGATTTGTACACAATACACCTATGTATTTTTTGCGCGTACACTGCCCTATCTACCTATTATGATCTCATTTCTGTATCCAAGTCTGCAATGCCTGCAACTGGCATTTGAACCACGAACTTGGGGTAAATTATTAGATAGAGGGTTGTCACAGAAATGAGAGGTTTAAACGAGGCCAGAGTGACGTAATATTCAGGTTGCCTCCATGACCGTCACGACGAGCTCTGTGTTTTCCTCTGCTTTTCGTCTAGTTAGCTATGTCTTTCTACGAGTGGTAGGCCCTGTACTTTTCCTTCTTTTTCTTCTTCTCAGTTCTGCCAGATTCCCTCTCCAATAGCTCAGGCCCTAGCCGTCTCGTTCTATGTCGGATATCTACTCTCCTCGTTATTGGCCAAGCCAGTCCGGCGTCCGACAAATCCCCTTTATGCAATATTCTTTTCACTGAGGTCCAATTCTCGTCGCATTCAAAACCTCAATGCTCTCATCAACACAGTACTTGCCCTCGCTGTGGTCGAATTCGTTGCTACCCCGTTCTTCGACTCTGCATCAGACATCATTTTCACGAGGATTGGCGCTGTCTATCCCGACAGCGCAAAAATTACCGCCCGCTATCCTCACTACAACCAGAGTGCCGAGTCTGTACAACTCGTTTGGAGAGAGTCTACATCCGACGCTGAACCGTTGTCCTGGAACAAAGGCCCCTCTTTTACTCTGAGCCCGGAACTAGACTGGGTAGATACAGTCACACTGAAGGGTCTCTGGCCAAACACCACCTACGAGTGTGAGTTTTGCGTGGAATATACATTTCATCTCTTACCTTTTTGCAGATGCCCTCTCTGCTCCCAACAACACCCTACTTCCATACCCTGTTTCTCCCATCTCCTTCAAGACGTTCCCAGATCCACGTCTTCCTGGTGGAACCCACTTTCAATTCATTAGCACTTCTTGCGTTCTTCCAAATTTCCCTTATGTGCCATTCCAGTCTCGAACCATCAAAGGTTTCGATATGATGAAGGAATATCTCTCACAAACAGAACTCGCTCCTAGATTCCTTTTGCTCTTGGGAGATTTCATTTATGCAGATGTACCTGTGTTTATCGGCAACAGCAGAGACGCCTATCGCCGGCTTTACAGACGCGTTTACTCCAGTCCCAGCTTTCAGAAAGTTTATCAAAGTCTTCGTATGTTCCTACTCACTCTCAGTTGACGTCATACTAACAAGCACTTTAGCTATTCTCAATATCTACGACGACCACGAGGTAACGTCATTGAAACTTCCACACCGACGCATGTACTGATAAGTCTGTATCTAGATCCTTAACAATTACGCCGGAGAGGGCAATGAATCTGCAGTTCCCTATGCTAACGCTGTCGACGCCTACAAAATCTACAACGCCAATGCCAACTATGTTGGCCCTAAACAAAAGAAATCTCAAGACTACCACTACGATTTCCGCTACGGAGATGTAGAATTTTACGTGATGGACACGAGAAAGTACCGGTCTTCAAAGCGCATCCCTCCCGAAGAGCGCACGATGCTTGGTGACCAACAGCTCGGAGATTTGTACGACTGGTTGTCACGAGTAGGCGTTGGGCGACTTTTATCGCTTGTATGAACTCACTAGAGTCTATTTTCAGGTTAACAACACTGCTACTTTCAAGTTCATTGTCTCGTCTGTTCCATTTACCTCACTTTGGGGTCATGACGCACAGACCGATTCCTGGGCTGGTTTCCCCAACGAGAAGGCCCGTCTCTTGGAAACCTTACACACCATTCCCAACGTTGTCATTCTATCCGGAGACCGTCACGAGTTTGCTGCAATCGAATATCACGGCGAAAATCCTTCTGATCACACAATCTGGGAATTCTCAACGAGGTTTGTTTTTGTCAAATTTCTAATGGACACTTTCTAACATGGACTCTAGTCCCTTGAGCATGTTTGACATCCCTTTCGTACGCACTCTAAGCATGCAAAGCAACACAACCGGTGTCATGGCCGTCGAAACCGTCCAAACAAATGAAAATGGAACAGAAATATCATCGACAGAAGTTGTCGAAGTCCCACGAGAAAAGGTGGTCAAATACATTCCAAAAGGAAATCACAAATGGTTGGTGCTCTTATCTCCTTTGTTGTAAACCTGATCCGACTCGAAAAAAAGGTCTACCATCGACGTAGATACCCTTGACCGCCAACATCCAACCTTGAGATTAGAGTTGATGGTGGACGGAAAGAAACAGTACCAGTACGAGCAGTCCATCTCCCGTTGCATCATTTATTGATCAGTCTTGTTTACAGACACGAACTAGTCGGAAAACCAGTAAAGATCCAGGCTTCGACTGCCATCGGTGCCTTTGTCGCTCATGGAGTGAAGGACATTTTCAATAGAATAGGAATGCAGCCAAGCAGGTGGTTCTAACCTGACCTATAGAAGGTAATGTGTGTATGTGCATCATACCTTGTACAACGTATTTAATGTAGACTTCATTGTGACGTGCTGTACAAGTAATTTACTGGCTTATAATTATATTATCCTCAACCGAATCCTCCGCGGTCTGATCTTTTGAAAATTTGGACTGGATCTTTGAATAGTGTTCCATTTCTGCTTGGCTGACACTGGGAACTAGATTGCGAAGAGCGACATTGAAATCTGCCTGCGTTACGGAAACGCGTATGTCTTCCTCAGAAGCCATTTCTGCAAGGTAATATTGGGGCGTGATGGGATGTGGATGATCATAGGGACCAGATTTTCCATTCAAAACGGCTAGATCGACGGTTCAGTATTCGCCCTAGAAAAAAGAAAAAAAGTCTTACCAAGCTTCTGCTCTAACTCCTCAGCCTTACGAGTCATAGCATTCAATAGTGCATCCGAGCACAAAGCATAGAAATCGGCGCCGGTGTAATTAAATGAGCATTTTTCAGCAACGTCTTTGAGGTCCAAGTTTGGATCGAGGTGGAATTTCCGTGTCAAAGCTTCGAGGATATTAAGCTGAGCTTCGTGAGTTTGACTGACGCCTAGGTAAAGCATGCGATCAAATCTGGACAAGTCATCAGCACTTTACGTCCTCGTGGATGATATTTTCTCGCTCACCGTCCCGGTCGAAGCAAAGCTGGATCAAGAAGATCCGGACGATTGGTGGCCCCGATAACAAAAACATCGGCACTCCCGCTACCACCAGATGTGCCATCGAGCTCAGCTAACAGCTGGCTGACTATGCGATCCATGACACCTCCTGAATCACCGTGGTTCCCCCGTTTGGGAGCGATGGAATCCAGTTCATCAAAAAAGATAACACACGGTTTGGCGTCCTTTGCCCGCTGAAAGACTCTGCGTACATTGGCCTCCGATTCACCGATGTACATGTTGAGTAGTTCGGGGCCTTTGACAGAGAAGAAGTTGAGCGAAAAAGAGGTGGCAACCGCCTTGGCTACGAGAGTTTTTCCTGTACCAGGAGGTCCGTATAAAAGGATACCTATGCTCATCGTCAACAGAGTATTGACTAGTCGAATTTGAGAGATGCCCTTACCCGATCTTTTCTTCAGTCCGTCAGCAAATAGCTCGGGGTGATCAAGGGGTAGTTGGATGGTGTCGAGAATATCTGATTTGACCTGTGCCAGACCACCAACGTCGTCCCACGACACATTGGGAATCTTTGGTGCCCCTATGCTCTCAGAGTATGCAGCACGGGCTTGCGACAGCGCTTCCGAGAAATCAGCATAGGTCAACGAAACACCAGCAGTGGATACCATCGCTTCATCTAGGTTGCTAAAAGAAACGGTTACAAAGGAGGAAATGCTGAGAATGCTAGAACACACGAGAGTTTGCTTGCTCTGGCAATTGCGATAGCTTCGGTACGAGCTACTAATTTAGATAGGTCGCCCGCCAAGAAAGCCGCGGTCTGTTGCGACAGATCAAAAAGCGACACATCTGGAGAAACGACTAGGTCTTCTAGCAGTGCAGCCAGGACATCGTATCGATCTCGTTCATCCGGTGCCTTTGCAAAGTCAATCAGCATATTTACAATTCTGTCAGCAAACCTTTTTACCTGGAATTCAATTTCATGTTTGAAGCAAGACAAGATGCCAGCTGGGACTCGGTCCGGCTGACTAGTGGAGCCGCAGACCACGACAGGGTGTCCTGTTGCCTTCCATGATTCTTGAACGCTACCAAGACAGTCTCGGAGGACGTTGACGAGGACAGGTTCTGAAGACTTGCACCTCAATACTATAAAGCTAGTGGCAAGCTCGGTGCTCTTACCTTTCCCTGGTTCAGGGACCTGAGTTGTCTGCGAGAAAGCTTCTAGATGTCGAAGAACTAGGATAGAGGGTGAACATGCAGTAGCGTTTTCAAATCGTGTTCGAAGGAAAGCTTCTGTCTTGACATCACTATCTCCTATAGCATCGTAACAGTTGACCTACAAGGGTTGCAACGTTAGGGAAGCATCAAAAAATGAGAAAGAGCGAAGGTACCTCGATAACATGAAGACCAAGCGAACGAGCTACAGCACAAACAGAAGTGAATTTTCCGATGCCTCTGGCTCCTTTCAACAAGATTGACAGCTGTAAATTAAAATCAACGCCCCTTTGGTCTGCAATAACTGATAGTGTTCGGAACAATTTTTGAAGTGGTTTTTCTGAACTGGGCATCGAAGATTCCGAAAATTTCGGCGATCTATCTGGAGCAATACATTCGGATGGATAATTTTTTTGATACACAAAAGTTTCGCACCTGCCTCGAGATAGGAAGATACATCAGGTATGCGAGAGTGCTCCAGTCCCGTTTGAACCATCTTTGTACTTTCGGCATCGATCCAACATCCAAGTTCGCCAGTGGTTGCCCCAGAATAAGTATCCAATGCAATCGAGTTCGAATCACTGAGAAACACCTCGTGTTCCACGTTCGTAATCATGAAGAAGACTGTCTCATTGGTGCGCTCCGTAGAATAATGCTGGCTAAAAGTCATGAGCTTTGGGAATACACTTCGAGTCCAGATTCCTACATTTCTGGTGTGTCGTCTTCCGAGATATGATCTTGAACTTTGAGAATATCGTCGGTGTCAATGCCGACGGCAATAATATCGCCCTTTTTTACAAGAGATCGGTTTCCTCGAAAATAATCTTTCAAGGCTTGCAAAAACAGAGGTTGGTAAACTCGGTTGATAGAAAATGGGGATGCAACTCTAGCTATTGTCACAGAGCGTGCGATAGGTATGACAGGCTCACGAGAGCCAAAAGGACTAGGATGTACTGACAGAGAGGTTTGAGAAGGCCAATGCTCAGGATTGAGATTGTACAGCAAAATGGGTGACCCTTTGATTACGCCACTAACAGTACATCAATATGAGTATAGCGTATCGCTGGATAGCAAATGGAAATTCCTTACGTTGTCTCGACCACCGTATCATCCGCAGAAACACGTACAAGGCGACTTTTGGAGGATTCACGACAGGTAGCGACAGCCTAGGCAGCTGTTGAGCCACACGTACATGTACAGATCATGATAGTACCAACTTACCCAGTCGCCATTCAAAAGACCCAATCGTCCAAGGTCAACTGTACGAAGGTACAGAGTATGGCTATCTTGTGATGATGATTGTGGATTAGAAAGGGCTTCAGATCGAAAAACGACATCCGATGAATTTGTTTCTGGATTGAGAATTCCACCACCGCTCACTTGGCTATTTGCAGGAGAGACAGGATTGAAGGAAGTGTGGACAACTGAGCTGGCCAAAAAGGCCTCATCGATCTCGACTCCTTCGTCTTCGTCACTACTCAGCTCTAAGTTATCTGCATTAGATAACCGGACTTCCGAAACATGTGAATAGCTTATGATGATGTTCGTTTTTTCCTCTGCGTATCCTTGCAAGACGGGCTCGGTCATGTCCAATCTATACTTCAAAATCTTTGAAGAGGATCCCAAGTCATGACCATCAACAGTCATGTCAACATTAGAGGTGTACACAACGCCCTGTCGTAGTATAGGTTTGCCATCGCAAAGCAAACGCGTGAGGAATGAAGGATGATTTGTAGCTTGATCATAGGCATCTTGAGACAATGCAGAAACAAATATATGCGAGAGTGGGATAGGTTCTGTCACGGTGAGGATGACAGACTTGCGACTAAGAGTATATTTGAAAGTCGATATCCATTCCGGAGGAACAGCAAAACCGTCAACCTATAACGCAATTTAATCAATGGAAGTTGTTAAAGAGTCATCGAATGACTTGCCTGCTCTCCCTTTACAGCCCAGCAAGTCAAAGCACGGGTTGATTGCCTTTTAGTACGTGAGGGGGTAGAGACAGATATGCAAAGCCTGTTAACGAGAGAACCTGTTGCAGAAAGTTTTGTCCAGATGTGGGATCCTATAGTGGCAACATCTTGCTCGCCAGAGTGCTTGACGGTGACAAAGGTCTCAGCGAACGTAGATTGGTCGAAGAGCAAACTCATTAAAGACTTTCTCACATTCCTTCCTTTTTCAGCTACACTCATGAACCGTGGATTTAGAGGCGCTGGTCGAGGCGGCGGTTCGACATTTTTTCTTTTTACATCCTCAGTTTCTAATATCTATTTACAGGTCGCGGAGGAGGTAGAGGTGGTTTTCAGCAGCGCGATGCAGGTCCTCCGGACACAGTTCTGGGTGCGCATCAAGTTATCACACGCTTTCTGTTTCTGAAAATTTACCTTCACAATTAGAAATGGGCTCTTTCATGCATGCAGTCGAAGATGAAATGCTCTGCACCTCTCTGATGCCTGATAAAGTTCCTTATTTTAACGCACCCATCTATCTGCAAAACAAGTCTGTGATCGGAAAAGTTGACGAAATATTAGGTCCCATAAACGAGGTTTATTTCTCGATAAAAATGAATGAGGGTGTCGTGGCAAGCAGCTTTAAAGAAGGCGACAAAGTCTACATCGGTGGAGACAAGCTTTTGCCCATAGAGCGCTTTTTACCCAAACCTAAGGCACCTGGAGGTACGAGTTATGTCTTTTGTAATCCAGTATATACTCATGAGATGAAACGATTCCAGGTGTAACAAGTGAATTGGTCTCTTGTTCTTTCTACAATTCTACTAATACTGTAACTTTTAGAACGCGGCCGCGGTGGTGCACGAGGAGCACCGGGAGGACGTGGGCGCGGAGCACCCCGAGGAGCAGGGCGTGGTGGACGTGGATCAGGTAGAGGGGGCTTTTCTGATCGTGGGCGTGGTGGTGGACGAGGGTTTGGTGGAAGAGGGTTTGGAGGCGGAGGTTTCCGTGGTGGCCGAGGAGGGGGACGAGGGCGTGGTTCATAGGCCGACTAATCTTCTGTTCATTTGTGCTATAACAGTGTATGCTGTCACTCTGCACCTAGCTTCCCCTTGTATACAACTTGTAACTCATCGTATCTAATCCCCTTGAGGGGCTAGTTTATCAGGCTTCTGCGCCAAGTTCTTAAACCCGAAGCTACATCATAACCACATTTTCCTTCCAGAGTATTAGCACACAAGACCAGATGTAATGCAAGAAAACTATGTACTGTACATACAGGTAGGATTAGGTGGAATTACATGACGAAAATAGCGTGAAAAAAGATTCATCCACTTTTTTCAGGAGAGGGATATCTGGGTCGCATAGTGACATTTGGGAGGGGCCTTACGCGTTCGTCAAGGTGACCTCGAGGAAACGTTGTTTTTAGCGTTTCATCTGTTGAAGCATCCTTGACAACTTTTTTGACATTCAAATTCCGAGACACATACCACACTGGAACCTCATGCAGACCCGTAAGAAATCAACACCGAATTTTGACCATTTGTCGTGAGCATAAACAGCGATTTCTTCAGAATTGTTAGAGTCACAAGTATCTTTGATCGCACGCTGAAAACCCATGAAATCTAACATTTACGAGCTGTCATCAGTTATCCTTCACTCGAGTAAAATAGAAAAAATACCTGACGGACATGAAAGGCTCAGCTGACGCAGAGCTTGGTCTGATAACACAGAATCAACATTGCTGTATCCCATGTCCCTCGCGATCTAGAGAAGCCTTTTTGTATCAGAGCTCTACAAATCGGCGGACAAATGACAATACCTTTAGTCGAAGAGACTTCAACTCTCGAAAGACCGGTGAGTCGTTATTTCCAATGCCGTTGTCAGTTTCTGTTACAGCGGATGGAATAAGATCTGCAGTCTCGTCCACACCAGGAGTGTCTTCTAGTTCCAAATCATGTTCCAGAATCTTGAGCTTCAGAACGAAAGATGACTTGGATATAGAATCAATCTTCGCTCCAGGCTGCAAATGACTTGATTAGATGGTTCTACGGCCCATTGAGAAAGTATATACCTGAACTATTATCGATGCCTTGTTTGTCTTGGAACGTACTTCGTCTATGATGTCCAGGAAACAGAGCTTGTCAAACAAACGTTCTATTAGCTCCATGTCCAGATGAGAACCAGCACCAAACAGCCTGGAGTCCTGAATATCTGTTGGTGATGTTACAGTGTGCATCCTGCGGTTTTTGAAAAGCTGGCGACAATAAGACAAGGTTACGCTATTTCCTGCAAAACTCTGCACAAGGCTGGCAGCATCCCGAGCCTCAGAAGTGAGATCTTTCTCGATAACTTTACCGATGCTGCGACATACGTCGCATTGACCACAGTTCTCTGAATCCTCACCCAAACTTTGTAATAATAATGCATTCCGACAAACAGTGTCATTTTCACAGTATTTTGCGATCTCGTACGCTTGATTATGCTGGCCTGATTCAAGAGTAGAGGAAAGATACTTGTAGTCAGCTACATTGTAATCTGTAAAGTCAAGTTAATCGAAAGAAAAGGCAGCAGAAGGATGTTCATACACAACCGACAGCATGAAGGAAGGCCATCTTGGCCAGTGGGGAAGGTATCCTCGAGATAACTGTATTTTTGTCTTGATCAGAAAATGACCATTCTAGCGATCCTCGGGATTGGAGGATACATACCGCCGGATACTTGTGGGGAGATGATGGTGGATAACGAAGCGCACTGTATTTACATCAATAAATGAAAGAGTTGGATTCCACGTATCTTACCATCATCTCGATCAAGAGAAAGATTGACAGTCGTATTGAACTGTAAATAGTTAATATTGAACCAGAAGGTAAGTCAAGAGCTCCTCTCACCGCAACGACCAAAACATGATACTCTCCGTCTTTCCAGCCTTTTACTACGTCGGCTTGCATATCGGCTGACATGGTTTCGAGAACTTGTTGAACGTTGAATTTTTTTGCGAGACGCTCTGTCAATTTACTGCAATCACTATCTGTCAAAGTATACACAACTCCGGCCGAGCCCTTGGCAAACGTCGAGATGAACTCCATAATGTCTGATATGACATTGGGTCGTTTGGGACAGACAGTGAAAGAAAGATTCTTTCGGCCAAAGGATTGAGAAAACCGAACACAATGACGCAGCCTGAGCCGCGTTTCAATTTCATCCGCGACATCCTGTGAAGTGAGGCCCATGATAGGCACACGAGGAAAAAAATCCCGTAGTGACTCGAGGTGTCTATACTGAAAGGGGTTCGGATTTTCAGAAAACAAATGAACAAGAAAAAGGCTTACGTCTACGTCGCGCGGGTTTTGATCTGCTGTGATGAGCCGGTCAACGTCATTGACGACAATCCGAGCTAGACGACCGATAGAAAACATGTTACAAAGAATCGTCTTGAGAGGGTATCCCTCTTGAAAAATTTCTGGAGTTGTGCAGACAACAAGAGTACTATTAGAATCTAGAAGAGGCTTGGTGTATCCGCCTATGCCAGAAGCCCACAAGAAGAGGTCAATTCCTTGACATTTCAGCGCTAAAACTTGGTCCACAGTGAAGATTTCATGCGCCAAGATGATCAATGTTGCTCCTTTGTGGTTGTCTACCTTACCGGTCACCGATGCTACCTGAAAGCACAGATCTCTCGCACCTGCACATGGCGTGCGGACCAAGACGTCCCGTCCTGACAAAAATGAGCACAGGGCCCGAAGATGGGCGTCCTGGAGAGACCCTGTACCAAGAATCTCTTGAAGTTGAGCTCGAATATCACCGATGGGTTGGATGCTTTCAGGGTTCTTGGGCGTTACAGGAATGGGAACAGCCGTATGGTCCTTAGGGTCTGTGATACTAGTATTATTGCTAGGTCCTTTGCGCACG
The DNA here is from genome assembly GCA_037954225.1 of Stygiomarasmius scandens. Taxonomy (NCBI): domain Eukaryota; kingdom Fungi; phylum Basidiomycota; class Agaricomycetes; order Agaricales; family Campanellaceae; genus Stygiomarasmius; species Stygiomarasmius scandens. The sequence continues at coordinate 81,249 of JBANRG010000004.1, read as the reverse complement.
GCATCTAGTCGCGATATGGTCACATCTCTGAGGTTTGTCAGAAACGATCAATGTTCGATGTCAAACATTCCTACTGAATCATTTCCAAACTCCAAATGTCTACTCCTTCTTTCTTCCCGTCGTAATATCTACTTAGTGCCACAGCATTGGTGCCCAGGACATGGTTGATAAAGGAGAGCTTGCTGTCACGGTTTCCATTCGTCTACAGAATAGATGAGTATGGGGAAAATAAATGTTACACACAAATTACCTCCAAGGAGTCGCAAGGTCCCAGGCCTTTTGCAGGAAGCTTGAGTTCTGAATGTCCGACAAAGTCATTTGGCACTGGCTAAATTGAGGCGGTAAAATTGTTGACTTGACAAATGCAATGCTATACTCACCTTGAAATTTTTAGAGGCAAAAGATGAGTCTGATGAGTCTGAAGACGTTCGTTTGAGAGAAGACAGCGATGCCATGAAAGAACAGACGCGCTGCGGTCTACATCACGTGAACCCGACGCGTCGCGATGGGCCTCGGAGCGGAATTAATGAAGATTTTCTCCTGGTATGTGCTCATCATCAACTCAGGATTAGACAATGAGAGGCAGAAATCATTTCGCAAGACATTAAAGGCATCAAATTTGCTAGTACTATGTAAATAGAAAACACCCTTGAAACTATGATGCACACTACTAGTTGTACACTTGGTATAAAGGTCTTCGGGAAAAAAGTCAGAAGGAGAATCTTGTGTCATAAGGATTGACTTACGTGCTAGAGAATTTAGTGCCTTGCCTCACAACCTTCTCCACTGCATCCAAGAAATCGCGTTCTGATGCGACTTTTCGTCGAGCACGAATAGCAAACATACCGGCCTTGAGAGGAATCAGATCACGAGGGGACACAACGTCAGGCAAGATTTACCTCAGTCGCTACAGAACGTAACTCTGCACCAGTCGTGTTGGGACATAAACGGGCAATGAGGTCAAACCTAATATCCCTTTCCACATTCATGCTATCAAATTGGGCGTTCAGTTGACAAATAACCGGAGGCAAAAAGAGTGTCAGACCTTCGGGCGTGGATTCGGAGGATGTGAGCACGGCCCTCGTTGTCGGGAAGGGAAAATTCTACCCTACGATCTAAACGTCCGGGACGCAGAAGAGCAGGATCCAGAGTGTCCGGTCGATTGGTGGCCATCAAGACCTTGATGTTACCTCGAGGGTCAAATCCGTCCAGCTGGTTAATCAATTCCAACATTGTCCGTTGCACTTCGTTATCACCTCCAGCCCCATCGTCAAATCGTGCTCCACCAATAGCATCGACCTCATCAAAAAAGATAATACAAGCTTTCTTGCTCCGAGCCATCTCAAACAGCTCCCGAACCATACGAGCACCTTCACCAACATATTTCTGAACAAGTTCGGAGCCAATTACACGAATAAAGGTGGCATCAGTTCGATTGGCAACAGCTCGAGCACAAAGTGTTTTTCCTGTTCCCGGAGGACCGAAAAGTAACACACCCTTGGGAGGGTCTATACCGAGGTTGACAAAGCGCTCGGGCTACACAGAAATGAGCTATAGTATAGGTAAAATCAAATTACTACTCACTGAAAGAAGAGGGGTCTCCACGACTTCACGCAACTTCTCAATCTGTTCTTTGCAACCTCCAACATCAGAATAAGTGACATCTGGCTTTTCCTCTACCTGCATCATCGTCACAGAGGCATCGATTTTGGGAGGAAGCGGTATTTGGATTTGATACTTGTTGCGGTCGACACTAATTCGGAAGTCAGAATCGCAAAGGAAAGGCATGCCAATTTCCGCACCCAACCCGCATCCCTTCTTCAATATCTGTGGGAGCCACACGATCACCGAGGCCGACGACGAATTTAGCAATTTGTCTGATGTTGATGACATACTTGTCTTGCTCGTCTGCGCCTTTCTGACCTTGCAATGCGCCCATTGGATTTACGGCTCTCGCAGCCTCCGCAGCTTTGGGATCGACAGGAATAATCTTTGTACACCGTGCCACTTGCAAAGCATGTTCCTCCGACATTCTCTGTCTGTCTGCAGCAAGGTCCCAAAGATTTGGTGAGGCGAGTCCAGTGTCAGATTCCTTGACACCTGTGCAAAGTTTGAGAATGGGTATATGGAAGTAAGATTTCTAAGACTTGCCCAATTTCTCATTTATCCGCTTTTGTATTTCCTTGAGATCGTTTTCAATAGTCTTGAGCTGACGTGCATATGGCCCTTGTCCCTGCAACCAGATATATGAGAAAAACGATGGTGGCGACGCGTACAACATACATATGTCTTGAGGATTTGGATGTCACTATCGTCGAGTGCTGGTGGTATTGTGAGCAAACTCGAAGAATAAGCCGTGGACTACTTACCGACAATCTTCTCGTCTTCCTTGCCGTCTGCCCGCTTCTCATCTACACACACAAATCAGAAACAAGTTTCAAAAGAAGAGTTGACCGCACATTTTTCCCAGTCGCTAGAAAGGCTTGGTAAGTAGAAATTCAACGAAAGAGCGGTGTACATACGCTTTTGGAGGCATGGCGAGTCTAGTAGTAGTAGAGAGTAAAGTAGAGAATTCGGTAATGACGCGTCCTGTGATCACATGATTGTATCTGCGGCAGTTGCCGACACTGCAAAGGGATTGCTACGACTCCTGTATCAACTCCATCTAGACTGCCATGGCTGGTGCCCTTCAGAATGCCAAACGAGACCTTGCAAAGGTTGCGGATGAAGACCGCGAAAGTAGATTCGGTCAGGTTTTTGGTGTTTCCGGCCCTGTCGTCATTGCCGAGAACATGGTAGGAGCTGCTATGTACGAACTTGTACGGGTTGGCCATGACGAGCTCGTAGGAGGTGCGCCGAGATTGCTCCTACTTGTTTGATGTCGATTGATATCTGTCACCAGAGGTTATTCGTATCGAAGCCGACAAGGCTACAATTCAGGTTTACGAAGAAACCTCTGGTGTAACGGTCGGTGACCCTGTGCTTAGGACCGGAAAGCCTTTGAGTGTCGAGCTTGGTCCTGGTATGTAGATGAGTTTTTACTTGATATTGGTGATTGATATCTGACCCAACTCAGGCTTGATGGGTAATATTGTCGATGGTATTCAGCGACCACTGCGAGTAAGTGGCTATGAAATGCAAATATCGACTCATCCTGATCCATGCCTAGTCTATTCAAGAGCTCTCCAAATCCATCTATATACCCCGTGGAATCAACACCGATGCTCTCGATCGTTCTTTGCAATGGGATTTCAAGCCAGCCTCTTTCAAGGTTTGTATATGGTATTGATGAAATATCCGTGAGGCTAACCTACGCTTCTGCAGGTCGGCGACCACATATCCGGAGGAGATATCTTTGGTGGAGTTTATGAGAACTCGCTGGTCAACAACCACAAAATCATGCTGCCTCCCCGTGCTCTGGGTACTATAACTCACATCGCCGAGAAAGGGAGTTATGCCGTGGACGTGAGTGACATGCCTCTGTATCCCGCTTTTTTTTCAAACTCACCCCCCCCGAAAGGATGTTGTCCTAGAAACCGAATTCGAGGGCAAGACCACGAAGCATACTATGATGCAACTTTGGCCCGTCCGTGCACCTCGACCGGTGGCAGAGAAGCAGACTGCAGACCATCCGCTTTTGACTGGTCAGAGAATTTTGGATGCCTTGTTCCCGTGAGTTGCATCACTTTTTGAGCGCTCGATGTCGATTTGACAATGTCTTCAGTTGTGTGCAAGGTGGAACTACCTCCATTCCAGGAGCCTTTGGTTGTGGAAAGACTGTCATTTCTCAAGCTCTTTCCAAATTCTCCAATAGCGACATTATTGTCTATGTCGGCTGTGGTGAACGTGGTAATGAGATGGCTGAAGTCTTGATGGAGGTAAACCAAAAAGTATTATCGTAGAAACGTTTACTGAAAATATTTTCCTAGTTCCCTGAACTGACTATGGAAGTCGGTGACCGCCAGGAACCCATTATGAAACGTACTACGCTGGTCGCCAACACTTCCAACATGCCCGTCGCTGCCCGTGAGGCCTCTATTTACACTGGTATCACACTGTCAGAATATTTCCGCGACCAGGGGACCAACGTTGCTATGATGGCCGATTCCACGTCTCGTTGGGCCGAAGCTCTTCGTGAAATTTCTGGTCGTTTGGCTGAAATGCCTGCAGACTCTGGATACCCTGCTTACCTTGGAACTAAACTTGCTAGTTTCTACGAACGTGCCGGAAAGGTGGTGTGTATGGGTAACCCCCAAAGGCAGGGTACTGTCTCTATCGTCGGAGCGTAGGTGCTATCTATCTAATTCGGTGGTTCTTACTAACAGTTTCATTAGTGTATCTCCTCCTGGTGGTGACTTTTCCGACCCCGTCACGTCCGCTACCCTTAGTATTGTCCAAGTCTTCTGGGGTCTCGATAAGAAACTCGCCCAAAGGAAGCACTTCCCTTCGGTCAACTGGTCTCTTTCGTACTCCAAATACACCAAGGTTCTGGAGCCCCACTATGAAAAGACCGAGCCCGGCTTTGTTGAGATGCGTACCAAGACCAAGGAGATCCTGCAAAAGGAAGAAGATTTGGCGGAAATCGTGCAGCTAGTTGGAAAGAGTGCGTTGGGAGAGAACGACAAGATCACTCTTGAAGTTGCCCGGATGTTGAAGGATGATTTCCTCCAACAGAACGGTATGAGTGAGTATGACAGATACTGTCCGTTCTACAAGACAAGTGGCATGCTGCGTAACTTTGTTGGCTTCCATGACGCGGCTCAGAAAGCGGTGGTCCAGAACGATATGACGTTCAACAAGGTCAAGGATCAAGCTGCTGACATCATGTTCAAGTTGTCGCAAATGAAGTTTGAAGTGAGTAATGAGCTGAATCTCGACGTGACCGCGCTAATAATCTTCGTTAGTCTCCTTCGCAAGGGCAGGAAAACGTGAAGCAGAAGCTGGATTCGTTATACAGCGAAATCCAAGACAAGTTCCGGCAGATGGCCGAGTAAATGTGTTTTTGTGTTTTAGTTTTCCATACATACATCTTCACTTGACGGACCGTTTTCCCTCATGACACGACGGATAAGTTTCCTCTGTAGCCTAATGACAATAATCCATACCAAGCATTGATCTAATCATTGTTGGACGCAGTCTAAATACCATTTGATCAATAAATATTGTATTAAAGATTCTAGCGGCTGATAGTCCATCCATGGTACAATTATCGTGAGTATATAATACAAGCAGTAGATATTCGCAAAGCGTAATCATCGGTTCCATGAAAGGAGAGACATATCGCCAAGTCGTCTGATAATAGTGTCAGTAGAGTGGAAATAGGAGAGAAGACTTGGCCCACCTTGGCTTGGCGAGGTGCCTGATAGTACCAACGATTGCGAGGAAAGCAAAGAGACCTGCAGCAGCAACATAAGCCCAACCCAGGAAAGGGTTCTTGCCTCCGATCCAGGAAACGGTCGAGATGACTACGGACTTGGTGCCTTTGTAAGGAAGAACAGGGAAATCTAAAAAAGGAAGGTGAGGCGGGTGAGTAAAGTGATCTGGGTAAGCGGGAGCATAGCATACTCATTCCGATGATGATTTGATATGTCCCCGAGGCCATGGTAGTCGAGTCGTTGCGACCGTAGAGCTTGGTGAAGGTGGGCAAACCAGCTGTGCGCATCCAGTTCTGGAAATGTTCGTCCTCGGCGAGATTGAGCGGGGGGTGATCCTGAGTGTATTTACCATCAGGAGGAAAACGAAGGGCCCAGTTGGGAGGGGGGACAATTTCGTCGAAACTTTTATATCCTTTGCCGTCACCTATGGGGGTATCTATATATTTCTTGGATTCACCCGGCCATGCGATACCCTTGTCTGAAAAAACGTAGAGTGCTTCGGGGTTCGAGGTGCTGGGGTTGAGCAGTTGTGGTGTAGAGAAAGTATCTGGTGTGGAAATAAGTATCGACTCAAGATGAACAGTTCCAAGCACACTTGCCATTGAAGATTGAGTTTGCTATGAGACCACAGGGGTATATGGCCGTGCCATTGATGCTACCCAAAGGATCGCAGTCACCCTTGTCGAGCGAGCTTGCATCACCGCCGCGACCTCTGAGCTGGTCAGAGTCGAGAGACTTGACGTATCTACGGTGGTTCTGGTAAAAGTTGGTGAGGCCGTAGTACAGAAAGACAGGTGCTTCGAGGTCGATGGGGACTTGGAACCGAAGAACACATTGTAGCTGGTCGCTCACTGAGAGATCTGTACCGCTGATATTCCCATTGTCGACAAAAGCATACTGAGGCCTCTGTATGTTGTCGACCGTGCGAGAGAGACGATAGGAATACTTGTCGGTGGGAAGGTCGGAAAATTGGGGAGAGCTGTTGGAAGAGGGCTGAAGATTCTGACATTCTGTGTAGTCAAACCTCATTTCCGATACTTTGGAGGAGCCCCAGATGAGGAGACCGCCAATTGGGCCAAAGATAATGGCGACGATGAAGAAGGTGGGGAGGACTGTTTTTGGGGTGAGGATAGGCTGCCAGGCCTTGAGACGCTGCTGCTTGAAAGCAGTGTTAGCTGGACGACGCCATGCGCCCTTTTCCTTTTTCTCGCCGTCGTCGCTGGCTTTGCGCCTGAACAGTCCCATCTCAAGTCGTTCTGGTGGCTGTGCCAGACACCGTCTCACTCATCCCGAGACCCTAACCCCAGCATGTCTGCCGGTCTCCGTTCCCGCAAGCCCAAGGACAACGAGGAACACGTCCTCAAGGAACGCGAAATATGGGACGCCATTCGCGAGGAGCACTACGAGGGTCTGTCGCTGTCTCTCCCCATGCTCCGCTACTTATCTCCCCTTAGCTGTCGAACAACTTCCTCTGTATCTCCACAGGCAATACACCCTCATGCGTGAACACGACGAAAACGTCCATGGTCCGTCAAATCAGCGGGCTTTTGGTTCTTTATTCTCACCTTTAATCTTCAGGCTACATGTCAGACCTCTTGCCAACGCTGATGAAATACATTGAAAAACGACGTCAGGTTCAACAAGAGCCTTCAAGAGCCAATACAGCCGCTGAAAGCGTGCCAGATGCAAGCTCAGAGGGATCTACTGAACCACAGCTACAGCGAACATCAAGTACCCCCACGGCAACCCCTCCGGAACGCGCTCAAGTACCTGAAACAACTCGGGGAATGCTTTCCCACATAGCATGGCTCTCTGAAGAGTCTGTTCATGCCAGCCAAGAAAAAGTCTTTCTCGCACAGGCCGCCCAGGATTCTGCAAGTCGTGTGTTTGTCTAACAGACGTTGCGCTGACTTGACCCAGGTTGACCGACAGATACGTCTGATAGACCAAGCTATCAAGGAGCAAGAAATGGCCATATCCCTCGGTGTTCGTCCAGGTACTCACCTAGCACCTATTATCCTCCCTGAGCCAGTAGCCCCCATCGCGCGCTGGATCAAGGCTTCCAGCGTACCCGTCTTTGACGACAGTGACGTTGACGATCTGGAAATACCAACAGCGCCACCTGCGAACGAGCCTGAACCGACACCACCTCCGACAACTTCCAAGAAAACCCGGGTTCGCACTAAGCAATCTCAAGGAGGCCCGCTTACCATCACTTTACCAGCGCAAAAGTTTTGTATATGTCAACAAGTCTCATCTGGGGATGTACGTGTGTCTGACCTTGCGTGCTGAACACTCTTATGTATCATTTCTAGATGATTGCATGTGATAACAACAAGAAATGTCGGTATGAATGGGTAAGATATACTTCTGTGTCCTTTTCTCACTAGTTGACCGTTTTTATCAGTTCCACTGGAGCTGTGTAGGATTAAAAGAGGCACCCCCAGAAGAAGTACCGTGGTATTGTCCGGATTGTCAACGCACCAGGAAAAGCAAACGCGGTAGGGGACAATGACTGCATATTTATTACGACTTCGATATGATATCTTGTATTGTAAACAGTGCATGTACATATATTACATATGATAATATCCTATAGATACATCGAGACCCACTAGTATACAACCAATCAAGCTTGATGAGAAGATGCGCCATCCATTTCCTCTTCAGCCTCAGGTTCTTCCACGATGCGCTCTTGCATACCTGCTTTTGCGGCTTCTGCTTTCCTTAGTTCCTTCTTTCGCTTCGCTGATTCCTTGAGCTTCTCCCAACGCTCTTTGAATTTGGCAATCATTTGTTTCTGCAAGTCAACCGTCAGTAAGTACGAACAAACGCAGGTACGTATGAGCAAACTTGCATTCTTCTCGTTCTCGGCCCGAGCTACTCGAAGCTCTTCTTCCAATTCCTTCACTCGGCGCATATACTGACCTTCGCGGGCAGTATGTATACCAGGTATAGGAAGCGCTTGCGCGGCTCCATTTAAATTCAAAGACGAAAAATCCATTGGACCTCGTCCAACAAAGGATGCTCCCATCGCTCTTTGTGCCTATAGGATGTATGTCAAAGAAAGGGCAGGTTGACGAAAAAGGCAGCCTAACCTCCTTAGATGCCTGGACAATGCTATCCCGGAGTTGCATGTCCTGTTCTTTCCGAAGCTGTAGCACCCGTTCAGTTGCCTCGAGTCGTTTTTGAAGAGCTTGCACTTCAGCCTTGAGCCCATTGTTCTCTTTCTTGAGTGCAATCATGCTAGATTCCGAGGGTATGAGAAAGAAAGATTCGGAGAGCTCGTCGCCTGAAAATGCTCAGTTGTATAAATGCAATACGTATCAATAGTGTCTGCTCACCGTCCTCGAAAAGCTCATCGTCATCTTCAGTGATAATATCTGTTTGAGTGCTCAAATTAGCCTGATTTCTCGTTGCCCTCGGTGATGATGTTCTTGTCATGCCCAGTTTCCTTGTCCAGCGGGACACCATCGGTTCATCCATGTCAGTATCACTGCTAAGACTACTATCCCTGCGAACTGCTCGCGGTGGAGTAGACGACCTAGTAGCTGCCGAAGATTCTGCCGGTGTACCCAGAGGTGCTGTAGCGAATGCTACTGGCTGTGAAAGATTATCCAGCATTCCTTGCATGATATTCCAAAACTGATTGAATGCATCCCCTGGATCTGACTGTCGTCACATTAGTCGCATGAAATGGTGGTTTCAAATGGCAGCTCACCCGTTGGCCACCCAGTAACATGAAAGATTCATCCACAGTCTGAGATTCGGCCAAAGGACGCTGCGGAGGTGGAGATGGCGCTGAGCGAGAGGGACCAGCTGAAGAAGAGTATGCATTGGAAGTGTATGGTGCAGGTGGCGGGTTGGCCTTTTGCGGTAGAGTTGGATCCTTGCCTTCTTCCCTTAACCTTTCAATCTTCTTTTCCAGTTCCTTGGTTACTTTGCAGTGTTCGTTATAAAGCATTTGCAGTGTACGTTTGGTCTGTATGAAAGACTTGGTCAAGCTTTGCTCGGCGAGCTAGAGAAAGTTATGAATATGAACCGAAGCATCCTGAGCACGGTCTACTGCAGCGAGGTATGCCTGCGCTGCTTTGGCATGTTCTTCCGAAGCTGGAATGAGAAGACCGCTATTGAGAAAGTCTTCCGCATTTGCGGCATGCTGATGGGCCTAGGCATATGCACAGTTAGTGGCTTGTGCAGACTCTAGCTTCACTGGATGTCTACCGTGGCCATTGGGGCTTCGATTACTGTTGGAGGCATGGTCATTCACTTGAAAGGCAGAAACTCGCGCCTCCGCGCCTGAATCGCTCTTTTTCACAGGCTTTCCACCATGGGCCGTGCCGTCTTGCTCACTTCAAATCTTCCCCAGCTTCAAAATCTGATCAAAAGGGATCCTGTCTCGTATAAAGACGAGTTCCTTCAGCAATGGAACCATTATAATAGCATTCGGCTCATTTTTCATCTTAACCCTGACGAACATGCCCAACATTTTCGAGAATTGGTCACTTTTATTGCTCAAGTAGCAACATGTTATCCTACAGAAACATCCCAATTCCCCTCACATATTTCTTCGATTCTACTCGAAAATTATGCAATGCTCTCACCGGACACACGCAAATCGTTGATTCAGACAATGGTTATGCTTCGCAACAAAAATGTCATATCTTCAATCGAGTATGTTTTTACGTCTGTGTTGCATTCTTGTATGCTCATCCAGCTATTTAGACTACTAAGATGTCTATTTCCGTTACTTCCCCGAACGACCTCCTCTACGCTCAGGGCATCTATACGGAAGACCATTTTATCGGATATTCGCACTGCAAACATGCGTACCAAAAATCACAAGCTCAATAGAGCTATACAAGCCATGCTCTTTAACATGGCCGAAAAGGGACTGGAAGATCAAAATGTTGGCAACAAGGGCAAAGTTCGTGAACAAGCGTCTTCGTCCGACAATGCGGGTCACAAGGGTGAGGATGCAATGTGGGCAGTCATCCTTACCAAGCAGCTTTGGAAGAAGGGTGTATGGTATGTTGTGCATCCTCAATAATTGGTTCTGTTTTAATTTTCTCAAAGGTCTGACGCCAAACCAGTCTCTATTATGGCAATCGGGTGCTTTCACCCAGTGGTCAAGGTCCAGAGTGCTTCGATACATTTTTTTCTCGGTGAAGATGAAGAAGAGGACAGCGATAACGAGGAAGAAGATGTATGTCTGCTATTCTTGTTTTGTTGGTTTTTAACTGACTTGCAGCTTCAGGACGTGGATGTCAAAACCTTGCAACACCGACGGGAAATCAACAAAAAGACCCGGAGTGGCGAGAAAAAACTTCAAAAGAAGCTCAACTCTGCCCGAAAGGTTCTTCACTGAATATACGATACTTTGAGTCAAAACTGACCCCACTTTGTTCTAGAAAAAGCATTCCAAAGACACTGCTCAGCCCAATTTTTCGGCGCTCCAGCTTTTGAATGATCCACAGACATTTGCTGAGAAACTATATGACATTCTAAATCATCATGATAAACGGTTTTCCTTGGACCATAAAATTCTTATCATGCAGCTCTTATCGCGGGTTGTAGGGTCACACAAACTTTGTGTCTTGGGCTTCTACACCTATATCGTCAAGTATCTCACATATCATCAGCTCCGAGTGCCTTCTATTCTTGTCGCATTAGCTCAATCGGTTCATGATCTGACTCCTCCTGACGCTCTCACTCCCGTCATTCAAAAATTGGCACACGAATTTGTTCACCCGGGTGTGGCCAGTGAAGTCATAGCAGCAGGCATAAATGCTATTCGGGAAGTCTGTAGAAGACAACCATGGGCGATGGAAGAAGATCTGCTTGGTGATCTGATTGAATATAAGAAGAGCAAAGACAAAGCAGTCGTAGCGGCATCGAGAGGATTGCTACAATTGTATAGAGAAGTAAATCCCGGTATGCTGAAGAGACGCGAGCGGGTACGTTTCATACTTGTTTGTATTCGTCATCTTTGCTAATAATCTACGCAGGGAAAGGAGGCTGCCATGGGCATGGCTTCTGGTACTCAACCTCTGCCTTTCGGTCATACCGCGAACGCAGCCGTTGATATTGAAGGGCTTTCGGTATGCTCCCCTCCGTACATATTTGTTTCGCTCTAACATTCATGCAGTTATTGGAAAACCATCTCAAAAAGATGGAAGAGAATGGAGAGGAAATTGATAATGAAGACGATGAAGCTGCTTGGGAGGGATGGGATGTTGATTCTGAATCTGAATCCGAATCTGAATCTTCTGATGGCTGGATCAACGTAGACGACGACGACGATATCAACATCAGTGACAGCGAAGATGAAAAAGAGGATAACTATGAGAAAAACGCCTCTGCCGGCCCATCTCCGGAAAATCCTTCAGCGCTCGCTACGACCAAGGTTATTTTCTTTCATTTTCAATCCCTAGCAGCTCACGAAGTTGTTGCTAGATCCTTACACCTGCCGACTTTGCTCTCCTCGCCGAACTACGCGTCAAGGCGGCCACTCAAGCTGTGGAACAAGGTGGCGGTACCAAGGCTAAACGCAAGCTAGCGGCCCTTGAAGCTGAACTCAAATCTTCTCAGTCTGCTAACGACGGCAACACGTTCATATCTGAAAATGACATCCTAGGACCTCGGAAGAAGGCCAAGGCAGATTACGAGGAACGAATGGAATCAATCCAAAAAGGGAGGGAGGGGCGTGAAAAGTATGGGTCACGCAAGGGGAAGAAAAATAAAGACGCTCCAAGCAGTTCAACGAACCGCGAAAAGGCGAGGAATAAACCAATAATGATGATCCTCAGTAGTGGTTCCGTCAGGGGCAAGAAAAAGGCATCATTGCGAGAGAAGCAGCAAAAATTGAGAGCTCATGTAGAAAGAGGGAAGAAGGCTCGGAAGTAGACATCCATATGTATTGCTGAATGGATTACTTTAAGACAACACTTGTTAAATGCCTTTGAGAGCCAGCGCGTAGCCAGTAGCCAAGTGATGCAGCTTTGCGTCTATAGCAAAGCCCTATGAAAGTTAGTAGCATCAGCTGAGTATCGGTATGCTTTTTCGTCTATTCACCTTGCGATCGTATTCTATATAGTATATATGACGAGCATAAGTATCACATGGTTTTAACGGAAAGAAAGAAACCTACCCTGCAGAACCTCGTACAATTTCTTGAGTTCAACTACTCTTACAACAATGAATTCACCAGCGTCAAGATGCTGATCGGGCGTCTCGAGTTTGTCGTCGAAGTAGACATTCAGAATAATAAGTTTCATATTAGCGTTCGTCATTCCTGGGCGAGTCAGGAATACAGTGATACAATGGACGCGTGCAGGGCGTACCTGGATCTGGTACAACTACTGGAGATGATTCAACCACTTCGTTTGATTCGTAACCCTAGGGATCAATGAGCAACGCACACCGGTCAGAGGTATTAGAAAGAGCACAGTTTCTTCTCGTAGTTCTCGAATGGCAGCTTCCTCGGCAGTTTCTCCTTCGTCGACGAGACCTGTATACAAGTCAATGGCAAGAAAAAGACAAAGAAAATTCATACCTGCTGGTAACTCTACGATAATCAAAGACAATTAGCAATTAGGATGGAAGACTGACTGAGCCGAATTCATACCAACGATATACTTGTCAATCGGTGGGCGATATTGTTCAATAACGACTGTGGAGACTGGGAATGCATTCGTTTTCGATCTCAAGATAGGGAAGATGGCGACAGCTGTAATCCCTGGTTAATGGATGTATCCAGCAGGATGTATGCTCAGTACCATCGATGCCGGATGACCGCCTAGTGGTGCGCTGGGCACATTCCCAAAGTCTCTGGAGTAGAAATGAGACTTATCCGACGCCGAGACCGTTGCATTTCCCACCTCTTTACCTTCTGCGTCTGTATACTTGATCTTCTTGAGTGTAATCCATCTAAAGTTCGGACGCGCTGACATCAACTTCCTTTATGGTTTGGGAGCGATATAGAACGAACTTTGCTTCCTGTGTTGGCATGTCTGTCACGGATACGACTTTGGGCTGCGATGCCATTGTTGCAGAGATTGAAGAATAGGGACGAAGTCGAAGTGATAGAGTCAAGGTGAAATGTCTCAACATATCGATTCTAAGCTAATGACGCAATAACAGGAATATACGAACGCTGGTTACTTTTTACTTATAATACAATAGAATACCCATTACCATCCAGCAGACAATCTTTGCATTGCGTCCTCTTCTGATACTGCATCAGCGTATTTCGCATTCATATCAAACATGTTGGAATTGTGGATTTCTGGAGAGCGATCTCCACAGGCAGAACCGACAACCTATCTTAATTAATAACATCAACTTGAAGGAAATCTTGGGCTTGCCCTCACCATCGGTCGGAAGCCATATTGCATAGCGTCCAGCGTGGTGGCTCGCACACATCCACTCGTACTTACCCCACAAATTACGAGCGTGTCAACGTTCATGGCGTTCAAAGTACTTGCGAGGGAGGTGCCGAAGAATGCACTGGCATACTGTTTTATGATTACAACGTCGCTTGATCCTGGCTTTAAACCTTCAAGTGGCTCATACAATCTGCGTTCATCTCCTTTCTGCCAGACAGACAATGCCTTTGCTTTTTTGTAGAACAGCCCAGCATCGAGTAGTTCAGGATGGGTATACTGTACTTCCGTCCAGATAACTGGGACGTTTCCTTGACGAGCGGCACGAAGTAACCGTCGCATTGAATCTGGAGCAGCAGTACCACTAGGATTCGACGAGATATCTAGAGGGGAGCCCTCGGTCCAGTAAGCCTTGCAAACGTCAATGATGATTAACGCTGGTTTGCTACCCTGTGAATCGCAATTACTTTGGGTAGGAAACCCTGATTATAAGAAGAGTCACCCAGCCCATGATATTGGAGAACCCTGCCTTGTTGTAATCGTCGATGGACGTGTGGATTATTCCGGACATGATTAGGACATCTCATGGTAAAGAACCAACTCTTATTTATACTTGGGTATTAGATAGATAGCTGACCGGCAGGCAAGACATTGATAAGCCCGAGCCGCTTCAATGATAAGCTCTGAAATCCGAGCCGTTCCTTTTCACTGTTCAGAGCATGCAAGACCTGGACATCGAAAAAACGGAAATGCGGTTACCTACTCATGATCTGTGGATGACTTTTGTACGAGACTTTGCAACCTAAAGGTCTACCAGCAAGCTCTGACATCGTAGATCCGACTCTCTCATTGTCTCAAGATCAAGAATTTGCATTTCATTCCGCAAAGACTATCTCCCGAAAGATTTTGTGAAGCACTATCCCAGTGCCTTCGATTTTACCGCCCAGTTTCTGGCAAATTGGTACACCTTGATGGATCGTGGAAGGTTTGACTATTAGTTTGCTCTTGACTCCTTTTTCAATCCTTTCGCCATAAAAATTAGATTCGCCTTGAGGATTCGGATGTTCCCCTTGAAATTGACGAGCTTGAAACCTTGCATCCCCCAAGTCCTTGGGTGGTTCAAGACAGCATAACTTCGTATCTCCCGTCTACTTCTTCGAATGACGCTCTTTTTCGTGTGAGGATGACAATTGGAAGGAATGAAACGTTGCTCGGAATAGTGTGGCATCATACACTGGGCAAGTTGCTCCGGATTTCATTTCTACGCGCCCACTCGCTAACTATGAGCTGTGGACAGGCGATGCAACAACCTTACTTCGTTTCATGCGGTCATTGTCACAGGTATATCAAGGTCAACCTCTCGTTGACCCAATCCCAAACTTTTCAAAGTACGATTTCCCTGCTCCCAATGCAGAACAGATTTCCGAATATACAGCAGCGATGCCTCACTTGGCAAATGCGTGTCCAGCATCTGAAATCACTAAACGATACGCAGACTGGAACAATAAAATGTATCCGATCCGTTTCATTCTGCGACGTAGTCAAGCTGAAAAGCTGAGGAATTGGGTCCAAGACAGTTGCTCAGTCAAGCTCACTGTGCAGGACTGCATAACCGGGTGCATTGTGGTAATCTTGAACATTTGTCAGGAGCACAAGCTGACGAAGATCACCAACGCAGCAGGGGTAAATGTATATGCTCTTGTGCGTGCTTTCACTGAGTATTATATTATAAAATAGTATCGAGGGATACCAGCCTTGTGGGCAGACACTGCTCTAGCGGGAAATCCTATCTACGTTGTAGGTGTGCCTCCATATATCATTGATTTATTCAATGCATAAATTGTCTCATAGATCCCTACTGACGAAATTAATCCGGTAAATGTAACCAATATTCGACATATTGCCCAGCAAGTCCGTCAGTCTCTCATCAGCGCCCGACAACCCGACTTCATACAAGAATATATGTCTGTTGCGGGTCATTATATGTCTTTAGCAGCCAAGGAAGACAGACAATTTTTCTTTGGGTCTGATCCGCACATGATGTCAGTTAACTCCAATTTGTCGTGAGGTCCACTATTCTTTCTTTCATGTATTAGGAATGAATGATGCTAAAGTCTAGATTGGCATTCGGTACATTTTGGATATCCTGGATCTGTTCGATTTCATACTACTGGAGTTTCCAAGTATTATCTCAGAGTGTTTTCGGCGAACCCCACAGAAACCGAGTTGGAGGATGGTATTGAATTTTGTTTCGGAGTACCGAGAGAGATAAAAGATGGGGTGCTAGAGAAGCTAGAAGATATCAATAGTGGACGTTTTGAGTTTTGAGTACACTGCTTTATGACGCGTGACTCTTAAGTTTGTGCAAAATGCGCGCCGCCGAATGATACTTTTGACATCAACTTCCATGGTCACGCAAAAAATCATTGACGGAAGCGTCCTCGAAGGTGGAGGCCAAATCTTGCGAAATTCGATATCTTTGTCTGGCTTGCTTGGAAATGCCATGTCTATCCAAAATATTAGAAGCGGTCGAACACCTCCGGGCTTGAAGAACCAACACAAGACAGGTATATTTGAAAACTACATTGCTATGCATTTAAATGGCATTAATTTCTAGGACTTCGTCTGGCTGCCGAGATCTGTTCGGGGCAATTGACAGGGGCAGAAACAGGTTCATCTTGTATAGATTTCGTTCCCGAACGTATACAAGCTGGAAACTACTCAGCTGACTCTATTACTGCTGGTGCTACGACGCTGCTACTTCAAATTGCGTTCCCGCTACTTTTGTTCTGCGCAAAACCATCAACTCTAACACTCAAGGGTGGGACAAACTGCGAACAGGCTCCTCAAATCGACTATATTCAGCATGTCTTCTTGCCATTCGTAATGAAACACTTCGGTGTAAGTGCCAAGCTGACGCTCAATAAAAGAGGGTACTATCCAAAAGGAGGGGGAGAAGTAAAAGTAGATATTTCACCGGCGAGATCACTGGAGAGCTTTAGTCTCTTGAAAAAGGGTCAACTCTTACGGATACGAGGAATTGCACACGTAGCGAAACTGCCCGGGCATTTAGGAAAGAGTATGGCTGAAGGCGCAAAAAAGCGATTGACAATAGGCGGCGTATCCAATACAGTGCCTGTGGAGATTGAATACAAGAACGATAACTCGATCGGTGCTGGGAGTGGAATTGTTCTTTGGGCCGAACTAGAGGGAGGAGGAATTATTGGTGGGAGTGCGGTAGGGAGGAAGGGCTTTGATGCGGTCCGAGTGGGAGAAGAAGCTGCTGGGGAGGTTCTGAGAGGACTCGATGGAGGCGGGTGCATTGACGAGGTGGGCATAAGTACATAACACAAATGTTCAATCCTGACGTTTAGTAGTGGCTGACGGATCAGATCATCCTTCTGATGGCCTTGTCCAAGGATTGTCAAGTGCTTTGCGGCAGAATCACGCTGCATACGAGGTGAGATTTGTTGGTTTTCGCGGAATATGAGACTAACTCATGTTAGGACCGCGATCTGGGTTGCAGAACAGCTTACGGGTGCGAGGTTTGAGATTGAAGAAAGAGACAATGGAAATGTAATCAAATGTAAAGGTATAAATCACCTTGCGCCACCTTGCGATTACACCGGAGGCGAGCCCATGGGGGGCCAGCCTGGAGCCGATTTTGAGTCAAGGGGTAACTAGACACATGTACTAGATATATAATTTTTTTTGTTAGTCAAGGTAGAGGAAATGTCTGTGTCAAAGGCCCGTCTTTGATAAAGTCCAGACCGGCTTCCCGTGATGCAGCCAACGCACTGGCTGTAAAGAAAAACGAATAAGTTCCAGAGAGAAAATCATCCGGAAACGGAGTGATCACAATTTACACTATTCTTTAATCGTAAGTTCTCCAGGATGATGAAAGGTATATGTTGCTTGTACCCTTTCCTTTTTCGCCTACATCAAGCCCACTTTTGCTTTCTTTTACTCGTGCAGGTTTTGAGTGGAGACGCACAAATGGATCCTATCCTGGTTTCTTCATATCATACCGATTTACAGTCATTGGACGCACTCCAGGCCGCTCTTTATAATATATACTAATGGATGTCCTTTGGTGTGAGACTGCATCTGCTTTTGTCCATGGGTATTTTTGAATACAGCTAGAAATTTGAAGGAGAAAACGTCACTATATTGCAATTATCCATCGTAACATGTAGGTGCGTTCGTTTTGGACAGTACGAATCGGAGTTGGAATCGGAGTTTGAATGAAAGCCGGGCATCACTGTTCACGAAGGGATGTTCACTCGTTGTACTTACGAGTCTAGTATTGCTGGACCGAACTGAAGTCGACCTCCATATTCTTTCCATTTTTTCCTTTCAGTATTCTACGATTGCGCCAACAAAACTGGTAGGAGGTAGGCGCTCCGTAACACCTTCCAGGTCTATGGATCCCCCACCAAGCAATACCACCAATATCTACACAATCGTCAAGGCACAGATAGTCTTTCTTCTTTCCACCCTTACGGAGGAAAATTTCGACCGGAACCAGGTCGAAATTCGCTCGGTGCGTATTTCTGGTTCTCGTGTGCAGATGTCAGCTCATTCGTTCTGCACATGTAGCTCTCAGAGCAGCATGGAATAGACGTGTACCTTCACTTCATTCGTCGTCTCATTTTCAACTCCCAGTCGCGTCTTTCAAACTCGCCGCCGTCTTCCTTTGATTCTTCGTCGACGCTCACCTTCCGTCTTCTCATCCAAGAAACTCAACGTCTCGCACGCGATCCCTTCCTTGCAGACCGTTTCCGAGATGGCATCGACAAGGGTGACGGTGATGTCTTTCGTCATTTTGATCTCCTTCGATTTGTAGACCGTATCGGTCTTCATCCTTTGGAACGCCTCATCCTTGCTTCTTCCATCGTCGCCGCCCCCTCAAGAAAAGAATTGACAACCCAGGCCCATTCTATGATTCGCGCAGAGTTTGAAAGTGCAGTCCTGAGTCTTTGCCACAACCCGTCTTTCGATCATGCGGACCTATCACCCAACCAGGTTGCCAAGCTCATGTCCAATCTGCTTTCTGATCCTCCAGCAGAGTCCCCAGTACTGGATGCAGCTCAACGGCAAGCCCTCATAGTCGCCGCTCAAACAAAATTTGGCAAAGAAACAATCGCTCCTATGCTCCAACGCATCTTTTCAAATTTGAGGTGTGTCAAATTCACTCGAGATCCTGGTCACCGACTCAATCAACAATAACAGTCTTCCACCTGGTACTACTCTTGTTCAGGTCCTTCTCATGCTTGGTCCCGATGTCACCAGTGATCCGGACGCAATTCGAGCGCTTCTTATGCGATTTGGTATCTCCGACACATCGCTTCCAAGGGACGAACAGGTCATTGAGATTGTGTCGACATTGAATCGTAAAGCTTCAGAAGGGGCAATTCTATGTGATGTTCCGGCTTTGGTCAGAGCTCTTTCCAGTTTTGTAAGTGATCGTTGATGCTTTTCTATTTTTGATTGCACCAACTGCTTGATGTAGCCGTCCAACATTAACTGGGCCAGCGTGATTAAATCATTCGACATGCCTGATCGTCATGGTGTCGATACCGCCACTCTCAAACTCCTTATTGCCATTCTTCTCAACTGCCCTCGTGATGCAGAACCAACGGCCGTTTCAGGATTCTGGTCCATCTGGTCAAATGCTCTTTATCAACTCCGACTTCTCGATGCTCTCCTCTCTCTTCCCGCCGATACATTCAATTTTGTCCAGCTCCCTGGTCGCAGGATTGTCACTGTAGAAGATGTGGCTGTTGCTAGCCCTACCATCAAAGCTCTTGCGACCAATGTACAAGGACACACATGGAATTCCTTGGATTTGTTCGAAGTGTTGGTTCGTATGGCTGATTCGGATTCTGTAGAGATTCGGAATGTTGTACGGGAGATGCTTGACAAGGCCATCAAGATTAGTGCAGAGCTCGTCCATATGGGTCTTTTACAGGTTCCGGTGAGTGAGGCACCTTGCTGATGGTTTTTTGGAGGTCTTGAATGTTATGCAGGATGCGCCTTGGAATGAAATCAGGCTCGAATATTCGCGTAAACTACTCAACATGTTCTTGGCTGGTCATCCTAATCACCAGCTTGTTTTCATGCGGATATGGCAGATTCAACCCTCATACTTGACCGACGCATTTCGTGATTTCTACCAAGAAAATCCGTTGAACATTACACGTATTCTAGACGTTGCTCAAGACCTAAAAGTATACAATCATTCACTGCCATTCCCATTTCGAGTCATTGACGCTTCTCGCCAGATTTTAGAATCTCTTCTGGAAGTTAGGCCGTTTGGATTTGCTTTAGATGTCGCCGCACTTGCTTCTCGCCGAGAATACCTGAATCTGGACAAGTGGCTTTTGGACAATGTATCTAATCACGGTGCCGAGTTCTTGCACGCAGTACTAGAATTCCTGGAGGAGAAGGTTCAGACGGAGAAACTCATACGATTGGCGGATCCCCAACCAGAGGCACGAACGATGTCCCTCAACCCTAATACTATAACGATCATCCTGCGAATGCTGCGTAATAGGTATGTGATATGTCAATACTTTTCGACGGTTGTTGACACTGATCGCTTCTAGTCAAAACCAGATGACGGAAGAAGACAAACAATTCTGGAACGATGTGAAAAATCACTGCCTCCAAGTCCATCCACGTTTGATGAGCATGATGCCAGGTTCTGACCTCGAACCGGGTTATACTGTCATCAATTACAGCGCAGAGATTGAAGCGGAGGTCGATGGCATCTACAAGCAAATGTACGACGAAAACACAACTATCGACGAAGTCATTGCCATGCTTCAACGTAGCAAGGAGTCAACTAATACTCGTGACCATGAAGTCTTTTGCTGCATGCTTCACTTTCTTTTTGACGAGTACAAATTTTTCCAATCATATTACCCGGCTCGCGAACTGGCTATGACCGGCTACCTCTTTGGATCCTTGATTCAGCATCGCCTTATCGATTACATTCCTCTTGGCATTGCTATCCGCTATATTTTAGATGCCCTTGATTGCCCCCCTGAGACCAATCTCTTCAAATTTGGTCTACAAGCCCTGTCGAGATTTGAAGCAAGGCTTCCGGAATGGAGACCTCTGTGCGAAACTTTGGTGAGAAACACCAACCTTGCCGAGGCCCTTCCTGAACTCGTAGCCAATCTCCAACGCTTCCTTGCTTCTGCTGGTGATGCACCTGTAGACGTCAATGTGCTTTCTAATGCTGCGATTGAGGTACCTACCGTCTTCACTGCCATTCAGCCTGATCCCGTAGAAGGCGACATTGAAGAACCCCCAGAGGAGCTTTCCGACAAAATTCTCTTCATCGTCAACAACCTTGCTCCTGGTAACTTTGAGGCTAAACTTGCCGAGATACAGGGTATATTCAATGATGACTACTCTCGATGGTTTGCCAACTACCTCGTTGACCAACGAATTAGCAGCGAACCCAACAACCACAATCTTTACCTCCGCTTTTTGGATGCTATGGATCGGCAAAAGCTGAACAAATTCATCCTCCACGAAACCTTTGTCAAATCGATGCTCGTTCTCAACTCTGAAAGAGCGTTACAGTTCGGACCAGAACGTACTACCCTAAAAAATGTCGGGTCATGGCTTGGCTCGATCACCCTTGCTCGCGATGTTCCCATCAGACACAAAAATCTTTCTTTCAAGGATCTTCTCATCGAAGGGTATGAGAGTGGTCGTAGTATTGTCGCCATTCCATTCATCTGTAAAGTCCTTGAAGCCTGTGCTAGGTCGAAGGTCTTTAAACCACCAAACCCTTGGCTAATGGCGGTAATGAGTCTGCTAGCGGAACTCTATTTCTTTGCAGACCTCAAACTCCACTACAAATTTGAGATTGAGGTGCTGTGCACGACGTTAGAGATAAGCCTGGATAATCTCGAGCCTACAATGGTTTTGAGAAATAGACCACTGGCAGACTCTCTCGCTGGACCTCCTCTTCCCGAATACGTGACCGACATCGATTCATTACCGATTGGTGGGTATGATCCAACCCAAATAGCCGGTGGCGACTCGCAAGTGCTAGCCCTTGGTCCATCCAGTCCCTCTGATCCCGCTAGGGTCTTGAGCCCTCACATCGAGCAGATCCTAAGCAGCCTAGCCACGCACATTCTCATTAGCCCCCAGCTGTCGCCGTATAACGTTAATACGGCATTCAAACGTTCTGTCGCCTTTGCTGTCGATCGTGCTGTCCGAGAGGTACGATACCTCGAAATAATCCTAAATATCTGTATCCTGATTTTTTCTTCAGATTATCTTACCGGTAGTTGAAAGATCTGTCACTATTGCTGGCATTTCTACACGGGAGCTCGTCGCAAAGGACTTCGCGACCGAACCCAACGACGAGAAGCTCCGGAAGGCTGCCCACCTGATGGCGCAAAAGTTGGCAGGCAGTCTAGCTCTAGTGACGTGCAAAGATCCTTTAAAGAGTAATCTTGCGGTCCACATCCGTCAGTTCTTGGCTGACCAGGGTTATGCGGAAGTGAGTATTTTTTTATGTATCATTTCATAAGACTAAACATCGCTTTGTAGGTGGCGCAGAGCGAAGCAGCTATGAATCTTCTGGTCTCTGACAACTTGGAGATTGCTTGCCAAGCTATCGAGCGCGCAGCTATGGATCAAGCTGTAATAGATGTCGATGAAAACTTTGCAAACTCTTACGAGGCTCGACGACGTCATCGCGAGGTAATACATTCGTCGTGTCGATCTACAGCTCGAACTGAACTTGTTCCAAAGATGCGTCCTGGTCAAGCATTCTGGGATTCCTCTGCTCCTCCTTCTACCTTTTCAATGTCACTTCCTGATCCTTTACGTATTAAACCCAGTGGTGTTCAAGTCCATCAGTTCAGTGTCTATGAGGATTTCGGTACATTTTCCTTATTTGATCAATCCTTTGCATTGCTGATTTTTGCCCAGGCTCAAAGAGGAGGGCTGCTGGTAGTAGACCTGGATCAACAATGGCATTTGCAACACCAGACATCTACGCTCCTTCCCCTGCTCCCGATTCAGTGGTCAGCCATATGAGTCACCAAGAAGCCATGGAACGATTCGGAGTGATGACTCGGGACTTGGAAGCTCTCGTCACTCAATTGCCTGTCTCTTCTTTAGCTGGCCTTCCGATGAATCACGACGTACGATACATCATCCGCAACATTCTAAATCTGGCTTCGGATGCAGCTGATCGTCAACGTACACCTCTTCTGATCTCGCAAAAAATCGTACAATTATTGTACAAGACCCCATCGCCTCTAGGACGCGAGGTCTATGTGGGTTTACTCGATCAATTATGTCAACAATTCGAGGATGTTGCCAAAGAAGCCATCACTTGGCTTCTCTACGCTGAAGATGAGGTGCTTTTCATAGTAATAATGTCTCTGACTACCGCTAATTTCCTTTGTAGCGAAAATTCAATGTTCCCGTTACTGTTGTTCTACTCCGTAGTGGTCTTGTCAATGTCCAGCTGCAAGATCAGCAACTTGCCAAGATGATGTATCTGGATCCTCGTTCTAGCTTGGTCAATTTCGCGGCCGGCTTGATCAGAGAGTGCCTTTCCGCCGAGCCTCCGGTTGCTACTCACAGTCAATTTAGCTTCTCTCTCGAAATCCTCAATCAGATATCTCAGCAAGGCAAAGGTAATGAAATGTGCGTGTGTTTGATTGATTCTTCAAATACACCTTGTGCTGAGGTCTGTCAATAGGGTGGCAAAACTCCTCGACGATCTGCGAGGCATCCGGCAGCCCACTGAAGCCGCCGGCTCGGCTGCACGCCAACCGATAAGCAAGCCCGTGACGGACCAGATGAAAGAAAAACTCTTCACTTGGTTCCAGCAATGGGTAAACATCTACCAACGATCTCATTCTCCGGAGAAGAGTTTTGTCCCATTCATCACCCGGCTTACCAACCAAGGCATCGTTAAAGAGGATGAAATGTCTTCGCTATTCTTCCGAGTCTGTGCAGAATCAAGCGTCAACAGTTACATCAAGTGCATGGCGGCCGGAGAGTTTGAATATGCGTTCCAAGCTCTCGATGCGATGTCGAGATTGATTGTCTACATGATCAAGTACCATGGTGACGCGTCCGGTGTGAACAACGACCAGGCCAAAGTCTTGTATCTGTCCAAGATATTGTCGATCTTTGTCCTAGTTCTTGCACATTTGCACGAAGAGCAAGGTGTCTCGTTCCAACAGAAGCCATTTTTTAGGTTTTTCTCCAGTCTGATCAATGATCTCCACTCTGTTGAAGCCCACCTGGGGACTGCTTACTTCCAATTGCTGATTTGCTTGAGGTATGGTATTTCCCTCGTGGTGACTGGTGTATTCTAACAACATGTTTTCCAGCGATACATTTATTTCATTGCAACCGACGCACTTTCCTGGATTTTCCTTCTCATGGATGTGTCTCATTTCTCATAGGTTATTCATGCCCAAATTACTTCTGGCTGAAAATCGAGAGGTGCGCACTGGTCTTCACTTTTTTCGTACCAATTTTAAATTTGTCGTTTTTTAGGGTTGGTCGGCATTCCACAAGCTGCTGCTATCGCTCTTCAAATTTTTGCAGCCATTCCTCAAAGAAGCTAATCTTCAGCTCGCGGCTCGCGATCTGTACCGTGGCGCACTCCGCCTTCTTCTTGTCCTTCTTCACGACTTCCCGGAATTTTTGAGCGAATATTATTTCACCTTATGTGACATCATTCCTCCTCGCTGCATCCAACTCCGCAACATCATTCTCAGCGCTTTCCCCTCAAACATCGTCCTCCCCGATCCCCACCTCCGCCACATCTCCCTTGACTCCATCCCAGAGATGGGTCCCGTTCCTCCTATCCTGTCCGACTTTACCTCGGCCCTCAAAAGTACCGAACTTCGAGTGCATCTCGACCAGTTCCTCTTGAATCGTGGATCTCCTTCCTTCCTGATATCGCTCAAGGACCGCCTCCGCTACCCCAGTGCAACTGAGGCAACCCCCGACTCCTACAACCTTTCTCTCATCAATTGCCTTGTAATGTACATCGGTGTTTCCTCTGTCGCCCAAACCAAAGCTAGGAATGGTAGTTCAGCCTTCTCATCTAATGACCCTGGAGTGGTAGCTTTGCAATACCTTGCTACCAATCTAGATGTTGAAGGTTGGTTCTTAATAAACGTGATCCTCCCTAGTTCATGTGCTGATATTCTTTTCGTCCAGGTCAACACCATCTACTCAGTGCTATGGTTTTGCATTTGCGATACCCAAATGCTCATACTCATTGGTTCTGCACGCTTCTTCTTCACCTATTCCTCGAAGTGAAAGACGACCGCTTCAGAGAGGTCATGACGAAGGTGCTGCTTGAGCGATTTATTGTACACCGTCCCCATCCATGGGGTGCATTGGTTACATTCATTGAGTTGCTCCGGAACCCGAAATACGAATTCTGGAACAAGGATTTCATTCGGATTGCACCCGAAGTCTCGATGCTCCTTGAAAGTGTAAGCACATTACTATCCTCTGATAAGATTATTCTAATTGATCCTTCTAGGTTGCGAACGCTATCTTCCAGCAATAGATTTCTTCTCGCTATCCTACTTGTCTTGCTATCTCTCTGCAATATCTTCTGTTTTTATCTGGGTTTACTATTCGACTGCACATTGTATTGTAACATTTATTCAAGCGCCAATTTCAAGTGTTGAAAGGGGTGTACTGTCGTTACTAGCTTTATGACCCGAAATTCAAGATATCACCCTGGACACCTGTACACATTAGACTTAGTTGCGAAATAATTATTGCGTACTTTGCTGATCTCTGATCTAAGTAAGTGCTGTAATGTAGATGCAATACCGATCCGAAAGGCGCGCGTGGTTAGTGACGGCGCGACTTACACTTGTACATACCCATGTCTATTGTCAAAACCAAACTCAAGAATGCTCGAGACTACCTGGGGAAAAAGAAATATGACTCTGCCAAGGACGCTGCTTTGCAAGTACTTGACTACGAACCCGACAATTACAACGCGTAGACGTCTTTCATCGCTTTCCAAATGCAATCGTTGACTTTGGTGTCGCGACAGGAATGTCTTTCTAGGATTGGCCTCGCTGGAATTGGGTGATCTGGATGAGAGTGAAAAGGTAATTAATTCACTTCTGCGTGCATTGAATATCCTGACAATCTTCTACAGGCCTACAGAAGAGCAACCGAACTCAACCCAGATCAACTGTTGGCTTGGCAAGTAAGTTTTTTATTGTTTTTGAAGTTGATTGATTTATGCCTTATCTCTTTGACATAGGGCCTCTCCCAATTCTACCAGCGAAAAAGTGACTGGGACAATTACGCCGATGTACTTTTCGATTTGATGAAAATATATGCGCAATCGTATGCGGTGACAAGAATATTCGCTCTTTATGATACGAACTGATGTAAACTAGACAGGACGCACTGAAATGTGCAGAGACGCTGCAAAAATATATCGATATTCGCCGACAGCATGGCAACACTGGTCAGGTCCGCAACTCTACTGATACTAATAACTAGATTGTTGTTATTCATCCCTTACCTAGGTGATAGAAGCACTGTCTTTTCTCCTTCCCTCGTCTCCATTCTATACTCTACTCTCGACATTACCAACACCAGACCCGACTTCACCTACGTCCACTACGACCTTTGCCATACAGTCATCTATCTACAATGGATTGGCTGTTCTTGAAGAATTGATTAATATTGTGGAACGGCAGGAAACAGAACTGTTCGAGAAGGAGCTGGAGAAGAGGAGAACGAGATTAGGTGCGCCTGGACTAGATCAAATCAAAAAGGAAGTCGGGACAGAAATCTGGAGCTCTTCACAGGTAACTGTCTTTTTCTCCTCTATTCGATCTCTAATCTCAATCAATTTTCACAGCTCCCAAGTCTCTATAATGAGATTCTTAACCATCCTAACACCTCCGATAATCTTCGTCGTGAAACTGAATCAAAACTCCTTAGGTATAAAGTAAAGCTTCTCCATGCTCTACCCACTACTGCAGACGCCGCTACCATGAAGAACAAAATTCGAGAGGAAATCACAGACTTGATAAGCGGCGCTGTGCTCCTGAAACTACCCGACGAATTAGCCTGGACACTTTTTATTGAAGGAAAAGATGTGGAAACCATCTGTGAGTCATTTTTCTGCCTTGGGAATAGCATTTCTTGATATGTACAAAGCCGAATACGATTATGGACTCTGGCGCCAATTCATCAACCTGTTTCCTCATTCCCATCTATCTTCGGTATTTCGAGGATATCTCATCTACATGCAACTTCCATTAAGTGATGACGACGACAGCGACGACGTCAACACGAGCGAAAAGGGAGCTCCAGAAGCCGCAGATATTGGATACGACATGATCATGGTATTCGTTCTTTCCTTTATGAAAATTGCTCTCAAACTCGAAACTGCAGGAGGCTTGTGAATTCATGCCTAGCTCAATACTGGCCACGCGTATCTTAGCTGACGTCCAATTTCGGGAACTAGAGTATTCCAATGCCATACAAGCTGCTGAGAACGGAATACAACTTTTGAATAAATATGAAACAAACGCTGGAACTACGTTCGTGTTGTAAGTCAACCGGTGACCAATAATACTAGTTACAAGCTGACAAGAATCGAAAGGGTCCGACTTGGGTTCAATGTCATATTAACTTGCTCTCTTGTCCATTTGTTTCCACCTAAACACCATCGCCGGGCTTTAAGCATTGTCAATGAAGTCCTAGCCACCTCGCCGGACAATATTCCTGGTTTAATGGCGCGTGCTTACGTTCTTCAAGCCAGTGATAAATGGTCAGATGCTGGTCAACTTTTTGCACGAGTAAATCAAATCTCTCCAGGAAACGTGGATGAAGGTTTGAGGGCCAAGGAGGAACTCGCGTGGTGTCAGATCCGGGACGGTCACCTTGCAGACGGTACTCAGCAGCTTGAAGAAGTGTTGCAAACGTTGAGTGACTTGAAGGGTCGAGAAAAAGATCGCGCTCGATGTCATTGGAGACTAGGCCAGGCCATTTGGAATTCGGATGGTGAGCATGACTTTCAAGTGCTAGTGTCCCCCCATCGACTATCGTATAGTGTACGGGAAAGCCCAGGATGCCTATCAAAACTTCATCAATGCACTGAAATGCGATGCAAACTTTGCTCCCGCTTTCACTTCCTTAGGCGTCTACTACGCCGACTTTGCTGGAGACCATACTCGAGCATCGAAATGTTTCCAGAAAGCCTTCGAATTGGACTCTCGGGAAGCTGATGCAGCCCATCGGCTCGCAAAAGGTTTTGCTGATGAACAGGAGTGGGATTTGGTAGAAATTATTGCCCGAAGAACCATTGAAGGCGAAGGAGGCTTAGAAGGCGGTATGGCGGGCAACACTTCCGAGAAATTTTCGCCTACCAACACTTGGGCCTGGAAAGCTCTCGGAGTGGTTCACTTTGTAAGCGAAGCAGTCTCGATTTGCGGTGGGATTGCTGAATATAGCTCAATAGATTAATCGCGACTACATATCCGCAATCAGCGCGTTCCAAGTAGCACTGAGGGCAGAACCTGAAGACTCACTCATCTGGCTGAGGCTTGGTGAAGCGTACTTCAAGTCAGGTCGTCACAGTGCAGCTCTCAAGGCATTTGATCGAGCAAATCTTTTGCGACCTAATGATTGGATATGTAACTTTTTCATTGCAGAAGTACATCGTCAGTTGGGTCAATTCCAGGAGGCTATCTCTCGGCTCGAAGCAATCATGGTCGAAAGATCTTCCGAAATATGCGTGCTGGCGTCACTTGCACAAACTCATCTAGACCTCGGATGTTCTGAAATCTCAACTGGTTTTACAACAAGAGCAGAAAAATCATGGGTATCTGCTTTACGCTTCGCCTACGCTGCAATCAAGCTCAGTACTGGCTTCCGAGCAGTTATATGGAAAATTGCTGCAGACGCCGTACTCCACCTATCTTCCCTTGCCCTTTTATCCAATGAAAGCGACTTCGATATCCTTGTTGATATCTGTGATTTGCTTCCGAGTACTCCAAGTGACCGGATATCTGAAGTAGTCCCAACTCTCCCACGGCAGCTGAAGCAGGTACCTGGACCTTCCCCCAATGAACTGGTGCAATTATCAATACACATATATGACCATCGTATCAGTCTCGGTTCATCCGAAAGTGCAGCGACGAGCAGCGCCTGGTTCGATCTCGCAATGTCGTTGCGTCATTCTGCAGCTCTGTCTTCTTACAGTGAAGTCAAAGAGAAGGCAGAGACACAGGCGGTCAAATGTCTCACAGAGGCAGTCCGTAATTCCCCTACCAATCCCAGTTATTGGGTAGCTTTGGGTGATGCCTATTTCACTTTGCAGCCTAAGATGGCACAACACGCATATATCAAGGCACTAGAGATTGATTCCAAGGTAATTTGTTGTTTATATGCCCTCCAGACTAGGTAATCCATTTTGTGGTCAGAATGCAGCTACGTGGACCAATCTGGGACTGCTCTTTTTCCATCACAATGATCATGACCTGGCCAATGAGGCGCTCTACCGTGCCCAAAGTGCTGATCCTGATTATACGTTAGCTTGGCTTGGACAAGCCTTGGTAGCAATCAATCAGGGACATGACACTGGTGCGACAGGGATATTGGCTCATGCAGTTGGGTTAAGCAACAGTGTGGTAAGTTGGCAGACCTTCGCCACCATACGAGCTTTGTTCACTCACGCAGTATGAATAATATAGCCAGAAGCCGATTACCAATATGGGTTGAAGATTTTTGCTAAATATCAAGTTATTCATCCTATTCTTCCGGTCCATAACCTCATGCCCGCTTTCTTCGTCCTTGATCGGTACTGCAAGTCGTGTTCAAAAGATCCATCTGGTTTGCATCTCTATGGTCTTGTATGCGAGACTCTTGGTCAAACTCAATTGGGAATCGAGTTAATCAGCAAAGCTATTTCCATGCTCGAAGCTGTGTATGAAGAAACTGAAGATTCGGAGATCGAGCGTCAATTCTCTATCGCACATTCCAACGCTGGTCGCCTGAAATTAGCTCTGAATGATTATTCGGGTGCTCTGGAATCTTTCGAGACAGTTCTTGGTCTTTTGCCTGAAAATGGCGATGTCATTGACAATCAAGGTGCTGTACTTCGCACTCATGTCCAGTTTGGTGCTGGTTTAGTCCATTTCAGGCAGGGGAACTTGGAGAATGCTCTGGAGATGTTAGAAGCTTCTCTTGAAACTGCCAAGAACGAGAGTGTGAAAGGCGAAGTTCAAGTACTTCTAGCTCAAGTGCTGTGGGCAATAGGAACGGAGGAATCTCAAGAGCTTGCGAAAACAAATCTTTTACAATGGTAGGTATCTATCGTTGTGTTGTTTACTGAACTGATATATTACTCACAACCAGCATATCGACCAATCCGGAAAACCTTACCGCTATTAATGTACTGGCAGCAATGGGCATCCTAACTAATGACGATAGTCTCGTCGATGCAGCTCTGTCTGAAATTTTATCGCTGTCCGCAGACCGTAGGTTGGAGTTAGATCCTCAACGAGACGTCAATCATTTGCTCGTACAACATCATCTTAGCCAAGTAAGTGTTGGACTGTCTCCTTGTGAACAATTGTTGACTTGACCTTGGTAGGACGATTCTCACAGGGCTTTGTTCGTTGCTCAACAGGCTATTTTCGCGGATCCTGTCGAGCCCGAAACCCGAAACCAGCTTGCCAAGCTCATGCTTCAGACAAAACAGTACTCATCTGTACTTCCAGTGTTGTCTGGGATCGCATCGGATCTTGATGATCCAGAAAACGCTCGGCGTAACTCGAATCTCAAAGCAATTGCAGAGGCTTTCGTATCCTCGGATAGCGGTAGAGCTGTTCATCTAGCACAGAGGGGTATCATGATGAAACCATCCGATTTCGAAGGATGGTTAGCAGTTGCTTTTGCACGAAGTCGTATACAAACATGACAAGAGAGCACCATATTTCAGCATTAGTGGTATATCCATTTACAATCACAAACACCATGTTAGACGGGATACTGAGATAATTGTGACCTGATGAATTCCTGGATACTAGGGAGCCCTCGCATTATAATTTTGATGGGTTGTGATTCTTCATCTGAAAGACAGTTATCGGAACTTGCAAGGATTTAGCACTGGATGGAGGATATACCTATAGCTGTTATGTTGCCATGTCTCTTGAGATTTGTTTGAGTGGCGAGGGCTCGATGGTCTGCCGGAAGGATGACATATGACCGCTGAATGCTTTAGATCATTGCTTCAGCGTGAGACGACAGGGCTTCAATTTACCTTTAGATACCATGACCGAAGTTCTTCAGAGTACTTGGGAACTGCTGGTACTTTGGAGTGACCTACCACTTGGACAACAGCTTTGACTATATTCACCACACTGGAAACTTTTCGGGTAACACGTTGAGTCTGCGAATTCCATAAACCAAATAAGGGCTCACAACGACGGTCCAACAGCTCCATGAGTGGCTCGCAGCCTGGACCATGACCGATGAGGACAACACGTTTCGCATTTGAGAGTCTATAATGAGTGAGCGTGGTTATTTATCTATTGACCCACTGTCACCATAACTCACTGAATATAGTTGTCCCATAGGTATGTTACAACGTCGTTGCCCACGTCCCGGGGTGGTTTTCGCCGCTACATGGTGTCAATAAACAGCTCGGAACAGTACACTTGCGCAACCTCACTTTGTTCAAGGTCATTACTGGTACTGGTTTGGGGTAAAGATTGATATCGAGGAGGGCATATCCTTCGCTCTTTACCCAACCTACCAGCTCTTTCGAAAAATCAACCTAGAGCAATTTAGATAATTCTGAGCAAATAAAATCGTGAACATGTACCAAGTAAGAGCGTTCGAGCTCAAGATCACAAGTGATAGAAGACTCCAGTTCTGTACGAAGATTTCCGCTGAGAAAGGTAAGAGAAAGCTTCTAGATATCGAGACCAAGAAAGACGTACAACTCGTGTGCTAGAACGACTAGAGTATTGTTCTCTAATATATCTGACCTGAATTATGATAGTTGACAAAGAAGCGGAGTCCACATGTTTGATTGCACTTACGTGCACATGAGCTGACTGGAAAATCTCTGTTCCATGTCTTCCCCAAGTAAAGGTATTTGCATCATGTTGTGCGTGGTATACATATAATATTGTCTGTGTGCCTTGAGTATCTCTATTACGCAAATAAAGTTAATAAAATTCGAGTCGTTATTTCCTTTGCACCCGCCTGGAATTGAAAAACTTATTGGTTGTGCCTCTGCAAATTGAATATTTGTAAGCCCTCTATAGCATTAGGTTGAAATACGCTACCTTCTCGAGGTTCGCAGCTTTTGGGATCGATAGACTTCCAGTATTTGCTCTGCTCTTTTGCAACAAGCCATACAGTCTCAGTGGCCACCTCTGAGGCGACTAGAGGTGGAAGTTCTTCGGGAGGCTCGCCAAGAAGTACTTTTGTCACTGCTAGGGCGGATTTAGCGGTGGACTGCAAGTTGTACCCTCCTTCTAACGCAACTACAAGATGTCCACCAGCTAAGCCCGAGAGCATGTGTGTCATATGAGCATAACCTGCTGGACTGACTTCACATTCTCCTAGTTCATCGCCTGACGCAGCGTCAAACCCCGCTGAGACTTTTAGATAGGCCAAGTGTTATGTTCGTTTTGCTGCACAGAGACATCCACTCACTAATCACCAGCTCAGGCGCAAATTCCATCGCGATCGGCATGACAATCTTTTGAAAGGCGTGTATGTAGTCAGCGTCTCCCATCCCATGTTCGGGCCATGGGATGTTGACAGAGCTGGGAAGGTCAGTATCTAAAACCGATGAAAGTAGATAGTTCAAACTCACAATCCCAGACCTCTGCCTTCACCACAAGAGTTCATTGCGCCAAACGGACCACAAGGATAGAAATACCCATTTTCGTAGCGATGTAACGAAATGTAGAGAATAGACGGGTCGTCATTGAAAGCTTTCTGCGTTCCGTTGCCTAAGATCTTTTATAGCTTTGTTTTAACTAGGACCAATTAGAGCTGCTGACCGTGATGGACATCCCTGAGGCAGAGAGTCAGTGGCATTAAAATATATGACGAGTTTCACTCACCAATCGAGAATGAGTATCTTTTTCTGATAACCAGCCACTTGTTGCGCGACCTTTGCAGCAACGGCGACGTTATTGAAAAAACAAAATCCCATGTGCTCATCGGGTTCCGCATGATGCCCGGGCGGCCGCACAATAGCAAAGGCTTTTTTTACCTTACCTTGTAATACTGCAAGACATGCCTCAATAACTCCTCCGCAACTTAGTCGAGCTGCTCTCGTAGTCCCACTCAT
This sequence comes from Stygiomarasmius scandens, assembly GCA_037954225.1. Classification (NCBI taxonomy): domain Eukaryota; kingdom Fungi; phylum Basidiomycota; class Agaricomycetes; order Agaricales; family Campanellaceae; genus Stygiomarasmius; species Stygiomarasmius scandens. Next base: position 48,115 of record JBANRG010000004.1, on the reverse strand, counting down.
AACATACAATGAAAGCTGGTCATAGTATTCCGCAGAGTCAGCGATCTCTTGGTCACTCATGACTGTTATAGAGCGATACAGTTAGTAACATTATCCGTGTAGCTAGTCTGTCTAAGTCGATTTTGAACATACACTGTATAGCTTCTATTTTGTTCCAATGATCTTCACCGTGTACAAGCATAGCTTCAGCTTTTTTGACAGGACGTATCGGGAGCCACTGCATCTTGGTATTACATTTGGCCTCGACGATGTGTTTCCATATTTCGGAAATTCTTTCAGGGCATTCGTGATGACCGGTGGGGTGGAAATGAGACGTCATTTCAGAAGAATAAACATAACCAACTGGGAGATCAGAAGTGTTTGGAGAGGAGATTGGGACGGAAGAGGGTCGTGCCGGGGGGTCGATGTCCATGTCCATTTGGTCAAGTAACAAGTTGGTCAAGCGCGGAAACGCGCCTCGGGTCGCGTCCTTTCCTACAGTCACTACCTGGTAAAATGTCTTCGACTATCATCCAGGCTGCTATTTTTGCTGCTGGCGCCGTCGTCGGTGGAGGGGTCGCTGCTGCAATTACCAGTCGAAAGCAATCGCATGTAGTCCCTGTTCCGTCACATAACGTACCTGCTGTATCTCATGTTCCGCCAGTCATCGACATGGGTCCCAAAGGGGGTGCTCAGATGACAAGTATTGCAACTACTGGTACATTCGCTGATCTGCCAGTGCTGAAGTATGGAAATCCTGGTGCGTACTCTTAATCTAAATTTTGGTTGGTTTTCTGAAAACTTTAACACTCAGGTCCTATTGCTGATCCTATTATTCGCAAAGCTTATGTCGCAGCATATGACAGACGTCTTCGTCATCCAGCTTGGGTTCGTGCTTTTGTCTTCATTTGTCGATTCGGGGAGTGCTTATTTCTTGCAGACCGCTGAACATCTTACTCTTGCGTCTCTAGGCCGCTCGGGTGTGGTCCCTCCACCGGAGGTAGAAGCTGGGGACAGAAGCAAGAGCGCGTTTATCGAGGACGAGAGTATTCCAGCCCCTTTTAGAGCAAAGTTGGCAGACTATTTCAAGAGTGGTTATGATCGCGGACATATGTACGTGTTTCCTTGCTCCCTTTGAAGAAATATTCTTCATTCATTCTTTTATCATGTTAGGGTTCCTGCTGCAGATGCGAAATTCTCTCAGGTAAAGTCCAAGGTACTAGTGTAACTGAGTGTACTTGAACTCTTTTTTTTCTCCCAGGAAGCAATGAACGAAACATTCCTGTTGTCGAACATTGCACCTCAAGTTGGGGAAGGATTCAATCGACACTGTATGCATCACATTCATAGTCTCCCTGCTCGGTCTAATTCGAGTTTCAGATTGGGCTTACTTGGAAGACTGGTGTCGCCGGTTGACAGGAAGCTTTTCAGACGTCTACGTTTTCACTGTTCCTCTGTACTTGCCACATCGAGACGCAGACGGAAAGTGGAGAGTAGTAAGTTTTTTCTCTAGCTCCTAGTGCTTGCTTTATTTGACGTGATTATTACACTTAGACCCATGAAGTTATCGGCAACCCACCAAATGTCGCAGTACCGACTCACTTTGCCAAAGTTGTACTCACCTCAAAACCTTCTTCTCCGTCGACACCAAACATCTTGGAACTGGCGACAGGTGCTTTTGTGCTCCCCAACGCGCCTATTCCGGACGAAGCACCTCTGGAAAGATTCATCATGCCCGTAGAAGCCGTGGAACGCGCTGCAGGGTTAACTCTCTTTTCGGATGCGGTCAAGCATTCTTCGAAACACATTTGTAAGGCTACCAAATGTGAAGTCATTGTCAAACGCTTTGATGATGCACGTAAAAGGCCCGACATGCGAAGGGCCATCTCTGGACCACCTCAAGCATAGATTCAGAGCAAGGGAAATGATCTACGGTAGATTAAGACGCGATATATTAGTGGTCTGACAGTATATCTTTAATTCCATCCCAATAATGTTTGTCGACATACGACTCGATCTCTTGTTTTGTGAGCCATGCAAAATCTTTGATGGTCTCAGCGGGACGGCATTGACCTTGCATGATATGGGCCTTGAAGAAAAAGGTGACTTGCTGTGGAAAGAGTTGGTGACTTGCATAAAATTGAACGAGAGCACGTACCTCTGGCAGAGGTTTGCCTTTTGGTGAAAGCGTCATGGGTGGTTTATAGTGACCAATTGGGTTTCTGCTCACTATCCACGCGTCCATGTATTCACCACACTCAGCGTGCATGTCCCTTTGCGCAGCCTGGGAGGGTTCAGAATGAGGCAACTGAAAGGAAAAGCCAGCGACGATACCTGATGCAAAAGTTCACCCTTTTCTACATTTCCCTGCGGAAACCTCCATGCATCATTCGTGTCCTTCAACAGCAAATACAAGTTTCTCTTTCCTTTCCTATCGAGACTCTTATAGTCTCTTGCCTCGTCCGAGGAATGCACTCGGGGCATCATCTCCTCGGACTCACCCTCTTGCTCAGCAAGCTGTTGTGCAGCTGCTCTGTTTGCAGCGGCCTTTTCTTTGTCATAATCATCCTGCTTTCCAAAAGTAGGCCCGAACGCTCTCCTTTCACGTTTCTGTTCCTCCATAGTAAAACGCGTCTCGAGAATCGAGCCTGGTTTGAAATAAAAGTCGTATGGAAATGGATTTGAAAGAGCGCGTCGTAAACGAGCTTGGTATGAATAGTATGCTCGTTCAAACATGGTCGGAGTACGCGTGATTGTTGGGGAACGATTAAGTATGACGGCCGTGCTGAGGACAGGCTTTGGGCCTTTTTGGGGCTGGAGAACGGGTTCAGAGACTTGGGTGGCCATTGTCCGACGACATGTTCGAATCGCTGCAGAGAGTAAGAAGGAATTACATGGAAAAGAAAGAGACATACCTGGCCTGGATATTGACCAGAGACTGCCAGTAGACATGGCTTTGCGTTGGCAGTAGACACTAGACGAAATTTGGAAAATAGAGCCACGTGACATTGTGGGAAATGACGACTATGAGTTTCCATTTGCAGCCACTTTCGAGCCTCGACAGAACAATGTCGGTCTCTCTCGTCTCCAATGCCTACCTCGACGAAAACTCGAACAAGATCAGGTCAAAGCCCGTTCCATGGGAGGTACATCCAATTCATCTCTTTCGTTTCCCAGATCCTCATCCTTCTTCAGGGTTACCAACGAGCCGATCTCGTCACCTCTGAAGAACTAGCTCTCATCAAGAAAGTAGACAGGCAATCCAAACCAAAGATCGAGTCTCTACTGCTTTCAGATGGACAGACATATGCTCTGCTTTATCTCCGTCTTCTCAAGAAACTCCAGAGGGTCGATACCATGCAATACATTCTCGTTCTAATTGCCGATGCATTAGCAGGCAAGTCTCTTTTCACAATGGCAGAGCCTGACTTTGAATCATGTGTAAAGACCACGATGAACGTATACCTTTGTTCACCCGAGCATCCGAGAACGATCCCGAGTTACCCTATGGACCTCTCCTCAAGTGTGTTTCCGTTCCTCGTTGCCCAGTATGCACTTCCACTGACTCGATATCAGAGCATTGGATATGCAAGACGAATTCATGCAACTCAAATCTGCTCAGATCCTCACCGTGTTCCTCTGGTTGGCTTCTCATCTCATCAACTCCTAAATTCGATAATAACTCTTGTCTACAGTTCGGAACGACGCCCGTTACAACCTCATCAGCTCCAAGTCTTTCTCACTACCCTTTCTGCGATGGTACAAAGTACATCACCTCACAAACACGATGTCGGAGTCCAGTGCTTGGAAGCTTTGCTGGCACGTCGAGAGTGTCGTCAAGCTGTGTGGGCTATCTCTGGAATCCCCGTTGGGTGCGTTCACTCTGTATTCTATCAACTCTTGCTGCAACGCTCCGCAGCCTCGTAGAAATTCTTAAACACAAGCCAGGCCCTCAAATGAGCTACCAAGTTGCATTTTGTCTATGGCTCCTAACTTTTGAGCAGAATGTTGCCGAGGAGATTAACAAGTCAGTCTTGTCTTTGACCAACCTTGCCGGGTCTCATCAAAATTTTAGGAAGTTTGATATTATACCCCTACTTGTCGATATTGCACAAGTTGCCGTCAAGGAGAAGGTCATTCGAGTCATTGTAGCAACATTCCGCGTCCGTCCTCATCCTCGTCCTTGTACATTTTCATTTACCGAAGATTTCTCTTAGAACCTCGTTACTAAAGCCCCTAGCGCCAATCTTCCAGCAATGCTCGTTGCTCAGCTGTTACCATTTGCCAAGAATCTCTGCACTCGTAAATGGACCGACGAGGACATTGTCGAAGACGTCCAATTCCTTCGTGACGAGTTGAATGCCAATTTCCAGAGCCTGACGTGAGTCTCCTTCGGCAAAGGATTATTTGGTACTGACCATACCACCAGAACCTATGACGAATACATGTCAGAACTGCAATCAGGTCATCTTTCGTGGACGCCTGTACATGAATCGGACGATTTTTGGAAAGAGAATGCTACCAAGCTGAATGACAAGGATTACGAACAGCTAAAGTGAGGCTTTGACCATCCGATGATTTCGATATTTTCCAACGTCCTGTCTAGACTCCTCATCAAGCTTCTTCAAGAATCTCGAGACGCTGTCGTTCTTGCAGTAGCAGCTCACGATGTTGGCCAGTATGTCAAGCACTATGAACGCGGCAAGAAGTATGTCCTCTCCTGAATAGAGCATTTCACTAGATTGCTTATGAGCATTTATTTAGGATCGTCACCGACCTGGGCGCAAAGACCCGAGTCATGGAATTGATGACACACCACGATTCTGACGTCCGATACCGAGCTTTGATATCGGTACAGCAGCTTGTCAGTCAACCTTGGATTGCTGCGTAATTCCCGGACAATGCATTCAACGACCTATTCTTAATTCACACCTAGTATTAGTATACCAGGACACTCACGCCATTATTTAATATCATGTAACCAATAGATAACTACAACGACGAATCGTGTTCATGAATAAAGACCTCGCTGACAATATCCCACTCTTTTAGTGTTTGGGCCTCGGTCCGCTTGACATGCATCTCCTCGTCGCCTTCGCTATCACGAACAAATCTATCATCTGCCAAGAGTAGCCTCAAACCACCAATAGTAGCAAACCCTGTTTGCAAAGCGACAAAAGACAGCTCGAAATCTTGCGTGGTGTATAATCTCAAGGGCGGGCCTTTGCGTTCGTCCTCGTCCTCACTATCACTATCGACATCGCTTGTCGCAGCCATAGCTTGCTCTTTCAACTCGACTACTGGGAGTATCACAGCCGACTGTCCGAAAAATGACACGTTCCCTTGCCGCTTTTGATGTAGACTTTCGTCCGCAGCAGTGAAAAAAGGCGGAGGGAGAGCGACCATAAAGTCTGTCGACTTGGGTGTCTGTTGGCCATCATCTGCAAGAGATGAGACGGTCTGACTCTGAGAGGCGATAAGTAGCTTTTGATGTGCTAGTCCGTAATTAAATGTAGCAAAAGTAGGCGAGGGTGTCGAAAAACCTGGTGAACGAGATCCTCGAGGACTGTATACTTCAAATGGAACTGGAGGGTTTGTAGATGGAGGGGGAGGAGGTGGAAGGGTTCGAGGTGGAAGTAGATGTTGGATGATTAAAGAAAGCCTTAATCCATGTCCTCTTCGTTCAGGAGGTAGAGGACAAGAAAGAACGAGTGTGAATTGGATGGCAAAAGGTTTTCCGACAGCTAGAGAATCGCGGGGTATACTGCGTACGATGAGGTTGGTTTCAATATTGTGCATGTTATTAGGGAACAAGGGAGTGCTGGGTACGGGAGATTGTGGACGTGCAGAGACAGAAGGTGGTCGACTGTTGGTGCGGAAGGGAGACCCGGGTCTTTGACCGGGACCAGGCGATGTTGGTCGGGAAGGAGGTTGCTGAGGCGAAGCCACCGTCTTTTTGAGGTGAGGAGGGAGGGCTGACACGGGAGCTTGGGGAGCTGTAATGAGTGGGATGCGTCTAGAAAGCATGGATGTTAACAGACGTCCGGGTTCACCAAACGAGGATCTCCAAGATATATCAAGTCGTCCGAGAGGAATAATGGTTCCAGGAGTGCGTGATATGGGTTCGAGGGTAAAAGACTTGGGTGTTAGGATGTAGATATACTGTCGCATATCCTGGGGTTGCATCAATGCGGTCTCTTTTGGATTGTTCGCGTCCTGTGCATTCCATTCTTCTACAGCTTCAAAAGCCATGCGTTCAAACCAGATGGGTTCTGTTGTGAGATTCTGGATATGAACCTCGAGAAACAACTTGTCCCTCTCCAAAGGAGACAGTGTCGCTGAAGGCGATTTGGGAGCGTGGACTTTGGTCTTGACCGAGAGTGGATTCGTTACCTGTCCCTTGTCAGTACCCAAAGCAAGCAGAATAGAGGATACTCACTGCAAACTTGTAAAACTTTCGAAACGTCAACTCGCTTCCACTGAGAGATTTGTACGAGACTGTACAGGCCAACACATGTTGACCGAGCTCTTTGATTTCATGATGGACCACATTCTCTAGTGTATCTCCAGCAGTCACTTGTTCTGTTCCGTAATCAGCCAAGACGACTTTGGAGGTGGCCGTCTGCATCTCGACTCGAACTTTGACGCCTGCAACGTCGGCTTTGCTCTCATTGTTGACGCAAAGACAGCTCGAAAAGGTTTCTCCGAGTTGGATGGAACCAAAGGAAGAGGGAAGGGTCAAGAGCTCTGTTGCGTTTGTGAGGTCTCGAAGAGTCTTGGGATGACCTGGGAGGGGAGTTTTGCCTTGGAGAGATGTTATGGAAGCGGTAGAGTGTGCGGAAAAGGAGGGGGACGAAGAGTAGAATGGGGCCCAGGCACTTGAGAGAGACGGGCGCTGGGAAACACGGTTTGAGAGGTGCTGGGTGTGACGGGGACAGACTTACAGAAAGCCGCATTACTTTGAGGGAAAGCAGATGCGCGGGCGAGTCTGACATGACGGTAAATGAAAAAGATTCCACATTGTTATTTCTATCATGGCCTATTACAAGCTTACACCATATAAATAAATGAAATTTGAGCAAGTAGGCATAGATGAATTTAGCGAGTATGATATGATATCCAAAAAAGAGGAAAAAAAAAAGGTAAAAAGGAAAGACAATTTTCTTTGAAAATACAATTTAAAAGAGGGGAATACCAGTAGTAAAACGTCCTGCGTAGAATCAATCACCACGACCATCATCACCTGTCAAACTGTCCGAACGGACTAGAGATGATCATGATTAGATCTCCAGTGGTTCGTAAGTTCTAGCGTCGAGCACACCTCTGGTTTGAGCCTGGCTCTCACTGGCGCCGACCCTGCTGTCCCTTCTAGCGAAACCGCTTGCACTTGGGCCACGGGGTTGCCTGACGACACCACCTGGACTGTCGTGACCGCTGCCGTTCAAAGAGTTGCCAGACTGCAAAGAGGAAGGAAGGTTGGGAACGGGGGGAATGGAACCTGCAAAAGCACCTCCGTTGGAAAAGAGAGCAATGGCACTCTGACGACGAGACGGGGATGCAATGGTAGCATAGCCCTCGCGGATGTTGCCGTTGGAAGCGCGGGATGTCAAGCGGGGCGCCTGAGAGTGAAGGGTCTTGAGATCGGGCATTGATTTTTTGCTTCGAAGGGAAGCAGCCTGAGTGGTGGTAGCTGAAGGAGTGAGATAGGCAGAAGGAGCCCGGGAGAGGGTCCTCTGGGTTCCCTGTTGCTGCAACAGAATATGAGGACGAGACTCTCACGGTAAATTGCAACTTACCCTTTGTGGGTCTATACGAGTCACAACGGCATATCGCTCGTCACCTTCACCGACCGAATAGTGATAGACTCCCAATTTCTGAGCGATGAGATGAACGATGCGACGCTGTTTGGGACTGAGGGTGCGTGAAAAGGCGAGCTCATCGCGCATGCGATCGTCCTTGAACAAGAGGATTCTAGAGTAGATCTCGAGAGTGGCGGGATCGTTGAGATCCAATTCGTTGGCGGAGCCCTTTTCAGAGGAGCTGGGAGTGCCGGGGGGCTGGGAAGGGGCAGCTGGAGCGGAAGCGAGGGAATACTGATTAGGGATCTGGGGTAGAGGAGGAGGCGAATAAGTCTGTTGTTGCTGGTAAGAGCCCGAGGAAAAGGAGCGCTGGGGAGTGTATGGGGTGGAGAGGACCTGGCCATAGTCCTCGTAGCCCTGCTGCTGCTGCTCCTTTTCGAGTTGCATGGAGCGCATGCGACGGAGGGCCTTTTCCCTTTCGATGCGTTCCTTTTCGCTGGCCTGGAGGACTTTTTTGTATTCTACGCGTAGCTTGCGACCCTGGACATCAAAGCCATTGAGGGCGGCAACGACGGCGTCTGCGTCTACGGCCTGACGAAAGTTGGCAAAAGCGAGGCCGCGGAAGGCGCCCTGCTGGTCGAGATGGTAGTTGAAGGCGTAGGGGGTTGGGATGGAGAGAGACGTCTGGAAAAAAATACGTAAGAGAAAAAAACTCGAGGCAAAAGAGACGGACAATGATGTCGAGAAGAGTCTCGCGCTTGACGTTGAAGGGAATGTTTTTGATGACGATGGCAGTGGGGATGATTTCGTCGTCTGGGTTTTGCTGGACGGGAGGACTGAGATGGGACATTGGAGGAGAGCCGCCGGCGGAGGAAAAGTCCGAGTTGTTTTGGGGGGACATGGAGCGACTGTCTGGGGAGGTATCTAGCCATTGCTGGGGGGGAATGAGCAGGGAAGGGGAGGAAAAGACTGTGCTTACTGCGGGGAGACCGCTGCGGACAGGCTTCTTGAGGGGAGACTGGCCGGTGGTGAGGGGGTTGTACTGGGACTGGATGGGAATGCCTGGGCTGGTGGCAAAGTGGTATTTTGGGTCTCTTGCCTCATAGTCGTAAGAATCGTGGAGACGTAAAGTAGAGATTTCAGGAGGAGAGCTGGTCATTATGGACGTTGCAGAAAACAAGGTATCCGTCAAAGATAAACAACACTATGCTGACTAATACATGGAAGTCCTCTAACAATCACTCTTTCCCTCTGTTTATTTTCTGTCCTGTCTGGGCAGAACGTAGGCCGGGGCAGGGAGGGCAATGTGTACTTGGGTTGCCTGCTGACTGTCAGGACGGGTCTGACTGGGGGAGGGAGAGCGACTCACGTGCGGGGCGGGGTCGGACCTGGCACCAGGCGCAGGGAGGTGGGGGGAGGCCGTCTAGGCATACACTGCTCACGTCTCAGCCCTTGCTTCGTTCGACGACTGCTCTGTCTACTCACCGTCGTGATGGTTGTTGTCAAGTACAAAAAAAAACAATGTTCAACAAAACTACATAATACAGTAAAAGAGAAAACTACAACGGCCGGTAGTGTCGCATCAGCTGCGTCTTGAATGCCTCTTGGTTGTTCCAAATCGCTGCCGCATCAGTGTTGAGGGGCGACGCATTGTTCGGTTCTGTATCAACGTCAGTCGGGTCCTTTATAGACACACGCAGCACGCACCGCCTAAAAGTGATTGTAGCGAGAGAAGAATCGTTTGCACGCTGTACACGGCAGACCACTTGTCTTGCAGAATATCCAGGCAGATGCCTCCGCTGTTGATGTCGACGTTGGGGTGAAAACACGGCGTGTCAAACTTGATGGCAGGAGCGACATAGGGATAGTTGGGAGGAAATGAAATGGATATTCTAAACGTCAGACCGGCATACACTGTGCCCGGTGCACCTTCTATCGTGCCCACCCATTCAAACAAATTTCCGTCGTTTTTGGGAAACGCAGACTGCAAAAAGTGGGTGAGTAGACGTTGCCGGGAGCGTAAAACACGCACAATGCCGGGCGAGGCAGACATCATAAGAGTCATGAGCTCATTTCCGAGACGTTTGGCGACGCTGCCACTAGACTGCTGAGACGAGCCAGCGACGGGGGATTTCGAAGGAGTGCGAGGAGTGAGGGAGGATGTCAGTTGTTCCATTGGTAGAGAGCAAACCAGCGAGCAGAAAGATAAACGCGTGAGCACGTGAGTGTGTGTGTTTGGCAGCAGCACGAGGGACAAACATCGCGCGAGAGGTGTTTGGCAGCAACACAAGAGACAAACACGGACCAAAAAGAGAATCGCGTATACGCTGGACTGCAATGTCGTCGTCGTTTGCGCCTACACAGGCCGAGCTCGCTCTCGTCAATCAAATATTTGCTCAAGGTGACCCCCAGAAACTCGGCATTCTCACCGGCGACGTCGCTGTTCGCATCTTTGGCGGCGCCCATCTTCCCCCACCCGTTCTCGGCGAGATATGGGGTATCGCAGACGAGGACAACAATGGCTGGCTTTCCAAAAAGTCTTGCGCACAGGCTGTCCGTCTCATGGGCTGGGCTCAAAAGGGCGAAAAGGTCTCCAAGGATCTCATCAACAAACCCGGTCCCATTCCCTCCATTGACGGCGTCTCTGCCGTGGCCGTCCACAACACTGGAATGTCAATACCCAGGTCTCCCCCTCCCCTTCCTCCATTCACACCCCAGGACAAGGCCAAGTTTCAGAGCATGTTTCTCAAGGCCAACCCCACAAACGGCATCCTTTCCGGCGAACAGGCCCGCGACATTTTCGTAAAGTCAAAGCTTCCAAACGACAAGCTTTTACAGATTTGGTGCGCGCGCGTCTGTCCGTCGCGTCTCGTTTCTTCTCACTCTTTTTTTTTTTCAGGAATCTCGCAGACACACAGGACAGAGGCGCCCTTGATGCAACAGACTTTGCCATTGGCATGTACTTTATCCAGGGCGCCATGTCTGGTCAAATCCCCATGCTTCCCCAATCTCTTCCCCCCGGTCTCTACCAGCAAGCAGGCGGAGGCGTCCGCACCAACATGACCGGAAACTCTCCACGCCAGCCCTCCTTCCAGCACATTCAACCGCAGTATACCGGTCAGAGCCAGATGCTTCAGCCCCAGTCTACAGGCAGACCCACATTGCCTGCACGTCCAGCCGCAAATCCTTCCAGGATTGGGAGTAGCGTCTTTAGCGCCTGGGACGTCACTGCTGCTGAAAAGGCCCAGTCCGACACTTACTTTGACAAGCTCGACTCGAACAATCTCGGTTATATCGAGGGTGACGTCGCTGTACCCTTCATGCTCGAATCCAAACTGCCTGGTGAAATCTTGGCCCAAGTCTGGGACCTCTCGGATCTCAACAATGACGGTCGTCTCACCCGTGATGGCTTTGCTGTCGCGATGCATCTCATTAACAAGAAACTAGCCGGGACCGAGATTCCATCCTCTCTTCCCCCCTCTCTCATTCCGCCATCGATGCGTGCCAACGTGAATGGTACCCAGGAACCACCCAAGGATCTCTTTTCATTTGATGAAACACCTCCGCCATCAGCTCCTGCGTTTGTACCCACTGCAGATCCATTCAACAGTGAGTCTTGTTTTTCTAGCCTTGTCCCATCTCTCATCTCGTATAGCACGCGATCTCTTGGGAGACGACGACGACGAGCCAGCAGCCTCTCCACCACTACAGGACCATTCCGCTGAAATCGGCAACATTCAGAACCAACTCGGCTCTACCAACCGTTCTCTCCAGTCCACCAAATCGGAACGCGAATCCACAGAGCAGGCCCTCGCCAGCCAGGCTTCTCAGCTCTCGGCCCTTCAAACTCAGCTCTCTTCTGCTAAAGCGGCTTTTGAAACAGAGACCAAGTTGCTCTCCACGCTCAAAGACCGCTATGCGAACCAGTCTGCAGAGATTCAAAAGACGAGGGAAGAACTGATCAGATCAGAGAGTGATCTTTCGGCTGTTCGAGTCGAAAAGGCAGAGATCGAGGGCGCGTTTTTGAGAGACAAGGAGGAAGCAAGAGAGCTGCACAGAAAGATGGTCGAGGCGGGTCAGCAAGCAGAGACTCTCAAAGCTCAAGTCGAAAAGCTCAAAAAGGACGCCAAACAGCAAAAGGGTCTCTTGGCCATTGCTAGGAAACAACTGAGCTCCAAGGAAGCAGAGAGACAAAAGGTTGAAAAGGAGCTTGCAGAAGCAAAGGCAGAGCAAGAGGCTGCTACCCAGGAGAGGACAGAGGCCGAGGCGCAACTGGAGGAACCAAACGGTCAAGTCGAGATGCCCGTGCCAAAGAGGGCCGATTCCTTGGCCCTTGCTGCCTCGACCGCTTTGCCTGCTTCCCCCGAACCTGCCCCCGGAAAGAGCAATAATCCGTTTGAGAGGCTTGCCATGTCGTCTCCTCGGGCTCAGTCGCCGTTTTTGCCTTTTGCCAATGCACCCGTGCCTACGCCTCCTACCGCAATCCAAGACCAGCCCGCCGACGATCTCTTTGGGTTTGCAAAAGCTTTCGAGGGTGACGCAACGCCCAAGGCTGCCCCAGCAACCATCGAGGAACCCCTTGCTTCACCTACCACGACCAACGCCACGGACGATTTCACCACTCCTCCCACGACTTCGTCTGGATTCATGGAACCCAGTCCTGCTAGGCAAACGACTGCCGAGACCAAGTTTCCCGATCTCGACAGTGCACCTATGCCAGGCCACTTTGCTGAAACGCCTGTCAACGAGCCAAGCACAGACTTGACTTCATCTCTCAAAGAGATTGAAGACGATAGCGACAGTAGCGACGAAGAGGACGAGGTGCCCTTGGCCGAACTCGCAAAACAAAAGGCTCCAGAGGCACATACTTCGTTTGACGATGCATTTGGTGTTTCGCCTTCCGAAAAGGATGCGTTTGGTACTCCCGACAAGGATGCATTTGGTCTTCAATCGACTCCTGACAAGGATGCATTTGGTGTTCAGTCGACTCCCGAAAAAGATGCGTTTGGTGTTCAGTCGACTCCCGAAAAGGATGCATTTGGTGTTCAGTCGACTCCCGACAAGGATGCGTTTGGTATTCAGTCGACTCCCGAGGCCGGTGTCAATGCGTTTGATGAAGCAATGGGCAAGATCTCTGCTCCAGCGAGTACTACTGCGCCTCCTTCGACGACACCCCAGTTTTCGTTTGACACCGCTTTCGAGGACAATTTTGATTTTGCATCTGCTGGCGCAAGCCCTCTTCCCGCTGTTAACGGTAATGGTGATGCTTCGCCGGCACCACCAGCACCAGCACCAGTAGCCCCAGCCTCGGATGGATTTGAAAGTCTCTTTACCCAGCCTTCTCAGCCTAGATCAAACACTTTGGGTACATCAACTCAAGCCCCGAGAGCAGTCTCCATGTTCCTTCCTACTCAAGCAGAGACTACATCTAGCAACGGCCCTAGCTTTGACGAGATATTTTCCGGTCTGGGAACAGGTAATCAGCCTTCCTTGACTCTAGCAGCAGAACAGCAACCCACGCCATCCGATTCACCAACGACCTCTCCTCCCCGTGCAAACGTATCCACAAGGTCAATGACTCCGCCTCCTCGAGCAAAGTCACCCAAGATGACTTCGCCGAAAAACAGACCTTCAACATCGTCGTCCAAAGACGAAAAGAGAGAGGCTCCGCCTACGAGGACTTCAAAGCTTTCCGTGAGTTTTCTTCCCCTACTAGCGCAAGAGTTGTATTCATCCTTTTCGTAGATCCGACTTCCTTTTGGGAAAAAGAAGAAACAGGAAGCTCCTCCCCCGCCTCCCCCGGCTTCATTTCTTACACCACCGACGGAAGAGCCTACTAGGAATGGATCGCCTGCTGTCGAAGATGACGTCGAAGCCGTTAAACAATTGACAGATATGGGATTCAGCCGCTCGCAGGCTATCGGCGCACTGGAAAAGTATGGGTATGACGTTCCAAGAGCGCTGAATAGTTTGCTCGGGCAGCAATGAGCATAATTTATTTATTGATACATGTACAAAAAAGTGGAGGGTACCTTTGTCCGCTCGTTTTGTCTCTTTTTTTTTCTACTCTGGACTTTTTTTACATCTGACGCTCCTTTGCTCTCGATTACATCTCTAATAATAATAATCCTACACTGCGGACTGGAATAAACTAGGAGAAATCTCCAGTGGTCGGACAAGGGCATCCAGCGCTACACTCCAGGACCGATCTTTACTCAGTCTTTTCTGCATTTGTTCCTTTTGCCGTCTTGTCGGGTAATGGCTGACTAGACAAAACACGTATGATGACATGTCACCTTGTACAACGAGGTTGAAAGTGTTTTCGCCTTCGCGAAGATAAGGTCCCAGTTCGAAAAAACCTTCTGGAGTGGTCTATAAACTAAAAGGGTGAGATACGACATGGAAAGTGCTCGAATGGCGTACCAAAAGTGGCGGCGCCATTGGAAAACACTTGGTTTGACCATTCACAATAAAATCCAGCAACAGTCTATTGTCCTTGGGCCACGACGGCTTGAGGTCGTTGAAGAGCTGGTACTCGAAAGCCGAGTGCTGTTTGATCTTGTCTTCAACGAGATCCTGCTTGCGGTAGCAGACCAACGAGATGCAGCAATTTTGCTTGTTGTGCTCTGCAGCACTGGGATAATACATGAGTGACGAGATGGAAAGAGTACTGACTACTTGCATTGGATCCTCGTGGCGATTATTCCATGCCTTGATTGTGGCAAGTTGTGCCGACGAGACTCGGACAGTGAAATGATGTTTGGCATCAGTGCTTGCACCCTCGGTATAGCTGAGGACCCTTAGTTGATGTGTGAAGCCCTCTGAATCATGATTGAGCTATCCCTTGAAATGCCATACACTTTCTTACCAATACTAGGAACATTGATATCCTCAGGATTAACTTTTTGTTTGCTTTGGCTCATCAAGTTGCAAATGTCGAGCCGAATAGACTCTGCCTTTTTTAATCTATCGCTAATGTCGAGCTTGATGGGTTCTCTGGGGACAGGTTCTGGAGGCGGCACGACATCTCTAGCTTGTGCTTGCGTCTCAATGCTCATGGGCGCCGGCTCTAGCTCCTGCGTGCCGGTGTTGTCTACAGCTTTCTATAATTATCAAGTCAATGTACATGCCACTGACATGGACTCTGATCTCACCTCTTGGACTTGATCTTCGTCATGGTGAGTCTGGGGCGGTGGATCTGACTGATGATTGTCCAGTAGATCCTGATCAGCCATTTCAACGTCACGAGTCGGTAGTTCTGATTTCTGCTGAGCGTCCGACGCAGCCAAGGCATGGTGCTGATTCGGTGAGAGTTCGTGTTCAGGGACGTCTTTGACTATGGGAACCTGAATCGAATCAAGGGCATGGTCACTGCGAACAAGGCCACCACTTGCAGCCGGCTGAGATTATGGTTGGTCGAGGATTATCCAAGAGATTTTAGACCACATACCAGTGTGGGATTTCTTTTCAATGGTTGACCCCGAAGGCTCGGGGATGAGAATAAATCGCCGACTGTTGGTGTCGTTCCGACTCGAATATCTTCAGCCTCATTTGCAGATTGCACTTGTTCAACTGTGACAAAAAGGTGATTCTCTTTCCTTGTCCTGCATTGGGCGTGGGATTACCTGTCGAGGACAAACCGTCCATTGGTTCCAATGATGTTTGTTCTTGCGCAACCGGAGGCTGTGAATCAGAAACGCCGACTCCTGCCATATCTATTTGCGTGTACTTTGAGTAGTCGATCTTCTTTTTTTTCGGGGTTTTGTGGGACCTGTCGTAGCTTTGCGTTTGGCAGATTCTTCATCCATCGAGGCGTGAGGCGACGTGAGTTGGACTATCGGTGTTGCAATTGGAGGGGGACTAGTCTGCGAAGGAAAATTTAAATGTACAATTGGATGGATCCAAAACGGTACCAACGGTCGCAGTTTGAGGAGCCGGTTCAGGCTGGGATGCTATTACAGACTACAAGGGATCAAATTACAAGACTTTCGGCATGACATCAACAGCACTGACAGTAGGTGACGGAGAATGTGCTTGGTTGGCATTTACAAAGTTGAGGCCAGAGTGCAACGCCTCGAGTCTCTCTAGAAACATCTTTTAGTTTTATCGCCCAAGCTCTTCATAGTATACATACCACAGAGCTCGGATTCGATGAATCTAGCACGGTGTGTCCACGCAGCTATTACCATACTCTGGTAAGCGGAAAAATAAGGACTTTCATGCAGATGCACATCAGAATTTTGAAGAGTTTTCTTTGCATGCTGAAAGGAAATCCAGATCCGAACAACGCGTCAAAATGCAATATATACCTCTAGAATTTTTACTATCTAGAGCTACAGGTCAGGAAGACGTGAAGTTGTCAAGGACGGTACACCAACCTCTGGACGGGCGAGCTCATAGTATGCGCGATGGTCGTTGAGCCAATCACTAAATTTTTTCGCAAAGGGGACAAATTGGTTCAGATTAGAAAACTTGGCGGTGTAGTGCCCAAAGAGGCGGGCATTGGACTCGATAGGATCAGGTTTTTGATGTTGGACGTCGGACATGATGGCGGAATGACACTACTTTATTGGCACTGCATTGCTTTGGACCGTAATTTACAGGTTATTACTATAAATCCTTTAAAGGCCCCTCCTCTTGTGCCTTCATTCCTCTCATTCCTCGTCTCTCCAATGTCCCATCTCGGATCTCTCGACATCTTCGTCGTCGGCTCTGGTGGCGGCCCAGACGAAACAAATCTCTCAGCGTCTGTCTCTGCATCTCCAGTCACACGTGCTGGCTGACTTCTTTCCGAACCAGCTACCTCGTCAAGCCATGCAACGCGTCTTGGGAGGCGGGAATTATCGCGCTAGAGGCAGGTATGTTGTTCCTATCTAGTCCACTGTCCTTCTCTCAGCCCTGCATCTCGAACAGGCTCAGGTCAGGGCGCGTTGAACCAACTCTTACTTCGAAATCCCGATCTATTCAATACCACCAACACGGCGCCACCTGCACGACATTCCGCGTCCGAAATCTACAGTTTTGTACGGTGTGTTTCTGACCATCATATTGATACGCAAATAGCTCATCACTAGATGCAGCGGGTTTCTTCTCAGTCACGCTCATTTGGATCATCTCCAGTCGCTTGTCATATCCGCTGGTTCCCTATCTGGCCCACGCAAACGTCTTTACGCTTTCAAAGAAGTCCTGAATGATGTCGAAACTATATTTGGTGATCGCCTATGGCCAAATCTTGCATCCTGGGATCAGGCAGACGAGGACTACAAGTACTTGTACACTCCGTATGTTTCCTGCCAGCTCATATCCATCATTGTGGCTAAATGTATTGTAGCCTCTACAATAATGGGAAATACCACAAACTTGAGTCATTTCCTCGGATTTCCGTAAAAGCCGTTCCTATAGACCATGGTCATTACGAATCTTCGGGCCAGTACGATTCATCCGCCTTCTTCATTCGAGACAACGATTCGGGTAAGGAGTTTCTGTTCTTTGGTGATGTAGAAACCGGGCCGCGCATTGTCAATGTCTGGCGTTCAGCAGCACCCAAGATCCCTAATCAACTGGATACCATTTTCATCGAGTGTTCTTGGCCTTCCTCACGCGAAGATGACAGACTTTATGGCCATCTAAAACCGGAGCGTCTGCGAGATGAAGTTGTTGCCCTGGCCAAGCAGGTCTATGCTACACGTCTCCCCACTGGTTCAACACAGGCCAGTGGTTCACGCACACGCCCTCACAGGAAGAAACAGAAGCTCAATCCTGCACCCGTCTCACCAACGCCAGTTTTCGAACCCGGAGCACTACACGGAATCCTGAACGGTGTTCGTGTTTTTGTCATACACTGCAAAGAACAGTTGGATGGTGGTCCTGGACAGCCTATGAAAGATTTGATTGTTGGACAAGTCAAGGCTCTTGTGGATGCAGAGAAATTGGGAGTAGAGATTCTGTCGGCTGATCAAGGCATGCATATCAGTACGTGGAAACAGACTTTGATCGAATCTCGACCGAGCTCACCTCATTCCATTGACAGGGATATGATCTGTTGGTGATGAATTAGACGTCTCTTCATGAACGATACTGGACTTCTACGAACCTATTTAAACACTTCGAGACCCTCATACATATATCGTTAATGATTGTAGAATATTGCTTGTAGCCATAGCCTTGTTTTTGATCTCTTGTTTCAATGGTACCTTTCGTTCGTTATTTACGATTACATACATTGTAATGCTGCAAACGGTTCCACACAAAGGGAGAGAAATGCCAAGCAAGAGGCGGTAGACACGAAGAACCACAGCAAATAGAAGATAGACAGAGTCTTGGGATAACGAAAACTCAGGCCTCAGGCCTCAGGAGTGTTCTTGCTTTGACGCTGACGAGACGCTGACAAGTAAAGCACATTTTTGAACGCGAGGAAAGACCGGCATTTGAAGAATATTTATGGTAGGATACATTCAGTACATCCATGACATGGGTTCATTCCACGTCCAACTACTGCTCCATACACTGTTGGTGGGCGTCAACTATCAATTGAATAATGATACATCCAAGCTCACTAACCCTGCACTGACAACACCAGCAGCACCTACCCGGTCAGAGTCGGGCCCAATTATGACCCAGTCTGGCAATGGCACACCAGTACGAACAGGGAAAAGTCTAGCTGCCCTCTCTAGCCCCACTGAATCAGTTGATTGAAGCAGAAGCATCTTGGCGTCCGAGTTGGTTGGATGAGGGTGCAAAAATAGGATACCTAAAAGGCTGTCGTCAGCTTCAGTGATGTATGCTATATCAAGAAAATACCAATCCCAGGAATGTCGAGTGGTTGCTCTGGAGGGGGATTTCGTATTTCGAAAGAGTTCCTCAAATGTGTAGCAGCTCCATTTCCGACAACAACTACATTACCGCCGTCCAACGTACCACTAGTAAAAACCTCTGAGCTTTGGATGATAGCACAATCCAATCTATGGTACAGATGCAAATCGTGAGCAATACGCAACGCGATCGATAATTCTTGTGAATGAGATTCATCGGGGATGACTAGAGCGAGGGGCGTTTTAGAGGATAAGATTGTCTGCATCCTTCCGGAAGACTGGAGTTGGTTTGGGTCATCAGAGATCTTCCACACTCTGGGTTCTACTGTCTTCATGTACAGCATATCGTCGAGTTTGTGGGGAAGGTGGACTCTAGTGTTGTCTACCCACAGCGAAGAAACGGGAAAGATCGAGAGATCTACATGGAAAGCTTTTACATTCGAAGATGTTACAAACACCTTGCCATCGTCCATTGTATGAACGACAAGCCTTGCGATTCTGCAGGAAACGACCTTAGTTAATAACAAATAGCATCAGTGGTCTACGCACCGTCCTGGAATATCCAGGCTTTCAATACGCCATCCATGGAGTGATCCACTTTCCGCGGGTATGGCTACAGTCAGCGTGAATGATGGTGATCGGACCTTTGGCTGCTCAGAAGAAACTGATTCGATGACCCCGTTCAAAAACGCCTGCACACGTTCGTTATTTAGAACAGTCGGGTACCAATGCAGCTTTCCAGGATCTTCTTGAAATCTGAATGGCCACCTGATGAAGACATCTGAAAAGGCAAATTAAATGGCTTACATAGCGGAGGCATTTGGGTTCCATGTTTGAAGTATACTGATTAGTTCTCGGGAGTGCCAAACAGGCACATTCTCGTCGTTACCACTGTGAAAATGTTCAATGAATCGAGGAACAAGAAATCACCAACTGTGAGGCCTACCCATGTATTGCGAACACGGGCATGTCAACGAGATTAGAGACGAACAAGTCGTTGTTGTCCGGAGTCAATGACGACTCCAGAATAGCGCTGAGAGCGGGGTCCATGTATCGTGCAGACCTTGACGTTATAATAAGATTGAGACTGCTGGGAAAAATCATGGTAATTACCTAGACATGATCAAGGGAACGTAAGACTGGGATTTGATGTACGCAGCAGCAGGAGCCACTATTCAAGGGTTTTTTTAGTCATAGAATCGCGATAATGTACGGATTATTTACCAGCGAGAACGCGATCAGGATACCTAGAGGCTAGATACCAAGCTCCTTGTCCGCCATTCGAGTGCCCCATGACTATCACAGCAGAGTTCAGAGGAAGTGACCATGATCCAAACGCTGAATTGTCATTGAGAATGCCTATAAGGGCATCAAGAGATTCCCAGGCATCCGCTGCGCTTAGACCGTGCCAGTCAAGTCCCTGAGGAGCAAAAAAGGAGCCTTTAGATTGTTGAGTGAGAGGGATGGGAAAAGAATGTAGTCACCCAAGATGTTCTGCCAGAGGGGAGGACAATCCAACTATGATTCTGACGAGAGAAGGAGTCTGCCCAAAAAGATTGTCCGATAATGTCTACTCCGGCACCATCTAGCTCACATTTTATCGAGTGAGAATTCATTACTGCATCGTTGGGAAGAAAACACTCACGAAGAGCTAAAATGGGCGGTTTTGGGGCACCATGGTTTTCATACTTGGGTGGTATGGCTAAAAATGCTGTTGGCATTGATGTAGCATAGAAGTATGTTCCTTGGATTGTAGGAAAACTTGAATCAGACCATTGGGGGCTTTGGGTAATGTCTAAAGCTATATCAAAGACTATCGGTGTTTTGGAAACCAAGGTCAACTTGAACTTGAGTTGGCTGTTGTAGAACGATTTGAATTGCGAGATACGAAGGGGAACTGTTCTGGTTTGCGTAGGAGCTATTCGGATATTCCTCACCAGTTCAAGATTAAAGTACTAAAGGGATGTCGTTGAGATATCGGAAGACACCGATGAAATTTCTACTTACTCCGGCGCTTTCTGGCGCAACTTCTACACTTTCGACTGTCCACCACCCAGCGGTGCTCTTCAATCCGATACCAACAGCACTGCCAAATGCCTGTCCATCCACAAAATTACACACAACATCTTGAGAAGGCTCCCGCACAACCGGAAGAGATGTGTTCTCAACATCAACAGTGAGTTTGATGTTTTGCACGGGCACATCGCTTCCGTGTACGTGAGGATCTCCGAATAATCTAATCTTGAAACATAATGAGAAACCCAAAGTTACAAAGATAAAAAAGTTTGAATACTTCGTAATCGCCGGAAACGAAAATCTCATAGGTTGTCGGGTTAACTAGAGAGGGCGTAGTAGGAAGCTGAACAACGTGAGGTAAGGCGCGCTCCATAGCATATACATCACCAGTATACCAACGGGGTGACTTCATGTGGGCATCGGTGGGAAGAACAGCAAAATACGAGCCTTGAAACAAGTGGATGAGGAGTTTAGGGTTGTCCGATGGACTCAAAGTATTTTGGGAAGCAGATTTAGGTGGATATATAGTTAATGTTGTTCTAAGTACCGCATGATGCTGAAGTACAGCCCAACCTTCTGTATCTCGAAGGGACTTCCACCTAAACCGCAAGCGATGTAAAGTGAACACTCAGATTAGCCGAGTCGATGGAATCTTCACCGTATATCAGGAAACGAGACCTGTAGACTACCATCCAAGGTAGATACTGCGGATGACCATAAAACCTTCCCGCCATCTGCATAGGATGAAGGCCAGCTTGCGGTATAGTCTACAGGCTCCGAAACTAGAAGCCAATGAGCGTTAGTGGCTGGCTGACTTTGGATCAAGTTGTAGTATTTACGATTGAGAGGAAATGAAGGCGAGAGATAGTGCTGTTCTCGAGCGTGTATGGGAAAGGGACCGAGTACCTAGTTCATCAGGAACAGCTGAGCAGGTGCTCGCTACAAGGGTTCAAAAACTTGGACATACATTCCAATCGGTAGATAGTTCGACAGACCAGTCATTGTTATGATCAGATAATCTCCAAGGGACTTGCGAGGCACTCGCCATGCGGAGCAAGAGCACACAGGCCCAGGCGGCGAGCATTGACTAAGTCGAATAAGGCGCGTCGAGTCACGTTCACTGAATGTTCCGCAATTGTGATTCTTTCTGCTATAGGGCTCTGCCATGACCAAACCATACTTTGAATCTAACTGAATATTTACACGCCTACAGAAAGTTGAATTGTAAGAAGGAACGACGTTGGCTCGTGTTCGGTTACGTAAACATTCACCTCTCTCTTCAGAATCAGATTCATAACAAATGTCTGGACGTCAGGGAGGAAAGCTCAAACCTTTGAAGGTCAGGGACTAGAGTCGTTCGCTTTTGGCCTTTATTTGATCCATCTATAGGCAGCCAAGAAGGAAAAGAAGGAGGAAACAGAGGATGACGCTGCTTTCAAAGAGAAGAAGAAGGCAGAGGAGGCAGCACTCAAGGCTGCTCGCGACAAAGGTTCGTTTTCATTTTTGGGCTATGTGGGTTTAGTGTTGAGTTCTTTCAATCTTTTTCAATCTCAGCTCTGAAAGGTACGGATACGCATATGATAACCTAACAATCGTTGAATGTATCTGACCAGGAGGAGCGCCTGGAGGCGGCATCAAGAAGTAGGTGTTTGTATTCGATGTAAGACGGGTGCTTAACTCACTGCTCTTTCAGATCTGGCAAGAAATAGAGAACCCCATGCGGGAGTAGGAGATACATTGGTTTTTGTTGTGTATTGATTGTAAAATCGAAATAAAATGTTTGAAAGAATTAAATTTATCATTGAGACGAGTGGGAGCACGTGGTCTTTGTTGCATGACACTACCTCTCACCAAAGGGGACGCACGAACGATCACCATTCCTCCTTCGATTCAGCTTCCCATGTTGGGCCCTTTGCAAAGTCTCCAGGCCAATCAACAGCAGCAGCAAAACCAGCAACCACCCCAGCAGCAGGGTCAACCACAGGCCCAGGCTTCTATTCCCCCTCCTCCTCCGACAAATGGCCAGGATTTCACTCTTTCCAGTGTTCTGCATTTCCTTCAAACAGAATGGAGACGGTACGAACGCGACCGAAATGAGTGGGAGATTGAACGAGCAGAAATGAGAGTGCGTTCTCCGTCTCGTGCCGTTGGATACGCGTATTCAAAAATCTTTTTCTGCACGTAGGCTCGCATTGCTCTTCTGGAAGGCGAGAGACGCTCTTTTGAAAACGTCAAACTCGACCTCATGCGTCGTATCAAAATGCTCGAGTATGCGCTGCGTATGGAGCGGTTAGTCTCGTTGCCCCTTGTCGTGTCGTGTTGGCACTTTTGAACACGTTCATTTCTAGGTCAAAACAGTTGAATCAACCCAGTTCTTCTGTTCCTCCCCGAAACTTGCTACCATTCAATCTCAGACTATTCCGAAGGACGATGTGCAAACTCACAAGGTCGAAAGCAGCGGAAGCTCACCGAGGAGCGAAGGTGTGTTCATTTCTCTCTTTCGTGATCTTTATTATTCAACGTATATCTCAGACTCTCCATTGCCTGATAGCCGACTCCCTAACGGACTTCCTTCCATTGGTATATCTGGGCGTCCCATGTCTTGGGCCGGTCTCAACTGGGCGGGCGGTGCTGGTTTTGGGAAACCACCTCCTGGACGTGATCCAAAAAGTAGAGCCCGGAGTCGTGATTATTTGAAACAGCGAGTGCTCTTTTTTCGTGCTCTACGTGTCGCTTACTTTACATCCCAACAGGTGCCTCCAGGAAATCCAGTACTTGACATCTCCACAGGCTATGAATCCCCTTCCAAATAGACCTTTGTTGAACAATTCATCAATACCGCTCTCTTTACCCAACGTTCCTGCCTTTGATCAAATGGCCTATAACGGCCGACCCCGAAAAGTCCTGCCAGAATCCGGTTCGCTTCTTAATGGCATGATGTCTGGACCGTCTTCTGCACCAGCAGCTGGTGCACCCCTCGAACGACCCAATCCTTTGGGATCTGGCATGATACAGCAGCATCAGCAGCCTTTGCAACAATCTCAGCAACCACAGTCCATTCCCCAGCCGCAACAACAATCCCAGAATGGAACTCATTCTCAAGCTGGAACTGCTCAAAATGACAAGGATAAGGAGGTTGATTCTGACCCTCGACTGGTCACCGCCATTTTCCGCCCTGACGACGCCGGTGAATGGAAAGAAAAGCTTCGACTCTCTCACGAGGCTTCAGAACAGGCGAGACTTGCACGGGAAGCTCAGGCTGCTATCAATAGTTGGGATAGGCGAGATGAAGAAGATATGAGGGATGAGGAAGGTGAAGTAGATGATGATGAATCTACGATGATAAGTGAGGGTGAAGGGACGAAAGTGTGGAAAGCCAAACGGACTTTGAGAAAGTTAGGCGAATAGTCTCAAACGTTTTAAATGCTACATACTCATCATGCTTGTTGTTCTAGTCACTTGGATGCGGTCCGGGCCATTTCATTCCATCCTAATGAGTTGTGCCTCGCCACAGGTGGGGACGATTGCACAGTCAAAATATGGAGAATGGATGTTAATGGGTTAGCCTCTTCCAAGTGCGTTTTCACGTTGGTTCGGCCGGGTTTTCATTAATATCCGACTTTACAGTGCACGAGTGACGACTGAAATTGAACCTCAACTGACACTTCGCGGACACTCTGCTGCCATTACACGTCTGATCCACGCGCCGTCGAAACAACTTTTATACTCAGCTTCATTAGACTCTTCCATACGAGTCTGGGCCCTTCCCTCACCGTCTCATACAACTTACGCACCTTACGACGAGACTCGTTCTAGAGGCGAGCTTATTGGTCATACGGATGCAGTATGGGACCTTGCCCTAGTCAGAGACGAAGGAACTCTGATCAGTTGCGGAGCTGAGGGTGCCGTCAAAGTTTGGGACGTCAGCGGTCCTTCTGGGGGTGGACACCTGCGATTGACATGGGGCTGGAACGGTCTTGAAAGCACAATTCAAGATGATCTGCACGAAGACATCAATGCTCCCGGAGCTACATCTGTCGAAGCACTCAGGAGTGACCTTAAAAAGGTTGCCGTCGCATATCAGAATGCGGTGGTCAAGATTTTTGATATTGAGACTGGGAAAGAACTTTCCCGTCTTGCCAGTGACATTAGTTACGGTGAGTGTCTCTTGGACGTTACGTGAGCTTGCTTTTTTGAGTATGAACTTCCTAGATGGTACACCTGGGACACAGATAAATCGAATAGCTTCACATCCGACAATGTCACTGATAGTGACAGCGCACGAGGATAAGTTTGTTAGGATCTTTGATATAATGACAGGTTTGTTCACACAACAATAATAAGGAATGCTTATCTGATAGTCTTTGCTCAGGACAATGCACGCACTCGATGCAGGCGCACCTTGACGGCGTCACCTCGTTGTCTATTGACGCGGCCGGGTTCTCCCTCGTGTCTGGAAGTCACGACTGCTCTATTCGATTTTGGGACCTCATGGGATCGCGCGTCTGTGTCCAGGAAATTACTACACATCGAGAGAAAGCTCGGGAGGGTGTACTAGATGTCGAGTTTCATCCTTCTCTTCCTTTCATGGCCAGCGCTGGAGCAGATGGTGTTGTAAAATTATATGCTTCGTCTTAATCGGTGGATTTTGTTTAACTTTCACTTGTTTTTGATGGTGGAATGTATTTTTGTGAATAGATTTAACCATCAGGATCACCATTGTCTTTTGCAGTTGTTATCTTTTAATTATCTGATGGTTTGCTGGCTAGTTCAATAAGGCAGTCACAGCCAGGAATTCAAAAGGGACCCTCAAGAGTCAAGGTGTCCTGGTACCGCGAGTAAATGCACTAGATGCTGCACGGCATGGCTAAGACTTTGCGTCCGTAAGGCTGTGTCACTCACTGAAAGAAGGCTTCGAAATTCTTGTCTCATTCATCGCGTTTCTGAGTGCTTCGGAAAGTCCAAGGTGGCTGAGTTGATTCAATCAGTGCAGAGTGATCCCCTCCCCAAACCCCAGTTCTAGTAATTAGAATTGTTGTGCGGAAGAACCGCAACTATTATTGTTTACCCGTCCATGTCTATGGTATGGAATTGTTCACACATTGAATGAAGAGTTCACCTTATCTTAATGTAGGTGCACAGGAAATATGTAAAGTGTAACATTTTAGTATGGGGATAGTATGGATGGTGTTGGTATTGGATTGGCAAACATACAAGTCCAGGATATACATAAGGAAGACATTATTTTGACAGGTCAGCCTTGAACAGACTGTATGGATGTAGCACCATTTTGCAGACTGGGCACTGTCCTAGTTGCATCACCTCTGTGAGAATGCATCTGCAAGGTGAAATGTAAAGGTTTGTTTGTCTGTTGTTAGTTCAATTCTACTCACTCATAACAGAAAAAATGGCCACAACAGGACCCCTGATTATCCCCACTGAGGTCTGATCTCAAAATTGTGGGTCCCAGATTTTTTGTCTGGACTTTTTTTGCGCACTTTCTAGAAAATCTGTCCAGATTCACAACATCACCCCCAAGATGAAAAGTTTTTGTCCAGACTACTGATCAAAGATATATAAAAAAACTACTCAAAATTCTCATCAATTTCCTCCTCTCCTGTGTTTCTTTAAGTCCTCTGTTGCTTCCCAAGCTCTCTAACAACTTCAACAATTGCCTCGCTCTCATCCTTCAAGGATTGGTAAAGTCTCCAGGCATCATTGGAAATCAAAGCCCCATCTTGTGTGACAGAAATGCTATTGGACTTGGTCAACAAGACAAGGAATGAATTAGAAGGTATATGAGTAAATTGATGAAGACCACAGCCTAAAACCATGCCATAGTCTGTATGCACTGTGCTGAATTTGCATCAGAGGCCAGTCCATTGATAGGTTTGCATAGAGATGTATGATATTGCACCAATTCTATCTGCTGATGAGTACCTGCCTTACCACCACCTTTAGAATATAAGCTCATTGTCATGAATTTCCCCAGTCTTGATCTCTTATTGTCTCCATGTTACTATTTCCATTTCTCATTGCCATTATTTCATTGATACCTTCCATCATTCCATTCCATTCTTCACATCATCAGTTTCTCCCTTTACTGTTACCATCACCTTGATTGATTCTCCCTTGTTTCTATTCTTTGATATCTATCTCTATGGACACTCTCACCTATTCAGTTGCTCTCATATATTCTGATGGTCATTGTAGATAGTTCCCCAGTCTGTCCACTTTTTTTCCCTTAGATCCATACTGCTCAGCTTTGTCTCAGTACTATGTTGGCATAGGCCCATTACTGGTTTTCTCACAATCTATTCTCTTTGCTGTCTTCTGACCCTGGGTGGTGGCCTGAGAGGTATCCTGACCCCAGTTGAGCTGCTCCTGACACTCATCACTGAGCTTGGGGTTAGCTATACCAGAATTTGCATATGTTTAACCAAGATTTTCTTACCTCAAGCAAGGAGAATCTCTGAACCAACAACAATAAATCCAAATGAATCCATGGATATCTTGGTCTCTTCACCAACCATCACACTGGAAATGATATTGACTTCTGAATTTTGAATTTCTTGAAGCAAGCTTGGTGCTGTTTGTGTCAGGGGACTTCCAGTATGACACCTTTTTCCTTCATCCCATGCCATCATCATGCTTCCATTTCTACATACTGCCCCATAGTCACATTGTGTTAAGTCCGGGCAAGTCCGAAGCTAGGAGAGAGAGTTCTGGAGCTCCGGAGCCTGGGCGGAAGTCTCGGAAGCACTAAAAATAGAAATATCGGATCTGAAGCGGATCCTATGAAATAAGAAATGAGAGGACGAAGTCTGAGTATTTACTGGGCTGGAACCGGATCGACGTTTGCGTTGGCTCAGAATGAACACAAGAGAATAAAGACCAGCTTAGTCGATTTTTGACTTAAGCTACATACAAAGAAGTATCTAGCTTTTATACTACGGATCCGGAATGGACCAGAATAAAACACGTTGTAGAGAAAAGACAATAGCAAGGGAATAAAACAATATAAGGAGAAATGTGCGCAGCACATAAATCATGAGAAGAGGTCATGAGGAGAGATGAGTAAAACATGTGGATGGGAAAGCGGAACATACGGAACAGCGGAGCAGAAGGAATATGAGAAGTCAGAAGTGTGGAAAAATGCGGATCCGATGGATCCATGAGGAAGCGATAATAAAGGAATGAAGCATGGGAAAATATTTTCGGATGAAGTGGATCCAAGCGGATAATAAAGGATGCTAAATAGTGCGAGAAAATATTTCGGATGGAGCGGATCGGAGTGGATCTGAGCAGAATAGGGATTTAAATAAAGTGCGGGAAAATAATTTGGACAAAGCGGATCCGGATAGAAGGTATAAATGTAATACATTGTTACCTTGTACTCATCTCCCATCATTTCCCATTGTTTCGGTAAAGGGCTTTGGATTCTGCTAGGACTGAAAGACTCTAGAACTTAAGTCTCTCTGGAGACGCTGCTAAAGACCTTAAGAAGACTCCTAAGACCTAAAACAACTACTGCCACTGGTGGGGCCTAGTGCTTCCTAACAGTTTAAAAGCTCTGAAAGGGTGCGAGTGGGTATGGAGGACAGAACTCGTTCAAATCTGAAGTTAAACGAGAGACAGCAATCAACTTCAACTGCTGTGTAGGATTCCTTAAGAGCGAATGTTCTCTCTTAAGAAGTAGGCTCACTGAATGACTTGTCTAGTCCTTTTCAATGAAAGGTTGAACAAAGGTTTATTCGGTCTAATGCAGCAAGTACTACGCACAAATACTGCACAAAACAAAATAGAGCACTGAGATAGCACAAAAACCAACTCAGCAGAACTCTTAAGACGGGTAGATCGTGGTCACTACGCTCCTAAGAGGTTCTAACCAAGAGTATATCACACTCGATACACGCTAGATCTGTTACATCCGCGCATCCGCCGGATCCGTCTGGATCCCTCATCCTTCATATAACAACTCTAACTTCGTCAACTTCGATCGGATCCGCTCCGCATTCGTTTTCTATTACATCCTCGCTTAAACTCTCGGTCCGTTTATCATCTTTATCTATCCTCATGTTTACTCCTCTCTCCTCATGTATGTTCCTATGACCCTCCCCATGTGTTCTCTCTATTGTAAAAGGGTTTTCACACGATGATGATGTACTGAGCGTTTCCCTTTATATCCTTCTTATTATCTTTTACTTACAACGTGTTTATTCGGGTCCGCTTCCGGACCCTCATATATAAGCTCTATACTTTGTAGTATGTAGCTTAAGTCTAAAATCAACTTAGCTGGTCTCTATATTCTCCTCGTCTGACTTTGTCCGACTCCTCATTCGTCGAAGTTGTAAGTTGGTTCCGTCCAACGAACAATTAGACTTCGCATCGGATCCTTCCGGATCCGTCTTGATCAGTTCGATTCTTTCGGCTTCCTTCAATACTCCTCTCCTTTCCAAGACTTCCACCCGTCACGGGTCCGCTCCGGGTCCGCTTCGCCTGGACTTAACAGTATTTTAGACTTTAACAACTTCTACGTTGAATAGTCGACAATGTCTCAGACTCAAACTTACTACGGTCAGCAGTCCCGCACTCGTGTCCCACCTGCTGCCCCTTCTCCCATTCTCCAGAACATCTATGGCGATACTTTCGCTAACGTCAATCCTCATCGCGGTTCTCGTCGCTCTTCCGGAATTTTCTCTCTACATGCTTCGGACCTGAACATTAACTTTGGCGGTAGTGACAATCCTCCCGAAACTCCGTCTCGGACCTGTCGTACGATGGCTCTGGCAACTCTTCCGGTCCAAGAAGAAGATGAAGAAGACGATCGAGAAGATGATCCGCCTCAACCTTCACCTAGAGGTTCTGGTGGAAATCCGCGTGAGGACTCTCCCGAACATCCTGTACCTTCAGGAGGAGACCCTGATCCTGAGGACGACCCATCTGGTCCTCCTGGCGGTGGTCCTCCTGGCGGTGGTCCTCCTGGCGGTGGTCCTCCTGGCGGTGGTCCTCCTGGCGGTGGTCCTCCTGGCGGTGGTCCTCCTGGCGGTGGTCCTCCTGGCGGTGGTCCTCCTGGCGGTGGTCCTCCTGGCGGTGGTCCTCCTGGCGGTGGTCCTCCTGGCGGTGGTCCTCCTGGCGGTGGTCCTCCTGGCGGTGGTCCTCCTGGCGGTGGTCCTCCTGGCGGTGGTCCTCCTGGCGGTGGTCCTCCTGGCGGTGGTCCTCCTGGCGGTGGTCCTCCTGGCGGTGGTCCTCCTGGCGGTGGTCCTCCTGGCGGTGGTCCTCCTGGCGGTGGTCCTCCTGGCGGTGGTCCTCCTGGCGGTGGTCCTCCTGGCGGTGGTCCTCCTGGCGGTGGTCCTCCTGGCGGTGGTCCTCCTGGCGGTGGTCCTCCTGGCGGTGGTCCTCCTGGCGGTGGTCCTCCTGGCGGTGGTCCTCCTGGCGGTGGTCCTCCTGGCGGTGGTCCTCCTGGCGGTGGTCCTCCTGGCGGTGGTCCTCCTGGCGGTGGTCCTCCTGGCGGTGGTCCTCCTGGCGGTGGTCCTCCTGGCGGTGGTCCTCCTGGCGGTGGTCCTCCTGGCGGTGGTCCTCCTGGCGGTGGTCCTCCTGGCGGTGGTCCTCCTGGCGGTGGTCCTCCTGGCGGTGGTCCTCCTGGCGGTGGTCCTCCTGGCGGTGGTCCTCCTGGCGGTGGTCCTCCTGGCGGTGGTCCTCCTGGCGGTGGTCCTCCTGGCGGTGGTCCTCCTGGCGGTGGTCCTCCTGGCGGTGGTCCTCCTGGCGGTGGTCCTCCTGGCGGTGGTCCTCCTGGCGGTGGTCCTCCTGGCGGTGGTCCTCCTGGCGGTGGTCCTCCTGGCGGTGGTCCTCCTGGCGGTGGTCCTCCTGGCGGTGGTCCTCCTGGCGGTGGTCCTCCTGGCGGTGGTCCTCCTGGCGGTGGTCCTCCTGGCGGTGGTCCTCCTGGCGGTGGTCCTCCTGGCGGTGGTCCTCCTGGCGGTGGTCCTCCTGGCGGTGGTCCTCCTGGCGGTGGTCCTCCTGGCGGTGGTCCTCCTGGCGGTGGTCCTCCTGGCGGTGGTCCTCCTGGCGGTGGGCCTCCTCCCGGCCCTCCTGGCAGTCCGCAAGGACCCGCCGGCGGACGGCGAGAGGAGCCTCCCGACTACAGCCGCGAATTCATGACTACCTTTAACCGCTTCGCAGATGTCCTCGAAAGAATCGGTTCCGGTGACAGTAAATCTAAAGTCAAGGAACCCAAACCTTTCGATGGCAACGACCCACGTAAACTTCGAACCTTTCTCGTCAATGTGCACCTTAATCTTAACGATCGTCCCAACATGTTCCGCACGGATGCGAAGAAAATCGCGTTCGTTCTTTCCTATCTCACTGGTCCCGTACTTGACTGGTTCGAACCGGAAATTCTCGATCCAGATCCAGCGAATCCGCCGGCCTGGAGCGTATCCTTTCAACATTTGATCAAGGAGCTCCAGGATAACTTTGGGGTCTACGATGCAGTTGGAGATGCGGAATCTAAGCTCAGTAACCTTTACATGAAGGATAGTGACCGACTCAACAAGTATACTGTCAAGTTCAATCAGTATGCTGCTTTGGTTCATTGGGACCATGCCGCACTTCACTACTTCTTCCGTAAAGGCCTGGCTCCGCGTCTCAAGGATGAATTGGTACATGTTGCGGAAGCGCGCACTCTCCGCGAGCTCCGAAAACAGGTATCCGAATTGGACAATCGCTACTGGCAGCGTCATTTCGAACGCGCTAGAGAGCAAAAATCGCATCCTTCTTCTGACTCTAAGTCGAAGAAGTCCAACCAATCCTCTAACACTTCCTCTTCCTCCAATAACAAATCCAACTCTTTGAATTCTTCCGGCGGATCCGTCAGCGGATCCGGCTCCGGAAAACCGCAGTCCAACTCCAACTCTGGTAGTTCCAACAATTCTTCCAACAACAAGAAGCCCTACGCTGACAAGCTAGGCAAAGATGGGAAGCTTAACCAGGCTGAACGTGATCGTCGCAGGAAGAATAACCTTTGCATGTTCTGCGGAGGTAATCATAAGTTGGAGGATTGCAACAAGAGGAAGAAGGCTCAGGATGCGCGAGGACGCGCTGCATCCGCTTCAAAGGACGATACTTCCAGTTCCGCTAAGGAGCCGGAAAAATAGTCCGCAACTCTGATGCCTCGGCGCGAGATTGGAGTTGCGTTGACCAGTATCATGCCACTACCAAGGTTACCCTCAACGCAGCTGCTCTTTCCTTACGATCGCTTACAATACCGCTTACTACGCATGTACACGGATCTGACGTACCCTTATCATTTTCTGCTTTATTGGACTCTGGTTCTTCTGATTGCTTTATTGATTCTTCTTTTGTTACAAAGTATAAAATCCCTACGATTGCAGTTCCTCCTGTAAAATTACGCCTATTAGATGGTTCTGTATCTTCCGTTATTACGAAAATTGTGTCATTACCTATCTCTTTTTCGTCCGGAGAACTCTTTACTTTTGACTTTTATGTCACTTCTTTAGATTCTACTTGCGAAGCCGTTCTCGGATACTCATTCCTTTCCCTCTACAACCCGTTGGTTGACTGGACCAAAGGAAATATTACATTCCGTGACACTAACCTCGTAGTTTCTCCACAGTCGACTCTACCTTCGGATCCGGCGTCTCTGGTCCAAGGTACCTCTCATTCGGATCCGACATCGGACCACTCTGCGACCGCTGTCGCTTCCCCATCTTCATCTACTATCAAACCTTGCACTCGTTCTCGGACCCGACACAACAAATTCCCTACCGAACCTATCTACACTTATCCTACTGTCACGCAAATGGCAGCTCAACTCGACAAGAGCCATATTGCGGTCATCGGCGCAGCCGCTTTCATCCGCTGCTGTAAAGAAGCTAAACAAGACCCGCTGGTACTCATGCCTCGGTCCGCATCCGAGGTTACTGGAAAGTCTTCATCACTATCTTCAAATGTTCCTCCAGAACTAGCTGATTTCGCTGATGTTTTTGACGAAGGATTATCAGATCAACTTGCACCCCATAGGCCGTATGATCTCAAAATCGAACTAGAAGAAGGCAAGTCGCCTCCGATCGGACGCGTTTATCCCGTATCCGATTCGGAGCTAGGCGCCCTCCGAAAGTTCATAGAGGAACACTTACGCATCGGATTTATACAACCATCTTCTTCTCCTCACGCAGCCCCTGTCCTTTTCGTCCGCAAAAAGAACGGAGATTTATGTCTCTGTGTCGACTTCCGCGGATTGAACAAGATCACCAAAAAGGATCGCTATCCTCTTCCACTCATTTCCGAACTCCTCGACACTCCTCGCCGTGCAAAAATATACACCAAGCTCGATCTTCGCCACGCTTACCATCTGGTCCGCATCGTGGAAGGTGACGAATGGAAAACAGCCTTTCGGACCCGATACGGATCCTTCGAATGGAAAGTGATGCCTTTTGGATTGACTAACGCACCCGCCGCTTTTCAGCGCTTCATCAATGACGTCTTCTCAGACCTCTTGGACGTTACGGTAATTGTCTACGGCTCCGCGCGCATGGGTTATTCGTCAATCCGGACAAGTGCAAATTCTCTACGGACACGGTGGAGTACTTGGGCTACATTCTCTCACCTGAAGGGCTCAAAATGTCGAAGGATAAGGTCAAAACGATTTTGGAATGGCCGGTACCTCGGAAGGTCAAAGACATCCAATCCTTCCTTGGTTTCTGTAATTTCTACAGACGCTTCATTTACAACTACTCCGATATCGTCATTCCGCTTACGCGCCTCACACGCAAGCATATCGAATGGAAATGGACCAAGGCCTGTGATGAATCTTTTAATTATCTTCGCGAATGCTTCACTAAAGCACCTATTCTTGCTCATTGGGAGCCAGGAAAACAGATTATTGTCGAAACTGACGCATCCGATTACGCTATCGCAGCTATCCTTTCCCTCCAGTTCGACTCCGGCGAAATCCATCCGATCGTGTTCCACTCTTGGACGCTCCGCGGAGCCGAATTGAACTACGACACCCACGATAAAGAACTTCTGGCCATCTTCGAAGCCTTCACTGTCTGGCGACACTACCTGGAAGGTTCACCCAAGCCAATCGACGTGGTGACCGACCACAAAAACCTTGAGTATTTTTCTACGACCAAAGTACTCACACGCCGACAGGTCCGATGGTCCGAATATCTTTGCGCATTCAACCTTATTATTAGGTTCCGTCCCGGAAAGCTCGGAGCCAAACCGGTAAAGCGCTTGTTTTCGTTCAATAGGTTAAGGCGGGTTAAGTGGGGTAGATATAAGTAGAACTGATTTGACTAAGTTCAACTAAGTGATAGGAGTTCACACGTCTTCAGTACCTCAACCTAAGTCGAAAAGTCGCTGAAAGTTGCGAGTGGGCTCGGAGACAGAATCCTTTGACAAAGACAGTCCTTGTTATTTAATGTCCAAAGCTCTACTGAACTAGTACTAAGTTCGTCAAGCCTGTCCGACTATCTAACTAAGTCTAAAGACTCCAAGATGAGTGTCTATGAACCGACGCTCAGGTGTAATAAGAGGGATATATATGGTTTATACAAAGTCCGACACGGATGAAAGACTTAGTATAAGTAGATTGGGTCCTCAGGCACGCTAACACACTTGCTAGTCGCTCAAGAGGTTTAGTTTATCGTCCTAAGTCACTACACACACTAGGTAGCCAAACCCCAAGACGGTTGATTCGGTCAAAGCCAATTTAGTTTTACTTCCTAAGTCACTGCACAACAGACAGCCAAACCCCAAGAAGGTCGAGTCGAACAATTTAGTTTTACTTCCTAAGTCACTGCTCAACTGCAGCCAAACCCCAAGAAGGTTGTGTTGGAACTTTAGTTTTGCTTCCTAACTCACTGCCCAACCGACAGCCACACGCCAAGAAGTTTTAGTTTAACGTCCTATTTCACTGCACACAGGGCAGCCAATCCACAAGACGTTGTGACTAGGTATAAAGCCTTTCAACCCTATATACCAGACCACAAGTTCAAGTTCAATGGCTAACTAGCAATCGAACTGGCTCAAAGTAAAATAACTCTCAAGTGCGCACGTATAGATACACAAATAAGATCAATTGAGTGGGGTTTCGAGCTTCAACGCGTCGAGACGTCACAACAGACTGGTTTCACCGGGTGGCTGCTAGTCAAAACTAGGAGGGTACAGTGTTCCCCAGGCTACAGTTACGTCCTTGAGCGGGTTACTCTAGGTTCACTACTGTACTATGGTTTTTACATGACTATTTATACTGAGTAGGGTTCGGAGTCCAAAATATACTGAAGAAAACAAAAGAAACTAGTAAATCGAGGAGATCTGTCACAGATATTGTTACACTAGGCTGGATAAGCCATTTCTACAGGGTATATGGGGTAGTTGCAGCTCATTCGGTGCTGGTTTCCACTGATTCGAGGTGACTCGTCGTCACATTGCCTGACCTATTGTGCCTAGGCAGCAAGATAGCCCTGGCCGGAACATATTCAACCGCCTGTACAACTGATCCTTATGGCTCCGCAGGCGTTCCCATGTGCTTTCCGCTGATAGGAACTATCCTATGGTGCCTCAATGATTCAACCAGAAAAACAGTGCTTTGCTTCCGTGTCTAGACCAGCGGAAGGGCTTCCAAAGCTCCACTTCATACCTGGTCCGGTCATTCCTGGTCGGCTGAGTTGTCCGATGAAGGATTAACTTGCTTCCCAGTCCGAAACACCGATTCACCGATGTCCGAAAGCTAAAGCCTTCGTCGCCACAGGCGGCAACTCGGCAACTGATGTTTGTTCATGTCTCCACTGCGTGATACAGCCACATTATACAAGATTCTGCCTTAACAGTCCTTCGTCGAACAACCTTGAGTTGTCTAACCCAGTGCAACTGGTTGCAATCATTGAATAGAGTCTGATTAACAACCCTTGAATTGGGATTCAACTTAGCTCGAATGGTACATTTGGATTATGAGGAGATGACGAGTCTCAAGATTCAGAGATCAGGTCTAGGTATAGTATTCAACTCCCCAGAAGTCATAGGAACTGGAATCCTTTCGATTCGAATCCACAGTTACTTTACTCCGCTTTGTTGACTACGTTGAGTGTGGGTGCTCCTCACACATCTCTAATGAATCAAGTTGGTTTAGAGCCAGTTGAAACCCTTTGACTAACAGCTGGGTTCTCACTTTAGTCCTTTAACCCATTTATACCACATGTCCTATAGGTTATTTGGCATATAAACGCGCAAAAATAGCCTTAATACATCGGTAACTAGTTTGCTGGCGCATTATCTCCCCCACACTAAAATTCTGACCGCCCTCGGTCAGCGAGGTTGGTGAATTGAGTAGGTTCGATCCTTAACTCTCTGCTCAGATTGCCTCCCTTTGCATTCACACTGGTTAACTACCCAGATTCCGTTCTACGTGTCGTCGATCAACATCTTTAAGACCTTTCGAACATAGCCTGTATTTAGCTCCTTTGAAACTTCCTTATTAGGCCGCTTCTAT
This sequence comes from Stygiomarasmius scandens, assembly GCA_037954225.1. NCBI lineage: Eukaryota > Fungi > Basidiomycota > Agaricomycetes > Agaricales > Campanellaceae > Stygiomarasmius > Stygiomarasmius scandens. The sequence goes on along the minus strand of JBANRG010000004.1, from coordinate 11,996 downwards.
TCCTGCCAATTAAATTCCTGACCCGATAAACAGGTAGCTACACCATCAAAGATCCTTGATCTTTCTGACACAGGTGTTAGAAATTTATCCTTTATAATCACATACCAGAAAGGAAACTTCACGCTTCTATTCCAGAAAATGTTCTTAGAGGGTTTCTGCACCTCTCCGCGTTATAAATTTCGACTCATCGTGATACGTGGCATCTTCAACCAAGACCACCATCGTTCTCAACATGGTCCTCAACGAACGACGCGTCCACTTCCTTGCCTCCAGCATCTGTAATGGCATCCGCGACACCATTCACGCTCTACTCCGCAAGTCAAGACCCCCGGAGTCATTTATGTCCCGTGAAGACTTTCAGTCGTTTTTTGAGTCCTACCGGCAATGGGGTGCCGAACTCGATATCGAGCACAACCCGCGACACCCCGACTGGGTGAAACGCGTTATGTACGCCCTTGACTTAACTTTCCGTCTCCACAGCTCGCACTTCAAAAAGATTGGGGAGGATGAACTTTCTCGACCGTCGTGGCTGCCATCGCCAGCGTTTTCCAACACTAAGTTATTCCCCGTAGCGGTGAGTACTAGGCAGCCTCATCATCCTTCTTTTGACAAGTGTCCCACTCTAGAAACTCTATGGCTTCCTAATCCCAGATGAAGAAGAACTTGCAGAACTGGCTCCTCCCCCTCCTGATGATACCGAGGTTGGTGATGCCACTGTGCTCCTCAACCTTCTTGCTAACATCCTAGACAGCTGCTTGTCGAGTCGTTGATGGCAGACGAAACCCCGCCACCTCCTTCATCTCTTCTGGCTTCTGCCACACGACAATCTGATTCAGCCCAGTTGCCGCCGAAGAAACGTGCCAAGGTGAGTGGCACCAGCCTTTATGCGACCGCTCGCCACTAAACTTGCTGTCCCCAGATCGAGAAGACGACTCCTTCCACCACCACTTCCCAACCGTCCAAAGTTCAACCAACACGCAAGTCCAAAGTTGACATGGTTAGCAAGCTGCATGGTCAACGGACCTCCACTCCATCGGTACGGAAAAATCCCCTTTTAACCAACCGACTTTATTCTTACACGACTGTCTCTCAGTCGTCCATCTCGACTCGACACACGCAATCAGCACCGGTCAAGAAACGACCACAGATGGTATGTCGTACCTCATCAGTCGGTTCTCGTTTCGATTTAAAACGTGTCTGGATAGGCATCCGTCTCTGTGCCTACTGGCTCCAAACGAAAGGCCGTCGATTCTCAATACGATTCTGATTTCAACGATGATCCTGACATTTCTGTTACTTCCAACGGCGAAGACGAGAAGGACGAACAATCTGATTTCGAAGAGGACGAAGAGCCCAACCCCGTCAAGAAGTCCAAAGCGTCGAAGGGTAAGGCTAAGGCGACTACAAAAACCACCGCTCGCAAGGCCCCTGCCAAAACCAACGCTGCAAAGGAGATAGCCGACGCCGAACGTGATATTGAAGATGTAACACCCACTAGGAACCCTTGTAATAGCTGCTCTTTGGTGGGTTATCTTTGATTTGATATACGCAATCAACTCATTGCTTCCTTCAATCAAGGGTCCACATGGCAGCGGAGGATGTCCTGGTGAGGAAGGCAAAGGCAAACGCCCCGTAAGATACCTTCTTACACGCGTTTGTAGCCCCATTCACTGATACACCCTGTTAACTAGGTCGACTCCGACAAAACCACTCGAGGCGAACCAGTCCTTTCGATCACCATAGATGAAGATGTCAACATGGAACCGACCGCAGGTTCCAGTGCTAGTGGTAACTCTTCGAAAGGTACCAGCGCATCTCAAAGGGCTACTACCGTGAGTATTCCTTATTCTATGGTCCCTGGGATGGATACGTCCTCCCAACCATATCGTCGTGCTCAGTACTTCCTTATGCAGGCGGTCCTGAATGCCAAAGTTACTAGCAAACGCGCACGAGTCACTGACAGTGTCGATGTCCGAACTCCTTCTGCTGGTAAGTTCCTCAGCCCGTCATTTTGCAGTTAACCGTTATTCTGGCGACTTAAATGCATTTCTGCAGCTGATGCCGAGCGTTCGTCCGGCACTTACTCTCGTCGCTTGCTTGAGGACGTTGCCCTTTTGCCTTTTGCGGAGCTCAAGAGTAAGCCTTCCGATACACTCAAGGCTCTTGCGAACTTCTTACTGGTTCAAATCGACCAGTCTCTATTTCAAGCGCACAGAGCCCTAGCCGAGTACAAGACGAGCCAGACTCTCCGAGCGGAAGCTCTTCGAGTGCTCCTGGAGCGGGCAGACATTTCGCAGGACGCGGCCGAGGCACCTATTTTAGGGGCCGAGGGCGTTTCCGCGGCATCCGCCTCAATAGTCCAACCTTTCCAACCCTCAACCTAGGTGGCCCTTACTCTTCGAGGGAGACCTAAGGTATTCGAGCCCGGTATCTCATAGTGTCCAGATGCAGATTCAACTCTAGCATCGTTCAACACGGACCACAAAGTCATTTCTATTTACTCCATCTATCCCAACTCAGTCTTCCAGCAAAGGTCTTCGTCGTGACCCTTTCCAATCGAGTCTTACATGTAGCACTTAGTTAAAACCACACGTAGTCGATCTATTCTTGGTTGGAATAAACAATATTGTGTCCTTCAAACTCGTCCTAGTCAATTTCCTTCAGTTTGAACTGATCCTCTATGTCTGACTCCCCGTTATCGTCGGTATCAACCGTCCCAAACTGTGGCATCCGGTCGAATATGAAGTCATGATCAGGTTCTGCACCAGTTTCTTCTGGTTCATTGACCATCTCTTCCAACTGAGACTTGTTTAGATCAATCAACTCGTGTATATTCCCGGGTAGTTCTATAGGCTTGTAGCGAGCCTGGTGAGGAAGGACTCTGAAGGCGGCTACCTTCTCTTTCAAGACCGTTCCATCCAACTCAGCAATGATATATGAGCCTCCTTTAGTTCTTCGAATGACTACCATAGGTCCTTTATACCTAGGGTACATCTTTCGATCCAAGCTCTTTTCAATGGACGTGTTTCGGATTTGAACCAGTGTCCCCGGTTTGAAATCGTAGCCTTTGATTTTATGCAAGTGCTTCGATTCATACTCCTTTAATTGTCTTCTTTTGTTGGCATCGACCCTTATCATCATTTCTCTGACATGATCCCTATGCTTGGCTAGTGCCTTTGCTCGGAATCCAACTAATTCAGAGTAAGTCAGAATGCGATCTGGGGTTTCCACCAACCAAGTTGATTCCAGTAAATCAAAAGGCAGGATCGGTTCAGCACCCGTAACTATGAAGTACGGAGAACAACCAAACGTTCGACGGGTTGTTACTCTTTCAGCCCATAGCACTGGTTTCAAGAACCACCACCACTTGGACAAGTCACCTCCAGTGGCTTTGACCAATGACTGACGAATGTCAAAGTGTCCTCGCTCTATCTTCCCATTGGCTTGAGAGTTATATGGCGAGATTCGAATCCCTGCTATCCCATATTTCTCTTTCAACCAGTTCAATACCGAAATCATCTGTGGGGCATTGTCTGAGACAATCTCTGCTGGACAGCCCCATCGACAAATTATGTCCTCGAAAAGCCATTCTGCTATGCTCCTTGCATTGTCTTTGCGTAACGCTCGAGCTTCTGGCCATGAAGATAGTGCACATCTACCATGTACAATATACTTGCATCCATTGCTCTTTGGAGACACTTGCATCGTATCTATGTGTACCTTTTGGAACAGGGCAGGCGTATGAGTGACCGTAGGTGGAATCTTTAGCAGTTTCAACTGTCTATCTTGGCATGATTGACACGTTGAAACATACCACTGTACATCATCACACAAACTTGGCCACCAAAACCTCTTCTCAATGACCGCTTGAGTTGCATAGACTCCTTTATGCCCAAGGTAGTCATGTGCTGAATACAACATTTGCATCCGTTTCGACTCTTCTAAGACAACGAGTTGATGCTGCCCCCCTTCTGGATTCTTACGGTATAACCGACCATTGGTATCCACAAAGAAGTCACTCAACCGTTTCTTGGCTTTTTGGAACTCTTTATTAGTTAAGTCCCCCTGCTCAGGCGAACCTCCTTTCCTTAACCATTCTTGAATAGTCTGGAGTCGCTCCATTTCCTTTTGATGCCTCCCATGGTGATGGTGTGTTGAATACGGATGAGTTTTATCCCATTCTTCATCAAACGAAGGCATACTATGCACATATTGATCATATTTCGGTCGTGGAGGCAGTTTCAATGGTTGTTCTACACCAGCCATTCGTGCCAGCTCCTCATCTACGTCAATCGCATACTGCAAGTCATCCTCAAAATCATCATAGGACTTGGCTAACTCGTATAGATAGCCTCCTCGATGATCTATTTCATGCTTAAAGTCCTCAAAGTTAAAGGGTTGTTCTGTAACACCTTCGCCCAGTCGGAATTTAATCGGTTCTCCGTCATCTTCACCCTCTCGATCCTCAGGGTCCATTTTGGGTATGTATGGTTGAGCACCTTTTGGTCTTCTGGAAAGACCATCAGCTAGGCTATGCCGCTTCCCTGGGATATGAATCAAGGTGAAGTGGTACTTTCGAATCCCTTCGATCCATCGGTTTATAGTCGCATTTGGCCCCATACTTGGGTTGTCTAACATCCCCTTGATATAACTGGCATCCGTTTCAACCGCCAACTTTCGTGAGCCATAGGTGTAATAGTAAGTCGCCTCTAGCGCTAACTTTAACCCATACAACTCCCTTTTTGGTTGCGAATAATCGGATTCCCTGTCATTTAGAGTGATAGATCCAAACAGACAATAATGCTTCTTTTTAGGATCTATAAGGTCTCGTTGGTACAAAAAGTAGCCCACTGCAATATATGAGGTGTCTACTGCCAGTACTACCTCCGCATCTTTCTGGTAGTCAATCGGTTTAAGTGGCTCCGCATGTTTAAGAGCGTCCTGAATCAACTTCAAAGATTTGTCTTGCTCTTCCCCCCATTCGAAGGGTACATCCTGTCGAGTCAACTTCTGTATAGGTTCCGCAATATTTGCAAAGTCTTTGATAAACTGCCTTACTTGACCACAAGTGCCTAGCAAGCTTCGAACCTCAGTAAGTGTTTCACACTTACCCCACGATGTGATTGCTTCACATTTATCATGCCTGGGTAGCATCCCTTCATAGCTAACTCTATGGCCTACAACTATCCCTTCAGGATTGCACAGGAACGCCTTCTTGCCTGAAAAAGTGCCTCCAGCGTATTTCATACGTTGCAGGATACGATTAACATTGTTCAGGTGCTCCCATACAAACCTTCGAATCCCTTTATTGCCTGGAATCGTTTCATACGTTCCATCTGGCAGTTCGTAACGCGTCTCAGGACCTCTAATAGGTACATCATCGATGTAGGGTCTTGTTACATGCGGGATTTCGTCCTTTAGGATATAGCAAACATCCTCATGAAAGATTGGAACCGAGTTTGTCCAACCCATGGGCAGCTTAACTAGTCTATAAGGCCCAAAAGGTGTTTGGAACGTTGTCAAGTCCCTTGATCTGACGTCTATCTTTCGCTGGTCATATCCAACAAATAGATCCAGTGTTCCAACACATGCCCTGCCTGCAAAATGGTTTGCTAGCTCATATGTTGCAGGAGGTACACCGGAATGTTGTATGGTAACCGCGTTCAATGGTTCCAACGAATGAACTATCCTCAGTTTACCATCCTTCTTGGCTACACAGAACCACTTCGAACGGTAAGAGGAATTTGACGGCTCATAAGTGCCACTATCTATCTTACTTTTGACTAGTTTACAAACTTCATCAAAAATTCCTGGTGGGATGGGTATATTCTTAAGTACCCAGGGTGTATGTGGTATAACAGGAAAGTTGATGGAAGGAAAGAATTCTTCTTTGAAGGTCGTTGCTTCATTTGGGTCCCATGCAAAAGCATCACCCTGCATTTTAACCATATGATGCATCAACTTTCTTTCTTCTGGAGTCAGAAAGTCCTCTGAATGGTTCTTGTCCATCAACTCCATTCGTTCCTGTGTGTATCGTTCCGACGGTGTGAACTCAGGTGGGTTTACTGGTAGCTCAGGCATGCCCGCTAACGGATCCCCCTTGATATTCCTCTCAATTCTAAACTCTTCAGGTAGCGTCGCTTTAACTGGTTTTACTTTAAGTGCAACCGGCTTATACTTGCGAGTTCCATATACTCGAAGCAGCTTGAATCGCTTCTGCCCTTTTGGCCTTACAGCTTCGGTATGGAGGTAGGTCGACTGAGTCGAGGCAGGGGCTGAATTTCCTTTATCAGGCTTCTTTGCTGCCCTTTCTTTTCTCAAGTCTTCCCTCCAAGTACTGTCTACTGTCTTCAATTCTAGAGGAATTGTCTGTTCCTGTATAAAGGTCTCAACCAACTTTCCAGCTGCTTCATCTCGTTTCAAAACAATGTCCTTTGCAGCCATTACGAAAGCTTCAGCTTTCTCTTCTCGAGAAAAAGCCTGATTTGCGTGCGGTAACTTGTATGCTGTTATTATAGGACTCTGCCTTTCATCTAGCTCGATTTGTAAAGCCACCTCTCCCTGATCTCCAATCAGTTCCTCGAGGTCCTCTATTTTAAATGCTGGTCAGGTACTGTCTCATTCGTCCCCTGTTTATTGGGTTGAGCCAACTCCTCCTTCATAGTAGGATCGATTCCCCTGGGGTGAACCATTCGAGGCTTTCCCCTGGTAAAGGTTCCAATGGTACATCTGTACCTAGTATTAGGACAAGTTATCGTAACATCTTGGTCCCCATTTGCATAGTTCTGAACAGTGCTTTCGGTCAAGGAGTCAAAGGGTCGACCTAGCAGTACCTGGTAAGGTGGGTTATCGATGACATGCAGTTGCAGATACACAGTTAACTCGCCGAACTTGAACGGTACATTTCTTGCTAGCCCCTTTGTAGGCTGTAGCTGCCCATTCGCACTTTGCATGTGGATAATCACATCTGGATCCCAAGACAAACCGAGTGCGGAAGCGACTTCAGTCGCTACAGACACTATTTGACTTCCACTATCCAGTACTACTTCCACATCTAGGTCAGTATTATTGATCTTAGGAAATGCTACCCTAAGTCCTTCCGATCTAGATGCCACAATGATGATCTTTTTACGATCCTCCAGCGGTAAGTCCGCTTTAAATTGCTCAGTAATATCCCTTTGTACCACTGATCCTTTCGGAAGCCCATTCTCTTCTTGTTGAAGAACTTCGAACTCCCCTGAACTCGCCATGTCCTTTGTGTCAACATAGAGACAAGGGTGCGGTTGTAGTTCCTCTTCCATAATATGCTTATCGAGCGGGTTATCCTCGTCTTTGACTACTACCATATGAGTGCCCAGAGCACGAACAGGTATCCTTCGATTCTTTGTTCGCCGGTTGAGCACCTTGAGTACCGTAGGTGAGACTTTGGTTAACTCGTCGACTCGCAATGTTACTGGACTGTCCATGATTCGATCTGCAATTTCTTCTGCTAAACCCATGCGTAGCTGATCGGGTCTGGATGCTTTATCCTTCCCTTTATCTACCTGCGCCTCTCTAAGGTTTTTCTGCATTGGTTCAATCAGCCTCGAACCAGTCGTCCCTTGAATAGGCCTTATATCCATTGGTTTTATCCTAGCAAAAGGTCTATCAGGAGTGTGAGGTACTTCTTCATCCGTATCGCTCTCACTTTCTGAAGATCCTTCCGGTGTTTCAATTCGGACCTTCTTCCTTGGTGATTCAGAGGTGACAGTTCTCTTGTTTTTCAAAGAGCCTGCCTCTGGTCGCTTCGGAGGAGGTACATACTTATGTCTTTGTTCATCAGACATCCTGGTTAATTCTACTACTGGACGTAGCTTGGGTATACTGGCAGGTTTTTCCTCATGAGACTTGGCCTTTGTGGTCGCTTGTAAGCCATAACCACTTGTCCCAATCATTGGAACCCTTAGTTTCCCGACTGCTGGCCCTGAAGCCCTGCAAGTAACATGTCTAGCTTCGAATCAAACCGTTGTACAACTTTTTCTGTTTTCTCAAGTCGCTGGGCATCGTCCGTTCTCATAACCTCCATGTTCTCAAGCCTCTGAACTACTGATTCCAGCTCTGTAGTCGTTCGAGCTTGTTCCATCTCGTTTTGAGTTTGTGGAAGATGCTCACGAGAGAACATTGCACAGTGCTCCTGTTGGAGTAGTAACTCCTCAGGATCCTCACATTCCATGGTCAAGTTGACAGACTCGCTTTTCTTAGTCCATCCTTTCGACTTGGCATATTCAACGATCTTGTCCCTGCGGCTCTTTCCTAGTCCGCCTTCAGGTACAAGTCCTCCATCTTTAAAACATAGTCGACCTTGGTCGTTTCTAAAGATCCAGCCATCACTCATGAATTGAATGAAGTCCTTACAATCCCGTACGAAATGCGCAGGATCGTCGCAAATATAACATTTGCCAGTACGTGAAAAGTTAGTTGAAGGCCTCGCCGCATTATTGTACGAATTAGCGGGCCTATAAACATTTCCACCTTGGTGTATTTTGTTTAGGACGTCGAGAATTTCTTTGTTCTGGTTGACCATGAGTTCTCTAGTCTGGACAAATGACTTATTAGCTATGTTGAGCTGATCGATTGTCTTTGACAGTTTATTCTCATACTCGTTCATATTTTCCGACTTCTCTTTTCGAGTGGCCGAAGGCATTATTCTCGACTCCACCACAGTACTAGAGTTGGTCGTCCGCACAATTCTCCTTCCAGCTGTCTTCAAAGCTACCATTTCGGCCGCTTCGAGGATTTCTTTCAAGGTAAAAGGTGCTTCCAGCCTTCTCTCAGTTGTGTCATCTGGAGATCGTCTCACCTCGCGATAGATCTCTTCTTGTAAGCGCTCTTCAAGTCCTCTGAGGTACAATTCTACTGCCTCTGGGTCTGAAATAAGTGCAGGTGCTTCAAGCAACTTTTCTGCTTCAAGTCTGAACCTTCGACTGTAGGCCAATAGCTTATCAAGACTACCAAATGGTACAATTCGGTGTGTCTCCACTATTGATTCCAGCTTGGCCTTGGAACCCCTGGCACTCGATGCGCATTCAGGGTAACAATCTTTAAGTTCTTTCTTGAACGCTTCCCAGTTATCTCCTTTAGCAGATGCTAACTTCCTCATTTCTTTCTGAGTCGCTCTCTTCATCCAACTTAGTGCTAATGCAATCTTGGCTTTGTCCAGAGTGACCCCAGAAGACTTCCATATATCCTCCAGGTCCTCGAGCCAGTCAAGTAGTTTGCCAGGCTCTTCACCATCGAAGATAGGTGGAGTTTTAGACTTCTTTGGTAACTTGTCATTCTGCATTTGAGCCAGAACAGCATCCTCAGCCAGTTGGCCGTCATCTTGGTCGTTATGACCGGGGTTTTCTCCTACTGCTGGCATCTCTATACCTGGTACAGTTGGTGAAGGTGTATTGGAAAGTTCTAAACGACGTTGAGTCCGTTCAGAAGGTGGTGTGAGAGGCGAATTATCTCGATGTAAATCAAGATACTCGTCAAAGTTTAGAACGTCAAGTCCAAGTAACTCGTTGACTGGACTTAACTGGTTTGAAGAAGAAGGTTCCGGAACAGGTTCCTTTCTACTTCTTTTGGGTTTCGGATTCTGAGTTGAAGTAGCCTTGCGTTGCTCTCTAGCTTTCGCTCGACTATCTCTACTGCTAGGATAGGGTTTTGAAGTCGAAATCTTCGCTCAAGTTCGTGCCAGCGATTGATTTTAACTCAAAGATTATCCTTTCAACTAGGATCCGAGGGTTTTAAGTTGTCTAATAGTCGCTCCTAGATTCTAGGTAACTTCTAATAGAGAACCTTCGTGTATTTATCCAAGTGGTCCCTTAGATAAATGGGTTTTTGGTCGGATACTACTCAAAAGTAGCAAGGGATAAACGTAAATAAGTACTTGTCTTTGTTGCCCCCTCGCGGTGGGCTCCAAATAAAGCGCTTGTTTTCGTTCAATAGGTTAAGGCGGGTTAAGTGGGGTAGATATAAGTAGAACTGATTTGACTAAGTTCAACTAAGTGATAGGAGTTCACACGTCTTCAGTACCTCAACCTAAGTCGAAAAGTCGCTGAAAGTTGCGAGTGGGCTCGGAGACAGAATCCTTTGACAAAGACAGTCCTTGTTATTTAATGTCCAAAGCTCTACTGAACTAGTACTAAGTTCGTCAAGCCTGTCCGACTATCTAACTAAGTCTAAAGACTCCAAGATGAGTGTCTATGAACCGACGCTCAGGTGTAATAAGAGGGATATATATGGTTTATACAAAGTCCGACACGGATGAAAGACTTAGTATAAGTAGATTGGGTCCTCAGGCACGCTAACACACTTGCTAGTCGCTCAAGAGGTTTAGTTTATCGTCCTAAGTCACTACACACACTAGGTAGCCAAACCCCAAGACGGTTGATTCGGTCAAAGCCAATTTAGTTTTACTTCCTAAGTCACTGCACAACAGACAGCCAAACCCCAAGAAGGTCGAGTCGAACAATTTAGTTTTACTTCCTAAGTCACTGCTCAACTGCAGCCAAACCCCAAGAAGGTTGTGTTGGAACTTTAGTTTTGCTTCCTAACTCACTGCCCAACCGACAGCCACACGCCAAGAAGTTTAGTTTAACGTCCTATTTCACTGCACACAGGGCAGCCAATCCACAAGACGTTGTGACTAGGTATAAAGCCTTTCAACCCTATATACCAGACCACAAGTTCAAGTTCAACGGCTAACTAGCAATCGAACTGGCTCAAAGTAAAATAACTCTCAAGTGCGCACGTATAGATACACAAATAAGATCAATTGAGTGGGGTTTCGAGCTTCAACGCGTCGAGACGTCACAACAGACTGGTTTCACCGGGTGGCTGCTAGTCAAAACTAGGAGGGTACAGTGTTCCCCAGGCTACAGTTACGTCCTTGAGCGGGTTACTCTAGGTTCACTACTGTACTATGGTTTTTACATGACTATTTATACTGAGTAGGGTTCGGAGTCCAAAATATACTGAAGAAAACAAAAGAAACTAGTAAATCGAGGAGATCTGTCACAGATATTGTTACACTAGGCTGGATAAGCCATTTCTACAGGGTATATGGGGTGGTTGCAGCTCATTCGGTGCTGGTTTCCACTGATTCGAGGTGACTCGTCGTCACATTGCCTGACCTATTGTGCCTAGGCAGCAAGATAGCCCTGGCCGGAACATATTCAACCGCCTGTACAACTGATCCTTATGGCTCCGCAGGCGTTCCCATGTGCTTTCCGCTGATAGGAACTATCCTATGGTGCCTCAATGATTCAACCAGAAAAACAGTGCTTTGCTTCCGTGTCTAGACCAGCGGAAGGGCTTCCAAAGCTCCACTTCATACCTGGTCCGGTCATTCCTGGTCGGCTGAGTTGTCCGATGAAGGATTAACTTGCTTCCCAGTCCGAAACACCGATTCACCGATGTCCGAAAGCTAAAGCCTTCGTCGCCACAGGCGGCAACTCGGCAACTGATGTTTGTTCATGTCTCCACTGCGTGATACAGCCACATTATACAAGATTCTGCCTTAACAGTCCTTCGTCGAACAACCTTGAGTTGTCTAACCCAGTGCAACTGGTTGCAATCATTGAATAGAGTCCGATTAACAACCCTTGAATTGGGATTCAACTTAGCTCGAATGGTACATTTGGATTATGAGGAGATGACGAGTCTCAAGATTCAGAGATCAGGTCTAGGTATAGTATTCAACTCCCCAGAAGTCATAGGAACTGGAATCCTTTCGATTCGAATCCACAGTTACTTTACTCCGCTTTGTTGACTACGTTGAGTGTGGGTGCTCCTCACACATCTCTAATGAATCAAGTTGGTTTAGAGCCAGTTGAAACCCTTTGACTAACAGCTGGGTTCTCACTTTAGTCCTTTAACCCATTTATACCACATGTCCTATAGGTTATTTGGCATATAAACGCGCAAAAATAGCCTTAATACATCGGTAACTAGTTTGCTGGCGCATTAGC